>CM062297.1:775856119-777056119 GCA_031216915.1 Pictodentalium vernedei
CACTTGCTGAAAAGCAAGTTCCCTAGTGTTTCTGGCCTTCAAAATTGTTTGTGTTTTTGATATCTAAATCCTTTGACATTCCCAGAGAGGAATTTTGTGCAAATCGTGAACACTGAAGGCAACCACTGGGTTGCACTTTCCACAGTTGGCTGTTCGGTAGGAACAATTGAAGTTTTTGATAGTTTATATCGTCATATCAGCAAAGATTTTCAAGTACTCCTGAAGGACATTATGACTGGCTTTCCATCACTCAAGGTTGTATACCCAGAGACTGCAAGACAGAACAATACAAATGACTGTGGGGTTTATGCCATTGCTAGCTGTCTGCATGTGTTAAGTGATAATGCTGGTCCTTTTTGGTTTGAACCCAAGCAAGTGAGGAAACATCTTTCCAGTTGTTTTCAAAAGGGTTATCTCACACCCTTCCCACTAGGTGACCATAACTCTATCTTACCGAAACACATTTCTATGTGTGACCTACTCATTGGAACTATAAATGTTAGTTTATCAATTCCTGTTTCCAAAAAAAAATTGTTTAGGTCAAACCACCATTTTGTTGAGAATTTCATCCTATATTAATATTCCTTATTCCCACTTGAAAATTTCTGTTCCAATTTCTAGTGTCAAGTGGGAGGTAAGATAAACTGGTCACAATATATTTTTTCTCTTTTAACCACTTAAACATATGAGTATGACGATTTGTATGTCTAAGTTGTTGAAAAAGAAAAAACATTCAGTTTTCTGATTCATATGTCTTGAGTTGGAAGAGAAAAAAATTCAGGCTGTTGAGAGAGTGAGGGGGGGGGGGGGGGGGGGGGGAAGATATCGTGACCAGTTTATCTTACCCCCCACCAGACACTTGAAATCGCCAAAAGTCTTTTTTTTAGGGCAAACCACCATTTTTAAGAGAATTTAATCTATATTAAGATTCATATTTCCCACTTGTTAGTTTGTGTTTCAGTTTCCAGTGTCATGTGGGAGGTAAGATAAACTGGCTACAGTATCATCTACCCTAGTCAAAATTTTTCTATTTTAACAACTTAAAAATGTGAGTATAACGATTCCTATGTCTAAGTTGTTGAAAAAGAAAAACCATTCAGGTTATTGTTTTCCGATTCATATGTTTTAAGTTGGAAGAGAAAAAAAAAAATTCAGGTTGGTAGTGAGTAGGGGAGGGGGGGGGAGGGGGGGAAAGGATGTCGTGACCAGTTTATCTTACCCCCCACCTGACACTTGAAATTGACAAATGTCTTTTTTTTACGGCAAACCACCATTTTGTAGAGAATTTAATCTTATATTAAGATTCATAGTTCCCACTTGTAAGTTTGTTTTACTGCTCATATCATCATTTTGAAGAGAAATTCATTGAGGGCTTTGTTGACTCTATCAAGTGCTAGATAGTTTGTTTGAATCTGATGCTGTAGTTTACATAGTTTTTATTGTTATGATAAAAAAAGTTCTCAACCGAAAGATGTTTTTTCTTTATTTACTCAGAAATTATCTTATCCACCCCACAACTGAGTCACAAAACATTGGATTTTCTTCTGATTTTTTGCTATATTTTCCATTCTCAAGATTCCTGTGCTTAAGTTGTAAAAAGTGACAAATATTCTGATGGGGTGGGGAGGGGGAGGGGGGTCATGGTTAGGTTATGACACCCCCTTCCCCAACTGACATTCAAAGTATTTTAAATTATTTTTTTGGCTCATACAATGATACAGATGAGAATTTTATTCATATTTTCAAAATAAATGAAAGTGTCAATGACACTGTAGCTCAACTTGTCAAGACAAAGACATGTACATGTATAGTATGTGACACAGCAATGACAAACATCTAGGTAATGACCTGATAACAAAGGTACATATAAAGTATTGACATAAATACTGACCGTTGCCTGTAACAAATGTATAAGTAAAGTATTGTAAAGGTGGGTGACAGTCAGATGCTAAACTAGAAAAAAACCTTTGAGTCCCAGAGTGGGGTCTGACTGAACCCCAAAATATATGTTCTCATAGCACAGTGATAACAAAGGCACCCCTTCCTGTCCCAAGGTGAAAACAAAGGTACCCAAGAAGTTTCGTGAAGATCAGTTCACAAATATGAGCTGTGTAGAAGTTGTGACAAAAAACTGATTGGACCTAATTTCGGTACAAAATGGCCACTGGCAGCCATCTTGAATTTTGGACCGCACCCAGAAACACTCGTTCTCGTCCCAAGGTGATAATAAAGGTACCCAAGAAGTTTTGTGAAGATCGGTTCATAAATACAGCCTCTAGCCCGAGCCGTATTGACATGTGCACTTACAGTGTATAAGTAGCACTGAATAAATCAAAGTTCATCTAATTTGCATAATTTCAGCACGAAAAAAAAAACCCGTACTATATGTGATGTATTCCATGTTACTAAACATTCATACAAAAATTTATTCAAATCAGAACTTTCATACATAAGTTCTGTACAAAAGACTGATTGCACTAATTTTGGTACAAAATGGCATATGAAATTTTGTGACGATCAGACAAGAACTGCGGGGTGTAGCCCGTGCTAAAGGAAAATGTGAACAGACTCACAGACAAACAGACTTCCGCACGTGTGATGGCAATAGCTTATCTTGACGTTGTCAAGTTAAGCTAAAAATTATTTTGGCAATACTTATTTTTTATGCAACATACAGATCATGAAACTAGAATAATTTTCCTACTCAGAAGTGTAAGTCGCATAAATTCCCATTTTATGTCATGCCAAGTGCACTTTCAGTGCCTACTGCTTTAAGTACATGCTTTGACCACAATAACACAAGACATTCACCTGAATATATTTTTAACTCTTTCCAACTAACATAAATTCAAAATTTGCAATTTTCGTTTTTTTGGCAAATTTTTTCAGAAAATTTCATGAAGACATCATGTGACCCATCATTGAACAAGCTTGACAAACTCATTCCAATGAGAGGGTCACATGATTTGGTTTTGTTGAAATTTTTTTAAACTGATGCGGCTGATTCATTTGATAAAAGGTTAAAGTCATTCAATGACTTTTTAAAAGAATGTACAATTTTCAAGGACTTGGTATTTCAGTTTTAAAATCCAAGCACTTTAGAGCAGTTTTAACCCCTAGCTAGCATACTCTATGAAAATTAAATAGAAATCCCTTCAATAATAATATTTTATACATACAAGACTAAACATTTAACCAATATATCTTGTTTGGCAGAGCTCACTGAGCTCTGTCAAATTAGATAGAGTTGGTTAAATCCCCAGCTGCATTATGGGAACATTTGGATGCTGGAATTGCTAGTTTTTCGAACTCAGAATCCCAGAGAGTAAAGGACTCACAGGAACCCTGGCTAAAGGATTTCCAGGTTGTTCTTGGGAGGTTCATTGGTTGAATCATGGCTTGTGATTCTTATTTCTTGTCACAGTATTTGAGGATAATTATCTGCATCAACATCCACTCCAAGGTCATTTCAGTGCTAATCCATGGCCACTTTCCATGTACTATTTATTTATTTATTTATTGGTGTTTAAGGTCACATATGTACAATGGCTAATCAGGACCTCGACATTTTAATGGGTGGAGGAAGCCGGAGTACCCTGAGAGAACCACTGAGCAACTGTCAGCTCCCCAACATACTAACTCCACACAAGCAGGGTTAGCATTGGTTGAAGACAGGTGCACCATCGACGTGCAGTACGCCTTAGTACACTGCGTCACCGTGTCCCCACGTGGGCAATGAAGGTGAAGTGTCTTGCCCAAGGACACAACACAATTGCTGCAAGTGGGATTCGAACCAAGGACCTCTCGGCTTGCAGCCTGCACCTCTACCTACTGAGCCACCGCGCCCCCTTCCATATACTTTATATGTAGAGAACATAAAGTGAAAGGGAAATATTTGTTGAGTACAGCTGGGATGGACGTGTTAAAGTCTACTTACCATTCAATTTTCATCTACCTTATAATCTGCGTGGGTGCAGCTTCTGAAAATTGCTGGAATAATTCTGAAGAAAGTTTTCTCTCTATATATAGGAACTATCAGTCGTGTATGATGAGGGTCTACAGAGTTCACAATTCAATCAATTCACAAATCTGTTCAGACTTGTTAAAAGAAAATTGTATAACTGTCAATATTTAATTAACCTTTCAATGGGAGCAAACTGTTATTCTTCAATGATCATGGGTAAATCTGAGTGGTCCAAGATCTGGATTCTTGCAGGGATTTTGCATGAAAGAATGTCCAAACACATCAAGGAGGGAAGTAAACAAGAAGCCCCAGGTGGCATGAGACATTCATCAAAAAGAGGATGGTGGGCGAGTAGAGGTTTATCCATCTAGGACTCCAAAGAGCCATGCAAGTACTAATATTCTTAAATCTAAATTACAAATATGGGTTTCTAACACTATTCTTGAATAATACTTTAGAAAAAATTTACCAATTTGAAATTCGTGCACCCAATGCACACATAAACCTGGGGTTACATTAACAAATTTTTCACCAAATCAAAATTTGGACTCAACATAGTTATTTAAAAATAGCTGTCCACAGAGTCTGGAGAAGATGTTTAACCCCTAGCACTCTGGTAGTGGAACAGAATTTTATCCAAGCATTCTGTTCTTCTCTTGTTTAACTATGAATTTAACCAATTATATCTTGTTTGACTGAGCTCACTGAACTCTGTCCAACAAGGTATATTTGGTTGAATATCAAACTGCATTATGGGAAATATTTGCAGCTGAAAACTTTTCCATTTTGACATCAGAGTGAAAAGGGTTAAAGAAATATTGCTCAAATGCATTTCTATCAAAATACAGGCCATTACATCAAGCCCAAATAGCAACCCATAACCTTTGAATAAATTTAAAGATTACAGAAAGCTGTGAACTGATTCTGAGCATTAGATCATGGGAAGAAGATTTTGAAAGAAATTCCCTTGAGCATCGCATGCAAAGTTCAAACCAACTCACATACAGAGATCAAATATTAAACTAGAGGTACTGTGAGCAATCTCACAAAGTGATACCACCCGTGCCTGTCAGAACGGAATTATATTGCTTCATGCACATCTTCATATGGAGTTCTTCCATTGTGTAAAGTTTCATGAAAATTCTTCAAACGGTTTAGGAGGAGTTGCGCTTATAAGGATGGACAGACATACAGACAGACGGACAGGGTGATTCCTATATACCCCCCCAAACTTTGTTTGTGGGGGGTATAAAAATATTCCTGTACTGCACCAAATAAAAAACTTTAAACTCTTATGGCACACACTAACATGAAACTAGGAATTATATTTTCACAAGTTTCAAGCCCCTTTCTCCTAGAATACTTCACACTAAATGTCATAATAAATTATGCACCAAATACTTGAGAACATTTATCTTTATCCTCAAATTCTCGAAGTAAGACTGTACACCAGATCTATAATTAAAAGATTCTAAAAGATATTTGGTCATTGAGTACAAGTCAACAGGAGCACCGCCTAGCATTGCATAAAATGCCAGGTAGGCTTTTTTGAATTGTACATAACTACTGTTTTCATCCAAGCAATAACATCGTACTGAACCCCGATTCGAAATTAACCTGTGTTTCAGTATGACTGAGACACAAGCCCAATATGGTGCTGATCGACAAATCCAAACTCAAGTTATTGTCAAAAAAAATCAAAATGTTGACAAAAATGTGAAATTTTAAGTCGAAAAGGAGTATAACTCTGGAAAGAAAAATCTTACCTAAGTTATAATCATAGGTAGACAGGTTCCCACCATGGTGGCGAACATGAAGACCACGTTTCGAAAAAGAATTGGTCCAAAAACCTTCGGGAAACCCTCTGGACAAATTTCAGACTTTTGCTGCAGATTACACCAAGTCGGAAAGGGGCATAACTGTGGCAAAAATAGTCCAACCTTTGTTATAATTGCACATGCACAGGTTCCCATGGTGGTGAACATGTATACCAAGTTTCGAAGGGAACAGCCGAGAAAATCTCTGGACAAAATTCAGACCGATTCTCAGTAATTCCAAGTTGTACAGGTATTTAATTCTGGCAAAAATAGTTCCACAGGAACTATAATCACACATATACAGGTTCCCATTAGGGACCTGCGAACCTTCGATTATTCAATTCAATTTCGAATCCTTGCAGCTATTCGATTCGATTCGATGCTGGTGTCATGGGTTCGAAATTTTCGAATCTCGTTGGACTAGGTGGGGGAAACTTTTTTTTACGCCACTGTGCCGATACATGTGTTTCTGCTCTGATAATAGGCTTGCAATCACGTTCGTTTATCAGTTAGTTAGGCGCGTGCATCGGAGTAGCACCCCCACCCACCCCCATCCAGTAACATTCCCGTTATAATATAACCTCGCAACTTGGTCTTGGTCTTAAATCGGCATGCTCGCATGATCGCATCGTATATGCATTATGCACACCACTGCGTGTTACGGGAGTTCGACGAAACCAGCATGTTTTACAGTAAAGTGCAGTATAATAGAATTACCCCCCTTACAAAGCAATTTGCAATGAAGCGGTCACGCGTTTACATAAAGACGCCGACACGGAATGTATATAAAACGGAGAGGTCAATGTGCGTTTATATGCGTCGTGAATCACTTGTGATTAAAGATCATGGGAAGTTGGTAACAGCAGTTATTGTCGATACATGTGATGACCCAATGAAGTTGAAAGAACGTACCAGAACAAGCTAACTTATATGATATACCAGGCTGCAGAATTGCGTTTCATTTAGTTTGAATGGTTTAATTTAGCTTTCGTTATTTTAATTCGCGCGTGACGTGTGTTTACAAAAGTTCATTATGGCGGAAATGATAAAATCTTATTTCAAACTAGTGGATAACAAGTTCCACTGTAATGCCTGTTCAACCATCTTAAGTGTACAGAAAACTGGTACAACGTCCCATCTGTGGGCCCATCTACAACTTAAGCATATTGAGTTACATGCTGCAGCTAAGGCAAAATCAACCAAGCGACGTACACAAGGTCAAGGTGGAGGCGACTCTGAACCGGATCGGAAAAAGCAATGTAGCATGACAGATTTCGGCCGAAAGAAACCTGCTATCAGTATCAGAGCTGACGTTAAGAAAAAATATGACAACAGTATCCTGGGGTTCATAGTAGCTGATGGTAGGCCCTTCGAGGTTGTGGCTGGTAAAGGGTTTAAAAATATGTGTGCTGCCTTGACCGATGATAAGTCTTATGAACCACCTCACCCAACTACGCTCTCCAGGAAATTAGGAGATATTCGCGTGTCATTGGAACAGAATGTTCGAGATCACATTCATAAGGATAAAAGTTCATCAAGACCTGTGGTCACCTTTGATCATTGGAAGTCTGACAACAATTCAAATTTTTTGGTCCTCACTTTGCACTGCATCAGCGAAGAATGGAAATTTGCCACTCGCTGTCTTTCTGTTGTTAACTTGGAAGATTAAGATAAGGACCATACCACGGAAGCGACTGCAATTGTGGTACGGGAACAACTGGAACACTTCGAAATCGCCAAAAACTCCATAAGTTTTTGTACAACAGACACCACCAATGTCATGCCAAGCACAGCGACTAAACTGGACATACCATGCATGGGATGCTCTGCTCATATTTTGCAACTCTGCATAAACGCTGCACTTGACGCACAGCAAATGATCAAAACGCTCATCTCTTCTGTTCACCGCATTGCTGGATTTTTTAACTCTTCTACCGTTGGACTTGCTGCTCTCCACAAATTTCAAATTTGTAACAAGGATTCAGCCGATGATACCAAATTTCTTACCGAATCTGACCCTCCACTTGACGTCTCAACTAGATTTATTAGCACTTACCAATTGCTGCACTGGGTACAGAAAAACAACGCTCCAATATCCCTTGCACTTGTGGAGTGTCAGACACGGAAAAAATGTGCATCAAGCCCGCCTGGACCTCTTAGTGGCGCCTTAACAGGCATCCTGGAATCGGTTACCCCCATATTGAAACCAACAGCTGAGGCTACGTCAATTCTAAGTGCTGATTGCAGTGTTACAGTCTCAATCGTGTTGCCATGCATACAAACCCTGCGAAAGCAATTGCTGTCAAAACCTTCGAAAGGCATTAAAACTTTCAGGGATGCACTAGTGAAGCAGTTAGACGACAGATTCAAGCTCAGTCAACCACATCTTCAAGCTAGTACTTACTTGGATCCGAGGTATAAATCTATCGTAGTGAAAGCTGACAGACATTGGGTCTGTTTGTAATTTCATCGAAGATGACCTCAAGTGGCACGGACTTGACAAAATCTCAAACAACAAGAAATCTTCGTCTCAGCCCATGCAGACGCCCGATGAGCATACTTCTGAAACTGCATCAAGCAGCCAAGAGCAAAGTCTCATGGATGCTATTGATGATGATGCTGCCGAAGCGGATGCTGTTGAACGACAGGACCATGACAATGATAAATCAATGCACAGTCGCTTGATTTCGGAAATGGACAATTATGCACGTTTACCCAAGCTGCGCAAAGACGAATGTCCCCTGTCATTCTGGAGAACAAATGCTCAGTTCTCTCCGCTGCTATCCACTGCTGCCCAGGACATCCTTGCTATACAGGCGACCAACTGTTCCACCGAACGGGTTAACTCGACTGGCAGCAATCTGATCACGGACAGACGCCACAACCTGTCTAACTACAATGCTGAAACCTTGATTTGGGCACGAAATAATTACGATAGGGTCCTCAGTGTGTTATGAATTTGTGACTCAAACTTTTGACATATTGCCATGATATTGGACTATTGGTCTTTAGTGCCCTACTTTTGAAGCTAAAAACTGATGCTATAGTATTGCAAGTTCTATCCTGATGATGTAAACATTAACACGATTTAGTTCTTTGTGCTCCAAGTATGGACGCGATCAAGTGCCAGGAAATGGCTCTTTAGTTTTTCAAATAGCTGTTGCAGTGTTCATGTGTGTCAAAGAAAAATTGTTACATGCTAATATTAAAAGAATGTTATGAATATGCACCCATTATTGCTTCAATAACATGAATTCCTGTCTTCTTCTGAATAGGACAAACAGCGTCCCGATTATAGCCTTGGTTGTTGAAAGCGACGTTAAGTTCCAGTGAAACAAGTCCAGATTGGTTTCTAACACGTTTATGTTTGGTGTCGAATGGTCACATGGACGTTACCAAATCAAGTAAAGCAATGCACAGGGTCCCCTGTCCGGACTAACAGGCTATTAATTTGTTATCAACCAATGAGTGTCGCGATCGCCATCGTGAGCATAATTATGTCCTTTATTTCAATTTGTGACTTATATGTCGCAAATCTTATGACAAATTTTTCGTCTACGCCCTATTTAATTTTTAAAATGGAAATTGTTTATACGGCTACCTCGAAAAATGACCAAGTATGTTTCCGTTTCCCGCCAGTTATCACCGCCGGTCTATTATCCAAAAATGCCAACGATCCTACGGCACTCGAAACAACAATTGTCAGCATATACACGACCACTATTCGATATTCGAGATTCGATTCGATTCGATTCGATTCGAAATCCTCATTCACATTCGATTCGAGATTCGATTTGAGACAAAATTTGATATTCGCAGGTCCCTAGTTCCATGGTGTAAACATGCATACCATGTTCCGAAGGATTAGTTCCATAAATCTCCAAAAAAGTCTCTGGACAAAATTCAGACCGTTGAGGCAAACTGTTCGTAGACAAAAAGAGGCATAACTGTGGCAAAAATAGTTCAACCAGAACTATAATCACACATGCACAGGTTCCCATGGCGGTGAAATTGCATGCCAGGCTTCGAAATAATTGGTTATAAATCTCCAAGAAATTCTCCAGACAAAATTCTGACACATGAGACAAATTATTCTAAGACAAAAAGGGGCATAATTCTGGCAAAACATTTTCCTTGGAACTATAATCTTTCATGCACAGGTTCCCTTTGTGGTAAAGAGGAATACCAAGTTTCAAAGGGTATGGCCCTCAAACAACCGAGAAGACCTTCAGACAAAATCCAGACAGACAGATGCCAGATGATGGATGGATAATCCATTTACATAATACAACCATTTTTCAAACGAGCATATAAAAATTGGTCTGTCGCAATGAACCCAAATTTGAATCCAGAGACTTAACTCTCCCAATGTTCCACATCCAATATCAAAACATTGTGTCCACTGGGTTTTGCGACGAGACAAATATTAAATAATTTTGAACCCAAATTCTGATGAAGTTTTTTTTTTAACAAATTCCCTTATGAAGAACTATGTTAACACTTAAGAACCAATACTGAGCCCGAATATATATATATATAAAAAGGACCTTCATTTGAAAAGATTTTAATCTCCAACTCCCAATTTTGCTTCATACCAAAATCAATACATTCTGTCCATTGGGTCTTCATGAGATTATTACCATTTACCGATCACAACTAACAGCAAGATGTCATTTGAATAAAGAGTGGAGAAAAGAAATTGAAACAAGGGGCCTGAGAGTGCTCACCTGACACTGACACTGACAACTATCAACCGAGGGTCCTGACTGGAACAAACTTGCATCTGCCCCATTAAGGAAAACCATATACCAAATATCAAAACATTCTGACCAGTAAATCTGAAAAAAAAAAGATTTTCAAAAAATATTCCTCATAGTGAACTAAGTTATAATTTGGGCTCCCACAGGGAGCTCAAATATGAACCCAGGGCCTTGGCTTTAACAAATTTGAATCTCACCTCCCTAAAGAAACTGCATACCAAATATCAATAGATACTGACTGGTGGATATGAAGAAGAATTTTAAAGAATGTTCCTCACAGTGAACTAAGTTACAATTCGGTCTCCCACAGGTAGCCCAAACAGGGTCTCAAGAGACTTGGCTTGAACAAACTTGAATCACACTTCCCAAAGGATGCTGTAAACCAAATATCAAAACATTCCAACTGCTGGATCTGAACAAGAAGATTTTTACAGAAAATTCCTCATATTGAACCCAGAGACTTGGCTTGAACAAACTTGAATCTCACCTCGTAAGGCTACTGCATACCAAATATCAAAAGATTCTGATTTGTGGATCTGAAGAAGGAGATTTTTTAAAAATATTCCTCATACTGCACAAATTTAAACATTTGGGCTCCCATAGAGAGCCCAAATATGGGCCCAGGTATTTGATTTCAACAAACATGTAAAACAATCGTCCAAAGATGTAATATGTGAAATTTGAAACCTTTTGGAGCAGTGGTTTGGGAGAACAAGCGTCTTAAATGTTTTTCCCATTACCCAGAGTGTTAAAAAATGCTGACTCAGGATTTTTTCAAAGTCCCAAAAAAGTATCCTATGTTAAAACCGATAGTAATTTTCTGTTACCATTCTATTCTGTTGGTCCTAAGGAAGCTTCACACCATATAAGAATTCCCAGTGGCGTGTAGTTTTGGAGATATGGGCGTTTGAAATTTTTTCTATTTTTAACTCCTGTTGTTCCCTCTGGGCATTTTGAACAAATTTTTTGGCATAAACCATGTACTTATGACCCATTAATACTGTATATCAAATTTGATTCAACGGCCTCTCGGTTTGGAAAATAGAAATTTTGGGTGGGGTAAAAATTCTTGCCCCTCTCGTAATGACAAATATTGCCCCTCAAACTTCTCTTGAACAAACTGAGACAACACCTCAAAAAGAAGCTGCATACCAAATATCAAGTCTCTGCTACAACTGGTTCATGAGAAGAAGATTTTTGAAAAAATTGGGGCATTTTGGCCTCACCCTCACCTCAATATGAGCAGAAACCCAGTTTGAAGAAAAACCCAAATGCCGCTATATAACCACTACTCAAGTGAAATTTCATTAAAATATGGCTAGTGGTTTGGGACAAAAACACCCAAACAACACCTTGACGACGGCCGAAAAGTGAAAAGAATAGCTCACCCTGACTTTCAGTCAGGTGAGCTAAAAAAACAAGAGGCCGCACAGGGCCTGAAGTGCTCACTTTGAACAGAACATGCCATAAACAGAAACCAAGAAGGAATCTGCATTAAGCAATCCATCTCCAAAGGATACTTTGCCAATCCTTGAGCCCCTCAGGAGTGACAAAATTGAAAATAGCTACCAAAGGGAGCCCAAATTTTAACCCAAGGAACCAATTTGAACAAACTTGAATTTGAATCCCTCAGGGGACGAAAAGTAACAGATTTTAAAGGCAGTCCCAAACAGGTCTGGCATTCCAGAAAATCAAGGGGTGCAAATAATTGCCCTCCTCGATTTTTTTAGGCATGCAGTAGGCATGCAGCATTCCTGCACTCCTAAAGAAGGCCAAGCCTGTTATATTCAATTTTAACACTTTAAGGCCTGTTCAGTGTTAGTCCAAAACTAGGAATAGTATACTATACAAGTTTGGATTAGCTCTGAAGATGCCTTAAAATTTGTAGAGAATCAGGACCTTACTATTACTTTGATTTTTGAAAAAGGACCTCCACAAATTCATGTATTGACACAATAATTATTTAATTCTCGCAAACTTTAGTGAATTTTAAGGCCTGCCAAAGCAGGTCAGTGAAAGATTCAACTATCCAACAAAACAGAGTGAAATCTGTACATGTTTTATTGCAATTTCGCCGGCCATTTCTTACAAGTTAGTAGAAACCCAGAACAACTGTAATTAAATAATAAATTTTGTTATCCTGTATTTTGGGTATTGGGAATCAATTACTGCTTTAACTCTTACCCAACTCAAACAGTGGAAGACACTTGGAAACGAAATTCTTGAATAACCAGGAACTAAAAAGTTTCATTTTTTGCTTCAAAAACATAGATTATGACCCTCGCTGAAACATAAGGTTCATAAGCTACATGTTAGAGATAAAATTTACTAAAATTTGAATGGCGATTTTTTGTGAATAGTGCTGGCCAGTATTGGCCATTTCATTGGGTAAAGAGTTAATTTATTTACTATTTATTTATTGGTGTTTAAGGTCACATACTTATGCACAATGGCTAATAGTGACCGTGACGGGTGGAGGAAGCCGGAGTACCTAGAGAGAACCACTGAGCATCGACAAGCAACTATCAGCTCCTCAACATTCAGCAGGGTTACAGCAGTTGAAGACATGTGCACCATCCACGTGCAGTATGCCTTGGTACACAGCAGCATTGTGCCCCCATGTAGGCAACCAGGATAAAGTACGTTGCACAAGGACACAACGTGGGTCATCCCAGACAGTATCAAACTCGGGACCTCTAGCACAGAAGTCCAACAGTCTACAATTGAGCCACTGCGCTCCTGGGTAAAGAGTTGAAATTATCCCAGATAGTAAATGCATGCATTACTTGCAAGTGCAGTATTGGTGACTATTGGTCAAAATATAAATTGTCACCGGTCACTTCACTTTTGTTCTTCATTTAAGGAATACCATCTTTTGATAACAATCCAGTAAAGGATATGTGAAATCAACAATACAAATGTGCAAAACTATAACAGAGACAATTAGTTATGCATGGTTTCAGTACAATTTATTTTGACTGGATCCATAGTATATACAATGTTAATGAAATCTGGCACAAATATATACATGCATACATCATCTTAATCTGAAGTATCAGTTTTAGGGTCCAAACAAACTTATAACTGTTTCTTTATGGTTTCTTCTAGTTTCTTTGGGATTTATTGTAAACAATAAAGTTATAAGTTTACATATTACTGTACTTAACTCTTTTGACTCTAGAACTTATTTTTAGACATACTGGCATTCTAATTTCTTCTGGGTGTTGTTTTTGGAAAGCTGCTGGGGATACATACCTCTGAAAACCTTATGCAGTAGAGTGTCAAGGAATTGACTTGTATCACTCAAACTACAAGTATTCCCTTTTTCAGGAACTTTAGGGCTGAGAGGGCTAATCGGCACACAGAGATCTTTCGTGGAAGTTAGAATAAAAATAAAAATAAACACAGCTGGAGAGGCAATAAAAATAATTTTTGTATGCTTCCTCAGTACACAGCTTTCCTGATAAGCTTTCATGTACATGCATTACAAAATATATATGTACTAGATTACTAGACATCAACAAGATAGTCTGAAGAGATGAAAGCATTTTTCAACATAACATGGGACAAATGTGCTTGCAAATAGCAAGCTGAGACACCACACTCCTGGAGGGACCGAACTGAGTTATTCCGTATCAGTGACAGAACAAGTGACAGAACAACCTGTTTGCATATAGAAACTCTTAAAATCTTTAACAGTTTTCCAAAAGAGATATTTACAATTGCTTAGACCGTGCCTACTTACTACAATAAAAACATTTTCAGTCCATTACAAACTTATGTCAGATAAAAAACAATCCCATACACAATCCAATACAACAGCTTCAATACAAACTAGAGGAACAGGATTTACTGCATCCAGTAAATTCAAGTCTGTGTGAAAGCGGTTAAAGCATCAGAAATAAACAAAATAGAAAGAGAATTTATGGAAGCTTATTTCTGGGGGTGAAATATTTTTAAAGAAATCAGAAATAAGTTTTCATTAATAGTATTTAAAGAAATTCATACAGGAATCAGATAAATTTTTCAAAGAAACCAGAAAAAGCATATACGTACAAAGCATTCAATCAATGAATCAGAAATGGACACTTTTTTGGAACCACCATTAAAGTCTCGAGAGATTTAAAAGCATTCAACTGAATAATTTATACTTTATTTCCTTGCAAAGCAACGAGTTTCTCTCAACCTGGTTTGAGGAACTGACATCTGATTAAAATAGCAAGATAACATTTAATGGTTGATAGCTGCTAACTCCACTTCTGTTTACATTGTCTCCAGTGTGAAAAGATATTACATAGTATTGCTATGGAATAATTTACTGTTACAGGAAATTAGACCGCAAAAAACCCTGTGGCTGACTGGGCCATACTCAAGGGCTCTAGCGACCTGAAAAACATAGGATGCCGAGAACTTGTGACTGTCTGTATCAGTATGCCAAAAATCAGTGAGATAGGAGAATTTGTTTTCGAGTTATCGTGCGGACAAGGAAGTGTATAGAAGACAGGAGAATAAGATACCAGAGGCTCAAGTGAGACTAACTTGCTTACCTTGCCCAAGTTGTCAAAAGAGATGAGTGAATCAATAAGTCAGGGGTTCCGCGAGAGGAAAATTTTTGGGTCCGGTATTGGAAAAAAAATAAAATACAGACGCCGAAGGCGTCTATTGCACGTGCAGAAGGCACGTGCAAATATAGGGGGGTTTGGGGTTCTCCCCCCAAGAAAATTTTGATTTCTAGGTGCTCTCTGGTGGCCTCTGGGAGCATTTTTCTCGCAAAAATGCTGAATAATTGAAGATGAAAACATGTATTTTTTTCCTCTGCAATACTCAAAATTTTTACAGAACATACAATACTACGACATTTGGTCCAATTTTTCATAAAAATACAAACGCAAAACAACACGAATCCACGAATTCTGACAGTGACGGCGCCACAGCGACTGCGACCTTGACTTCTTTTTTTACGCAACCCAATATGCTCCAACGTATATAATTGAAAATGCAGAACGAAACGAAATTTGTTTTCGTTTTAAAAGTTTAGTCAAACGAGCATTTTTTTTTCTAAATCGACCCTACTTTGTTGGGGAAAAGTCGTTTGGCAACAAGGTCGTATGGCACCACAGTCTATTCGCCCCATCGGTACTGGATTTGCAGCATCGGTGGTCGTTTCGGACCAGTATGATCATCTCATCATTATGGGATGCACCCAAACCGTCCCCAAGCCGAACCGTCCCCACACTATTTTACCCAAACCGTCCCCAACTATTTCACCCAAACCGCCTCCTGGGTCAGTTACTCCAGTTGGCCGACGTAACCCGAACCGTCCCCATGACCGAACCGTCCCCACTATTTTACCCAAACCGTCCCCATTATTTTACCTAAACCGTCCCCATTATTTTACCCAAACCGTCCCCACTATTTTATCCAAACCGTCCCCAGTTGAATAGGGAATGGGCCCAGTCGCCACCAAGCACCAAGAATTTAATAGTATGACTTGCAGTGATCAAGGTGATAATTACTTCACTAATCGATTTAGCCGGGATTAGGGACGGGATATATTATTGACAAAGAAAGCCGCACCAAAATGGAGAATATTTCTCCTCTCTGATTTGGTGTGAGTTTATTTGTTTCGTCTGAATTGAAATGTAAGCGTGTGGGCGAGATATAAGTCGGTGATGGGACGCGGTGCGATGGCAAATTGGGGTAAAAAGCATGTGGGCGAGATATAACTCGGTGATGGGACACGCGGCGATGGCAAATTGGGGTAAAAAATAAAGAGAGTACCGGTATAACAAAGAATGAAGCCAAGCAAAGTATAAAATTAAACATCCAACACGTTCTCATTAAAAAGACATCAGTCAGTAAAAACACTACCTTGTTTGATGTATTGTGCACAGTGTTACAAAAACAACGGAGTTGATTTGTGTTCTTATTGTTTATACAGGAGACAATATACAGTACAAACAACCAGTAAAAACAAACACACTTCAAAGATTTCAAAGACATTCACTCTAAAATTCTAGAAACAACAAATAAAATAATATCATTTGTGTCTGTGATCAGGTAGTGGTGAGACGTATCTAGAGTTTTTGTGTAAAGCTATTCGAGCTTTGAGGATTTTTAACGGATTCTTCATTCTTTAAATGTTTTTTTCGGATTATTTATAAAAAAAAAAACGTGAGTACTAAACCTATCAGTTTGGTCGTCAAAGTGGGCCAGGCCGCCACCAGATATCGGGCCAACTCGCCACTGGTGGCGAGTTGGCCCAATGGCGACTGGACCCGTACCCGTTGAATACATGGCGAAGTTACTGTATTTAATGTAATGTAATTCACAATCGGATATAATTTTATTCATTATTATAATTTGTTGGATTTGATAATTCTCTTTTGGGTAAGTGGTTTTGCATAAAATAAATCTGTATAAAAAGAATAATACTAATAATAAAAAAATGACGTGGGGACGGTTTGGGTTTCGGGGATTGAGGACGGTTTGGGTAAAATAGGTGGGGACGGTTTGGGTTGCTTAGGTGGGGACGGTTCGGCTTGGGGACGGTTTGGGTGTTATCAGTCAAACAGTTCGCTACCCGAATTCCGAATTGTCCTGTTGGACATCCTTTAATAATGTCGCTTAGGACCATACGGAATTCAGATTGCGAGTTGACAAACCATATCACTAGAGAGCGATTTTCAATCTATGAACCTTTTGGTTTGTATAAACCCGGAATCTACTGCTCCTCCTTTCAATTCTATCCACAAAACGTTCAAACATACCAACAGTAAACAGTTCACTGTTGATACGTTTGAAAGCTTTGTGAATAGAAAAGAGAATGGACACCACTGAGTTAACATCATCGAAACAGTTTGAAAATAAAGACTCCTAAGAGAACAGATCATATCGCTGGGCAGTGAGCGAGACCGCCTGCTCCCAGCAAAAGAAATTTAGCTAGTATGTCCCCACCCGTGGGCGACAAACGTAGAAAAATACTCCAGTTTAGTTTTAAACACCCATGAAACGTCCCAGTGATGGTAACCTTTAACAGCAAGGAGATGACTTCAACAGAAAGACTGGAGAGAATAGAACAGAACTCATTATAGGTAGCCCGCGAGACCGCGGCTATCCACCAAACTGTAAACGGAATGTTTTTCACTTACCAGTGGCGGATCTATAATTTCAGTTTAGTGGGGGCCCAGAGAACAAGGAATTCCGCCATTTTCCCGCGAACTACTAGTTCGTGGGAAAATGGCAGAATTCCTCGTTCTCTGGGCCCCCCTCCCCCCAAACTGAAATTAGCCCAGCTCGAGTAGGGTGGGGATGGTGTAGCCACTGTATGACTGTGGTTATGGCAGGCGCATAGCCAGGAAAAAATGGGGGGGGGGGGCGAGTTATATATGGGGGCATAGCTAACAGATGCCGCAGGCCTCTGTTCCGAGCACCGAAGGCACGAGGATTAAACGGGGGTCGGGAGGGGGTTCTCCCCCAGGAAAATTTTAAAATTCCAGACTCCAATGGCGCGTTCTGGTGGGTTTTGAAAGTGAATATTTGTCTATTTCCCTCTTTCTCTCTTTCTACTGGTCAAAACATCGCTGGATTTCAGGTGACAAAGTCGTCAAAAGATTAATAGCTGTTAAGCAATTGCAGAAAACGGACGCTGGGACTTTGACGGATGTAATTTGCAATGCTTTGACTGAAAAACAAATTGATATTGAGCAAGTTCGTTTTGTAGCTTTGGACGGTACAAACGCGATGTCGGGGGAAAGGACGGGACTTCAGCGTAGAATCAGGCATCTGTCGCCGTTTTCAATATACATAAACTGTCGATGTCACAGACTGGCCCTGACATTTGTTCATTTACTTCCGAAATATGAGGGATTTAAATATGTTGATACCACATTCAGGCATTCCGCCGGGCAGTTTTTCGGCATTATTGAATACATTTAAGAAAAACGTATAGAGGAAAAAACTCAACTTCTGGGGGAAAAATTGCTGCTTGATTTTGGGGGAATGGGTCCGTTTACCGGACCGAAAAACTGCCCGGCGGAATGCCTGTAAGTGATCAGCAGCAAGAGCAATTTTTTAATTTGCTATGACACAACCAAAGCCATCTTTTTTGGCCATTCATTTCTGCTGGTCCAAGCAAGCACTGTTCTGTGAAGTATTAAAAAACAACCTATGAAATTTTTGTTTTGTTTTCAACTACTTTGATTCTCTCAAATCTCCCCTCCCACCCCCCTCCCCCCCCCCCCCCCCACACACACCCAGTGAAAAAAGAAAATCTGGCAGAATTATTTATTTATTTATCGGTGTTTAAGGTCACATACTTATGCACAATGGCTAATTGTGACTTGACAGTTTTACGTGTGGAGGAAGCCGGAGTACCTGGAGAGAACCACCGAGCATCGACGAGCAACTGTCAGCTCCTCGACATTCTCTGTTCAAGCACTGCTCAAACAAGGTTAGAGCGGCTGAAGATGTTGACTTACAGAGTTTCTTCAAAAAAAAGTGAATCTGCATCACTAAAGTAAGTTCAAACAAGAAACCTAGGCATTATTGCAAATTGCTTATAAAAAGAGGATTTTTAAAGCATTTTAGGCTAATGGAGCATTAAACCCACCCCAAGGGATATAGTAATTTTGGGGGGAAAAAGCAGAAGAGTAAATTCCACCAGCCTGAAGATGGCAGCAGCTTCATTTGAACAAAGGAGAAAAGGTTTACTCCAAAAATGGTCTGTGCCATAAATGAATGAATTTTGCCCAGTGGATTTAAAGTATAAGAAAAATTCAAACTAGAGAAACAGAATTTTACTCCCACCAGTAAATTCAAGCCTGTGTGAAAATGGTTAAAGCATCAAAATTAAATAAAACATAGAATTTTTGGAGGCTTATTTTTGGGGGTAAAACATTTTTAAAGAAATCAGACACAGGTTTTCTTTAACAGTATTACATGAAATAAAATCTTTGGAACCCACATTGAAGCCTTGAGAGGGTTAAATTAAAGATATTCATACAGGAATCAGAGATCAGAGAATTTTTTTTTCAAATGGATGGATGGATGGAGGGATGGAGAGGGATGGAGATGGATGGATGGATGGATGGATGGATGGATGGATGGATGGATGGATGTATGGGTGGATGGATGGATGGATGGACGGACGGATGGACGGACGGACAGATGGTCGGACAGACGGACGGATGGACGGACGGACGGACGGACGGATGGATGGATGTGGATGGATGGATGGATGGATCTTTATTTGAAAGTATACTAGTACATTGATTATAAACTATCATTACAACAAACAGGAACATTAGCTAGTATACAGCATGGAAATGGCATAGCCTATAAGGCTGTCTTCCTGCCATAAAAAATAAAGATATCAAGTCTCTTTGGCATGAGTGCATCGAAGTGCTTTCCCCCAAACGGGGTTGTCTGATTTTTTATTTGTGATTCAGGGGGCTAGAATGCATTTGAGGATTAAGTGGTGGGATGAGATACCAGAGGATACGGCTGGCAGATGACACAGTAGGGGCACATTGGGTTGTCACATTTGGAGTCAGGACAGGAATAATTATTCAAGGCTTTATCAATTAGGGATTTTTAAATTTGGGTCTATTTAATTACTGGATTTGTGGATCTATACTATTCCAGGTTCTTGGGAAGGAGTGTAAAGGCAGCTCAGCAGAGAACTGTGTTCTTGGTTTGCGGGTATCATCTAATTTACCAGTTTGCCTTGTATTCATTCCCGAGGGGTTTCTATATACTTGAATGGTATCATAAAATGACATGGGGAGTTTTTTGTTTGTCCAGTCGTGCATAACGAGGGAGACCTGAAGGCTGATCACTGAATTTCAGAATGCCACATTCTCTGTAAAGGTGATCTGTGTGGGAGAGATTTGATTTTTTTGTTATGACCTGGACAGCTCTTTTTTGTAGTTTTAGAATTCTACTGGTGTAGGTCGAATGGCCTCACACCTGGATACCATATATAAGATGACAATAAATCAGCGAGAAGTATAAAGTTTTCATTACCTTCATGGGCAAGAATTTCTTTGCCCTGTTTAGTACAAAAATTGCACTTGCTATTCTTGGGCACACCACAGAAATATGCTCTTTAAATTTCACATTTTCATACATTTGCACACCAAAAAATTTTATAGTTGTTTGTTCTTGCTCGTTACCCACTGGCATAATAGTTGTATTGTTTAGAAATAGTTTAATATCATTTACCTTATACGAATCATTTTGTGGATGAAGTATATTTGGTTTTATCAGGGTTGAGGGCTAGTTTGTTGGCAGAACACCAATGGTTTATTTTGGCTAGTTCAGATTTTATACTTTCTGTAAGGGCATCATGATTGTTACCTGACCTAAAGGCCATTGTGTCATCAGTAAAGGAAAGTAAAGTGAGTTCTGCAGATTCGTTAATTATTTATTTATTAATGTTTAAGGTCACATATTTATGCACAATGGCTAATCATGACCGTGACAGTTTTACGGGTGGAGGAAGCCGGAGTACCCGGAGAGAACTACCGAGCAACGACGAGCAGCTGCCAGCTCCCCAACATCGTAACTCCGCACTGTAGCACAGGCAGGGTTAGATTGGTTGAAGACATGCGTACCATCGACGTGCAGTACGCCTTAGTACATGGCGTCTTCGTGCCCCCCACATGGGCAATGGGGGTGAAGTGTCTCACCCAAGGACACAACGCGGTTGCCGCAGGTGGGATTCGAACCGAGAACCTCTCGGCTTGCAGCCTGCACCTCTACCTACTGAGCCACCGCGCGCCCTGCAGATTCATTAATATCATTGATGTACAATAGAAGTAAAACTGGGCCAAGAATGGACCCCTGTGGTACACCTGTATTTATGGGTAACGTTTCTGAAATAGTATTCAAAAATGAGAGGAACTGGGTTCATTCAGTTAAATAACTTTGAAACCATTGATGGGCAATACCTCTAATACCATAGTATCCCAGTTTCTGGAGTAGGATCGAGTGGTCAATGGTGTCAGATGCTTTGGAGAATTCTATGAATATAGAAAAGGTACAGTTCTTTGTTGGTTTGTCATTTTCCATTAAATTTCCACGCTATTTAGTAGGTGCAATATAGGGTGGACAGTTGATTATTTTGTTCTGAACCCAGACTGGTACTGATATAAGATCTTATTTTTGTCTATGAAATCCACTAGCCTTTTATACATTAACTTTTCAAGTATATTTGAGAACGTCGGGAGAATACTGATGGGGCGATAATCATTAAACATATTAGGGTTACCAGACTTGAAGATGGGTATGACTTCGGCTATTTTCATTTTGGTTGGCACATGACCAGATGAAAATGAAGTGTTGATGATGTGTGTTAAGGGGCTGGTGACTTCACAAGCGACGGCTTTCAAGTTTTGTAGACAATTCACCATGATCTCTTGTTGGATTTGAGGACAATTTGAAAATACTAAAGATAACCTCCTGTGTACTCGTTGGCAATACAAATAATGAGTTTCCAATATTATGCTTCATATAATGTGAAAAGTGAATATTTGTGTCGGGCACTTGGTCACCTACTGATTTCTCAATATTGACAAAGAATGCCTTGAACCTGTCGGCAATTTGTTTGGGGGTTGTTTGAAGTGGTATTGTTATCGACAAAGGTGCTCAGTTTTCGATCCAATTTATTAATGGCTTTACATAATATTTGCCATGTTTTTTTTGAGATCATGTTTATTATCTAGCGAGATATTATGATAGTAATCTGACCTGCTTGCTCGTTTGACACAATTGAAGATGTGATAGAATTGTTTGTTGTCCGCAATAGTTTGGATTGTCAGAGATTTCAGTTTTTTCCTGTACAGCTTTTGTTAGTGTAGGGAAGACTTATAGTCTGGCCGTCATCCAGAGCTCGAGTCTAGTATATTTAGAAGGTACTGATGTTACTTTCAATGGAAAAGCTTCATTAAATGCTTTCTAAAGGGTATCGATAAACAGGTCACATTCTAGAGTGACATCCAATGTGTCAAAGACATCTGAAAACTCAGTACCTAATAGGAGCCTCTTCAAGTGGTCAATGTTCTCTTTCTTGAAGGAGCATTTATGACATTGTGTTGGGTGTGCATTTTGTTTTGCCAAGTCGTTACAAAGTGCAGAACGTTACAAAGTGATCACTGATATCAGAAATGACAATCCCTGATGTGTGTTTAGAAGTCATTACTAAGGATATGATCTATAAGAGTTGCTGAAATTTCAGTAACTCTTGTCGGCTTATTGATGAGGGGCAAGAAGCCTAAGCTGAATACAGAGTCAATAAAAAGTTCAGTTTTGTTGTGATTAGCAAAGTTGAGTAGGTCAATGTTGAAACTTGTCCATAAGGTAGGCTTTTTTATTCTCCAGGTTGATTTTATTCAATAGTTTGGACATTGTGGACAAGAAAAGGTCAAGATCACCTTTTGGTTTAGCCAATAGAGGACTTCCACCTCAAGCATTGGTTACTGGGTCCAAGTTTACCAGTAAAACAGAGTTTGTTTACCACAGTAAACAAGTACTGCCTCAATTCCCAGCATTTCCACTGAGAAGCAGTGGTTGAAGGCATATGTAATGTCATCATGCACTGTGTCTAATATATATATAGTGCACAGTGCCACCATGCTCCCCGATAGGTAATCGGGTTAAAGTGTCTTGCCAAAGGATACAACTGAGATGATGAGATTGAAGGTCAAACTTTGACCTTTTGATCACAAGTCAGTCCTCTAACCAATGTAAAGCAGAGAGACACCACAAAAGTGTCCAGCTATCACAAAAATAAGAAAAGCATACTTGAATGAAACAAGAGGCCCCAGGGGGTTTTAGGGCACTCACCTGACATGGTAGTCTAAATATCAAACCAGGGACTTGACTTGAATAAGCTGCATACGCCCCTCCTAAGGAAAGCATATATCAACTAGATGAAGCGATTGTGCCCACACAATACATAGAATTTTCCTTCTATTTTCAGTTCCTGCACTTTTATGTCCCAAAATTGAGATAAACGCATAAAAACAGATTTTTCTTTATTTTTGTTTGGAAATTTTCAGTCCCAAACAAAATATTTTCAGACTAAAATTTTTTTTTTCTTCTTAAAATTGACCAAAACGCATAAAAAACCAAAAAACTAATTTCCGGATCTTGGTCCCAAATTTTCTGCCTCTCGGTTTGAAAAATAGAAATTTTGGGAGGGGCAACAATTCTTGTCCCTCCCATAACGACAGCAAATATTGCCCGTCAAACTTCTCTTGAACAAACTTGAGTCTACACCTCGAATGGAAGCTGCATACCAAATATCAAGTCTCTGCTACAGCTGGTTCATGAGAAGATTTTTAAAAATTTTGTGCATATTGGCCCCCCACCCCCTACTCAATATGAGCAGAAACCCAATTTGAAGAAAAACACAAATACCCCTATATAACCACTACTCATGTGAATTTTCACTGAACTGCAGCCAGTGGCTTGGGAGAAAATGACCCAAACACCACCTTTACGACGTACTTTGGACGACGAATGAGACGACGGAAGGCGGACAAAATGTGTTCAGAAAAGCTCACCCTGACTTTCAGTCAGGTGAGCTAAAAATCATTGGACTGCAATTAACCTATTATCATACTTTTTGATATTTAACCCTTTATCTAACAAAGCGACCAAAAACGGCCAGAAAATTAGCCAGAATAAACCTACCAGAGCCTCAAATATCTCGGAAGTTCCTCAATAAAACTATACCAATATGCCTTGTCGAGCTGGTTCTAATTATATCCATATTTGTATGTTTTCATTGAAAAATTGTGAAATTCGTTTTTGAAAAATGTGAAATTTAATATATTTTTTAAAATACTGTGTTAGATAAATGGTTAAGGTAACTTTCTTCATCTTTGGCTATGTCATGACTGCAACACACACTTATGTAAAGTATGATTGCAACACAAGTGTAAAGTCAAGTTTAGACCACAGTTTGTACCTGTCCACTGCAGAGGACTCCCAACTGATGCATTGGATACTGAATCCTACTTTATCAGTAAAACAGTATTGTTCTGTAATCACAAAAGTGGTATTTTTCTTAATCAGATCATGACTCAGTTGCGACGCACTTATACACTAGTGGGTTAAGAATTCATAAGCAAAAAAATATAATCGAGTCTGAATCATGAACAACAAACAAAAATAGCGTCTTTGATTTAATATTCACGTATTTCTCTCCAATGAAAGAGATTCTACTGTGCTGTGAGGAGAAAAGTGGCAAGATATTTTGATTGGACCATGATCTATTCATAATCCAATCGAAATTCTCTGTCTGTTTCTGTGATCACATTACTATACTTAGATTGTTCACTACAGTACACAAGCACTGTTCAACTTCCAAGGTTCCCACAGGGACAATTTTTTATTTTATTACAAATTGTAAAAAATAGGCCGATGAAACGTCAAATGTGTACCCATACACGCAACTAGTAGAAAGCTGTATGACGGAGGGCCACCCTGGATGCCGACATTATGTACACCATACATGGTATGGGTACATATAGAAATGGACTGGAGGAGTGCCTAATTTGATGGATAAAGGGTTAATATCTCTGGATCAAATTATTAGATTTACATAAAAAACTATACAGCACAGCACATCAGTAACCTGAATACATATATAAAGTAACCTGATAATGGATTAATATTTATTGAGTTATCGCATGCCGAAGAAATGGATTGGAGGAGTTCTCAATTTGAAGGATAAAGGGTTAATATCACAGGATCAAATTAGCAGATTTACACCCAAAACTATACAGCTCGGCACATCTGTAACCTGAACACATATATGAAGTAACATGACAATCGGATATCTCATGATCAAATTATCAGATTTAAACCAAAAACTATACAGCTCAGCACATCAGTAACCTGAACACAAATATAAAGTAACTTGACAATCCAAGCAATATTTTTCAAGTTATCAAATGCCAAAGGGACTGGAGGAATTTTCAATTTGAAAGATAAAGGGTTAATATCTCAGGATCAAAATAACAAATTTACATCAAAAACTATACAGCTCGGCACATCAGTAACCTGAACACAAATATGAAGTAACTTGACAATCCAAGCAATATTTTTCAGGTTATCGAATGCCAAAGGGATTGGAGGAATTTTCAATTTGAAGGATAAAGGGTTAATATCTCAGGATCAAATCATCAGATTTACACCAAAAACTCTACAGCTCGGCAAATCAGTAACCTGAACACAAATATAAAGAAACTAGACAATCCAAGCAATATTTTTCAAGTTATCGAATGCCAATGGGATTGGAGGAATTTTCAATTTTCAATTTGAAGGATAAAGGGTTAATATCTCAGGATCAAATTATCAGATTTACACCAAAAACTATAAAGCTCGGCACATCAGTAACCTGAACACAAATATAAAGTAACCTGACAATCCAAGCAATATTTTTCAAGTTATCGAATGCCAAAGGGATTGGAGGAATTTTCAATTGATGGATAAAGGGTTAATATCTCAGGATCAAAATAACAGATTTACACCAAAAACTATACAGCTCGGAACATCAGTAACCTGAAGATATATATAAAGTAACATGACAATTGGATTGATATTTTTTGAGTTATCTCATGCCAAAGGGAATGGAAGAATTCTCAATTTGAAGGATAAAGAGTTAATATCTCAGGATCAAATTATCAGATTTACACCAAAAACTATACAGCTTGGCACATCAGTAACCTGAACACAAATATAAAGTAACTTGACAATCCAAGCAATATTTTTCAAGTTATCAAATGCCAAAGAAATGGATACGGATGCTGGCTGGACAGACGGATGGATGGATGGACAGACAGACAGACAGACAGACAGATGGACAAAGGATGGCCACCCCGGATGCCGGCATTATGTGTACCATACATAGTATGGGTACACATAAAAATCACAGCATACCAGCAGTGTAAGGGGAATAGTGCAACAGTTTGAAAATGAAACCACCCTTGCACTAAATGTTTACAATATTCATAGATAAACACAGGGATGGTCTAGTAAGTGATCAGCTGAACAAGATACAAAAAAAACTTTCTTTATAGCTCAAGATATCTACTAACTTTTTATCAATTCTCTGATTTCTTGTACAGCTGTTCTTGAATAATAATAATAGGAGTTATTGCAGTATTGCGACTACAAAAGTGGTATTTTTCTCAATAAGATCGCAATAGGGTTGTGACAACACAGTGCAGGTCAAGACTTTACAAATAAAATATTGCCTACCAAATCACAAATGAGGACCCACCAAATCACAAATGAGGACCCACAAAGTAGATTTTGTGTTTCTCAGGCCATTTTGGCCAGGCATTTTTTTTATTTTTGTATTTATTTCTTTGGCATCAAAAGTTCATGTTCTTGGTTTGTTTTATGTTTTCGGCCTCATAATCTTCAGAATAGGTTGGGTGGTGGTATATTTCATCTCTTAAGTTCAAGAAGGCTTTGCAATGCTAATCAATTTTATTCACTTGGGTAAAATATCAGACATAAACCATTTAATTTTTATTTTTTTTAAGTTTGTATTGGTTATAAAAAGAGAGCCAAAAGGACTATGTGGGAGAGCCTGAGAAACAGATTTTGAACTTTTTTTTTAGGCTTAACAAAAGAAATAGCAACTCAGATTCAATATTCTTGCATTTTTTTCAGACAGGTGAGATTTTACAGAGCTACAGGTAGAAAAAGCAAGCTATTAATTGAAAAATGCTGATAGGATCAACGATCCAATGTCGAGTTGTACAGCACAAAAGTGGGTTTAATCACTATCAACTTATCGTCCGGAAACCAATTGTTTACACTTTACTATGTTCAGGTTCACTGTGACCTTGACCTTTCACCTAGCAAGCCTAAAATAAACAGGGTTCTTCCTCTCACTGATGCCAACCTACCTATGAAGTTTCATGAATGTGGGTCGAAACATTATCAAGTTATCATCCGGAAACCAATTGTTTACGATTTACTATGTTGAAGGTCACCTGTGACCTTGATCTTTCACCTAGCGAGTCCAAAATAAATACGGTTCTTTCTCTCACTGATGCCAACCTAACTATGAAGTTTCATGAACACAGGTTGAACCATTATCAAGTTATCATCTGGAAACCAATTGTTTTGATTTACTATGTTCAGGTTCACTGTGATCTTGACCTTTAACCTAGCGAGTCCAAAATATATAAGGTTCTTCCTCTTATGAAGGCCAACCTACATTCGAAGTTTCATGAATGTGGTTGAACCGTAGTCAAGTTATCATCCGCAAACCAATTGTTTACGATTTATTATGTTCAAGGTCACTGTGACTTTGGCCTTTGACCTAGTGAGTCCAAAATAAATAGGGATCTTCCACTCACCTAGGCCAACCTACCTATGAACTTTCATTAATGTGGGTCAAACCATTATCAAGTTATCATCTGGAAACCAATTGTTTACGATTTACTATGTTGAAGGTCACTGTGACCTTGACCTTTCACCTAGCAAGCCTAAAATAAACAGGGTTCTTCCTCTCACTGATGCCAACCTATGAAGTTTCATGAACATGGGTCGAACCATTATCAAGTTATCATCTGGAAATTGTTTTGATTTACTATTTTCAGGTTCACTGTGATCTTGACCTGTAACCTAGCAAGTCCAAAATAAATAGGGTTCTTCCTCTCATGAGGGCCAACCTACATTCGAAGTTTCATGAATGTGGGTTGAACCGTAGTCAAGTTATCATCAGCAAACCAATTGTTAACAATTTACTATGTTCAAGGTCACTGTGACCTTAACCTTCGACCAAGCAAGTCCAAAATTAATAGAGTTCTTCCTCTCACTGATACCAATCTACCTATGAAGTTTCATGAACATGGGTTGAACCATTATCAAGTTTTCAACAGGAAACCAACTGTTTACGCCCGACCGCCTAACCAAACACCCACCTGCCTGCCCGTCATTTATCAAACTATAAGTAGAGTTTGACTTCGTCACAACTCGACTAAAAATAGATTATGTTTTCATTTTTGGAATTCCTTAAAAAAAAAAACTTTTCACAAATCCATTCCAGTTTAAATGCTTTTTGACAATATTACTGGGTGGTTTGGGGCATTAGGTTAAAGTTTTGTTGTTGATGAGATTTGCCCTACGGCTGTACAGTTCACATGGTCAGTTAATCGGGGTTAATAATGCAGTCTTTTTTGAACCAGAAAGTGTGACTCACCTTGTGGAACACACTACTTGAAAATGTACTCTCTAAGACTGTGCATTGCACAAGGTGAGTCACAGAATAGAAATGATCTTATTTATAACCAGAAAGAAGAGAGTGACTAACCCTGTGCAGACAACAGAGTTAGTTGGTAAGCAAACTTACACCGATTTACCATATGCATTGCATGGGATTAGTTGATAGGCTGCCATAAAACACACTACATGAAAATATATACAGTGCAACTCTCCTAAATTAACTGAATAGCCACTTTGCCAATGGAAATTATTCAATTAACAGGAGTATTCAATTAACAGGGATTGTGTCATTTTCCCATATTCTAGAGATAAACTTAGCATTTATTTCATTCTATCTTGTTTGACAGAGCTCCATGAGCTCTGTAAAACAAGATATAATAGATTAAATGCCTGTATTGGATGTACCAAGACCAAATAGGGCTATAAAGAAATGAAAACTGGGGAGAGTCAGGGTAATTTCTCGACTGGTTACAAGATTTTTTATTCAATTAACAGGAGTTTACTCTATAACATATATTCAATTAACAGGTCAAATTTTGTATTGGGAAATTATATACAATTAACAGGGTTATTCATTTAAGAGATATACAGTTAAGTGGGCTCCCCTGTACTGACTAAGGCTGTAAATATGTACAGGGTTAGTTAGTTACATGTTACATAAGGTGCGGGATTCAAGGAGCTAATGGAGAAACTTATACTGGTTAGTGGAAATTTTTTTAAACTCAATTCCAAAAATGAAAACATATTTTGTTTTCAATTAATAGCTTGTTAAAAGCAGAAAGATAATTTTGATAAGATAGCGAACCAGTTGCAATCCAACTGAAATTCTCTGTCCATTTTTGTGATCACAACGTACTGTATACACTACTGGGTAAATAGAGTAATAAAGCACCTTTGGACGAACCTCCATGAAATTTTACATTTTTTTTTGTAAAAGCACAAAAAGCACGAGTAAACACTCAGCCATTGTTGACTGCTGCATTTTAGTAATCACATGGCAAGTACACTGAGTGTGATCGTCACAGAATCAACTCTCAAATGAATTTGTATTGAGGAGTAAGGTATCAAAACCTGGCCTGTGACTTGACACCAGAGCTGTAATGAATATTATGATTCTACAGCACTCACATAAAAGGTTGCAGGAGCAATGCCAATAAAATTTCTCATGATTTTTTCTTTATCGAGTGTATCAGGATCTGACTATTATTCTAGGCTTTCCAACACTCAATGTCAGAAACTGGTTTCATCAATAAAGAACAAACAATCAATAAATTTTTCGGTAGTGTTATGGGCCCCTATTATAATATCAGAACTGATATGTCCTAAGTTTATAATTATAAACAAATTAATATGTTCTAAAAATATTCTGAAAAAAGAGTAAGCAGACTTTAGCTGGACTGATCACTCATTTGTTCTACTTACCTCTGAATGTACCTATCAACAAGTTCTCAAATACTGTTACACAGGACCTATTTTCAGCTCACTGATTGTTTACTTGGATCACACTTGTTTACTTGAAATTACACAGAATGATCAAGGAATTTAATGAGGCAATTCAATTCAGCCAATCGGGAATTAGTGGAATAAAAGAACATTTCTGGAACTTTCCATTTGATGACTATAGAAACAAATTTCACTCATTTTATCTCAAGAGTTTCATCTTACGCGCACAGCACTGAGGAGTAACAATTTTTTATACATTCAGCATTCATTGTACATTGGAGATTATTATTACAGGACAGTGCATTATGTTAAATAGCATCTGAGATTATTATAAATTCTATGGAGTATTCTTTTCGCGACCAGTGCATCATTTCGTCTTGAAAAAGTATTTATTTCCAAAATATCAAGAGAACTTATTCTTCTTGTGAACCAGTATTCAGTCTTGTGAAAGACTTGGATTCAACTGAATTATTTTTAAAGTACCTTTCGATGCAATACTTGATGAATATTATTCATTTGAGTTTTGCTGAGTGCTTTATTGGAATTTATTGGATATGGCTGGATTTTTGTGTGAACATTTCATTACAATTTATTGGATACTGCTTCTGCAGATACATTCTTGGACATTACAATACCAGCTGTTAAGTTTCTTTATCATATCTGAGAGGATTCCACTGGACTGCACATCAGACTAACTGATAAGCACTTCTGTTTTATTTTTCTGTAAAGTTAAATTGGTGTTATTGCTGTTGGATCTCAGAATTCTTTCTGTTACCAGAATTATTATAACACACCGTAACAGTAGACAGGGTTTAATTCAATGTCTTCTTGGGTACGAATTTCTGCCCCATGCCCAATATGAAATGGGCAGAAAAATATTCATTTGAACAAATTAATTGATGATTATTTGTCTGTCCTACCTTCTACCAGTGAGCTGAAATCCAATCAGCACCATGTCCTGATGTTAAAAATATTATCTGCAATTAAACATAGGTACTCATCAGTACTCAAGTTCCATAAGTTATGTTTTCATAAGGTTTCTTCTAGAACGAGTGGCCAGGACTGCTTCAAGCAAATCTAGGGACCTCATCAGATTTGTGGTGCCTGACAAATTATCAGGCATCATTGATCTCTTTTGGGGTCCCTAGAATTCTGACATAGTTCGCTTGAATGCAACCCTTTATCCAATGCACACAACATAAAAATTTATTATTGTAATCATTTTTTATCAAATTTTTCAAAATATTTCAACAAAACCATATCATGTGACCACACATTGGGATCACATGATATGGTTTTGTTGAAATGTTTTGAAAAATTATTTTTATTCAACTGCTCTATTTTGGAATTACACATGATTCATTAAGTAAAGGGTTAACAGGTTTTGATGACCTTAGAGGTTATTCTCTCCTGAAAAAAACCTTTCCACTTTGTTACACTTTCCACACAGTTCCTGGATGGCATCATCCCACAGAAGATAAATTACAATAATATAACTGAATCTATCTGGTCTTTGTTGGCAGGTTCAGTTAGGGTCCTGTGAATATTCGAGATTCGATATCGATATCATAAATCTGCTTCGAGATCGATCCCAAATCAGTCTCAAGATTCGATTTTTTTAATCTCTCGTACTAACTTTAATTTGTTACATTTTCAATAAAAACTGCTGGATAAACTCTTTCGAAAATTCATTCATGTAGGCACAATTCCTATTTAATTGAGTAATTAACAATGTTTAATTGTTAGATAAGTTGTGAATTTTGCCCAGAACATTATCCAAAGTTTTAGTTTTTGAAGGCTTAAGAACGTGAATAGTAACAAGTTAAGCCTTCATAAACTAAACTATGGATAATAGGCCTAGCTGTTTCAGCGATGGTTCTACAGAGAATATTTATTTATTGGTGTTTACGGTATTCACTCAGTCGTGTAAGGGTCATAAGAGTGTTCCGTAACTTCCGTCTGGTGCAATATGAAATAACTGGTCATTTAAGATTTGATTTGGGATTTGATTTAATATCTATATCAAAGACATTGATATCAAAGAAAACAAATTTGTTATTTGCAGATCCCTAGGTTCAGAAGTAATTCAAATAATTTTAATTATTACTCTCACCTTCTGAAAAACAGTGATATCACTTTTATTCATTTTGAAGAAACATGTTGGCAATCAGAATTATTTGAAAATGAGACAAAGAGTATACAAATGCCATCACCATTTTCAATTTTAACTGAAAATGCAAGGTATCACTAGTAGATATTTATTTATTTATTTATTTAGTGATGTTTAAGGTCACATATTTATGCACAATGGCTAAGCATGACCGTGACAGTTTTACGGGCGGAGGAAGCCGGAGTACCCGGAGAGAACCACCGAGCAACGACGAGCAGCTGCCAGCTCCCCAACATCGTAACTCCGCACTGCAGCACAGGCAGGGTTAGATTGGTTGAAGACATGCGTACCATCGACGTGCAGTACGCCTTAGTACACGGCGTCATCGTGCCCCCACGCGGGCAATGGAGATGAAGTGTCTTGCCCAAGGACACAACGCGGTTGCCGCAGGTGGGATTTGAACCTAGGACCTCTCGGCTTGCAGCCTGCACCTCTACCTACTGAGCCACTGCGCTCCCTCACTAGTAGATACCATCACTATTATTCAGCCGGTGAGAGTACAAGCCCACCATGAGACTTGGCGTTTGTTGGGTCATTGTCATTAAACAGTAGATTTAACTTTGCAAGCCTTATCAAAGGGGTTAAGATAACTTTCAACATTATGTCTGTATCGTAATCACAACAAAAATAAATACAAAACAAGAAAAAAAGACCACCCAGCACACGACCCCTGAAGAAAGTGTGTAATTCGAGGTATTTGAACAAAATTGAATTTTTCAAAGTCGAACCAGGTTGTTTTTGCTTTCTTAAGTAAACCAAGTGACATCTTTTTGGATTAGCTGTTTCAACTCAGTATAAAATATTGCCACATGATGGGTGTTTTTAAAGTTTTATAAAACTTTTATTTGAATTGGTCAACACCAAATAAAGTTATCAGGAAACCCCCAAAAAAGAGAATTTTTTAAGTCAAAAAAGGGGCATAACTCTGGCAAAAACTTGTCAGACCACACCCTTATTTGAACTTGACCTGTATTTTATGTTGATACACCTACATTCCAATTTTCATTTGATTTGGCTAACTATAACTGAAGTTATCATCGGGAAAACAAAAAAAAATGAATTTTTTAAGTCAAAAAAGTGGCATAACTCTGGCAAAAATTGTCGGACATCACCTCGATTCGAACTTGACCTGTATTTTATGTTTATACACCTACAGATCAAATTTCATTTGATTTGGCCAACTATAACTAAAGTTATCGGAAATCCAAAGTTGGACGGACACATGCACAGACGGACACCAGCTATTTTAATAGTCCCCCAGAAAAATTTTTTCGGAGGACAACCAAGTTTGGCCAATCATTTGTATCAATGCTGTCCACTTTAAGATAGAGGATTTGTACAACAGGCTTTCTGCAGCTCAGCAGGGAGCCCAAATATGAACCCAGGGAACTGATTTGAACAAACTTGAATCTCACCCCATAAGGATGATGTATACCAAGCGGGCATGATCATTTGAAAATCACAAGGGAGACATGACAGCCTTCCTAAAATCACTCTGGGGGAGCTACACCAACTGATTTTAATGAGCGATTCAATATTTAATCCAAATTAAAGTGAGCTATTTGCTTTTTCAATAGCTTTAGGAGAGCAATTATGGATCCCTTTAATTTCATTTTACAGGAGCTGTAGTAAGCGGGAGTAATGGATCTCTTAAAATAATCACACCTGACCAAGTGTTTCTTGATTCTGGATGGTGGACCAGAAGAAAAAGATTTTTAAAGAATATTCCTCATATTGCACAAAGTTAATATTTGACTCCCACAGGGAGCCCACAGGAAGCCCAAATATGAAGTTAGGGTCTTGATTTGAGCAAATTTGAATCTAACCTCCATGAGAAAGCTGTATACCAAAATAGCCAAATATCAAAAGATTCTGACAGGTGGATGTGAAGAAGGAGATTTCCAAAGCAAATTCCTCATATTGCACCATGTTAAAATTAGGGCCCCCACAGAAAGCCCAAAAATGAACCCAGGGACTTAATTTGGAAAAAAAATTGAATCTGACACCCTTAACAATGCTGTATAACAAATATTGAAAGATTTTGACTGGTGGATCTGAAGGAGATTTTTAAAGAATTTTCGTTGTATTCCATTGAGTTAAACTTTGGGCCCTGTAAGGAGCCCAAATATTAACCCAGGAATCTGATTTGAATATAATGGAATCTGATACCACTATGGATGTTTCAAATATCAAAAGATTCTGATTCGTGGTTCTGGAGGTTTTTTCCAATTTTTAAAATATGCTGACTTGGCATATTTCGATTTGCCCTAGAACCCTATGACAAAACAGACTGCAAATTTTTGCTTATTTGATTCCACTGGTGATAAGGATGCAGCATCCCAAATAACAGTTCTCTGTTCCATGCATTCTGGGAAATGCATGCATTTTAAAAATTTTCTATTTTTAGCCCCTGGGGTTCCAGAAAATTTGTCTGTGCATGAATCATGTACTTATTATGACCAATACCAAATTTGGCTCAAACTGGCCTTTTGCGACTGAAAAAATTAAATTTCAGATGGGGCCAACAATCTTGAACCTCCCAGAACAAGTGAAAATATTGTCCCGCAAACTTCCCTTGAACAAACTTTAGTGTTCACCGAAAAAGCAAACTGAACATCATATGCCGAGTTCTATCATCTATGGGATGATGAGAATTTTTTTTTTTTTTAATATGAAGCAATTTCCCCCCCACACTCTTCCCATGGGGGCCAACACTTTGATTTTAACAAAATTGAATTGCCACTACCCAGTCATCATTCACATGAAATTTTATTGGAATCAGCCCAACAGTTTGGGGAGGAGAAGACTCAAACAACACCTCTATTGGATGGACGACATACAAAGAGTGACCAGTATAGCTCAATCTGACTTTGTGAGGTGAGCTAAAAATGCTAGGCTGGGGTTTTTAGGGATTTTTCTATCCTTACTGGGAAAATGGGCCTGGGATCTTGTCAATGGGAAAATTCATGTCATAGAGGACAAGAATTAGTAATTTCTGTCAGTGTGAAACACATTTGAGCAAACACCTGTACTCTGCATTCATCAAAACCTTCAGTAACAATGTGTATGCATGAGAGTTTTGGTTTTTAAACATTGGGGTAATTAATCAATGCAATGGGCAGGATGCCTTCCGGAAGACAATGTCATTGGTACTTGTGACTGTTAATGAGTTTGACAGTTGCTTGCTGCTGCTCAGTAGTTCTCTCTGGGTACTCCTGCTTCCTCCAACCCAAATCTGCCAGAAACGAAGTGACCATGGCTGTCTCAAGTGTGATGCAAAGAATTAAAAAAAAAAATAGCTATATAACTTTGTTTACAAGTGTTGTCTGCCCTTTTGCCCTTTGTGTTAGGTAAGGGTTAAGTTGTAAGAGGCGAATAGCACTTCATACAAAATTTAACATGCCCATCACACATTCATACCCCAAAGAAGCGACAGATAATTCATTTCAATTGTTATAATTTAATTCAGAGTGTTTGCTTGTATTATAATGTACCCTCACTTGGTCGAAGTCACTGTCATTTATAGCATTGCAGTCATATCAACTTTTGGGAAGACAAGTTTTATTTTCAACATACTAATAGGCCAAGAATGAAGAGAAAAAACAGTGTGAACAACCCATGTGAATACTAACAGTAAGAGTTTAATTGCACCATTAATTTTTTGACAAATAAGTGGGCCAAAGCAAAAACATTCATGTAGGAAAATTATTCGAGTTATGAAAAACTCACCTTGACCAATCATATGAAATCCAATTGGATATCATTAGGGGAAATTAAATTATAATATGTTTACTGTGATAGTACAAAGGCCAAGATGAAAAACACTAGTTTTTCTTCCCCCACTTCCTATGCAAGATATGCGTGCCTCATGTGAGAAAGCCATGCGAGATGGATATCTATCTCACATGACCCATGTGACCGGCTTATTAGCATATTTAATGAGCGCAGGACTATTCAATCATCCCACGTTCTTCTGTAAACAAACAACATGGCGTCACGTTTCAGAAATATTAGCATACGAACGTTTGTTGAATAAATCAAAATAAAAACACAGACTGCGGAACCAAAGGACACTTGACTCTTTTATATGAATTTTTGGGTGAACGCCATTAAGAGTGGAAAGAGTTGTATGAAATTCCAGTCGAAAAGTTGTGCGAATACATTGGAGAATTCATAATATGACATCATCGGAACGTGTCAATGTTCATTTTTCTACAAATCTTTGACCCATGTCTTGCCGGTGTAGGGATTTAATTCCGTGGTATATACCTGTGGTATATACAGAACTTTTGTGCATGCTTTCCGATAAGCAAATAACTTTTTTTTCAAAAATGGACAACAAAATTCTTCGATACAGCTGCACATGCCCCTGAATTACTTTTGATGACATCAGACTGTTTTGGTGGGGGAGACAAATTATCCCTGATGGTGGAGGGTATGAGATGGGGAAATCTCACCTATGGGACAAGATATTTGATCATTTATACCCATGCTGCCCATTTTAGAGGACTTCCACCCCAGGCAGGTTACCTGGGCCTATTTTACCAGAAAAACGGAAAAGTCAGTTTAGTGCTGTAGGTTTATATTTCGAGGCCCTTTTAGAAGTGCTGATACTAGCCATGCAGTCCTGATACTAAAGAAAACTGATCTGATCATTATATGCAACACTCCATCTCAAAATTTATCAAGATGGTTCATGCCTGGTGATCTAGGTAAAAATTGCTGTCTAGTGTTATAACCAGGCCATGAATGTATGGTTACAGCAAACCAGGAACAAATCAGACCTGTGGCTTTATCATTGATCCCAGAGAAAAAGCTGTAACACCTGACCCATCATCTGATGTCATCAACATTTATGCCAAGTTTCATCAAAGAATGTTATACTACTAAAATTCATGGTTCGATAAATACAGTAGTACAGTACTGTGCTCCCAAAAGTATTTCTAGATCAGACACAGTACAGCTGCCATGGACTGGTTGTAATCCATCCATGCATGGCCAGTGATCTCCACGTATGCGTTTACCAGGTAATAATGAAAGTGTCAATGACACTGTAGCTTAACTTGTGTGTTGTGTTTGATGAAAAGGATAATGTTCAATGTTTATGAAAGGATTTTGAAATAAGACAAGAATTGTGATAATTGGGAATATGTTCATTTCTGTTCCCTGTATGCTATGTTTTTGATAAAAATAATATGAGGTGCACACTGTACTAAAGAGCTGAGGGGTGGGTTAATATGACCTCACAGTTAAAGTATGTGGCCCTCACAGTTAACGTATATCAACGAAAGTTACCAAGTTACAGTGAAACTATTCCAAAACGAGTCATCCTATCAAGTTACATTGAAATCCCTTCATAAATATGGCCTGTAGACTGTGCTAAAGGTTTTTGGGCTTCGGACCCCTGTAGCCGTCAGTTTCCCAATTGCATCCAAAGGGGACGTTCTCATCTAGACATTATTTGGAGTCAACCTACCAAGTTACAATGAAATCCCTTCATAATTATGACCTGCAGACTGTTCTAAAGGTTTTCCGGCTTCAGGCCCCTGTAGCTGTCACAGTTGCCCAATCGTGTCCAAAAGGGGACATTCTCATCTAGACATTATATGAAGTTAAACCTACCAAGTTACAATGAAATCCCTTCATAAATATGACCTGTAGACTGTGCTAAAGGTATTCAGGCTTCGGGCTCAGGCAGCCATAATGGTTGAATTATCGCAACCAAAAGGGGACATTCTCATCTGGGCATCATCTGAAGTGATCCTACAAAGTTACAATGAAATCTCTTCATAAATATGACCTGTAGACTGTGCTCAAGGTTTTCGAGCTTCGGGAACCTGTAGCCATCACAGTTGACCAATCACGACCAAATGGGGATGTCATCATCTTGGCATTATATGGAGTCAACCTAACAGGTTACAATGAAATCCTTCCATAAATGTGACCTTTTGCCTATGCTAAAGGTTTTTGGGCTCGGGCACCCATCAAGGCTGAATGATCGCAATCAAAATGGGACGTTCTCATCTAGACATTATTTGGAGTCATCCTACCAAGTTACAATGAAATCCCTTCATAAATATGACCTCTAGACTATGCTAAAGGTTTTCAAGCTTTGGGCCCCTGTAGCCGTCACAGTTGCCCAATCACGTCCAAAAAGGGACTTTCTCATCTAGACATTATATGAAGTCAACCCACCAAGTTACAATGAAATTACTCCATAAATATGACTTGTAGACTGTGCTAAAGGTTTTGGGTTTTGGGCTCGGGCAGTCGTCACGGTTGGCAGATCACGACCAAATGGGGAAATTCTCATCTAGACATCATAAAGAGTCATCCTACCAAGTTACAATGAAATCCCTCCATATTAAACATTACCTGCATACTGTGCTAAAAGTTTTTTGGTTTCGGGCTTGGGCAGCCATCACGGTTGACAGATCATACCCAAAAGGGGACGTTCTCATCTAGGCATTATACAGAGGCATCCTACCAAGTTACAATGAAATCCCTTCATAAATACGACCTGTAGACTGTGCTAATAGTTTTCGGGTTTTGGGCTCGGGAAGCCATACCGGTTGATCGATCGATACCAAAAGGGGACGTTCTCATCAAGACATGACACCAAACCTGCATAGGAAATTTTGTGATGATCAGACAAGAACTGCGGGGTGTAGCCCGTGCTAAAGGAAAATGTGAACAGACTCACAGACTCACAGACTAACAGACTTCTGCACGCGTGATGGCAATAGCATATCTTGACTTTGTCAAGTTAAGCTAAAAATCATCAGCAAAATTTTAATTGCTAAAGCACCGGGTTGTACCCATTAAATTTTTGATGATTATTCCTATAATTAGCACTTGGAATCTAATAAGTAGGCATACTGCAGGAATTGGGCTGTGACATACTTAACACCAGCAGGTTGCAATTTCATTCGTAAATCAATATGTTTCACCATTTCCACAAGCAGTGTACCTGTTAAGTTTCACAGATGGGTGAAGAGCACCCTGAAACCTTGACCTTTAGTTTAAACGATATTTATTTTAAAAGTTTCCAAAGTGATACATAGCTAACAATATCATTAAGTGTGGATTTGACAGTAAGCTGTTAGCTTATCCGTGGTCGTTTCCACTCAAGGTACAGTTAACAGGTGGCAAATGAGAAGACAGTGAGAAGGCATGTACAGCAAGATACCTGTTCACACAATTTTTACGCTAAGTAAAAATGAAGAAAGTAACATAAGATGATACAAGTAGGTTTAATTAATCTAATCGATAGAAGGGAAGAAGGGTAGGACAGTTTTCGGGAAGAAAAAGAATAAGGAGCCACTTGTCAGAACCGAACCACATCCATGTTGTACCGTCAATCAGTTATGTAAGAGTTCTATCTGAGCGTGGGGATACCGAGAGGACTAGTAGAACCTAAACTTTATTGTGTTGAGCATGTCAATGGAGGTCCCAACACACAGATGGTCCGAGATAATACCAGTTAGCTCAAATCTTATGCACACTTGAATTATTATTGAAGTTAGAGAAGAAAACAGAAAGAAATCTCCATTGGTCAACAGTGGCTTCCGACTGCTCCGGGTGATGTGGCATAAAAAGTGACTTGTCAGTCACTAAACTAGTAGGAGTGAACACACAGAAGATCTGAAAACAACTTTGAGGTAAAGCACAGTAGGGGTTATTTTCTGCGGGAATGAGTATAGATGCAATATACCTTATATTCAGAATTGATTTACATTCTTAGAATTATGGTAATAACATTACACTAACCATTCATAATGAACAGATGGTCACCAGTGTGGTTTTAACAGAACCTCGGAGAAGAGAGAATATATTTATGAACTATTTCGAAAACTAAGTAATTGTCGCCTTGGGTGTAAATTCGGATTCGTACAGCAATGTATTACAATCAGTTGGATTGGGAAGTAGACCTAGGGTCTCCCTTCGTATACGGTCGTAATTAGGGCATTTTAATAGAAACTGTTCTGTAGTCTCACGTTCACCACATGAATAACTCGGCGAAGCTGCCAGGTGATTGACAAAAAGATGCTCGTTGAGATGACTACATCGAAGCCATAACCTACAGTGATATATCTGAGCTCTACCGGAGGTTGATTTGAAAAAGAATGCCGGAGGTCGAACAAAGTTATGGTTCAAGTATTTTGAAATTCTGTCAGGGAGCACTTGTCTCTAACGTTACTTGGAATTTCATCCCATGATTTCGATAGGAATGGGATAAAAGATGTTTGGTAGCCTGTGGTCCGACAGTAAGGAATTCGGAGATTACTGGCGGTGCGTAGTTCTAGCATCTGAGTTGTCGAGGTAGGGGGTGGGACTAAGCAGGAAATATATGGTGGGGAAATGTTGTGATACATTTTAAAGAACTGTATTAATTTGTGTTTCTGCCATCTTACTTGTAGCGTCTCCCATTCAGTTTCCACATAGAGTGATGCCTTGCTTGCACTTTAAGTTGCACCTGTAACAATACGAGCACTAGCAATTTGAATTTTTTCCAGAATTATCACATTTTTTTTCGCTGCTATTATCCCAAACAGTATCTGCATATTCCAACAGGGGTCTCACGAAAACAAAATATATCTTTGAGTATTTTCCCTTCTAAAATGAATTTATTGTTTCTCATGGGATCCAGACGTGACCATGCTTTTGTGGAGATATGTTCTATGTGGTGATCCCACGAACAGTTTGAGTTGAGAATAAGACCTAAGTGCTTGTGTTCTGTGACTTCTTTGATACGGACATTTGCCAGTACGAGGGATGTCTGCTGAGTGGGGTCAGTTTGGCGTGAAATGGTCATGGCTTCGGTTTTAATGGGATTGAATTCTACCAACCTTGTGTGTGCCCAATGTTCAATTGTGGTAAGATCATTGTTCAGCAGCCTGGTCAGGGTTTTCAATTATTAAACATAAAGTTGTGTCATCGGCAAAAAGGCAAATACAACTGGTTAAATCTAAATTTATTTATTTATTTATTGGTGTTTAAGGTCACATATTTCTGCACAATGGCTAATCATAACCATGGTTAAATCTAAAGTTATGTCATTAATATAAATGAGAAACAACAGAGGGCTGAGAATAGATCCTTAGGGACTCCTCTGAGTTGACCACCACTCTTTGCATTCGATCACAGAGGTAAGATTTAAGGAAGCCGAGGACTTCATCAGTAATTCCAGTTTTCTCAAGTTTGTAGAGTAGACCCTTGTGCCAGACTTTGTCAAAGGCTTTACTAACGTCACAAAATACCACCCTCACATCTTTACCTTCATCAAGTGCATGGCTAAATGTGTCATAAATATCCGTGAGCTGCAATACAGTTGAGTCACAAGGAGTAAACCCAGACTGGAATGAACTTAGTATTTTGTTTTCGTCTAAAAAGGACCACAGTTTTTTGAAGATACATCGTTCAAAAACTTTTCCAAGACAGCTAAGTGGTGAAATTGGTCGATAATTTGACAAGAGATTTGCAGGGTCTTTTTTAGGAACAGGTATTACATTTGCCTTCTTCCACGGTTCAGGAAATTTGGCGTGACGCAACAGGATATTGAAAAGGATATTAAGAGGCTGGACTAGGGAAGTGGAACACTTTTTGAGAAGACGTGGACTCATTAGATCCGCGCCTGCTGCTTTTGATACTTTCAGTGATTTCAGTGAGGAATACACATCCTGTTGGTCCAGTATTATGGTTGTGAGTTTGGGGTGTTCTAGAAATGGCTGCGATGGAAGGCAACCATGACTATCGTAAAGGGTTGATATGGTACAAAACTAGTCATTAAACGCTTCCACTTTGTCTTTGTCAGAAGAAATTATCCTGTCCAGGTAATTTATATTCGGAATTTCAGTTTTCGTGTTCCCTAAAAACATCTTTAGGGTCTTCCACCACACGGAGGAGTTAGTACAGGGCTGTCTAGAGTGGCCTGAATTTTGTTTTAGTAGTTGGTCTTTGCTTTTCTTATGGCTGAAACAACCTCGTTTCTTTTATAGCGGTATTTCTCCCAAACCTCGGGCCGACCTTTCGACTTGGCAATACGGTAGAGGCATGTCCGTTGACGAATCAAATGCCTAATTTCATTACGCATCCACTTTGGGTCATTTCTTCTAATTGTTGTGATTTTATTGGGAATATACTTAAAAGCTAGTTCAAGGACATTGGAAGTAAACCTGTTGACCATAGTATCCAGATTCGTATATGAAAAAATGGTGTCCCAGTCGTTGCTTGCCAATGAATTATTCAACACCTTATAATCGCCCTCATTATATAACCAAACTCGACGTTTAACTCCTTGCATGCTGCTGGCGGATATTCCTGCCCGGGACAGTATTTCTTATGCCATTGAAATATGTATAATTTGGGTACATCTAATCCAATTTCCACCCTGTAAATTGAATGGATTTTTTCACCAATGATTTCCTGGGTTAAATTTAGATGAATTTTTCATCAGATCTAGTCATGGCTGCTGTGACTAGATATGATGAAAAATATTTTGAAAATACTTAGCGGGTTAAGAGTTAAAACTCTTTGCGGTAATTTTCGTAAAGTGAACCTTGATACAGACAGGGTAGTGATACCTGGTTAAATCTGGTAGAAATGGATCGGCTACTTCAGTTGACAGCACACTGATAGAATCGCTGACTGCAATCAGATCCAACAATGTCGCTGATGTCTCCGTGAAAAATGTTGGTTCTGACACCACCTGTGTAAGATTAAAATAATCAGCAACGTCGCTCAATTTTCCCTTTTTAGGAGAAAATAGATTGTCGTTAAAATCGCCAGTGACAAACCTTGACCTTTGATACCCAAATCAAGGGTTCAGTCCCTTCCACTAAGCAGTATACCTGTGAGGTTTCATGATTCCAGCCAAAGCATTGTCAAGTTAGGGTCTGGAATTCAAAATGGACAGATGGACGCACGCACACATGCACATTTCAATAGTTATTACATCATAGTGCAAGCAAGATAAGTACATGGAGATGGACAGATGCAGTTATATGGACAGATGGATGGACAAGTTCCATCCAGAATAACCCATATGTTCACATAACAATGGGTGTAATAAATTTCATTTCAGTTGGTATAAGAAAAGAGGAATTAAGTGACTATTAATTTTTTAAAACATGTTCACAACTGTCAGAGGTTTGACATCCAACAAATGGTCATTACTGTTCCTCTGTTACACAACTCCAAGCCATTATCTGCGTTCATGTCACAGTAGTGCAATAATTATCTCACAAATTACCACAGTAAACAGTACACATATTTTGATTTAATTCACACTCAGTTATCAACAATAACACAGTTTCATGGAACTGTTGGCAAACATCCAGTCAATCAATTTCTTGGTAAAACTAACTTGGTAGTTCATCATCTGTAAAATGGCTGGATTCTTCCTGGTTCTTTCCAAACCTCTGGTATGATTTGTACAGTTACAAAAACTTGTAGTTCAACCTTTTAATCCTTTACCCAACGAATCGCCTGCATCCGCCCACATAATATGCAAATTTAACAGTTGAAAAAATATTATTTTTCAAAAATTTGTAACAAAACCATATTATGTGACCCCTCGTTGGAACGAGCTCGTCGAGCTCGTTCCAACGATGGGTCACATGATATGGTTTTGTTGAATTTTTTTGAAAAATTTAAAAAAATTATATTTAAAATAATAAATTTTGATATCGTCTGCGTTGAGTAAAGGGTTAACCAGTGCAGACGATTTCAAAATCTATACTTCAAATATCAGTTTTTCAAATCTTTTCAACAAAAAACATCAACAAGCTTGTTCCAATGAGGGGTAAAATGATCTAGTTTTGTTGAAATTTTTTTTAAAAACAAAGCAATGTGTTTTTGTGCTGCAATTAGAGCTGGGCAGTATACCCTATATACCATATGATATCGGTATCATGGTAATGATTTACTGTACCAAGGGAAACTCAAAATACTGAAATTTCAGTAGTGAAAAAATAGTGAGCCATAAGCTTAAAAAAAAATACTATAACACAACATTATCAATCCAACATGGCAGACAAGAAGAGCCCATGGACTATTTATTTTCACTGGTGCTCATCACTGGCCATTTGGTGTAATAAAAACGCTGAGAGAAAATACCCCATCAAAAGACCTGTGGCAAGTGACAGGTATGTCAATTATTTCCGATGTGCTGACAAATACTACATTCTTTATTCATTAAATCAGTCACCTATTATCATCCTTCTGAGTCTATATATTTATTTATTTATTTGTGTTTAATGACAGTTTTGACAGCCAGAGTCATCTCCTGTTGGATAGCTTTACATGTGAAGGAATTTAGGAGTACCCAGAGAGAACCACTGAGCAGTAGCAGGCAACTGTCAGACTCCCCAACGCACTAACTCCACACAAGCAGGGTTATCATTGGTTGAAAACAAGTGAAATGTGCATGTGTGCGTGCGTCCATCATTGGTTGAAAACAAGTGAACCACAGACGTGAAGTACGCCTTAGTACATGGAGCCATCGTGTTCCCACAAGGGTAATCGGGATTAAGTGCCTTGCCCAATAGTCGGGCAGCTAGGTACATCCACTATGGGACCCCCCAGGACCAAACGAGATCAGTTTTTTCATGTACCTGCACATCTCAAGAGTAGATTTTCAGATGTTAACAAGGAATCATCCTGGCTGGATATTATGGAATCCAAGATGGCGCCTATGAGGGTGGGTCAATTTTGTGATTTTACACAATCACAAATTTTTCTTGATTACGGAAAAACTATATGAGATAAGGAACAGGAATTACCTCAATCGTATTTCTGATACCTTTCCCCATATAATAATATCAATCAGCTAAGTGAAAATCCAAGATGGCCACCAAAATATGCCTCAAAATACAAGAAAATTGAAACTGATGTCAGATTCTAGTGTTATCAACACAGAAGCAGTGAGAAACTTAGTTTGTGGTTATGCTGCATCATATTTTCACTCATACCATACATATTGAGCAAGTCGCCAGCTTACTTCCAAGATTTTTTCTCAGCATTCACATGGGCATGATATTGGCATGATCTCATTGAGTGAAAGATTCTGCACATTGATTGTGATTAGATACACATGTATCTCGAACTACTTTCACATGTTAAAGTTACTTGAAAATTTTCACTTCACTGCACACTATACATATACATGGCAATTGAGACTATGCCCTGCACCCTGATGATTTTTACACAATCGAACAGGCTTCACAGCAATTGCCATAGAAGCACCAGTTTTCCCACAGCAATTTTTTTGCTGAGGAAACAAGGATGAATTACCAGGACTGATTTCATATAGACAACACTGAAAAGTCGTTTTGTTTATGCATTCAGCATTCATTGAACATTGGAGATTATTATTATTCGATTAAGAAATATCCAACTAAGTTGACTCCACCAAACGTTGATCAATATGAAATTAAAATTATCGCCTTGTTTTAGCAGAGAGCATGAACTCTCTCATATTGATATACCATACTCAAAACTGACAATTAAAATTATTGATTAAAAACTTTGGCAATTATTGGTAATTAAAATTATTGACCTCTCTTATACTGATATTTAGGGTTTTTTTCACTGGAGTTTAATGACATTTCTGACAGCCAGGGTTGTCTCGTGTCAGATATTTTTACAGGTGGAGCAAGCCGTTATAGTACCCGGAGAGACTTCACACCTACAGTTTGTGGAGAGTGGATTGTAACTAAATCACCCGTGGAGTGGAGTGGAGTTATCACCCAAAGTATCACTTTCAAATTCTGTACATACGGACAAAAAACACAAGCAATATTTCAGTCAATGGACCTCCGGGTTTAACCCGGAGGTCCATTGGCTGGAACTTTGCTTGTGATGATTATGTTTTGCAACAAATTTGCAATTATTGCTCAGGTGGAATGTCCACTCTGTGGGTGATTTAGTGACAATACACTCTCCACATACTGTACATGTAAACTGTGAAGAATGTTAAAAATGAAACACATTCCAAGTCCACAAAGGAAAATAATAAATAAAATAAATAAATAAAAATACTCTGAATAACACCTGCATTGAATATGGGGTGAGACATCATCCACATACAGTTGCATATCAAATATGATGCTTGTAGCAGGTAAAAAAGTATTTTTGCTGTATGAACTTGCATACAACAGTTCCACATGTTAAACAAGAAATCTGTGAGTTAAAAAAAACTGTGATGCATCAATTACAAATCCATAACAAATGTAGAAGTTTATGTGGAAAAGTCTGATGCTAAACTGTCTAAAATGTTCCCTCATATACCTCACAGATAAGGTAACATAAAATGCAATACCAACAAACTTACCTTTTTTATCTTCAAAAAATGTAAGCCTGCAGATCGAAGAAAGTAACAGGTAGGAAATATACAAGATATCAAAATTGTGCATAAAAATAGAGAATTAATAATAAGCTTACATTACAGCTGGATGTTTTCAATAAAACACTTCCAGTCCAATAAACTTGAGGCATAAGAAAGAAATTAATCACCCGTCATGAATGACTTTATTCAGAACACAACCGTTTACACCCAATGAACAATCCTTTCAAGAAGGAAAGTGGAGCTGAACTCACCATGTTGTGTTCTCATGTTGCTTGTTCTTCAATCAAGTTTTTAATCAAATTAATTCAATGAACAACTTCCTCAATAGGCAACTACTAGTTAAGTGCATTACCACCAACCAAATATAGATTTGGGGAAACACGAAAGTTGCTGCTCTGATCTGAATGAATAAACAATAGTAAAGTGAAAGGTATGTGGGGTATTTGTGAAATGTACCTCAGTGAAATCTGTTACTGTTGACCTTAATCTTCCCTTATCCATTAAGATTACAAAGCAGTGATATCTTTTCAGCCAAGTTACCTCAATATGACTTTAACTCCTGCCACTCTGATATCAAATATCTAACGATTTTCTGCAGCAATTTCTCCCATAATGCCATTAGGAAATTTAGTCAATAATATCTTGTTTGACAGAGCTCAGTGAGCTCTGTCAAACAAGATATTAATGGTTGAGTATTTGATCCTTCTCAAAGAATTTTCATCAACAAAGAAAATGCTTTTTCATGCTGTCAAAGTGCTGAGGCAGGGGTTAACCCTTGTTGTAGTGGATAAGACTGCATTCGTAATTTTTACTGCTATCTGGCAATGAGAAGTTCTGTATTTTAAGTCACTGTAGTGGGAAGGATGAGTATCTTTGATGTTTATTTTTACATGTAATGTAAGTTAAATTTAGCTGCAGGATAATTTGGTGATTGTAAAAATTTGTCCCCTTATTTATTGGGATTTAACAACACTCTCGACAGCCAGGGTCACCTTATGTCGGACAGTTTTACAGGTGGAGGAAGACTGAGTACTCAGAGAACCAGCAAGTAATGACAAGCAACTGCCACACAACCCAGTATTCACACAAGCAGGGTTAGCATTGGTTGAAGACAAGTGCATCATTGGTTGAAGACAAGTGCACCATTGACATGCTGTATGCCTTAGTATACAGTGCCACCGTGCCCCCACATGGGCAATCAAGATGAAATGCCTTGCCCAAGGAAACAAAGTGGTTGAACCTGGTGGGGATCGAACCATGGATCTTTCAGTTTAACCCTTTACCCAACGTAACGGCCAAAACCGGCCAGCGCTATTCTAAAAAATTGCCAATTAATTTTCATTATTTTTTTCATTTTTTGTCTCAAAAACATAGGTTATGACCCCTCATTGGAACGAGCTCGTTGAGCTCGTTCCAATGAGGGGTCATAACCTATGTTTTTGAGACAAAAAATGAAAAAAATGAGTTACTCGAGAATTTTTTTTGCATGTGTCGTCTGCTTTTCATGTTGGGTAAAGGGTTAAAGTTCAATGCCGTAACCACTGAGCCACTGCGCTCGCTAATTTGTCCCCTTTTATTCCACCTTGATAACATTGCACAAATTTACATGAAATACAGACATACAAATGAATGATAAGTATTTGACTTTGAACACATTCACTTAACTGGTTGAGTGCTTGACACCACTACCTTTCCTCTATAAAAAAGTGCTGAAAGCAAACCAGAAAATAAGTATACAGTCATCTGCAAAATGAGGTCCCCAAAGGGTGAATTTAGTGATGCTACCCTGCACAGCAGGGTAGCATCACTAAATTTACCCTCTGTAAACCTCAATCTGAATCAGGGTCTCAAAACTAAACAGAAAGAGGTACCCAGAGGATAAACTGGCCCACTGTATGGAATAGCATCATCTAATTCACCCTCTGGGAACCTCATTTTGCAAATGTCAGACTGCTTATTTTCAGGCCTGGCTGAAAGACACTTTAGAGATTTTGCACTGTATGTATTAGTTCAAATTTTGTTCTGCAGTAGAAAAATCTTTTTAAATAAAACTGTTCTGTACAATTTATTGGAGAGGTATTTATGAACAATATCCAGCTAAACTAAGGTTCTTTTTCTGCGTTGAATGGTATCTTTGAAAAAATACTCATGTTACAAATCACCTTTGAAAAATAATTTATCACTCTACCAGTTAGCCCTCTGTACACTGATGTCAAAATATCAAAACTTCAAGACACATATTTTTTCTCATTAGGCAACTGCAAACATAACCAATTTAACCTTGTGTGCATTCACTGAGCTCTGTCAAATAAGTATGGATTGATTAAATTCCTAGTAGCATTACAAGAAAAATTTGCTTCTTAAAATTTTGCTATTTTGACATCCTGTTGCAGAGGGTTAAATACTGTACACATTAGGACTTACTCATCCACTGAGTGAAAACCTAGAGAGTGGATAATCACTACATCACCTGCTATAGTGAGTAACTATCCTGAGAAAAAACTGTCATAATTCTGTGCAAAAGCAAAATATGTGAATGGAATGTTTCAGCTGATGGAATCAGAGCTCTGAGCAGGAGCCACCAGAGTTCTATTCAGGATGGAACTGCATAAGCTTATATTTTTTTTATGAGACATGAGTAATTGCTCGGGTACAATTTCCACTCCAGAAGTGTTTTAGGGTTTTAGGATTAATACACTCTCCATGTTCAGTATACAATTTCTTGTCCATGAACTGCAAATTTGCATGTTGGGTTATCAAGTTTATACTTGTCTTGCGAGTATAAGTATGGGATGGAGTCCACTCCCCACATGGCTGAGTATATAGAATCACCAGTCAATACTGTATCTGCAGACTGACTATCCACAAGCTTAACCTTTCACCTAACATAACTTACAGTGCTAGAAGCCACATTCAGGGTTCTACTATTCTATTTATTGATGGAAGTCACTATACGGTAATTCCACAAAAATGTGGACAAAGATGTTAAATTTTATTTTCATTGACCGGAACTATAGTTTTCTGTTGGGTGAACACTTGGTGATATAAACAGGCTGGTTTGACTTGTCCTAGTCATTTACTGTACACACACATCTCACAAAAATATTCAATTTTTTTCAGCAAAATCATGCGAAATACCATCTTTTTGCATTTCAGAAGAATGATACCTACTTTCCATGACAACGGTTTCTCACTAATCATTCAATCGTCAAAGACAGAAATAGAAACAAAGCCCCAGTATATAAGGACTAGTTGCATTTCCAGATCAGGTCACAATTTTGCAAAAAAATACTATCTAATCTCAAGGAAAATGGGGGTATGACCATTTGAGCATGTTTTTCCAAGTTCAGATTCTCCATGAACAACTGTGACATGAAAAAAGTGCCCATAAACAAGTTATCAGAGCTGACACTACACAATTTTCGACACATAGCTGTTCTTTCAATCCCGAGATAAAAGGTATGGAAAATTGTTATGTCTGATACATTTTTCAGGGTATGCCCATTCCCAAATCCATTTTGTCAAGATTCTACCAAGCGGAAAGGAGAAAGTATTCAGTCTTGCTAGCGAACATCCATCAAAGAGGTTGGTTGATTGGATGGCAACATAAGCACAACACATACAGCATATGGGTACACATTGGCGAGTAATAATTACGCACAACATATCCAGCACATCTCAAACCTACAAACACTACTAGCAGATTCACGGAATTGGCTAGGAGTCCCACTTATTGAATCTCACTTACTGAAATACCTTCCAGTGAGTGGCTACAGAATCCGCTTTTTATTACATGTGCCTATGTGCTGTATGTGAAGGAACTGTTTTAAGCACATTATTATCGGCACAGCCAATGGGAGTCCATGTGCTGCATGCAATGTGAACTAGCACATGAGCATATATTCATATTTCAAGCGTGTGTTCATGTGTTGTATGTGTTTTGCTTATATTGTTAACAGCACGTAACTTCTTGGACCTACAAACATCAGAAGCAGATTCACAAAATCAACTCAAGAGACTCACATTGTGTACATTTTGAGTGCCACTTTCTGGAATCACTTGCAATGGTCACTCTGTAGCTGTAGAATCCCTTTTTCATTGACTCTGCCTATGTGCTATATTCTTTGTGAGACATTGTGCATATTCACATCCGCAAATATCAGCACATACAGTGTGTGCCCATGTACTGCATGTGATATGCACACATTGTTTAGCATTATGTACTAGCATATCTCAGACCTACTAACAGCACTAGTAGATTCATTGAATCGGCTAGGAGTCCCACATACAGAATCCGACTTACTGAAATATCCTTTCCATGCCAGTCTGTGGATCTAGAATCCTTTTCTCATTGTATGTGGCATCATTCTTTTGAGCAATTGTACACAAGTACATAATGACACATCCAGTTTGCATATATTAAAGAGAGGCTTCATCATTCTCTCTTAAAGTAACATTTATATGGAATAATCCACAACATAATTGATATAAAATATGTTAAAAAGGTTACCATTCTATCTTGATACCATACCACTCTGGACCCAGCCTCATGATGATGTGCATTCTCAGAGACCAGAGCTATAGACATGGACCTACACCAATAACAGTCTGCTATGCCTTAAACTCTCACCCTGACTTCAACTCCACTTGTTCTGTACACGGGTGCAAAATGTTTTTCTTTAGAATCAATAAGTATCATTGTCATACAAAATGTAACAATTTGAAGTTTCAAGGAAAAAACATTCCCAGAACTCCTTTAGTTCTGCCTTTGATTCCTGGTTATTATTTACTGAATTTTTACTACTTGTTAAATATTTTAAAGAAATTGTTAATTTTACCACTTTTGGAAAACTCTCAATAGCTGCTAACTACAAAACCTTCCTTTGTGAATGCTGATTTCACAAGGGTATACATGCTACTGAAACAATAGACCGCAAGGGGCCAGAAGCGCTTACCTTGAACAGATCCTGATATTAACAGAGTCCAAGAATGAATCTACATTAAGCAATCAATCTCCATAGACTCCATTGTCAATCCTTGAGCCCTCAGGAGTGACTAAAATAGTTCAAGCATCATGCCTTCTCTTCAGTTAATCATAATGTAAAAAATGGAGCTCCTCTATGGTGCTCCTTGATACAACCTATGTGAATTAATCTTAGTTACACACCTCTAGAGGGTACTAAATAAACTGAACAAACTTGAATCTCACCCCACTAGAGATGTTGTATACCAAATATGAAAGTATTCTAGCTGGTGGATCTGAAGAATAAGATTTTTAAAGAAATTTCCTCATATTGCACTAAGTTAAAATTTGGGCTACCATAGAAAGCCTAAATATAAACCCAGAGACCCAAGTTGAACAAACTTGAATCAGACTCCCCTAGAGATGTTGTATACCAAAAATATGAAAGCATTCCAACTGGTGGATCTGAAGAAGATTTTTAAAGAAATTTCCTCATACTGCACTAAGTTAAAATTTGGGCTACCATAGGGAGCCCAAATATTAACCCCAGACCCGATTTGAACAAACTTGAATCAGACTCCCCAAGAGATGTTGTAAATCAAAAAGATGATTTTTCAAGAAATTCCCTCATATTGAACCAAGTTAAAATTCGGGTTCTCATAGGGAGCCCAAATAATAACTCAGGCACTCGATTTGATAAAATTTAAATCTGACCCCCCTAGAGTTGTTGTTTACCAAATATGAAAGCATTCCAACTGGTGGATCTGAAGAAGAAGATTTTTAAAGAAATTGCCTGACACAGCACTAAGTTAAAATTCGAGTTCCCATGGGGAGCCCAAATATTAACCCAGGAACCCGATTTGAACAAACTTGAATCTGACTCCCCTAGAGAGGTTGTAAACCAAATATGAAAGGATTCTGACTGGTGAATCTGAAGAAGATTTTTAAACAAATTTCCTCATATTGCACTAAGTTAAAATTTGGGTTCCCATTGGGAGCCCAAATAATAACCCAGGCACTCAATTTGATCAAACTTAAATCTGCCCCCCCCCCCCCTCCCTAGAGTTGTTGTTTACCAAAAAGAAGATTTTTAAAGAAATTTCCTCACATTTCACTAAATTAAAATATTAACCCAGGAACCCGATTTGAACAAACTTGAATCTGACTCCCCAAGAGAGGTTGTAAACCAAATATAAAAAAATCTGACTGGTGAATCTGAAGACGATTTTTAAATGAATTTTAACCCAGGCACTCGATTTGAACAGATTTGAATCTGAACATCCTGTCTCTTGGTGTTATTTGACTTTGACAATGAACTACTATGATGTAACACAATGCTGGAAAAGGATTTCTGAGCCCTTTTCAACAGTATATTACATCACAACATTACTGATCACCAGATTTCTGAAAGAAAGTAAAGAAACTCATGAAATAAACCGCTGTGAACTGGAATGTTCATATCAGCCTCACCACCTTTCCTGATATAATTCAAAGTTATTACTTCATTAGTTTCATAGCAGCTGAGATATCAGTCCAAGGTAATTTCATATCAGCCTGAAATATGTCCTCAGGGACTTGATTTGAAAAATCTATCCCCCTTAAGGGTGCTCCATACAAATCATCAGAAGATCCTGACTGAAAGATCTGAAGATTTTAAAAACTTTTTTCTCATATTACACAGTGAAAATTTGGGCTTAAACAAGGTGCAATGCCACTGGTATGCCCAACCGAGAAGTGGTTTACAACCATAAACCATAAAAATTGAAAATTTTGTAAGTCGAAAAAAGTGGAAAAAGGGACATCACCCAAGAAAAAATGATTGGACAAAACCTGTTACTTGTGAATATCCTTTCCACCATGATGGTCACTCAGGATACCCAAGATCATTAAATCCAACATCCACTGACTGGATATGAAGTTCCAAAGTTGTTACAGATGGACGGTCAGATGGATGGATGGATGGAGACAGATGGATGGATGGATGATGGACAAACGGATGGATGGATGGAATTCATTTCTATATCCCCCGCAAACTTCGTTTTGGCGGGGGTAATAAATTTCCTCATATTGCACCATGTTAAAATCCAGGCTACCAGAGGGAGCCCAAATATGAAAGCAGAGACTTGATTTGAACAAACGTGAATCTGAACCTCTTAAAGATACTGCATATGAAATATCAAAAGATTCTGCCTGGTAGCTCTGAAGCAGAAGATTTTTAAATAATATTCCGTGTATTTCTATAAAAACTGGTGTGAACAGGTTATTTTCTTTTGTTGATGATACTGTTGACCGATGTTGTAAATCTTTAAAGTTTGATGAGTTTAAAAGTAAATACAAACATTATATACCTTTCACTGCTTGTTTAGGAGTTGTAAAAGCTATACCAAGATACTGGAAAATGGCAATGAAAAACAACCAGAGGCTTAAGTGAGCCTAAAACGCTCACCTGGCTCAAACTGTCAAAACAGATGAGTGTATCAGTAAGTGATCAGCAGCAAGAGCAATTTTTTTGATTTGCTTTGACACAACCAAAGGCAACTTTTTTGGCCATTCATTTCTGTTGGTACTAGGAAAGCTTCCTAGCAAGCTCTGTTCTGTGAAGTATTAAAAAATTAAAATTTTTTAGTAAATTTGGTTTCTTAACATACCTACCACAATTGTTTACAAGTGGCTGTAACATAAGTGCAAGCCCTACTTCGGAACTAACTCAAGCTTTTAGAATCTTTTCTAAACGAGTTGGAAAAGTACTAGAGTGCAAAAGCACGAAAAAGATCGAAAAAAGGGTCGAGCGAGACCAGCACTCGAAATTACAGGTACTCACTCTGCACACCTCTTGCGTTTTCTGAGCGCATGCGCAACAACCGTGACGTCAATTCCGTATTTCCGCCAACAAGAAGTTTGTGATTTAGCGGGGAGGCATAGATATCAAAGATATCCCCAAGGAGGGTGGGCCTCCAGTAAACAATTGTGGTAGGTATGTTAAGAAACAAAATTTGCTAAAAAATTTTAATTTCTTTTCAACCTACTCACAATTGTTTACAAGTGGCTGAATAAACAATAGGAGGAGGTGAATCACATAACCAATACCAACAAGAGTAACAGAAAGAAAAGCAAGGATGGCAGAGAACAATAACGAAACCTGTAATGAAGATAGAGAGAAGGCACCTGAAAAGAACAAGGCTGAGCGAAGCACAACCTCGATAAAAACAATTTTAACGAGGGTGCACAACAGCCTGAGCAGCAACGAGAGGGCCTAAAGAATAAAGGTCCTCAGATTGCTGCTGAAGGTGGCGGAGATAAAAGGAGGAGAAGGTAGAAGCATTCCTCCAGTAAGCTGCATTCATAACATCCCGGAGCGAAACAAAATTGGAGAACGCCCAGGATGTAGAAATGGCACGAACCTCATGAGCATTAAGCCGGTTCGAAACAAGATCCGACGCAGACAAGCGAGAATAAGCCAGCTTGATTGCAAGACAGATCCACCTGGAAATAGAATGGGAAGAGATAGACTGCCTCTTTGGAATGAGAGACAGAAAGAATCTCTTCCGACCCCTCCGAATGAACTGAGTGCGAGTAATATAAGTCTTGATCGCATGAACTGGACAAAGAAGAGGCCTCCGGCCATCTACAGTAGGGAGAGCCCAAATGCAGATGGGAGGAGGTACTGAATCAGGAAGTTGATTCTTAGCCAGAAAAGAGCAATCAGTAGTGAAGGCGACACTGTTAGCCTCATTTCGGAAGAAGGCAGAATCAACAGATAGCGCATGAAGCTCACTGACTCGACGAGCAGAAGCAAACGCTAGAAGAAAAGCCATCTTATAGGTGAGAAAACGCATGTCGGTCTCAGATAAAGGCTCGAATGGCGCCCCCTCCAAACAGTGCAACACCTGAGCCAAGTTCCACTTGGGTGTAAGACGCAAAACTCGAGGCCTCTTCAAAGAAAAGTGCTGAATGAGTTTGGAGAGAAAAAGATTACGACCGATGCACCGCTTTCCCACATAAGAGAAAGTATCAGACAGCATAGACCGATAGCCCTTAATCGTAATAGGCTGGAGGCCCTTGGAGTCAAAAAGATATACCAGAAAATCCGCAATTTGAGCGATTGGCGGATCACGGCAATTCACGTTGTGATCTGCACACCAGCAGCAGAAAACCTTCCACTTGGCGGCATAAGTCATGCCAGTGGAATGTCGCCGCGATGCAGAAATGCACTCCACTGATCGTCTCGAAAAACCTCTACGTCGGAGACTGGACCTGATAAAGGACATGCTCGCCAGGCTGTTGTGATACTTCCTGGGACGACCCTGTGAAAGAAGATCGCGACGTAGAGGTAGACAAATCGGTCGATCGGCCAATAGAGGCCGCAGCAGATTGATCCACACCCTCTGTGGAGACAGGGGTGCGATCAGAATGATCCTGCAACTGCAAGCACGAATCTTCGCTAATACTTGAGGAAGAATCGGTGCAGGAGGAAAGGCATAGCCGATCCAACCTGTCCAGTCCAGAGACAGAGCGTCTACTGCAAATGCTAGAGGATCTGGACAGGGAGACAAAGGTCTCTACCTGATGATTCAAGCGAGTAGCGAAAAGGTCGACCTGAGGACGGCCCCACTGCTCGCAAATCGCCTGAAACACCGACCGATGTAGCATCCATTCAGTTGGAAGGACACTGTCGCGTCGGGACAGGGAGTCTGCTAGGACGTTGAGACGCCCGGGAATGTGTCGAATGGACACCCGAGCGTTCATATCCCGCGCCAACAGAAGAAGATCCCGAGACAGCCGATACATGGGAATCGAATGTGTGCCTCCTTGATTCCTATGTAGGCCACTACTGTCGAATTGTCCGAAAGAAGAAGGACAATATGGTCCGACAGATGAGGGACCCAAAGCCGAAAACTCAACAGAAGAGCAAGGAGCTCCTTCTGGTTGATATGAAGGCCCACCTGCTCGCTGTCCCACTCTCCGTGAGTAGACAGACCGAGAGGATCCAACGTCGCACCCCAGCCCCAATCGCTGGCATCCGCAGTAAGGATGCAATCGGCCAAAGGAAGATCCAATGGAACACCCTGTGTCAGCCAAGGAATATCAGCCCAAGGGCAGAGGAGACAAAGCAAAGACCGAGGAATAGTGAGTTCCAGGTCCAGCGGATCTACATTCGGACGCCAATGATCCAACAGGAAGTGTTGGAGAGGTCGGACAAACAAGCGACCAAGCGGAATGAGATCTGTCACCGAACCGCCAAGGCCCAGCATCCGAAGGAAAGTCCTGGCCGAGACAGAGGAAGATTGAAGCAGGTTCCGAGTCAAGGCGGAAAGAGTCGTCGCCCGAGCCTGGGGGACCGACACTACATTGTGAAGAGTGTCGAAATCCATCCCCAAATGACGGAACCGCTGAGAAGGAAGAAGATCCGACTTCTCGGGATTGACTCTGAAACCCAGCGACGCAAGCAGGCAAAGAAACTGCCTGACATCGAACTCCAGAACAGCAGCATCGTGGTGCCGTTGGAGGATGTCGTCTAGGTAGGCTGACGAAGTCACTGCCGACTGAGTGCAGTGGAAAGCAAGCACATGTGACATCAGTCGGGTGAAGGCCCAAGGAGCCAGGTTCAAACCGAAAGGGAGAGCTCTGAATTGATAAACTTGATCCCGAAACAAGAACTGAAGGTATTTCCGTGACGCCAGATGAATGGGTACATGGAAGTAGGCATCCTTCAGGTCGATACTGGCCGCAAAATCGCCCTGATGAACTGAACGTCGAACCGACCGGAAAGTCTCCATACTGAAACGAGGAGCAATTGTGTACTCATTCAGGATACTCAGATCGATGACAGGACGATATTGGCCGTTTTTCTTCGGCACCAAGAAAAGTCTCGAGTAAAACCCCAGTGAAAGGGTGTTCCTGACCATCTCGATCGCCCCTTTGGAGAGGAGATTGTCGATCTCCTGCACCAGAAGGTCCCGACGCAGAAATCGGAAGGGACCTGAGTCGGAAGGGGCACCCGAGATAAACTGGAAGGACAGTCGCAGACCGGATTGAATGACGTCGAGGACCCAAGAGTCCGACGTTATCTCTGTCCAACAGTCGTAAAACAGCGACAGCCTTCCCCCGACTGGAGGCGAATCGAGGTGAGAACCTTCACTTGCGGCCTCAACGAGGCCCCCGAGAGGAGAAACCACCTCGGGAAGTGACAGAGTCCTGAGACTTTCCTGCCTGAGGCTGCCAGCGAGCCTGGCCACGTCGGCGCTTCTTATGTGCAGAAGGAGCAGACGGAGCCGCCAACGTCACCGACGAGGCAGATGCAGCAGCATGCTTGGCGGGCCTGGAACGACCCCCACCCGCAGCAGCAGGTTGGTCAAGCTGTCGCAGCAAAAGCTGGTCCTTCGAATGACGAAGAACTTTGCCACGAACAGCTTCCACGGAACCATGGAACAACTGAGGTCCCACCAAAGAGGCAGACCTCAGAACAGCATGCTGCTCAGAAGGAAGGGATGGTAAAGAATCCAACACCGCATCCCGGCGTGCCAGCTCCAAATTAGCCGTGTTACAGGCGTGAGCGTGTGTCAAGTTCATAAGAGCCTGTGACAAAACGCGAAAAGGCGCCTGAGCGTCATCAAACTCCCCTGGTGGAAAATATTCAGCCAGAGCAGCGACGACATGGTCCGCGAGAGATAACATACCCAGCATCTCTCGGGACAGGCTCACCACAGACTCAACTACCGACATCGGGAGAACAGCCGACTTAGGCTTAGTCAACCCGAGGGAAGAAGAATCCTCATCCACAGTAGTCATCCCTTGGAAGACTGGTGGAGAGACGGAATCGTAAACACGAAACCGCGATGGAGGCAGAAAAGCATCAGCTCTAGAAAAGAAGGAACCCTTGAGGGCCTTAGAACATATTTTGGCGTCTAAGCCCTGGAAGGACTCAACAACCTGAGCCGATTGCAGAGGACGCTAAGCCCCGGAGCTAGAAGGCTCAACAGGGTTACGGCACTCCACAGTGGACCGCGGCCGGACGGTCACAGAAGGCTGGTCAGAAGGTTGAACGTCTGGCCATAAGCCAAAGACGAAATCCAAAGCCTGCCCCAAGACTGACGAGGGGGGCCCATCACCATCAAGATACTCGTCATCCTCCGTAGCAGAGGAGACGTAGCCCAACTCGGGCTGACCAGCAGAAACCTCCTGTGAATACTGTGCAGTATCCAAGGGGCCAGGCGAGACATCTCGGCGACCGACCAAAGGAGGTTGTGCCTCAGGAGGAACAGGGAGGCCAACTTGAGGGTGAGCGCCAAAACGGCCTGACGCAGGTCACCCTGAGAATCCGTCGCAGCAGCATCGCCCGACGGAGCGTCCTCCCAATGGACCCTTCTGGTAGAAGAACCCAAATCCTCAGAAGAGACCGATGTTGAACATCGATCGGCAGACAGAATAGGGATACGGTGAGAAGACACCGGAGGGTAGTCCCGATTGTGACGCCCAGGGGCCATCACTGACCTCTGCGAAACAGAAGGTCCTGCCTGCAAATCCTCTAAAGAGACCGACGGCGCACGTCGATCGGTAGCTGGACCTAGGACATGGTGAGAAGACACCGGAGGATTGTCCCAAGAATGACAGGAACCTGTCATTGGCCTCTGCGCGGCAGACGGCCCCAACTGCCTATCCTCTGAGACCGACGGCAAGCATCGATTGACACCCAGACTTGGTACACAGTGAGGAATCACCGGAGGAAGGTTCCGAGAGTGACAGCTAACAGGAGCTGTCACTGACCGCTGCTGAACAGCAGGCCCTGGATGCCAACGTCCCAACACCATCCCGCTAGGCGGCACACTAGCAGGGGAAGGAGGAACAATAAACGATTCACTCGAGGGACGAGGAATCGCTGCCGAAGCGACCGACCGCCTCAACCGACTAGGAGCAAACCTAGCCAGATGAGACAGAGCAGACAGCAAAACCGCACAGCCCCGCCGCGAGGCTAGGGGAGGCTGAGAGCACACAGACGCACCAGCAGATACAGCCTCGGTCCCCCGAGACTGTAGACCATCCCCAGAGGAGATGGAAGAGCCACCATCAGACAGAATAGGATCTGGAGTAACAACTTCCTCAGCAACAGTCGACGGTGTAGGAGGCAGATCGGAGAGGGTCACCGAGCTGACCTCGGAGAAGCTTTCTACGAAAACAGACGCCTCATGAGTGACAGCAGAAGACAAAGAGACCACGGTCTCCTCATCAGGTATGACTGAAGTAGCACCGTCAACAGTTGCAGAGGAACTCGCCACAGAAGACAGATCAGAATCCTGTGTGACAGAGTCACCACGTGCACCAGCAGAAATGTCTGTTACGGCACGGCTACCCTTACCCCGAGAACGAGAGGTTCTAGCTCTGGATAGAACCACCTTGTTAACATAAGCCCAGAATTTAGAGGACCAAACCCCACAAATACCACATGATTGGGCCTGAGTACAATTGTTGCAAGTGACACATGTGGAATGAGAGTCGTCCACATGCTTCACTTGCAAGCAAGAGGTACAAGGAATAGTCTTTGGCATTATATGAATGAAAATGGAATCAAGCTTCCCGCCGACGGAAAACAGCACAAAGGTCGTGTTCACACGTGGGGGAAAAACAAGATTAAATGTGAAGAAACAAGTAATTATGATCAAAAGTAACATTAATCAAAAAACAATTTTGGATAGCTTGATAAAAGGATACAATCCACTTGCAAACAATGAAATGCAGAGCACATAGAATAAGTTGTTCACGAAGAATAACAGCAAAGAAGCACGAGTCACAAAAATTTCCGACCATGTACGAATGGCGGAAATAAAAGAAATTGACGTCACGGTTGTTGCACATGCGCTCGGTAAACGCAGGAGGTGTGCAGAGAGAGTACCTGTAATTTCGAGCGCTGGTCTCGCTCGACCCTTTTTTTCCGATCTTTTTAGTGCTTTTGCACTCTAGTACTTTTCCAACTCGTTTGGAAAAGATTCTAAAAGCTTGAGTTAGTTCCGAAGTAGGGCTTGCACTGTTACAGCCACTTGTAAACAACTGTGAGTAGGTTGAAAAGAAACAACAACTGAACGTAATTTTTGTTTTGTTTTAAACTACTCTGGTTCTCTCACCCCCCCCCCCCCACCCCCCACAAAAAAAAAAAAAATTAAAAAAAAACAAGCGAATTGATGTGAGCAAACTTGAATTTGATACCCCTAGAGATGTTACATATCAAATATGAAAGGAAGGATTCTCACTGGTGGATCTGAAGAAGAATTTTCAAGAAATTTTCTCATATTGCTCTAAGTTAAACTTAGGGCTTCAATAAAAAGCCCAAATATTAACCCAGTGACCTGATTTGAACAACCTTCAATCTAACCCTCTCAGAGGTGTTGTACACTAAATATCAAAAGAATCTGACCGCTGGATCTGAAGGAGATGATTTTAAACGATAATTCCCCATCTTGCACTAAGTAAATATTTGGACTCCCTTGGGGAACCCAAATATTAACCCAAGAACTTGATTTGAACAAATATGAACCTTACATCTCTAGAGATGTCACATACTAAATATGAAAGGATTTTCACTAGTGAGTCTGAAAAAGATTTTTTAAGAAATTTTCTCATATTGCACCAAGTTAAAATTTGGGCTCCAATAAAGAGCCCAAATGTTCATCCAGGAATCCCATTTGAACAAATTTGAATCTAACCCCCCCCCCCCCCCCCCCCCCCCCCCCCCCCAAGATGCTGCATACCAAATACCAAATATCAAAAGAATCTGACTGGTGGATCTGAAGAAGATTTTTTCATAGGAAGCCCAAATATTAACCCAGGGACTCAATTTGAACAAACTTCAATCTGCCCCTGTAGAGATGTTGTATACCAAGTATCAAAAGAATCTGACTGTTAGATCTGAAGAAGATTTTTAAAGCTTATTCCCCATAGCACCCCAAGTTAATTATTTGGGCTCCTCTGTTGAGCCCAAATATGAACCGAGGGGGTCGATTTGAACTCACTTGTATTTGAATGTCCTATGGATGCTGTATACCAAATATCAAGAGATTCTGATCAGGGATTCTGAAGAAAATTGTTTTTTCAATTTTTGCAAATATGCTGACTCAGCATTTTTTCAAACGCCCCTACAGAACACCCTGACACAACCGATGGCTTTTTTTTTAATCCATTCTACTGGTCAAAAGGATGCTTCATACCAAATAACAGTTCTCTGTTCCGTGTAGTTTGGAAAATATTGGCATTTGAATTTTTTTCTATTTTTAGCCCCTGGGGTACTCACGGGACAACAAAAAAAAAGAAATTTTGGGCATCAATCAAGTACTTTGGACCCACTTATGCTACATGCCAAATTTGGTTCAAATTAGCTCATTGGTTCTTGAAATAGACATTTTGGGCGGAGCCCAAAATGGTTATGTGCCCACAGAGAACCCAAATATTGATCTACCAACTTCTCTTGAACAAAATTTAATCTTCAACACCAGAGAGTGTTACATACCATGTATCAAGGCAATCTCTCTGGTGGTTCATGAGAAGAAGATTTTTAAAGATTTTTAGGCTTTGGCATCATTGACCAGAGCCCGAAGAAGGCAGCCGCTTCATTTGAACAAAATAGAAAGGGTATACCCCAGGGATGGTTTGTGCAATATATGTTTGAATTTAGCTGAATGGCTGTGAAGAAGAAGCCAGGTTTGCAAAAGTTAACTGACGACAGACAACAGACGCCAAGTGATGGCAATACCTCACACTGACTTGCAGTCAGGTGAGCTAATAAAAAGGCTGTAGAAATTCAGGAAGACCTAATATCAGCTGTTGGATGTTGCATGAAGATAAACAAATTTTTTCTACAACAAATTCCCAAAGAAGTTTGCTGAAGGATCGATGATAGCACAAACAAGAGACCTCTCAGCCTAGACAGCTCCGCCCATGGTCACTGTTTTTAGGGAATGCTAAATACATGACAAGAATCCGAGTGTTACTGCTTGTGACCTTAAGTTTCCTGTCTGTGACCTTGGACTTGATAATGTGACCTTGAATCAAGGTGGCAACACACCTTTGAGTAAGAAGCAGTAACTGCACCAAGTATAAGTAAGATCTGTGAATCATAAGTTATACAGACCAGACAAAGGCTGTAGAACACAATACAAATTTTTGCAGTCTGTAATCTTGACCTCGATGATATGGCCTTGCATCAAGGTCATGACACACTATTCAGTCATAGGCAATATTTGTTTGATGTATGAACAAGATCTGGCCATTAGATCAAATTATATGGACTGGACAAAAATGATAGTAAAATATTGTAGTTTTCTTGAATTTCACCTTGACCATGAGAATATGACCTAGGTTATGGTCAGATTATGGATCAGATTTTTGAGACCAGACAAGGACAATATAGCAATATCCAAATATTATTTTTGTGACCTTGGCCTTGATGATATGGCTTGGGTCAAGGTCACGACACACCATTCAGTCATGAACAATATTTGTTTAAAGTATGAACAAGATCTGTCAATTAGATGAAATTATATGGACCAGACAAAAATTATAGTAAAATATTGCAGTTTAAGTTTTTACTTGAATGTGACCTTGACCATAAGAATATGACCTTAGGTCAAGATCATGACACAACCTTTGTTTATGGTCAGCAACTGTGTCAAGAATAAACAAGATCAATCATGTAGATCAGATTATAGAGGCCGTACAAGGGCAATATAGCAATATCAAAATATTATTTTAGTGACCTTGAGGTAGAGACCTCATTATGACTGATGGTACACTGTCTAGTGACAATACATACAGTTACAAAGTTTTATTAAACAATATTGAGTGGTTAAGAAATTATGGCCCAGACAAACAAACTGGTAAATAATGAAATTTGTTTGAATGTGACTTGGACCATATGAATATAACCTTGGGCCACGATCATGACACAACCTTTCATATGGATCAGGTTAGAGTTCATTCAAGGGCAATTTATTTAGTTTATTGGGGTTTAATGACACTTTCAACAGATAAGGTCATCTTGAGTCGGACAGTTTTATGGGTGGAGGAAGCCGGAGTACCCAGAGAAAACTACCAAACAATGGCAAACAACTGTCAGGCTCCCCAACATACTAACTCCACACAAGCATTGGTTGAAGATGTGCACCATCGATGTGCAGTATGCCTTAGTATGTCAAGGGCACTATCGAAATATTATTTTTTGTGATCTTGGTAGTGACCTTCACCTTGAGAACAGAGCCCTCATTATGACTGATGGTACACTGTCTAGTGACAATACATGTGGTTACAAAGTTTTGTTCAAAAATATTCAGTGGTTAAGAAATTATGGCCCGGACAAACAAAATGTTGATGATGGATGGATGGATGGACAGGCAACAGATGATTTAGCATTAGAAAGGCTCTGGTGACATGTTGTCAGACAGAGCTAACAAAATGGAACCACTCTTTATCAGAGTCCATAAGTGGAGAAGATTGGAAATATATACACAGACAAGCCCTCCGTGCAACAGATGGCAGCTATCAACAAAGCCTTCAATTCAAAATAAATCATATAATTTTAGCGACTAATGCAAAACTGTTCAAAATTGGTCTTTTGGAAACAGAACTTTGCTCTTTCAGCGGTGAAGCAAAAGAAACAATATCCCACTTATTTTATGATTGTGCACTTTCCAAAACTGTTCTTATATTAATGTTAACTAGAGAGTTTAAATCAAAGATTTCAGCTGAGCCTCAATCCAGGCAAGCATTATATTATCTTAGGGCCAATCTTGGCAACGAATCCTGTGATCCGCTAACCATGAGTCTAATTATCTATAAGAGGTATATCTATTCGTGCAGCAGGGAAATGCATCTTCCAACCTTTATAGCATATATGGAAATTCTGAAAAGACATAAAACCAAAGAGTTGTACTCCACTGATATGCTTTCCGCCGACAAGGCAAACAGAACTAGGTCGAAATGGGACAGTATATCACCAATTGTTACAAAACATGCACTGTTTTTGAAATATAAATAGATTAATACCCTCGCTTGTCAGAAATGGTCTCCACCTCAACCTCGCTATAGTACAATATGGCATCTCTCCAAGGATTTTGATTGCGGAGACTTATTGTCAAACTAGGGCCATTCAAAAAAATTAGTCTCCCTCTCTCAAACAACGAATGCCATGAAAAAAATTAGTCTCATAAGCATAATTAAAACATAAGAATTTTCCCATTTCATACACTGAAAAGATTTAGATCAGCCGGCTTTGCACTTCTGGCTGTGGTGGTCCCACGGTACACTTGCGCTAAAGCCAGGGGCTTGCAATATGAACAAACCTTTCAATATTATAATGGATGATCTGCGTCCAACACTAAATTTACGTTTCTGAGTTTGGTGATGGGCATAGATCATCTATAAACCTGAAGAAATCAATTGCTACCAAGTCACCAAAAGGGACCACTGGCTTTTCATGGCTACCGAGGCTTGGGGCATGGGACTGTCGGATCTGGATCTGGTTCTTCTGTATATGATAACTTCTCCTCTCTTGTATGTACTTAAAGGTTAGTTCTTCACTTCTGATTTCTTAATTGTATTTCACGTGATGTATACTTAAAAAACGATAAAAAAAAAAAAAAATAAAAGATTCTGACTGGTAGATCTGAAGAAGATTTTTGAAGAATATTCCTCATATTGCTCTAAGTTGAAGTTCTGAGTTTCCAAAGAGAGCTCAAATATGACCTCAGGATTCTGAAGATCTAACCTCCTTAAAGATGCTCTATACCAATCATCAAAAGATCCTGACTGGTGGATTTGACGATTTCTCATATTACACAGTTAAAATTTGAGCTCCCAACAAACTTCAAGCTTCAACCACCCCCCCCCCCCCCCCCACACTCACCCCCCAAGATGCAGTATATCAAATATCAAGATATTCTGACTGGTACATCAGAAGAAAATAATTTTTAAAAATGCTGATAGGATTATCGATCCAATGTCGAATTGTGACAGCACAAAAGTGGATTTAATCATTATCAACTTATCGTCCGGAAACCAATTGTTTACAATTTACTATGTGAAGGGTCACTGTGACATTGACCTTTGACCTAGTAATAAATAGGGTTCTTCCTCTCACGAAAGCCAACCTACATATAAAGTTTCATGAATGGGGGTTGAGCCATAGTCAAGTTACCATCCGGAAACCAATTGTTTACAATTTACTGTGTTCAAGGTCACTGTGACCTTGACCTTGGACCAAGCAAGTCCAAAATAAATAGTGTTCTACCTCTCACCGATGCTAACCTACCTATGAAGTTTTATGAACGTGGGTGAAACCATTATCAAGTTATCATCAGGAAACCAATTGTTTACGCCCGAAGAAAACCCGTCCTCCCAGCCAACTGCCCGCCTGCCATTCACCAAACTATAAGTCGAGTTTGACTTCGTCACAACTCGACTAATAAATTTCCTCATATTGCACCAAGTTAGAATGCAGGCTCCCATAGGGAGCCCAAATATAAAACCATAGCCTTGATTTGAACAGACTTGAATGTGAACCTCCTAAAGATACTGCATATCAAATATCGAAAGATTCTGACTGGTAGATCTGAAGAAGAAGATTTTTAAATAATATTCGGCATATTGTACTATGTTAGAATTCCCGTAGGGAGCACAAATATGACCCCAAGGACTTGATTTGAACAAACTTGAATCTGCACCCCTCCCCCCACTCCAAGGATGCTCTGTACCAATGATCAAACTATACTGACAGATGGATCTGAAGAAGATTTTTTTTTTTAAATTGTCATATAATGGACTGATTTAAAATTCAGGTTCCCATAGGGAGCCCAAATATGAACTCAGGGACTTGATTTGAACAAATTTGAACCTCACCCCAATAAAGATGCAATATACCAAATATCAAGAGATTTTGACAGTTAGATCTGAAGAAGATTTTTAAATGAAAGTGTCACTGACACTGTAGCTTAACCTGTATGTTGTGTTTGATGAAAAGGATAATGTTCAATGTTTATGAAAGGATTATTAAATAAGACCAGAATTGTGATAATTGGAAATATTTTAATTTCTGTTCCCTGTATGCTATGTTTTCAATAAAAACAATTTGAGGTGTAGACTGTACTAAAGAATGGAGGGGTGGGTTAATGTGGCCCTCACAGTTAATGTATGTGGCCCTCACAGTTAATGTATGTGGCCCTCACGTTAATGTATATCAACCAAAGTTACCAAGTTACAGTGAAATCATTCCAAAATGAGTCATCCAATCAAGTTACAATGAAATCCCTTCATAAGCACAGCCTGTAGAGTGTGCTAAAGGTTTTCGGGCTTCAGGGCTGTCTAGCGATCACGGTTGACAGATCACAACCAAAAGGGGACGTCCTCATCTAGACATCATACAGTCATCCTACCAAGTTACAACAAGAGCTGGACTTTCGTCCGGTGCATACCCCCACGTGGTGTACCGCCTAGTGTGGGCATACCTATGACTAACAAATATCATTTATGAATATTCTCGTATGGACTGATGGACGGATGCATAGATGGATGGACACAATCCAGTATACCCCCCCCCCCCCCCCTTCCATTTTCTTCGAAAGTTTTCAACAATTTCCAACAAAGTCAAAAGGTATGGTAAATTGTTTGGTGTTTGGAAGTTTTATGCAATGAGGCAGAAGCCTTTGTCATAGGCAAACTGCATGCCATATTTCACCAAAATCTGATAACCCATACCTGAGATACAGGCTGAACAGACAAATAATGTCTATTTCCTACAATTTCTAAGTCAAAAAAGGGGGATAACTCTAAAAAGGAGAATGTGAGAAATATCGTTGAATCCCTTTTTTAAAGGATATACCATAAGCAGTGTTCATGGCAAATTTCATTGCAATAGAACATTCGATACCCGAGATACAGGCCGAACAGACAAAATTTGGCTCGGACGGACACAATTTCTAAGTGAACAAGTAATAAAAAAAAAATAATAAAAAAAAAAATAACTAGTTTGGTCATACCTATGACCAACAAATATTATGAAAAATAATAATTTACTTAAGTTATGAATACTTTCGGACAGACTCACACACGGACGCACAGATGGATGGACGCACGGACGGATGTAATCCATTATACCCCCATTTTCTTCGAAAGTGGGGGTATAATGAAATCCCTCCATATTAAATATGATCTGTAGATTGAGCTAAAAGTTTTTGGGTTTTGGGCTTGGGCAGCCATCACAGTTAACACATCGTGACCAAAAGGGGAAATTCTCAAGAAATTATACAGAGTCATCCTACAAAGTTACTATGAAATCCCTTCATAAAGGCAAACTGTAGACTGAGCTAAAGGTTTTTTTGGGCTCTGGCAGCCATCATGGTTGACTGATCGTCACCAGAAGGTGATGTCCTCATCTAGGCATTATACTGAGCCATCCTACCAAGTTACGATGAAATCCCTTCATAAATATGACCTGTAGACTGCACTGAAGGTTTTTGGGCTTCGGGCCCTAGTAGCCGTCACAGTTGACCAATTGCAACCAAAAGGGACATTCTCATCTAGACATTACATGGAGTCATCCTACCAAGTTACAATGAAATCCCTCCATAAATGCGACCTGTAGGCTGTGCTAAAGGTTTTCGGGCTCGGGCAGTCATCACGGTCGACAGATCGTGACCAAATGGGAAAGTTCTCATCTAGACATCATACGGAGTCATCCTTCCAAGTTACCATGAAATCCCTTCATATTAAATATGATCTGCAGACTGTGCTAAAAGTTTTGGGGTTTCAGGCTTGGGTGGCAGTCAAGGTTGACAGATCATGACCAAAAGGGGATGTTCATATCTAGACATGACCTCAAACCTGCATATGAAATTTTGTGACGATCGGACAAGAACTACGGGGTGTAGCCTATGCTAAAGAAAAATGTGAACAGACTCACAGGCTAACAGACTCAAACTCACAGACTCAATTATCTCAGATATTATACAGAGTCACCCTACCAGTTACCATGAAATCCCTTCATAAATACGACCTGTGGACTGTGGTAAAGGTTTTCGGGTTTTGGGCTCAGACAGCCATCACAGTTGACCGATCGCAACCAAAAGGGGACGTTCTCATCTAGACATGACCTCAAACCTGCATATGAAATTTTGTGACAATCGGACAAGAACTACTGAGTGTAGCCTATGCTAAAGAAAAATGTGAACAGACTCAGACTCACAGAGTCTTGACTTTGTCAAGTTAAGCTAAAAATTTGTCATATTGGACAGAGTTAAAAATTGTTGGTTCCCATACGGAGCCCAAATATGAACCCAAGGGACTTGTACCAAAACAACATGAATCTGACCTTTTTTTCTTTTTTTTTAAAAACAATTTTGTTGGGTACTAAGAGAATTATGCCCCTTTTGGTGCCCCCTGTGGGCATGGAAACTTTATTTGAACAAACTTGAATTGACATATAAGAAACATGCATATCAAATTTGGTTCAATTTGGCCTAGTGGTTTGTGAGGAGAAGTCAACAATGTAAAGTTCACTCCGGACAGACGGATGGACAATGAACAGAAAGTGATCACTTGAGCGCCCCTTGACTTTCAGTGAGATGAGCTAAAAATGAAGGATGTTTGAATCACTGACAACAAAAACAGAAGAAAAAGATTTGGGGTTTAATCTCCATAGAAGGACCCATGATTTTTTTTCTCACTGGCATCGAGACAGGTGGACACAGTATTGTTCCAGATGAACCATGGACAACCACAACCAGAGGTAGCAGATGTCCATGTGTTATATTAATGCATACAATACTGTACCCTCACAGCTCATCCTCTGAAGCCACCAGAGGGCCACTTTGATCTTCCGTTGGTCAAAAATCTAAGGGGGGGGGGGGGAGCCCCCACCACGACCAACAATTGTGGTACACACCACTCTCATGTGTGCCCCCAACAAACCACTGCTAAATGGCAAATGATATAAACACATCACAGACCCCCACACTCCCCCTCCCAAACCCACCACAACCAGTGACTTCAAATGTATGCCTAAGGTTACGCAATCGAGTTTGTTGTTTGTTGGTGGTGGTTAACGTCACATATTTATGCACTATGGCTAATCGTGACACAACATGGAGATGAAGTCAAGTTTAGTCCATCGTTGATCAACATGTTGCCCATTTTAGAGGACTTTCACCCCAAGCATTGGTGACTGGGTCCTATTTTACTAGTAAAGCGGAACTGGTTTACCACTACGCAATCGAGTGCATTGTACAAATTTAAAAATATAATAGTAATACATACATTTCTTTTCACATGCATAGATCTGTACAACACATCTCAATCAATGGACATCCTTTCTTACGCAAGAGTTTATATTCTTTGTCATACCAAAGGTATAACATAAAAAATTCCCCTAACATGCTTAACCCAGACAATGATAGGATTGATTATCACCACTTTGCCATTCCACTTCAAATACACAGACTTATATACATAAACATGCTGCAATTAGACCCAACTCTTAGCATGCTGTTTGAAAAGCTCTTCAATTTTTTTTTAATAATAGGTGACATGACAGAATTCAATATATACACTCCCACATTTATGCTGCAAGTTTTAAGATGGTAAAAGTTGTTTCTTGTGTGGATATCGTTAAATGATGCGTAATAGTAGTAGTGACTGGATTCTATAAATATAACAATCAATAGAGTACTGAACAATACACAATGCCTGAAATATCTTTAGCACTTTCTTTTTCTCGTTCTTCAAGAATTATCAAGTATATGTGGAATGCTCTTCTATTTGTCAATGAGTAGAAATAATCAATTCTTTTAGAGATTCAACGAATTAGTACCAAATGCCATTCTACATAATATTTTGGGGATTTTCTAACCATAAGAAATATTTTTCAAGCAGTGATTGTAAAGTGGTTTCTAATCATGCATGGATTGCCTTTTCACATGTAAAAACCAGGAAGCAATTGTTGATCAGGGTTTAGGGTTACTTTCAGCATTGGCCATTATAGTATGGCCGCTGTGAACTGGTCACTTTCCATGGGTGGGCAATATTTCCATAGCCGCAATAATATTAGATTCCAAACAATAATTATAGGAATAATCATCAAAAATTTAATTAATGAAGCAACAGGAACAACCCAGTGCTTCATTAATTAAAATTTTGCTGATTTTTATTACCTGGTAAACGTATACATAGACATCACTGTTCTAATGTGGATTATGACCAGTCCTCAGCGATTGTACTGTATATTACAATCAGAAAACAGAACACAAGTAATGAAGTCAACTTTGGTCATTTGTTTGTAGTGTATTGTGACCACAAAAATTTTAATTTCCTAGTAAATTTCCTTTCTTATTATACCTACTGCAATTGTTTACTACAGGCTTGCACTACAGAGGAAGACCCTAACTTGGAAAATATACTCTCTATTTTGATCTTTCCCAAGAGATTTGGGAAAGAAAAATGGTGCAAAAGCACCAAGAAAAAATAAGCCAAAATTGGGTCGAGCGCCATCGGCGCACACCCAGTAGGGGACTCTCTTCTCTTAGTACAAATCCACGACTTCCGAAACCAGTGCACAAGGCAGTCACCAATGAATCATTCTTTTGAGTCCGCCAACATAGGAGTTATGTGATCAGTGGGGAGGAAGGATTCTTACCCGAATAAGAAGACGGGAGGGCCTCCATGTAAACAATTGCTGAAGGTATAATAAGAAAGGAAATTTACTAGAAAATTTAAATTTCTTATCAACCTACCTTACAATTGTTTACTACAGGCTGAATAGACAATAGGATGGTGGGAATCACATAACCAACCCACACATAACCCAATTGCACTGGAACAGTGGACAGAGGAAGAGGTCCCTAGGCCTATCAAACCATAGCATCACAAACATTAGTAAAAGACAATGAGAGATGAGACGTATGGTTCTGTGCGACGCACAGACAGAAAAGGGCAGTAACAGCACAAAACTGGAACTCACCTTGTAAGAAGCCGAAAGGCTGGGGTAGACAACAGCCTGAGCAGAAGAAAGAGGGCCCGTAGTACAAAGGTCCTCTGCCTGCTCCTGCAACTGTCGCAGAGAAGTGGAGAATGTAGTATTTCTCCAGTAGGCTGCCAGCAGAACGTCAACATGACAGAGTTAGTATAAACCCAAAAGGGAGACAATGCACGCACCTTGTGGGCAGAAATACGATTGGTAATACAATTGCCAGTCGCTAGGTGAGCGTAAGCTGCACAAATAGCAAGACAAATCCACCGAGAAATGGATTAAGGAGAGATCTTCTGTCGACCAGGAATAAGAGACAGAAAAAATTGTTCCTACCCTTCCTAATGAACAGTGTCCGATTGAGATAAAAACGAATTGCATGAACCGGACAGAGCAAAGAGAGTTCACCCTCAACAGAAGGAAGAGCACTGATACAGATAGGAGGCGTAGTAGTTTCTGGTATCGATTCTTGGCCCGAAAGGAGCAATCAGTGGTAAACATAACACTGTTGGGAGAGCTCCTGAAAAAGGCCGGGTCAACCGAAAGGGCGTGAAGCTCACTAACCCATCTGGCTGAGGCAAAAGCCCTCAGAAAAGCCGTCTTGTATGTGCGAAAATGCATATCCACCTGGGATAAAGGCTCGAATGGCACCCCCCCCCCCCCCCACCCCAAACAAAGCAGCACCCAAGAAAGATTCCATCTTGGGGTAAGCTGCAAAGTCCTAGGCCATTTCAAGGAAAAGTGCCGAACAAGCTTGGAGAGGTATGGATTAGTGCCGATACGACGTCTCACATATGAAAAGGTCTCCGAAGCATGGACCTGTACCCTTTGATAGTAACAGGCTGGAGATCGACCCCGAGAATCAAACAGATATACCAGAAACTTCGCAATCTGTGTGATCGAAGGATTGACATAATCAACAGAGTGATCCACACACCATCGACAGACCTTCCACTTAACTGCATAGGCTAAACCAGTGGAGTGCCTCCTTGAAGAAGAAAAGCAACTCCACTGCTCGTCTCAAAAATACCTCTATGGAGGAGACAGGACCTGGCAAAAGAAATGCGCGGAGGCACAATAAAGTTGGGTCAATGTGAAACCTCCTTGGGTGACCTTGGCAAAGAAGGTCATGGTGTAGAGGGAGACGTGCCAGAACCGCCACCAAAGAGCAGAGCAGATTGATCCACACCCACTGAGGCGACAGGGGTGCAATAAAAATGATTTGACAACTGCAGGTTAGTATCTTGATTAAAACCCGAGGCTGAATCGGAACCGGCAGGAAGGCGTAGCCGACAAGACCATTCCAAAGGAGTGATAGAGCGTCCACAGTGAAAGCCAGAGCATCTGTACACAGGGACACGAAAGTGCCCACCTGATGGTTCCATCGAGTCGCAAAGAGATCGATGTGAAGACGACCCCAGAGCTCGCAAAGCAAATGGAACACTGCCATAAAGAGCCTGCCCCATCGGGACAGAGAGTCAGCTAGGACGTCCATACGACCGGGAAAGTGACAAACCACCACTCCGGCATTGACATCCTGAGCGAGCAGTAGAAGAACCCGAACCAATTGGTACATGGGAACAAGTGCGTGCCACCCTGGTTCCAAATGTGAGCAACCACTGTCGAATTGTTGGACAACAGAAGGACCTTGCAATTCGAAAGGTGGGGGATCCACTGCCGGAAACTCAGAAGAAGAGCAAGAAGCTCCTTCTGGTTGACGGGAAGAGCTGCTTGATCCTGGTCCCATGACCTGTGAAGGGAAAGACCTAGAGGATCCAATGTCACACCCCCATCCGAGCTTGCTGGCGACTGCCGTCAGAACATGATCAGACGTGGGGAAGTCCAAAGGAACTCCCTGCATAATCTGCTGGACATTCATCAGGGGCGAAGGTAACGACGAAGAGACTCCAGTAACTGAAGCACCAGATCCAGAGGATCGACATTCAGCCTCCAACGACTGAGCAGAAAGGGTTGGAGAGGTCTGACATGCAGCCGACTCAGAGGAATGAGATCCGTCACCTAACCGCAGAGACCGAGCAGCCGGGGAAGACGCTGAGCTGTTGCGGATGTGGACTGGGACAGAGTCAGGGCAAAGGCTGAGAGAATATCAGCCCTAGCCTGGGAAACCACCACCATATTCAGCTGAGTATGGAAGCCCATCCCTAGATGACAAAAGGACGGAGAAGGAACCAGGTCAGACTTTTCCTCATTGACTCTGAACCCTACTGACGTGAGCAGGCTCAATAGCGTAATGACATCCGACTCCAGAAAGGCAGCATTGGAATGCCTCTGGAGGATATCGTCTTGATATGCCGAGGACGACACCTTGGACTGTGTGCGATGTAAGGCTAACACATGCGACATCAGGTGGGTGAAGGCCCAAGGATCCAGGTCAAGGCCGAAGGGCATGGCCTTGAACTGGTAAAACTCACCCCAGAAAAGTGAACCTGAGAAACTTTCGTGAAGTCCGATGAATCGGAACGTGAAAATAAGCGTCTCGCAGGTCGAAACTGGAAGTGAAAACTCCCTGGTGAATGGAGCGGCGAACCGACTTGAAATCCTCCATGCAGAACTTAGGAGCAATGATAAGACTGGTTCAGGATACCCAGATCAATAACTGGTCAGAGTCGGTCGTCCTTCTTCGGCACCAAGAACAGGCGGGAATCCCACTGAATGAATGTTCTTGATGACCTTGATCGCCCACTTTGACAGGAGGTTGCCTATCTCCATGATCAAAAGTTCCCAATGTGTAACGTTGAAAGGGACTTGTGCTGGAAGAGGCACTCTCGACTGAGGTGGATGCCTCAACTTGGGATGAATCGAGGTGGCTACTGCTGACGCCTACCCTTACCCTGTGAGTAAGTAGAAGCAGCGACAGGAGGATCAGCCCTTGGCTTCACAGAGGAAGCAGAAGGGTACTTGTTAGGCTTTGGACAGCCCTGCCTCCAACAGAAGGCTGATCAAACTGACGAAGCAGCAACTGATCTATGGAATGACATAGGGAGTCATCCCAGACCATCGCCACGGAACCATGGAATTGTTGTGGACCTGCCGAAGAAGCAGATCGAAGAACAGCGCGCTGCCCCTCAGAAAGGGAACGGCTCGTGTCCAGCACAGCATCCATGCAAACTAGTTCCAAGTTAGCCATGTTACAGGTATGCGTGTGAGAAGATGCATGAGCGCTTTGGACAGCACACACAAAAGAGCCTGTATGTCGTCAAACTTATCTGGGGGTAGATAAGCAGCAAAGCAGAGACGACGTGATCTGAGAGAGAAAGCATTCCAGTATCTCTCTCGATAAGCCCAACATGGACTCCAGAGTCTCCATAAGAATAATGGCCAGCTTGGAATTTGAAGTCCTGATCCAAGACTGTCAAAGTCTGGCAGACTGATGGATTGGAGGAATCGTAGGATCGATAATGCACTGGAGGCAAAAAAGTGTCAATCCTGGTGAAAAACGGTGTCTTTATAGCCTTGGAACTCAGCTTAGAGTCCAAAGCTGTAAATGCTTCAACCACCTGTACCGACAGGCACAGTCGAAGGCAGGTTGCTCTACAGGCTGAAGGCGCGTGACCGATGATCATGGCCGGGCTGGCACTGTCGGCTGGTTTGAGCCGGGAGGCGGCGCCACAGGGGGAGCCCGGAAACCACCTGTAGCCTCGCTGGAAGCAATGGAAATGGCTCTTGGACAGAACCTGAGTGAGCAAGGAGAGGACATCCCTGAGCTCACTGACTGTGTCGGCCGGTTCGACATGGGAATGAACCGGCAAAGTGGCTTCACTCCTGACCCATTTAACCAGCGAGGGGTCATGATCCTCAAATACACCTGACGTGGGGGCGAAGGGCTGCAGCCGAAACATCTGAAGGCAGATGTGTATAGGGGTATGACATACCCCGAGGATCCACAGAGCGGAAACTCAGGAGAGTCGCCGCGGACCTCAGCGGGACAGAAGGTCCAGGCTGCACAAAAAGTGTTGGTCCTGCAAAACTGGCCATTGGACCAGAGTGCATGGACGGAAATGCCACGGAGCTCATGGTGGCCCCATCATGAACATCCGAATCCAATGAGAAAAACTGCGGTGCTCGACGGCTGAGAAACCACAGTAGAGAGTTTTGGCCGGCAACCCCTTCCGACTTCGGCGAGTTGAAGTCAGGGAAGGCTGAGGCCGATACCCCACGTCTACACTACCTGACATTTCTGCAGACCTCTGCAGGGATAAAACTGCTGTGGCTGAGAGGCCACAGCAGGGGGTTCGGTCAGCAGCTACTTCTGACTCCACCGAGTTGAAGTCAGGGAAAGCTGAGGCCGATACCCGTCTACACTACCAGATATCTCTGCAGACCCCTGCAGGGATAAAACTGCTTCGCTCAACGGTGGAGGCCACAGTAGGGGGTTCGGTTGGCAGCCACTTCCAACTTCGCAGAGTTGAAGTCAGGGAAAGCTGAGGCCGATACCCGTCTACACTACCAGATATCTCTGCAGACCCCTGCAGGGATAAAACTGCTTTGCTCAACGGCGGAGGCCACAGCAGGGGGTTCGGTTGGCAGCCACTTCCAACTTCGCAGAGTTGAAGTCAGGGAAGGCCGAGGACGATACCCCACATCCACACTACCAGACATCGCTGCAGACCCCTGCAGGGATAAGCTGAGGCCGGCTGAAACGGTGACCGGAGATGCTGCAGATGGAACAGCATTAGAAGCAAATGCGACAGGAGCTCTTGAAACTGGCGGAAAAGGGGAGAGAGCAACCGAGCTCGGCCCCAAAGGAGGAGTCACAACCCTAGTGACAGCCTCAGATGTCAACTGGAAAGGGACTATGGTCCCAGAACCAGGCATCTCTTCACCAGACAACTCAACAACTCCCGCAGTATCCACCACGGTTAAAAACTGCACATCCCCCCCACAGAGGGGGTATAACTCGCACCAGACGTGGTCGTGTCGGGAGGCCCGAGCCGTATTGGCATTTGCAGTAACAGTGCTGAAAGTAACATTAAATAGATCAAAGTTAGTCTAATTGGCATAATTTATGCACGAGAAAAAAACCTGTATTATATGTGATGTATCCCATGGTACTAAACATTCATACAAAAAATTATTCAAATCAGCGCTTTCATGTGGAAGTTCTGCGCAAAAATCTGATTGCACCTAATTTTGTACAAAATGGCTGCCAGTGGCCATCTTGAATTTCAGACCGGACCCAAAAATATTCGTTCTCTTCCCACAGTGATAACAAAGGTACCCAAGAAGTTTTGTAAAGATCGATTCATAACAAGCCAAGACCAATACCGGGTCTGGACCTGCGTCGCTGCATGCAAGTGATCTGAAAATTAGATACACGATACAACTCACCATTATGAAGCAGCAGACCAAATATAAAATCATTCCCTTTCATAGAAGCCAAGAAAACTTTGACGGAAGAAGTGTTTTGGATGGACTGACGGATGGACTGATGGACGGACGGTCAGAGTCGAGCAGTTACTAGACCTGCTCTGCCGCTGGCGACGCAGGTAAAAACGGCCTCCAGCCCGAGCCGTATTGGCATTTGCAGTTACAGTGCTGAAAGTAACATTAAATAGATCAAAGTTAGTCTAATTGGCATAATTTATGCACGAGAAAAAAACCTGTATTGTGTGTGATGTATCCCATGGTACTAAACATTCACACAAAAATTATTCAAATCAGCGCTTTCATATGGAAGTTCTGCACAAAAATCTGATTGCACCTAATTTTGTACAAAATGGCTGTCGTCTTGAATTTCGGACCAGACCCAAAACACTTGTTCTCATCTCACGGTGATAACAAAGGTACCCAAGAAGTTTCGTAAAGATTGGTTCATAAATACGGCCTCTAGCCTGAGCCATGTGTATGGTGCAACAGATGGACGACGGCCCTGGCAATACTTCAAATTTGGCTTCGCCAAAGTTGAGCTAAAAATGAAAAGATACAAATTGTTTAAAGAGTGCATTCAAAAGTTTGAAATAAAAGGAAGACACTGGAAATGAAAACATGTACTTCAAAGTATTTGATAGATGTAGTTGCATATCATGAAAGATCATGCATATTATGATGCATATCATATCATGTACACTGAATTGTGATACATAACATATCATTAAGGAAACATATCATTGCAGCCCCAACAAATACCCCCATGGATTGAGACTTCAGAAAGAAAATTTTGCGAAGACTGAATCAAGAGAAACATTAAAAACAGCATCTGAGATTCAACGTTTTTGCATTTCTTTATCTTTTTCAACAAGTAAGATTCTATAACACTGTTGGGAGGTAAGAGGACAGTGAATTTTGATGGGATCACAACACAAGTCAAAATTCGCCAATCAGCATTTGTGATCACAGAACTGTAACAAGAGCTATTGCAGTGCTTGAATGATGAAGCATAAAGGAATTAATGAAAGTGTCAATGATACTGTAGCTTAACTTGACTGTGTGTAGTGTTGGATAAAAAAGATAATGTTTGAATGTTTATGAAAGGATTATGAAATAAGACAAGAATTGTGATAATTGAGAATATGTTCCCTAGTGTAGGTTTTCAATAAGAATAATTTGAGTGTTGACTGTACCAAAGAATTAAGATCTGGGTTGATGAGGCCCCTAAAAGTAAATGTATGTCAACAAAAGATACCAAGTTACTTACTGGTAAAAGCATTCCAAAACGAGTCACCCTACCAAGTTACAATGAAATCCCTTCATAAATATAACTCACAGACTTTGCTAAAGGAATATAGTTCACATGACAGTTTGGCGGTCACAGTTGACCGACCATGACCAAAATAGGAGAATATCATCTAGATATCATACCAAGTTATCCAACAAGATACAATGAAATCCCTTAAAAAAACAACCTGTAGGTTAAGTGACCAGGCAATGGTAACAGCTGAACGATCGTGACCAAAATATACGACAGTCTCATCTAGAAATCATACCAAGTTATCCTTCCATGTTACAATGAAATTGCTTCATAAATATGAACTGTAGACTGTGCTAAACAAAATTAGGTCACGTGCATGTGTAGCTGTCACGGTTGACCGATCACAGCCAAAACAGAAAGTTCTCATCTAGACATTACAGAGTCATTCTACCAAGTTGCAATAAAATCCCTTCATAAATACGACTTGTAGACTGTGCTAAAAGTTTTCGGGCTTCGGGCCCATGTAGCCATCACAGTTGACCAATTGCGACCAAAAGGGGACGTTCCCAACTGGACATTATGCAGAGTCATCCAACCAAGTCACAATGAAATCCCTTCATAAATATAACCTGTAGACTGTGCTAAAGGTTTTCGGGTTTTGGGCTTGGGCAGCCATCACGGTTGACAGATCGTGACCAAAAGGAGACATTCTCATCTGGATATTATACGGAGTCATCCTACCAAGTTACCATGAAATCCCTTCATAAATGTGACGACCTGTAGACTTCGCTAAAGGTTTTCGGGTTTCGGTCTCTTGCAGCCATCACGGTTGAACGGTCATGACCAATAGGGGACGTTCTCATAAATACAACCTGTATACTGTGCTAAAGGTTTTGGGGTTTTAGGCTCTTGCATCAATCACAGTTAACAGATTGCGACCAAAATGGGACGTTCTCATCTAGACATTATTTGAAGTCATCCTACCAAGTTACAATGAAATCCCTTCACACATCCGATGACCTGTAGACTGCGCTAATGGTTTTCGGATTTCAGGATCTTGCAGCCATCACAGTTCAAGATTCTCATCTAGACATTATACAGAGTCATCCTGCCAAGTTACAATGAAATCCCTTCATAAATACGACCTGTAGACTGTACTACAGGCTTTCGGATTTCAGGCTCTTGCAGCCGTCATGGTTGACCGATCGTAACCAAACAAAAAGGGACGCTCTCTTCTAGACATGACCTCGAACCTGCAAATGAAATTTCGTGAATGAACAAGAACTATGGGGTGTATGTAGCCTGTGCCCCCAAAAATGTGAACAGACTGACAGACTCGGACTTCCGCACGCCTGATGGCAATAGCTTATATTGACTTTGTCAAGTTAAGCTAAAAACAAAGTAAGGACCATAACTCTGCTGAAAAAATTGCTGGCAACTTTTTGTACCTTGTGCTGGAGTGGCTTGTCATGTGGATCCCTTGCACAAAATTTCAATGAAATCCATCCACTCACTGGAAAGATATCACTGCAGATGGACGGATGAACACACAGAAAAATGCATGGACAGATGCATGTAATCCAGTATTCCCCCATTGTCTTCGAGAGTGAGGGGTATAATTATGTTGCCCCCTTAGATGTCCTCATCACAAGTGCTGGTTATTGTAGAGATGGGCGGTATACCAAAAGGTATCAGTATTGCTATCATACCGAACTGAGAGTGGAAGAAATTACCGAAAAATTTGGTACTGGGAAAATTCATCATAAACGTGGAGTCTGCGCAGTGTCAATCACAGTCTTGCTTGTCTTGACAAAAAAATCTCAGAAGCAAGAAGTAAATGGGCACAATTTCCGTACGTTCAAACCTGTACTCCCCCCCCCCCCCCCCCCCCCCCCCCCCCCCACCCCATAAACTTCCAATTCCAAGAAATCCAAAATAGGCTACTGCTGCTCTAAAACAACATAGGTAAGTTGTTGAAGAGTAAATAATGACGGAGCATGTCATGGTCATGGCAACTAAGCTGAAAATCACACTCTAATCCAAACTCTCTACATAAAATGGTTATTAATGAATAACAAATATAAAATGCAACTGTTAATTTTAAATGAAAGTGTCAATGACACTGTAGCTCAACTTGTTTAAGCCATGTACATGTATAGTATCTGACACAGCAATGACAAACATCTAGGTAATGACCTGATAACAAAGGCACATGTAAAGTATTGTAACGGTCTGTACATAAATCCTGACCGTAGCCTGTAACAAATGTGTAGGTAAAGTATTGTAAAGGTGGGCGACAGTTAGATGCTATACTAGACAAGAAATCTTTGAGTCTCAGAGTGGGTCTGACTGAACCCAAAAATATTTGTTCTCATAGCACAGTGATAACAAAGGCACCCAAAAACACTCGTTCCTGTCACAAGGCAATAACAAAGGTACCCCAAGAAGTTTCATGAAGATCAGTTCATAAATACAGACTCTAGCCAGAGCCGTATTGACATGTGCACTTACTGTGTATAAGTAGCACTGAACAAATCAAAGTTCATCTAATCTGCATAATTTCTGCACGAGAAAAAAACCTGAATTATATGTGATGTATTCCATGTTACTAAACATTCCTACAAAAATTTATTCAAATCAGAACTTGAAGGATAAAGGGTTAATATCTCAGGATCAAATTATCAGATTTACACCAAAACCTATACAGCTCGGCACATCAGTAACCTGAACACAAATATAAAGTAACTTGACAATCCAAGCAACATTTTTCAAGTCATCGAATGCCAAAGGGATTGGAGGAATTTTCAATTTGAAGGATAAATGGTTAATATCTCAGGATCAAAATAACAGATTTACACCAAAAACTATACAGCTCGGAACATCAGTAACCTGAAGATATATACAGAGTAACATGGCAATTGGATTGATATTCTTTGAGTTATCTCATGCCAAAGGGATTGGAAGAATTCTCAATTTGAAGGATAAAGAGTTAATATCTCAGAATCAAATTATCAGATTTACACCCAAAACTATACAGCTCGGCACATCAGTAACCTGAACACAAATATAAAGTAACTTGACAATCCAAGCAATATTTTTCAAGTTATCGAATGCCAAAGAAATGGATACGGATGCCGGATGGATGGACAGACAGATGGATGGACAGGCAGACAGACAAAGGATGGACGAACGATGGAGGTCTACCCCGGATGATGGCATTATGGGTACCATACATAGTATGGGTACACATAAAAAAGGTAATACTTCTGAGTGGCCTCTCAAAAAATGAGATGACCACCAATAATAGGGGTGTGGTGAGTGTCCGGAGCAGCAACATGCGGCACTGAGGGTGCGCTGAAAAGGCCAAACAAAAAGTAGAAGAGAGAGTTAATTAAATATAAAACTAAGAGTGCACCCACACTGGTTGGCTCTTGCTATTTTTTTCAGTAAGTTTGAAACAAACATGGTTAAGGGATGTACTGAGGCGGGTCATCATGACTACTGTTCCAACAGACACAACGGAAATAAATTCTTGGTGCTGTTTCGGTGGTGCACTCGGAGCAATAGCTGTGTTGCTGGCTGCCATTGACGGCCTCCCTGTGACCCTGGTGATTTCTTAGTGTATTACGAGCAACACTTCGTTTTTTGAATCGGTCGAGGACTCAGCACGTGAGACCCAATGTATTTCGTCACTCAACTTATTGAATTTTGTCTCTTCCGCCACAATGAGCTGGAATGCATCCTCAGTGAATTTACTGTCTGTCAGCGCCTTTGAATGGAGGTCAGTTATGGTGGAGAGTTTAGCCTCTGTCAACACGCTGATGGCATTGTGCTTCTACCCCTTTTTGCGAGCCGGCAGCTGATAAACTTTCTGCATTCACCTATTAGCCCACATATGCCAGCGGCGGCTTCCAACCCTATAACTAGTGGTGTTGCTACAATACATAAACGCTTGAACCTTGTCGGCACAAGATGAATGGTATTAATCGCGTTACCTAGGAACTTAGTATCTGTTATTTTGTGTTCCACACCATTCAGTGTTATGATAATCTGGAGATTGCCAGCACATCGTATAACTACAGTCTCTTTGTCCAAATGCCTGTGGCCACATTTTACACTAATACTTTGCAGTACAGGGACAAAGTCCCAAGGTGGGGACCCAAGGACTACCTGATCTATTATGGTGGTGGTGGCACTAACGTCTATGTGATCAAACTCTGATACTATCTTAACAGAACTCGGTTTTCAGTCTGTACCCAACACATACACCACACCAGTCTCCTGAATGAAGACAAGCTTCTTTCCAAATGGAATAAGGGTTGCTATGGCATTTCCAGAGTTCAGGAGCTTGCGGAACCTGTGACTTCGCCTGAACCTGATGTAGGGTTGGACTACTTGAAATCAAGATCCCACCCACCCATATCTGTGACAGTGTCCCTGTATGGGACCCACTTATTCTTGCCTATCGATAGGAGTTTAGTGCTACCAGACAGAACAAGATTACCTTGCTCAGGACATTTGGCTGGGACAGCCGTGGCAGCATCCTTTGTGACCTCTTTTCTCAGGTATCACCCACATGCGAAACAGAATGCATATAGCTAGTCTTCCAACCCTGGGTCCCCAAAACCTGAAGTATCTCCGAGCTCGGCTAGCATCCCAGCCGCGGCAGCATCCTGTGAGACTCCTTTCTCAGGTGTTGCCCACCTACGAAATGGAATGCGTATAGCTTGTCTTCCACCCCTGAGTTCCCAAAACCTGAAGTATCACTGACATCGGCTAGCAGAACGGTTGTACATGACTTCACGCCATGTGTACCTGGTCCACCGCTATCTACCATGCTGATGAATGTGTAGCATCACTGAGATATATTCTAGTTGAATATCATCACCTTTTCTGTCCAACACTCTAAACGAGAGTTGGGTGAAGTTTTATATATTGCAGGTGCAGGAATGTCTCCGTTCGGCCACTTCCACATTTTTCGTTGGCCACAGGCACACTACTCAGTAATGTGCTGGGCAGGGGTCGAAATAACGTTTGTCTACTTGTCGCCGACAAGTAATTTCTACCAGCGACAAAAAATAAATTCACTTGTCCTGGGCGACAATTGTATTTTTGCTATGACTTTTTATGTTGTTGAAATCATTCCCAAACATACCAATTCCGATTGCAGAAAAATATCTGAAACATTCGTCACAGTTAACAATAATTACATTCGACTTCCATTTTGTTTGTAGGGGAAACTCGTTTCTATTTTGAACCAAACATGTCATAGATAATGTGGGAGATTCTGTGCGTATTCGTCATCAACTAGTGTTTTCTGGGGAAAACTTGTTTCCATTTTTAACAATATTTATACATCATTGGTACTGACTGAAAATTAATGCGTACACGTCATGCGATGCCGGGGTAACTACACAACAGTTGAAAGACGTGTTCAGCGTCATCTGCAAAGAGTTTAGTCCTGGGTAAATTTGTAATGAAAAACCCTTGAACTGACTCGGAAAAATCTGCGGCAAGCACAAAAGGGGCCGAATGTATTGAAAGTCAATTTGTTCAAGTTGGTTTCAATGGGTGCCAAGTGAAAAAAAAAATTGGTCGATGGTGCACATGTCTTCAGCTGCTGTAACCCTGTTTGAGCGAAGCTTGAACAGAGTTAGAATGTTGAGGAGCTGACAGTTGCTTGTCGATGCTCAGTGGTTCTCTCAGGGCACTCCAGATTCCTCCACCCGCAAAACTGTCACAGTCACGATTAGCCTCATTGTGCATAAGTATGTGATCTTAAACACCAATAAATAAATAAGTGGTAGACTTGATTCTGAGATGACGGGAAGGTCTATGAAGGTCCAGTTCGGCTCTGACTTTCTGAAATACTTCCTTGTTCAGCTTGCAAACATTATAGTAACCTTCGTGCATTGCTACCTCTTTTTCTCCAGCGCCCTTGCTCACACAGATTACACTGTTGCCGAACGCTGACCTAATATTAAACCAGCGAGGGTAATATGTTACTTCGGTGAGGGCACATTCAAGTTCTCCAAACAAAGACTTTAGCAGATCCACGTTTTGGACATCAGTTAATGTTATGTATATTGTAGGTTTGTTTGCAAACAAACAAGAGCGCAGTCAGAATGTTGAATGAAGAGGCCTTTACTTTCAATAGGAATGCCAATTATCAAGCAGGCAGGGTCTTCCGTGGTACTACAACCCTAGGGGCTATGCAGTTTCTGTTGTGACGCAACAGCTACATCGTCATACAACATGCAACGTATGTTGCGACGCATGTTGCGACGCAACAGGCACACAAAGGGGCCTTTGAGGTCAACTTCCCAGATGTGTACCGCGCATGACCAGTGACAAGCTAGTGCAGGCATGGAATAATAACACAAGCGCGATGCAGTTCTGGCAGAACCAGGTCAATTCTGCTGTTTGGTGCACTACAACTGGATGTGGTGTATCGAAAGAAGACAACTTGGTTGCAGGCAATCCTCTAATGAAAGCTCTGTACACCTTCCATGTCTACTTCCAGATCTTGGATGAAATCCAGGCACCGCTTCCCCAAGATAAAGCATGAGATGAACAGATTTGTGGAGAATTCAGGGTTCCTCCGAATAAGGATTGGAAGCGGCACAGCATAAACCAGGGGTTGGGGCAGGTATACAAACTCTGGACAAACCAGGGCGAGCATGTATTACTAATGGATTTTAACCATGGGGTGCATGATCACAGGTATATGTGGATCACCACTGGGTACACCAAGACCACCGTTCATGTGTACAAAAAGGACCACATTCTCGTTGACTACATAGAACACGACAAGACCGCGGCATATGCGGGACGATATTTATTCTCGGTAAGTCAGAGGGTTTCACTCGGTCTGGTGTTGAGAGGCTGAACGACTCAATTCACACCTATGTTTGGGTGATTCTTAGATCCAAGGCCCAAATGCGCACATGCATCCTGGGAACGGGCACATCTTTTGATGCGCAAAAACAATTCCTGACATATGTCGAAGATGCCCTTTCATCCCCAGTTGATCTACCATCTACAGTCATGCGCTATCAGGACGTCCTACACTTTGCAGGCTCCAAGGCAGATTTCGTGTTTGGGATCGGCCTGTATATGGCCCCCATCAGATATGCTTCTACGAATCGGACAGGTGGCAGGGTACAACAATGAAATTGTCATGGCTACCAAAGACCAGAAGCTGGGTGTAAATTTAAATTTAAATAGTACATCTACATATGAAACAGCTGCACCGGATGCACAGGAATGACAAACAGTTGCAGAGCAACAGGCAGCAGTGTCGTGGAGGGACATGCAACATATTCACGAAGTGAATATCTCCGCGACACGCAACATATTCATGAAGTGAATCATAACGAAGAGAAAGTAACCCTTATAGTAGGGGCAGTTGCAGTGGGCTTATTTGCTCTTTCATTGGCAACTTGAGGCTAACCGTTGTTGGACAGCCACTAACAGTGTTTCACCGATGGTGAGGACCACGGCCCACAGATGTCTGGTTGTTTTGGCCACCAAGTTAAGAAGCCAGGACACAAAACTCCCAATAATGCCTGGGAGTGCAGCCGGCTTCTATTCAGCCAGTTTTGCCAGAACCCAACCTAATGGCTGCAGGTGCTTTTTCAACTATTCTTTTAAGACCGCCTTTGTCGGATGGTGTGTGTGTGGGCACGTACCACCTCCACCCCCCTACTGTCAGAGCAACAACCAAGGTCGAGCTTGCCATCTCAATCGCTGTGAGGATGGAACAGGGTGCGAATACGCTCACAGAGGGTGGGCTCCTCATTCAGAACCTGGCGTATGATCTCTCTTATTCGACTGATTTGGGAACGATGCCTCTAGGCGGGCCACCCATTCATATTCGAGGCTATGCAGGCGCTCTGCAATGCTCCACACTATGTGCCCATCATCAAGCCCCTGCGCCTCTGTAAGCTTCCTTCTTTCCTGAGCAATGTGGTCATCAAGCTCGGAAAGTTGGGCTAAGTTGTGGGTATGCTCGCCTCAAATAGTCTGCATGGCCCTGTCCAGGCCTTCCAACTCCCTGACAGCATGTTTCAACCCTGATGTGTCAAGCGGGGAGTCACTGATCATTTTCAGTGCAGTCTCTTCTTCGTAGGTCAGAACGGTCATGGCACTGTGAACTGTGTTCTAAGTTTTCTGTGCAATGGGTTCCACGTTATCCATGGCTGTCATGGACAGCCCATCAGACAACAATGCTGCCATCTCACCCAATTTATTGTTAGCAGTTTGCAGGGCTGAAACAGCTTCGGGGGTCAGTTTCTTCTTCGTCTTCCTCCAATGTACAAACCCCAGCTCATGCACGACAGAACTACTACCCTGACTAGCGATTGCTGATCATGCAAGGGGACCGCCGGTGTGCCCGGTGTTCACAATTTCTATCTCTGGGTAGGCCTTCAGCCACAGCCACCCATCAGTGAGCTTAAACTTTGAATAGTCGTGCCCCATGGTAGGTTTTTTGCCAGCCTGCTCAAGGGCATTGTAATAGTCATTTACAGCTGATTATAGAAGCTCTTGCTGCAAAGAAAGCATAGGCTCTGTGCCGACTCGACGAGCAATAGCAGACCCGCTAGCCTCACCTCGCAGCGGAGTCGGCCCTGGGACAATGACTTCATCAGTGAAGCTGGTCTCATCAACTTTGTCAATATCTCCCACTTCCAACTTTCCGGGAGTGCTAAAGTTATCAAACCCAAACTCCTCCATGATCCATGGGTCTATTGAAGCTTGCAAGTGTCAGTTCAATACAGGTGCGACACAATTAACAGCATGGCTTTTGAGTCAATATGGACGCAAACTCAACCCATACCACAGATTGCAGGACTTTTGGTGCGGTTCCCCAACCTCAGCGACAATGACATGATAGTCCCGGGGATGGGACACTTAGCCTTCACCATCAACCCGATCTCCACCGATGCCAACAAGACCATGGTTGAAAATCCCGGCTGGCCACAGAGAAAAAGACCACAATTAAGATTTCCTTACCAGCAGTGGGATGAGGCAAAGAAGTTCTTCGCTGCTTCACCTGGCACCAAGCAGACCGACCGAAGTGGCAATGGTCGCAAAAGACCTTGCACTGGCAGAAGTCTCCATGGGGAAGTTTCTCACCCTGAAGTGCTCCCTGTGGCTTGACCTCCGGATGGCCGACGATGACCAGCTACACGGCAGTGGCCGGTCCACGAGAATGCATCTGAGGGTGTGATAATCCAGATCACAAAAACAGCAGAGATGGCAGGCACATTGAACATCTACCTCTACATCATAATGGATATGTAAATCCACATCGAAGATGCTCGCCTTGTCTCGGCGCTCTACTGATCCCATCCACCCTTTGGATGGGATGGATGCAGCTTCACTGCTGCTCCCAAAAGACCCCCACTCGGCCATCATCTGGCGATAGACTGGTTCTGGAAAAACAGTTTTCAACCTCGATCTGCTGGAGAACCCTTACCAAGGCATCTTCTGACACACTGTGATCCTGCGCCCCACGGCACAGTGTAACAAAACAAAACCTACCAAACACACCCTTTGATCTGGGCTGACCCCAAAATCTATGTTGCCCACCCGGGTGAGAGGCTGCATGATTACATCCGAGGCCTCTATGTGGTTTTCCAAGATGAGCCCACCCTCTACATTGTTGATGATTGTCACGCCACGAAGGCACTGACCAAGAAAAAGGACATGCTTTCTGAGCTGGACTTCTCGGGCGAACACGCAGAGCAGAGTGTCTGGGTCCTCACCCAGAAGTACAACTCTGTTCTGTAGGATTTGGGTGAGCAGACACTCTGAGTTGCCTTCTTTCACAGTAAAGACTGCATGTCTTTCGAGCACTGCCTTCAAGAAAAGGATGTGATCCCAACACAAAACTGATCAGCCGACTGCTTATAAGGTGCTGTGGTGTGGAAAGCGCTTTGGATAACTTGTGTAGCGATATCTCGTCCATTTCTAAAGAAGATAGTCATGAACTGTGATGATTTGTTCTACCAGCTGTTGGAGAAGGAAACTGTGGAACCGGTGAGAGCTGCTTGGCTCACTAGCTCAAATAATTTAGCATCCTACACCTGGGGTGACGTGACTTCATCGCACGAACGCAGTGTTTCAGCCACCCCTATTGGGAAGTCAATAAACGATGTTGGTGTGAAACAACATTGGCACCGGGAAAGGCCCGCCACACTGGCTGCAGGCAGTCAGGCCAGACAGTATCTGGGGAAAGTAGTCGCGACAGACCAAGTCGATGTGATGGACGACAAGGTCAAGAAACTATATGCCCATTACGAGGCGTGGCTGGGTGCTGTGATAACTGGTGCAGGCAGTGCTCTAGCTATATGCAGGGTTTGCCGGCATCCTCCTCCCGATCCAACCCGAGAGCTAACCGAAGCTTGTTGCTGATCTCGAGGTCGACCCCTTTATCGGGCACGTGCTGAGCAGTGCTACGTGGTGTATCACCAATATGGAATGTATTTAGTGCCCTTGATCGCCACATTGACCACCGCAAAGTATTGCCAATTTGGACATGTCTGCCCACAGAGGATACCTTCAAACGACGACATTCATGGTGACCATAGCGAAGCTACTGAATCTAGCGAAGATGGATAAAAATGTCAGAGGAGCCATCAACGAAGTCGATAACGAAGTCGATAGAGAGGGTCACCACAATGCCAGAGGAGGGTGTTGCTGACATCGCTAGCGATAATGGTGCATCTGTGACAGAGATCAAACAAAGGAACCCCAAAAAGAGGGGCTGGAAGGCAGGCAGGGTCTTCCACCAGAAAGGCAAAGCACGAAAATCTCCTGGCTCAGCTCCAGGAGTCCAAGGCCTCTATTCAGATGTCGCTTTGTGACAAGGAACAGCACATGCCTGCCCCAGCCGCCAGTGTCGTGGAGCGACAAGCAACAGGAACTGCCGGTCACAGCGGCGGATCTGCGAGCTTTGATGCATGGATCTTTTTGGGGCTTGGGCTTGAGTCGTCATATGACTTCGTCATACAACCACACCCAAAATACCTCGATCCACCGCACGCAAGCCTGCGAGAAGCAACAGGAACCGCAAAAGGCTGAGCCTCTTGATGTTGCGACGTAACACCAATTAAAGACACAGGGAGACCCATTCTATATGGAATAGCAATCATGTCTTCCCCAAGTAATGATGGAAGATCCTCGTCAATGTGCTATACCACAGTGCCGTGGTGTCTGGCCTTGACATGGGCTACTCCCACCTGGGCAAAATGGTTATTGGGGGTGCTCCCCTCCACACTAGACACCATGCCCGTGATGTGGGCATGGTCGTTATGGATGTCACCCTCGCCATGGCCACCAAGGGCATCCTAATTAAACAGAGGATCATCCCAGCTGATATCATGAAGTGACAATGTTAGTAGGAGGTGCCCTTATCAATGCTCTGGCCTTCTTGGGGTCGAACTAACTCTTCTCAATGCTAAGAAGCTCATGCACAGATGAGGAGCGCAAGCGCCACGATTTGGCTCTAGAGCAGCTCCAGGCCGCACAGGCAGAATGGTCCTGAAAACAGATCGAGCACCTTGACTGGATTAACGAAGAACTCCGGCACCAGAGCCATGCTGTGCAAACTTTCCAGGACGTTGACGCCGCGATCCACAAGATAGCATTTGTCATCCTGGGGATGTCTGCAACAGGCCTGGTGGCCTACAAGATCTCAAAGAGATCAACCAAGTAGTGCTTCGCGAGCTCACGGATTTTCGAGGATTTTTTAGTATGTCCTGTATATATATAGAAGTATATACAAGCAAGATGGGTCTTCCAGAAGAGCTGTACTGTGCTAGGCTTAAAGTCAGGAACTGTGCGCGAGGGCACAAAATCCCTGGCCAGCTGGCACATACCGTGAGTGACGTTGCCCACACATCGATTGAGCTGTGGCACAGGGGTGAAGGGTCAGCAGGCAACTTTGCTGTGATGGTGCTGTCGGGTCCAACCAATATCCGAGAGACGACAGGACAACTACCTGAATGTGTTGTGCATGTGTGTTGGAGGCTTATAAGCCTGTTGGAATATGTCGTCGAGCTTCATGAAAAAAAAACTATCAACAATTTATTACAGCCCCTGAGAAGGGGATTGCTACGATTAAAAAGCTTGCAGCCGCTGTAAAGGTTTCCAAAGATGTTGCCAGACACTGGCTAAAAAGCAAGCCATCTGGCAGATCTACTTGCCAGCCCCATGACATATTCCCCAGCCCAAATTTGATGACCTGTGCTCTTTCTGCAACATGACCAAGTAAGTCGTCCCATGCGAATGTTCAAGTATGCACTGACAGTCGTTGACGTGGCCTCCCACTATAAAGAGGCCAAGCCCTGTCCACAAAGGAGGGCAAAGAGGTTGCAGCCACACTTGAAAGGATTTACAAGGGGAGCTCCCTCAGATGGCCCAAGCTGCTACAGGTCGATCCCGGGTGCAACTTCATGGCGGCAATGAAACAGCTGCTGACCAAGCATGACGTTCAGTTGAGGTGGGGCCGTGTGGACATCCACCGAGACAAGGGAATCGTGGAACGCTTCAACTGCACCCTAGTGTAGCGGCTGTTTTGGTACCAGTACACCCAGGAGATGAGGTTACCATCGGATGAGAGGTCAACCGAGTGGGTTTACCGGCTGCCCGCTGTGGTATCGGCTCTGAACAATGAGGTGACTCGCCTAACTGGTAAAAAAAAACCTCTGATGCCATCAAGGCAAAGACTGTGGTGCAAAAGACCTCCTCCGTGGTTTTTGGCCATCCCTTTGGACGACAGGAGCATATTGCATATTGCACTAAGTTAAAGTTTTGGCTCCAATATAGAGCCCAAATATTAACCCAGGGACTCAATTAGAACAAACTTGAATCTGACACTAGAGATATCACATAACAAATATGAAAGGATTCTGACTGGTGGATCACATTGCACTAAGTTAAATTTTGGACACCAACAAAGAGCCCAAATATTAACCTAGGCACTTGATTTGAACAAACCTGAATCTCAAACCCCTAGAGATGTTGTATACCAAATACGAAAGCATTCTAACTGGTGGATCTGAAGAAGATTTTTAAAGAAATTTCCTCATATTGCACTAAAGAAATTTCCTCATATTGCACGAAGTTAAAATTCAGACTCACATAGGTAGCCCAAATATTACCCCAGGAACTCAACTGGAACAAACTTGAATCCCCCCCCCCCCCCCACCCCCACTATCCCCATAACAGCATTGTGTGTGCATAACGTCAGAGCAATCCATGCATTTTTAAATGTAAACTGTAGGGCTGGCTAACGGAAATGCAGTAAGTTTAAAGGTCATTGTAAACAGCAACTTTTTTCACAGAATTGACTGCTAACTGACAGCTCTTACCCAGAGGTCTCACCTAATGAGCGCACCAAGTTCTAAAACAATCCTATGATAAATGTGCCCTGAAGGCCATGTCAAAGAAGAATGTTGATGCACAAATGCTCTAAATTCAAAGGTTGTTGCTAACAGTAACAGTTTCTTACGGAAACAAAAGAAAATCGATACCTCCTGTCTAGGTCACCCTGAATAAACATACCAAGTTTCAAGACAACCCGATAATGAATGCGCCATCTGAGGCATCCCAAAGGAAAATATTTAGGCACAAATGCACTAAGTTTGAAGGTTGTTGTTAGTGGCAATGTTTTTTTTTCTTTTTTTGATGGAAATGAAAAATAAAATGGCAAAGTTGAAGATCAATGGCTGCCATGAGAGAAATTTAACATCACAGCGTGTGTCACAGCTAACCACTTCCAATTCTATATAGTTCCATCCATAGGGTATTAACTGATCATTAAAATATCAACTAGATGGTGTCATTTGTGTGAAAAGCACAATATAGTATATCCCCGCATTTGCATTCTTGATTATTGGTTACTGCTTGATACAGACAGAAATGAAAAGATATTATATGGCACATTAAATTGACTGATAAACAACAATATCATTAACAATATTATTTAACAATACTAAACCACCCCCCCCCCCACCCCCCCCAGAAGCCTTTCGAAGGAAAGTGATTCTCTAATGACAAATGTGTCGCTACAGGTGCACATGGTGCCGAATCAAAAATCCGAAACATTTATGCATCCCCATCTAGAGACCTTACCTGAACATATGAACTAACTTTCAACATTTCGAATTAAAACCCCTAGGAGCCTTTTGCTGCAAACTGATTGTCTAACGACAAAAGTGGCATGATAGGAGCCACATGGGGCCAGATCAAAAATATGAAACCTTTATGCACATCTAAAGACCCTACCTGAACATATGAACACACTTTAAGCATTTCGATTTAAAACCCCAAGAAGCCTTTTGCCAGAAACTGATTCTCTAACGACAAAAGTGGTGCTACAGGCACCACATGGGACCGAATTAAAATCCAAAACATTCATGCACATCTAGACATACTACTGGAATATATGAACACACTTTCAACATTTCGAATTAAAACCCTATAGTCCAGGCACATTAGATATAAAAATGAGAAAGTAAGGAAAAAAATCGGAGAAAGCTGATTTTTTTATATGTTTCCGGGACACACATTGCGGATAAAGTGTGAAAAGTCCCCACGAATCCGAGTTGAGCTTTTTTAGTTATAGCGTTTTTTTGATGAAAAAATTTTTTTTTTTTTAAATTTGACCCAGCTCCATATTTCTCATTCTTATTCGCCTTAGTAGGGTGAGAATCATAAATATCGTGCTGAATTATATTGAGAATACATATCCCCAACAGAAAATGCCAACTTTGTACCAATCCTCACACTCAATGGTGAAATATTCACGAAAATGTACAAAATTAAGAAAAAAATTTTATTGTTTTCACACACACAACGGTACTCAACGTCCATTAAATCAAATCTATGACTACTTTGGGAGTTAAATTATATATCAAAAATTGCAGAAAAGCAGTGGCTTTATAATGATATATAACAATAGTCATTTATTCCATAATGAACTGGTGAAACGTGTGAAATATTAACCATACCCCCCTAAACTCAAATTCAAACGGCATCGACTTTTCTCTTTCAAATACCGTATTATAGCATCATTGTTTCACGTTTGTCCAGTGACGTTTGACCAACCACTTTATATCAAAGCAGTGGAGATTGTGTCTTCGTCAGGTAAGTTGACAAAAGTTTTCGTTAGACTCGGCGGCTTCCATATGATTATGTCATATTTAGGGGCAATTGGTTCGATCATGGCTGGTAGCGGCTTGGATGAACTTTGGGGGACTGTTTATGCTGGTGGGTCAATCCATCATTTGATCAGTGGTCATGCATATTCAAGAGCAGTTCGTGCCCATTTGCTAACACAAATTGCCATTACAAAACTTGTGTTTGAAGAAAGCCGAACACTAGATAACATAGACTGCACAGAAGTCAATGAAATATTCTGTGGACTTGCCAGAGGTGACTGTACAACAGCTGACGCTGTCAATCAAGAAAGTGTCAACCATCTACTGTCAAAATTACACGAACTGCTCCAGAATGCGTCCGTAGGACGCACAGGAAAGCTTTAGGTACAATACTACGAGCAAATAGGTCTTCTCCAGTTGTTCTTGAGAGCAGAGCGCACAGGCGACTGGGAACTCCACACATATTGTGTTCACAATATGATTCCAGTATTTCACGCAGGTGGTCATTTTGCATGCGCAAAAAGTTCTCATCTCTATTTGCAGCAGATGAATGAGCTAACAGAAATAATGCAACAGGATGATTTGAAGTTGTTCACTGAGAAAGGTTACTTTACCATAAGGCGCTCAGATAAATTCTGGGACGGGATATATTCTGATCAGACCATAGAGCAGTGTTTAATGAGAATGTTCAAGCTCCCTGGTGGTCTCACACATGGCAGGGAAAAAAACCGATAGCACTGTTGCGAAATGGGTACACGGACTACCTCTTTGCCTTCCGATATGTAATGCTCTCAAAAATTTTGTTCATGTTCACACTGGTCATGGCGAACAACATCGGGATCTCCGTCAAAGTTCACAATTGACTGATGCCAATGATATCACCAAATTATTGAACTGGCTCAGAGTGCATTCCCCCTTTCAGAATAGAGATCCACTACAATTAGTCTCTATAGCGACCGGGCTTGTGGCCGACGAAACTGTGAACTGTGACCAAGTTCGCAAAATTGGTGAATGTTGCGTATCGAATGTTGTAAGCAAAACGTTCAACAGCATCAAACTACGACGTGTTGACACTGTGAAGTCTTTCGCATCGATGGCAAATAGCATCAAAGTCCGTGGAAGTAAGGTAGTGATTGACCCCACAATTCTGTTCAACCGCATCACATGTGTTATTCAGTCACAAGCAGAGATGGAAGAGTATCTCAAATATGAACTCGCCCCGAAACCACCAGCATTGTTTGATTCTGCTGGAATGAGCAAGACACAGAAAAGCACGCTCGGTAAGATCCTCAAAACATACGGTTCCGAGCAAACTAAAATCCCAGAACATTCTCTGTTTGTTGTAGATGGTGGATTTTTATTGAGGGCAGTTGTATGGCCTAAACAGTCGTCATATAAGGACATATGTACATCATATTCCAATTATCTAGTCTACAGATGTTATCTCCAGGTCCAACAATGGCTGGGCACTTTGCTTCCTCCAACGGATTGGGGGTGGTCGCTAGACAATGGACTTCTTGTACCGACTGCAGCCACAAAGCCATGTGCCCCCGATAACCTACTGAATCTGATCAGTTGTGGTTGCAAGAGTGCTTGTACAAAAAGGTGTGGGTGTAAGAAGGCAGGACTCTCTTGCTCAGGTTTGTGTAATTGCAGTTCGGATTCTTGTAACAACCACAGAAACACTGTCCTGTCGGAAATTTCTGAGTTCGATGAATAATATGTATATAGGTCATGTCATTTCTGTATATAGCGTTGATAATAGTCAATGTAACTTAATCCATGTTGATTGATTTGCACATTCTGTAAATATTATTTATTGATTTTTGTACATTCTGTACATATTATTTATTGATCTAATGCTGCCAGACACAGACGTGTCTGTTCGGTCCCAAGCCCGAAAATAGTTGAGTTCTCATGCTGACGAATTTTATGCCAAAAGGGGAACTCGGCCAGAAGCAGAGGGGGTCTTCCATAATGTCTATTTTGTAAGCAATGATAAAAGTCTTCAAATGGTGGTGGATTTTTTATGGTCTGTCCAACTGACATCCCGTTCTGTACTACGACCCTTTGGGCAAATCCGTTAGGAAAATCGTCATTTTTTGCGTAAATCCGATACTTTTTTGTGAATTTTCAATAATTTTTCGCAGAAATTGTCACAGAATGCACATTTTCCTCTAGGTAAATGTATATTAGACATTATGTAGCTCGAAATACGCGTAAACAAAAAATACAGTTGGATCAATTCGAGGTTACAAAGTTCGTGCGATTTTTTTTGATTTTTTTCAAACGCGTTTTCGAAAAAAGGCTGTAGAAAAAAAAGCTCAACTGGGATTTTAGGGGACTTTTGTCTAATCGTTCAGTGACATGTACTCGACATTCCCTGAAAAAATCAGCTTTCTCCGATTTTTTTCCCTAGTGAAACCTAATGTTCTTGGGCTACTAGGAGCCTTTCGCTGGAACTGATTCTGTAACTACATAAGTGGCCAAATGGGGCCAAATAAAAAATCTGGGACCTTTATGCACATCCAGACACCCCACCAGAACATATGAACACACTTTCAACGTTTTGAATTACAACCTCCTGGATCCTTCCATTGTTTCTAACAGGTTCCACTGAAACCACTTGGGGCCAAATCAAAACCATTATGGACATCTACAGATGCAACTGAAACACCTTAGTATAGTTCAAAGGTTTCAAATTAAACACTCTAGAAGCCCTTCAATGGAAACAGATTTTCTAACAATAACAATAAAAGTGGTTCCACTGGAAACACTTGGGGCCAAATAAAAATTCTGAAACCTTTATGCACATCTACAGATGCTATCTGACCACCTTAGCATAGTTTAAAGGTTTCTAATTAAACACCCTAGGAGCCTTTCAATGGAAACCGACTTTCTGACAATAACAATAAAAGTGGTTCCACTGGAACCACTTGGGCCAAATCAAAATTACGAAAACCTTTATACGCATCTACAGATGCTACCTGAACACCTCAGCATAGTTTAAATGTTTTGAATTACACACACTTGGTGATATGAAGTTTGGACGTAAAGACGAGACGGGACGTACAGACGAGACGGGTCGTGGGACAGACGGGACAGATGGAGATCACCACATATCTCCACTTTTTAAAACAAATACAGGGATTATTTATTTATTTATTGGTGTTTAAGGTCACATACTTAAGCACAATGGCTAATCGTGACCGTGACAGTTTTACGGGTGGACGAAGCCGGAGATTTTCCACTGAGCATCGACGAGCAACTGTCAGCTCCGCTCAAGCAGGATTACAGTGGTTGAAGACATGTGTACCATCGACATGCAGTATGCCTTAGTACACGGCGTCATCGTGCCCCCCATGTAGGCAAACGGGATAAAGTGCCTTGCCTATGGACACAATGCGGGTCATCCCGGATGGTGATCAAACTCGGGACCTCCAGCATAGAAGTCCAACAGTCTACCACTGAGTCACCACGCTCCCACAAATACAGAAACAAAAATTACGGGGATAAAAATTGTCAAATAGAAGTCATTTCTGATATTCCTTATAGAAAAATTGATGACTCCAAATTAGAAATTATACTATGGTTTCATTTATCTTCAGCTATTTAAACAACAGATGTTTTGATAGGAAGATTTGCAAAATTCTATTAACCGCCCTAAATTCCTTCCCAAAATTCACATCAAATATACTATAAAAGTAGAGTACTGATTGCATATATTTGGCACAACATTCTTTTGCATAATTTTACTGTGCTTGAAGGTCATGCCTTTTACAATTTCACGATATTACATGTTTTGGAGATTAGTTGTAAATAGACAAAATTTCGCTAACATAATGGGCTCTGCAAATGTGCATCGGAATATGCTGCACTATTCATTTTCTTTAAACGTTATGTCACACAAAACTCACCTTGTGTGAATAAAATCAATTATTACAATCACTACAACTATAAGCTGCCTTTATATATTTTACCTACAAATCCTAAATGGCACTTCATACATGTTTTTAAGTTTTTTAAGTTTTATTCCAGCTAATGCACTGGCTAATGTTATGCAAATTGAAATCTGTAGGGCATGCCAAAGGAAAATGCTGACGCACAAATGCACTAAGTTTGAAGGTTGTTGCTAACTGTAACTTGGAAGAACATTGATAGCTCCAATCTAGAGGTCAGCCCGAATAAGCACACCAAGTTTCAAAGTGATCCGATCATAAATGTGTCCTGTACGGTGTGCCAAAGGAATACATTGATGCACAACTGCAATAAGTTCAAAGGTCGTTGCTAACATTTTTTTATGGAAATGGATGAAAATGAATAGCTCCCAAACAAGCATACCAAGTTTCAAAGCAATCCGATCATAAATGTGCCCTGTAGGGTGTGCCAAAGGGTCAGAGAAATACTGATGCATAACTGTACTAAGTTCAAAGATAGATGCCAACGGCAAAGTTTTTTGACGGAATTTCACGGAAATGGAAGAAAATCAATAGCTCCCATCCAGACATTACCCCAATCAAGCATACCAATTTTCAAAGTGATCTGATCATAAATGCAATCTGTGCAGTGTGCAAAGGAAATTGTGGACATACATACAGACATGCTGACAGACTAGAAGTGATGGCAATAGTTCTGCTTGACTTCATCAATATGAGCTAAAAATTTATATGGTTCTCTTCCATTCATAAGGGTACTAACTCTGTAAGGCTAGTTGACCTGCATTAAAGAGAAGTAAGATTACTGACTGGAAACTAAGTTTTGACCATGTTCTGTTTGTAGTAACTGTCTTTATAAATAGAACCAATGTAATCATTCAACACCCAAGTGTTATTTCTAGTAATACTGACACAAACCTGAAAATTGATAGGTTTCTTCTTTCGTGAGGGTACCAACCTGTATGTTTGCTGGATGTACAATTCTACATTAAACAGAACAATGGTACATGTTTGTGTTCATGTACAAGTTATTGCCTTGAAACCAACCGTTTAAATCTTCTGCCCTCCTTCATCATACTATTTACAAGTCGAGTTTGACTGCATGACAATTAGACTAAATACACTAGCAGTAATATCACTGTCTTCCCAGAACATCCATGGCGCTGAATTTGATGATGTAACTGCAAGTTTTATATCTGTTCAGTGTCATCCCTCATATTTCAGCATTTGTTGGCAAAAAAATACACAACTGCCATGCCAAAATTATTATTTGATTATATAATTTATTCCAGAACAATGACAGAACCTTAGTTTATCATTGACTCTGCTGGTGAGATGTTTAGTGATGTTTAGTATTTTGGGCCAGTGAAATCAGCATTGGCATAGTATGACAATTGATAACCAATTGTCCAGAGAACAGAAGTAAGTTCTCTCCACACAGGTTATAGTGAATATAGCATTTCCACATGAATCAAATATGATATCAAATCAAACATGCCAAAAATTTTAATTCGAACAAATATCCAACATTGAATATGCATGTTCACACATTTTTTTCTGTTTCTGAACCATGCGGCACATTGAGGCAAGGGGCACTATGATGAGATGGGTGTGTAAGCCCAATATCTTCTGACTGTGATGACTCATGTCCTGACTGATAAATTATTCCAACTACATCTACAAGGCATGTCTTCATCTAAAGCAACAGCCATGATGAAATAGGAATGTCAATAAATCGGTATTATGGTAAAAAGAGAGACCATGGTAAAAAGAGAGACTTTCTGCAGTGCTTTGATTGATCATATTCAAAAACTCCATATTAGGATCTCCGATTTTGACTTGAATTTGGCAAGAGTATGCATTTCAAATGGAATTGTTTTTTTAAATACCGTATTTTTGCAAGACCCTATCTCCACACTGATATTCTACTGCAAAGCAACCGTGCATAAAATTTGTGGTAATATGGTAGTAGCTCACAAATGAAATATATGTTAATAAAACAAAAACAAAAAATACCAGTACAGATGTTTTCTGAGGAAGCTTCAGCCTGTCAGCAATCCCTCTCGGTGCACCAGTCAAGAAGGTTAAACTGTAGAAAGTTCACAAGAATGCACAACAGGTGGTCCACATGCAACTCTCAAGAAAAACATGTGAATTCTTTGACTGTGATGAATTAAAACAATAAATGAATACATACTATATGGTATCTACACCTCAGTTCAAGAAGAAACGCATGTGTTTCTTGGCAAACAAAACAAAAAAAATTAGCAAATCAAATACACTGGAAAAGGTTAAGTGGTTGAAAGAAAACAATCATTCATGGTACATGTAATGCAGTCAAAAGTGTATCTCACATTGTGCAGTATTCTTGTACAGAAAAAAGGTGAAATGATTATTTGTAAAAAGTTCAGAAAAATAAGTTGATTAAATTCCATGTCATTTTGTATTTGTACAGGACATAATATTTATTTATTTATTGGTGTTTAAGGTCACATTCTTATGCACAATGGCTAATCGTGACCGTGACAGTTTTACGGGTGGAGGAAGCTGGAGTACCCGGAGAGAACCACCGAGCAACGACGAGCAGCTGTCAGCTCTCCAACATCGTGACTCTGAACTCTGCACCGCTGCACAAGCAGGGTTAGATTGGTTGAAGACATGCGCACCATCGACGTGCAGTACGCCTCAGTACACAGCGTCATCGTGCCCCCATGTAGGCAATCGGGGTGAAGTGTCTTGCCCAAGGACACAACGCGGCTGCCGCAGGTGGGATTCGAACCGAGGACCTCTCAGCTTTCAGTCTGCACCTCTACCAACTGAGCCACCACGCCCCCTAATACAGGACATAAAGAATGAATGACAGTTCAATGCAATTTTGCTAACTAAAAATATGGAGTAACATACAGTACAGTCGCCCTGGACAGGTCGTAATCCATGTGTGGGCAGTGATGTCCACGCATGCATTTACTAGGTAATAAAAATCCATCCTCAGCAAAATTTTAATTAATGAAGCACCGGGTTGTTCCCGGAGCTTCATTAATTAGATTTTTGATGATTATTCCTATAATTGGTGTTTGGAATCTAATATTTCTGCATCCGAGGAAATATTCCCACCGGTGGAAAGTGACCAGTCCATGGCAGCTGAACTGTACATGTATGAGAAGATTTCAATTCACAGGAATTTGGTAATTTGCTGTACACACTTCAATTACAAAGTGATCTCTTTCCCAACAATCAGACCACTGAGTCTGTATTTCATGAATAAAATATTTCAAAGCCAGTGACCGAATCAAGAAAAACAACTGAAAATACAATCTGAGATTCAATGTTTTTGCATTTCTTTTTAAACAGGTGAGATTCTATGATGTTATAAGGAGGAAAGTGGGCATATAGTTTCAAAGGACCACAAGTGAGTTGCGATCTGACAGAAATTGTCTGTCCACTTTTGTGACAAGAGGCCACAGAGGGGCCTGAGGGCGCTCACCTGACATTGATTTGAACAGGTTGCAACTGCCCCTCCTAAGAAAAGCTTATACCAAATATCAAAAGATTCTGACCAGTGGATCTGAAAAAAAAAAGATTTTAAAGAAAAATATTCCTCATATTGAACTAAGTTACAATTCGGGTTCCCACAGGGAGTCCAAATAAGAACCCAGGGAGTTGGCTTGAAGAAACTTGAATTTCACCTCCCAAAGGATGCTGTATACCACATATCAAAGGATTCTGACCACTGGATCTGAAGAAAAATATTTTTAAAGAATATTCCTCATATTGAACTAAGTTATTATTTTGGCTCCCACAGGGAGCCCAAATATGAACCCAGAGACTTGGCTTGAACAAACCTGAATCTCACCACCCTAAGGATACTGCATACCAAATATTAAAAGATTCTGATTGGTGGATTGGAAGAAGATTTTTAAAGAATATTCCTCATATTGCATTAATCTGAACATTTGGGCTCCGATAGAGAGCCCAAATATGTACCCAGGGATTGGATTTCAACAAACATGTGAATGAATCTTCCAAAGATGTTATATGTGAAATATGAAAGCCTTTGGAGCCGGAGTGGTATGGGAGAAGAAGATTCTTTAATGTTTTTCCCATTACTCACAGTGTTAAATGAAAGTGTCAATGCCACTGAAGCTCAACTTGACAAACTTGAACTTGGTAAGTGAAATGGCAAAATTGAAGATCATTGGTACCAATGTTATTTGGTGAAATTTCAACATAACAGCATTGTGTGTGTAAAATGGAAGACTGGCTAAAGGAAGAATGTTGATACACAAATGCAGTAAGTTCAGAGGTTATTGTAAATGGCAACTTTTTTTCACAGAAATGAATGCTAATCAATAGCTCTTATTTAAAGGTCTTGCCTAATGAGCACACCAAGATCAAAAACAATCCTATGATAAATATGGCATGTAGGCCATGTCAAAGAAGAATGTTGATGCACAAATGCAATAAATTCAAAGATTGATGCTAACAACAACAGTTTTTGATGGAAATGAAAAGAAAATCAATAGCTCCCATCTTTGTCACCCTGCATAAGCATACACAGTTTCAAAACAACTTGATAATGAATGTGCTCTCTGAGGCATGCCAAAGGAAGATGTTAATGCACAAATGCACTAAGTTTGAAGGTCATTGCTTGCGGCAATGTTTTTTCATTTTTTTTTTTATGGAAATTCATAAATATACCCTGCAGAGAGTGCAAAAGGGATAAGTTGCTGCAGAAATGCAGTTAGTTCAAAGGCTAAGCTTCAAAGTGATCCAATAATAAATGTGCCCTGCAGGGTGTGCCAAAGAGAAATTTTGATGCATAACTGCATTAAGTTTATCAAAGGTCGTTGCCAGGGGCAACATTTCTTGGCAGATATCAAAGCAAATCGATAGCTCCCATCTAGAGGTAACCCCAAACAAGCATACCAAGTTTCAAACCGATCTGATAAAAAATGTACCCTGTACGGCGTGCCAAAGGCATATATTGATGCCTGACTAAACTAAGTTCAAAGGTCGTTGCCAGCGGCAACATTTTTTGATGGAAATGGAAGAAAATATCTCCCATCTAGAGGTCACCCCAAACAAGCATACCAAGTTTCAAAGTGATCTGATCATAAATGCGACATGTGAGGTGTGCCAAAGGAAATCGTGGCCGTAGGTACATAACGGACGAGAAGTGATGGCAACAGCTCAGCTTGACTTTGTCAAGTTGAGCTAAAAATGATGACTCAGCACTTTTTCAAAGTCCTGGAAATGTACCCTATGATTAAACCAATGGCAATTTTTTTGGACCACTCCTTTCTGCTGTTCCTAAGGAAGCTTCTCACAAAATAAAAATTCTCAGTGCCATGTAGTTTTGGAGATATGGGCATTTTAAATTTTTTATATTTTTAGCTCCAGCGGTTCCCATGGGACGACAGGAAAAAATGTTTTGGAATAAATTACGTACTTGTGGCCCAATAAGCCCTCATATCAAATTTGGTTCAAATTGGCCTCTCAGTTTGGAAAATAGAAATTTTGGTACAATTCGGGCTCACACAGGAAGCCCAAATATGAACCCAGGGACTTGGCTTTAACAAACTTATATCTCACCTCCCTAAGAATACTGTATACCAAATATCAAAAGATTCGGACTGGTGGATGTGAAGAAGATGATTTTTGAAGAAAATACCCCATATTGAACTGAGTTATAATTCGGTCTCCCACAGGGAGTCCAAATATGAACCCAGGGACTTGGCTTGAACAAACTTGAATCTCACACCCCCCCTAAGGATGCTGCAAATATCAAAAGATTCTGATTGGTGGATCTGAAGAAGATTTTTAAAGAATATTCCCCATACTGTACTAATTTAAACATTTAGGCTCCCATAGAGAGCCCAAATATGGACACAGGGATTTGATTTCAATAAACCTGTGAAACAATCTTCCAAAGATTTTATATGTGAAATTTGAAAGCTTTTGGAGCTGCAGTTTGGGAGAAGAAGAGTCTTAAATGTTTTCCCCATTACCCACAGTGTTAAAAAATGCTGACTCAGCAAGTCCCGAAAAAGTACTCTATGATAAAACCGGCAGCAATTTTTTTGGATCATTCCATTCTGTCGGCCCTAAGGAAACTTCACACCAGATAAGAATTCGCAGTACCATGTTGTTTTGGAGATATGGGCATTTTAATTTTTTTCTATTTTTAGCTCCTGTTGGAAAACAGAAATTTTGGGCGTTTCGAAAATTCTTGTCCCTCCCATAACGGCAGCAAATATAGCCCCACGAACTTCTCTTGAACAAATCCGAGTCTACACCTCAAAAGGAAGCTGCACACCAAATATCAAGTCTCTGCTACTGCTGGTTCATGAGAAGATTTTTTAAGATTTACAGTACAAGCGCCGTGGATTGTACGTAATCCACACATGGGCAGTTATGTCTATGCATCTGTTTACCAGGTAGTAAAAATCATCATTAGCTAAATTTTAATTAATGAAGCACTGGGTTGTACCCGGTGCTTCATTAATTCAATTTTTTATGATTATTCCTGTAATTAGTGTTTGGAATCTTATATTATTGGTCCGTGGAAATATTGCCCACACATGTAAAGTGACCAGTCCACAGCGACTGTACTGTAAGCACACTTTTTGGGCTTGGCCCCCACCAAAGGGCAGGGCAACTTGATTTGAACAAAATCAAAATGCAATGTCACAACAAACAAGCATCTCAAATTTCACTTCAATTGGTTCAGCGGTTTTGGAGAAGAAGATGCAAACACCATGTTCACGGATGCCAGACAGTGAGTGATCACTATAGCTCACCAAGACTTTCAGTCAGGTGAGCTAATAACAGGAAGTTTACTCTAGTGATAAACATGAGCATTTTATAACTTGTTTTTACACAGAGTTCTGCCAAACAAGATTAGTAGATTGCATGCGACTGCTTATACATGTATTGGAAGGCAGGTCTGTAAACAATGAAAATTCAGCATTTGGTTGTCAGAGTAATTCATCGAATATCATTATTTATTATACGCTACATGATAGATTATCGAAAAAATTGCAGGAAGATAGAAATCGTATCCCTCACTGTGAAGATATAGACATTTTCACTTTCACGGCATCAATAAAAATGGTGGCTTTCAAAGCATCACTTCAAGGTGAATATGGGTCAAATTATCACTGGAAATGATCAATTTGTTCTAAAAACATATAATGAAAAGAAAATCTCCTGTTTTTGAGTAGATACCGATCATTTCCAGCAATAATTCAACACATATTCACCTTGAATTGATGCATGAAATCTGCCACTGAATCAGATCGCAAGAGGCTACCTGTTCCAAGTATCGATCAAATCAATTCCACGTATATCAATGCGCTGTTTACTTCATGCATCAATTCAAGGTTGACACGAGTGGAATTATCAATAAGAATGATCAGATTCTTATAAAAGGCATATAATAAAATAGAAAATCTAATGCTTTTGAGTGGACATCAAAAATTATCTCACTTGTGACCGAGATAAATGGTTATTTTCCCTCGTGCAAGTGCTCGCGAAAAGTAAACATTTGTCTTGGTCACTCCTGAGATAATTTTCGGTATCAACTCAAAAACACTTGGTTATGAACCACTAAATAAGTGAACACGTGACTTGGAGCATTTGACGAGCATTTGACACCCAAAGTTGTGAGTAGGATTAAATAGGGCTGATCAGCTGATTGGTTAAATATATTTTGACTTTGAAACCATTAATTAAAATTTTGCTTCGTCCACTTTAGAAAGGATTAATAAGTTTTTTTGTAATTTGGTGCCAGAATGTGTGAGAATCTCTCAAAAACATGAGGCATGGAAAAAAAAGTGTGAAGGTTATTCAGTGCAAGACCATACGGTAGTTGTGAAAATTCGAAATTTAAACTGAAATTTCATGTGGCAACATATAGTTTTTTCCAGTTTAATTTTTTCAAGAGATGATGTACTTTGTAGATGTATAGGTATTTTTTTTCAAAACAACTTGGTGTGTTGTACAGAGAGTGAAAGGTTAACACTGTGGTCAATGGGATTTATTTAGGCATTCATAACCACTAGATACCCTCTATTTTTTATTCAATTAACAGTAGTTTACTCTAGAACCTGTACATGATCAACAGGTGAGATTTGTTTTGAAGCTATGGTAAATGGCTTGGTGTTTGTTTGGAGTTGTTTGCAATTAACAGGATTATTTACTAAAGAAATATCCAATTAAGTGAGATTTATTGTTCTATCAAACAAGCCAAGACCAAAACCTGGTCTGGACCTGCGTCGCTGCATGCAATTGATTACAGAGATGAACAGACTTCAAAGTATCGGCAAACAGGAAGTGGCTGCACGGCAGATCTGAAAATTAGATACACGATACAACTCATCATTATGAAGCAGCAGTCCAAATATAAAATCATTCCCTTTCATAGAAGCCAAGAAAACTTTGACGGAAGAAGTGTTTCGGATGGACTGATGGACAGATGGACAGACTGATGGACAGACGGACGGACGGATGGACTGACAGATGGAGTCAAGCGGTTACTAGACCTGCTCTGCCACTAGCAATGCAGGTAAAAAATAGCCATGGTGGATTTTCCGTTAACAGTTCAGAATTCTCAAGGAAAAGGGAGTGTTCATCCCCTGCACACACCGCATTCTCACCTCAAAACAAAATATTGTGAATTATCATTAACTCCCTTCATGCTGCAGGCAGATATTCTGCCCTGGACAGGATATCTCTTGCAACTGAAATAAGTATAATTTGGGCACATTTAATCAAATAATCTCCATGTTCATGGCATGGTCTTTTATTCATCAAACATACATGTAGTTAAGGCCGCTTCACAGCAGCCATGACTAGATTTGGTGAAAAATATCCTGAAAATAATCAGCGGGTTAAGAGTTAACTAAATTTTTTGGAAATCTAAATATGTCCATGCAGTATACACCAAGCATTTTGTCAACTTGCCACCCTTATTACTTATCACATGTATTGAATAAAACTCATGGAAACCAAATGATTTCAATTAAGTGAAAATTCACATATACATGTATATGTATGTCAGCAGAATAAGCACAAAGTGTTTGTGTAGTTTTCTCTGAAGATTCAAAATAATCACACTGAAACATATTAAGACTTAGGCCAAAAAAAATAAAAAATCTGTTTCTCAGGCCCTCCCGCATGGTCCTTTTGGCTGCCGCATGCTCTCTTTTTATAACCAATTTAAACTTAAAAAAAATTAAAATTAAATGGTTTATGTCTGATATTTTACCCAAGTTAAAAAATTGACGAATTTCTCCCTTGAGTGCAAGAAGACTTTGCAATGCTTTAGCATTGCAAAGCCTTCTTGCACTCAAGGGATGAAATACACCACCACCCATGCTATTCTGTAGATTATGAGGCCTAAAACTTGAACCAAGTGAACCAAGAACATGAACTTTTGATGGCAAAGAAGTAATTACTGAAATAAAAAATGAAAGTGGCAATGACACTGTAGCTCAACTTGTCAAGACAAAGACATGTACATGTATAGTATGTGACACAGCAATGACAAACATCTAGGTAATGACCTGATAACAAAGGTACATATAAAGTATTGTAACGGTCTGTACATAAATACTGACTGTTGCCTGTAACAAATGTATAGGTAAAGTATTGTAAAGGTGGGTGACAGTCAGATGCTAAACTAGAAAAGAAATCTTTGAGTCCCAGAGTGGGTCTGACTGAACCCCAAAATATTTGTTCTCATAGCACAGTGATAACAAAGGCACCCAAAAACACACTCGTTCCTGTCCCAAGGTGAAAACAAAGGTACCCAAGAAGTTTTGTGAAGATCAGTTCATAAATACGAGCTGTATAGAACTTGTGACAAAAAACTGATTGGACCTAATTTCGGTACAAAATGGCCACTGGCAGCCATCTTGAATTTTGGACCGTACCCAGAAACACTCATTCTCGTCCCAAGGTGGTAACAAAGGTACCCAAAAAGTTTTGTGAAGATCGGTTCATAAATACAGCCTCTACCCTGAGCCGTATTGACTTGTGTGCTTACATTGTGTAAATAGCACTGAATAAATCAAAGTTCATCTAATTTGCATAATTTCTGCACGAAAAAAAAAACCCTTACAATATGTGATGTATTCCATGTTACTAAACATTCATAAAAAAATGTATTCAAATCAGAACTTGCATACAGAAGTTCTGTACAAGAGACTGATTGCACTAATTTTGGTACAAAATGGCTGCTGGTGGCCATCTTGAATTTCGGACCACACCCAAAAACACTCGCTCTCATCCCACAGTGATAACAAAGGTACCCAAGAAGTTTCGTAAAGATTGGTTCATAAATATGGCCTCTAGTCGGAGCTGTATAGAAGTTGTGTACAAAAAACTGATTAGACCTAATTTCGGTACAAAATGGCCACTGGCAGCCATCTTGAATTTTAGACCACACCCAGAAACACTCGTTCTCGTCCCAAGGTGATAACAAAGGTACCCAAGACATTTTGTGAAGATCAGTTCATAAATACAGACTCTAGTCTGAGCTGTATTGACATGTGTACTCACTGTGTGTAAGTCGCACTGAAAAAATCAAAGTTCATCTAATTTGCATAATTTCTGCACGAGAAAAAAACCCGTATTATATGTGATGTATCCCATGGTACTAAACATTCACACAAAAAATTATTCAAATCAGCGCTTTCATATGGAAGTTCTGTGCAAAAATCTGATTGCGCCTAATTTTGTACAAAATGGCTGCCATCGGCCATCTTGAATTTTGGACCGGACCCCAAAAAACTCGTTCTTGTCCCACGGTGATACCAAAGGTACCCAAGAAGTTTCGTAAAGATCGGTTCATAAATACGGACTCTAGCCCAAGCCGTATTGACATTTGCACTTACAGTGCTGAAAGTAACACCAAAAAACATCAAAATTAGTCTAATTTGCTCAATTTACGCACGAGAAAAAAACCTGTATTATATGTGATGTATCCCATGGTACTAAATATTCACACAAAAAATTATTCAAATCAGAGCTTTCATATGGAAGTTCTGTACAAAAAACAGATTTCTGCATCGTCGGTACAAAATGGCGGCTGGTAGCCATCTTGAATTTTGGACCGCACCCAAAAACACTCGTTCTCGTCCCACAGTCATAACAAAGGTACCCAAGAATTTTCGTAAAGATTGGTTCATAAATATGGCCTCTAGTCGGAGCTGTATAGAAGTTGTGTACAAAAAACTGATTAGACCTAATTTCGGTACAAAATGGCCACTGGCAGCCATCTTGAATTTTAGACCACACCCAGAAACACTCGTTCTCGTCCCAAGGTGATAACAAAGGTACCCAAGACATTTTGTGAAGATCAGTTCATAAATACAGACTCTAGTCTGAGCTGTATTGACATGTGTACTCACTGTGTGTAAGTCGCACTGAAAAAATCAAAGTTCATCTAATTTGCATAATTTCTGCACGAGAAAAAAACCCGTATTATATGTGATGTATCCCATGGTACTAAACATTCACACAAAAAATTATTCAAATCAGCGCTTTCATATGGAAGTTCTGTGCAAAAATCTGATTGCGCCTAATTTTGTACAAAATGGCTGCCATCGGCCATCTTGAATTTTGGACCGGACCCCAAAAAACTCGTTCTTGTCCCACGGTGATACCAAAGGTACCCAAGAAGTTTCGTAAAGATCGGTTCATAAATACGGACTCTAGCCCAAGCCGTATTGACATTTGCACTTACAGTGCTGAAAGTAACACCAAAAAACATCAAAATTAGTCTAATTTGCTCAATTTACGCACGAGAAAAAAACCTGTATTATATGTGATGTATCCCATGGTACTAAATATTCACACAAAAAATTATTCAAATCAGAGCTTTCATATGGAAGTTCTGTACAAAAAACAGATTTCTGCATCGTCGGTACAAAATGGCGGCTGGTAGCCATCTTGAATTTTGGACCGCACCCAAAAACACTCGTTCTCGTCCCACAGTCATAACAAAGGTACCCAAGAATTTTCGTAAAGATCGGTTCATAAATTCAGCCTCTAGCCCGAGCCGTATCCAATTGCTGACGTACGGACGACGGACGATGGGCAGGACAAAAGCTCAAATTTGGCTTCGCCAAAGTTGAGCTAATAAAATAAAAAAAATGCTCGCCCACACGCATTTTCACAAATAATGGCCTGAGAAACAGAAGATATACGTTGTGTGGCCTTAAATTGCCAGAATATATGATGTATAAGTACTAATTACACTAAGCCACTCTCCTTGCCATTAGCTACATGTACATGTAAATATTGGCAAGTGGAGGGTTACTTGCCTTCAGTTTACTGATGCAGAGACCTGCAGTTACATGTATTTCAAGTTTCTGAGAAAAGGCTCAAAAAGATATAGAAAATATTCATCTCATTTGCATGTATGCTGTAGAAGAGTGCCGTCCTGGAAAAGCTGGTGAGGAGTCTTATAGAGATTACCCACTGCCCACCTATTTATTTATTGGTGTTTATGGATACTTTCAGCATCTATGGCTATCTCATGACCACAACACAGGTGTGACATCAAGTTTAGCCAATTCATTCCCTGAGTTACAATGCGTTCTATGTGCCAGTAGGCACATAGAACACACAGGAACTCAAGGGACGAATTGTTTATACCTTTACTTCCCACTTTAGAGGACTTTGACTACAGTAAAGCAGAACTTGTTTATCACATTAAACAAGCACTGCTCCACTTCCCAAGGTTCCCATGGGAAAACTCACACCTCTGAGAGGGGCATACATGAAGACAAGCTTGCTGATACCATGCAGTCACAATGTCAGCCACATACATATATATTATTTATTATTTTAATTTTTTTACATTCTTTTATCTTATTTAGTTATTTATTTATTGGTGTATAAGATCACTTTCAGCATCTATGGCTCTAATATCATGACCACAACACAAGTGTAATTGGTCAATCAATCACCAAAACTGGTTCAATGCTGAATCGATTTAAAATGACCTCTTATAAAAATGTGCTAATCATCTGTGGAAGTATATACCATGTCCAAAATAAAGAATACATTGTACCTAAATTTCAATTGATATTTTTTTTTTAAATTCTTATTTTCAAATTATTTGTTAGAGATCAAAACACAGGTTCTTTCCAATAATGTTTGAAGTAATTTTTAGCTGAGTAAATACTTTAGCATTGTAAAGCCTTCTTGCACTCATTTAAGAACAAAATACATATCCACCCATGCTATTCTGTGGATTGTGAGACCTAAAACATAAACAAGAGGCCCCATGGGGTCTGAAGCACTCACCTTGAACAGAACACGATAAAACAATTTTTGAGCCCCTCAGGAGTGACAAAAACAGTCCAAGCATCATGCCTTTTCTTCAGTTGATCATAATGAAAATTGTGGAGCTCCCCTATGAAGCCCCTTGATACATATGTGGATTAATCTTAGTTACACACCTCTAGAGGGTACTGAATACAAAATTTCTAATTCTTCAGCTACATTGCCAATTCCAGCTCCCATTCGGAGCCCAAATATTAACACAGGCTCTCAATTTTAACAAAGTTGAATCTGACATTCCTAGAGATGTTGTATACCAAATATGAAAGCATTCTGACTGGTAGATCTGAAGAAGAAAATTTTTACCATAGCGAGCCCAAATATTAACCTATGGATCAGATGTGAACAAATTTGAATCTGACCCCCTGGAGATGTTGTATACCAAATATGAAAGCATTCTGACTGGTGGATCTGAAGAAGATTTTCAAAGAAGTTTTCTCATATTTCACTCAGTTAAAATTTGGGCTCCCTGTATTACAATTATAAAGCCAGAGACTGAATTTGAACAAACAAGAATCTGACCACCTCCCCCCCCCCACCCCCCCACCCCCTACAGATGAAGTATACCAAACATGAAAAGGTTCTGACTGGTGGATCTGAAAAAGTTTTTAAAGAAATGTCCTCATATTGCACTAAGTTAAAATTCAGGCTCCCAATGGAGAGCCCAAATATTAACCTAGGGACTCGATTATTATTATTATTATTATTATTGATGTTTAAGGTCACATATTTGTGCACAATGGCTAATCATGACCATGACAGTTTTACGGGTGGAGGAAGCCGGAGTACCTGGAGAGAACCACCGAGCAACGACGAGCAACTGCCAGCTCCCCAACATCGTAACTCCGCACTGCAGCACAGGCAGGGTTAGATTGTAGGGACTCGATTTGAACAAACTTGAATCTGACCCGTCTAGAGATGTTATATACCAAATATGAAAAGATTCTGACTGGTGGAATCCGACCCCTCTTGTGATGTTGTATACCAAATATGAAAAGCTTCTGACATTGGATCTGAAGAAGACTTTTAAAGAACATTCCTCATACTGCACTAAGTTAAACTTTGGGCTCCAATAGGGAGCCCAAATATTAACCCTGGGACCTGATTTGAACAAACTTTAATCTGACCCCCAACCCCCCTAGAGATGTTGTATACCAAATATGAAAGTATTCCAACTGGAGGATCTGAAGAAGAAGAAGATATTCAAAGTAATTTCCTCATATTGCACTAAATTAAAAAACAGGCTCCAAAAGAGAGCCCAAATATTAACTCCGGGACACGATTTGAGCAAACTTGAATCTGACCCTCCTAGAGATGTTGTACACCAAACAGGAAAGCATTCCGACTGGTGGATCTGAAGAAGATTTTTAATGAAATTTCCTCATATTGCAATAAGTTAAAATTTGGGCTACCATAGAGAGCCCAGATATATACCTAGGGTCCCGATTTGAACAAACTTGAATCTGCCCCCCCCCCCCCCTAGAGATGCTGTATACCAAATATGAAAGCATTCTGACTGGTGGATAAGAAGAAGATGATTTTTAAAAATTATCCCCCGTATTGAACTAAGTTAAAATTTGGGCTTCCATAGGAATATATTACTTCATGAACTTTGTTTGAACAAATTTGATTCTACACCTCAAAAGGAAGCTCCATAACAAATATCAAGTCATTGTACACACTGGTTCATGAGAAGATGATTTTAAAAATATTTTGGAGCATTTTCTCCCACTCCCTCCCTATGGTGCTGGGCATGCTGAGTTGAACAAAAATGCAATGCCCCATCAGGACCATCACTCACACAAACTTTCACTTGAACTGGCTCAAGGGTTTTGGAGGACAAGACCAAAAACTTGGTGTTGACTGACGACGGAAGATGGATGTTGAATGATGGACGGAGAGCGATGAGATTAGCTCAGCTTGACTTTGTCAAGGTGAGCAAAAAACCGCACACCCACATGCAATTTTACAAAATGTGGCCTGAGAAACAGAAGATCTACTTTGTGGGGCCTAAGTAAAAAACTAAGTAAATAAATGATGTGTTTTAGTGCCACAGTCCATTCTAGAATGCATCTCTGTGTTGCTGAAGAAATGTTTAGTGAAAAACTAGTAGAAAGATTTCTCCGATCCATTTCAGCCAGTGTTAAACTAAAAAATATTAGGCCTAAAAAAATTAAAAATCTGTTTCTCAGGCCCACTCACATGGTCCTTTTGGCTGCCGCATGCTCTCTTTTTATAACTAATGGAAACTTTAAAAAAATCAAAATTAAATGGTTTATGTCTGATATTTTACAAAAGTAAAAAAAATTGATAAATTTGTCCCTTGAGTGCAAGATGGCTTTGCAATGCTTTAGCATTGCAAAGCCTTCTTACTCTCAAGGGACAAAATACACCACCTCCCATGCTATTCTGTAGATTATGAGGCCTAAAACATAAACCAAGATATGAACTTTTGATGGCAAAGACATAATTACAGAAATAAAAAATAAAATAAAAAACCGCTCGCCTGCATGAAATTTTACAAATAATGGCCTGAGAAACAGAAGATCTACTTTGTGTGGCCTTACATTGTATTATTATCTTCAGTATAATGATCACAAAAGCAAACTTTTCCTCCATCAGATCACATTCTGGTCATGACTGTGACACACTCACATTTACACTTTGGATGGACTGTTTTCACAAATAAAATACTGTAAAATGAAGACTGAATCAAGTAATAACGAATGAAAACAGCATATGAGATGCAATGTTTTCACTTTACTTTTTCGATAGGTGAGATTTCGCACTATTCTGAGCAGGAAAGAAGACAGAATTCTGACCAGATCACAATCTAGTTATGATCTGGTCAATTCTATCTAAACATATAGTACAGAGGGCCCAAAAAAGGTCTCTTTCCCGATCAGACTGCGATTTGGTTGTGACATGGCTACAGTTAAAACTACAAATCCTGTCATGAAATAGCACGTCATTCTACATGTTAATCTACGCGTTATGACTACAGTAAGGCTATCAAATTCTGCACATATGGCATGTGCACAAGCAGTGTTTCAGCCAATGGACCTCGGGGTAACCTGGAAGTCTATTGACAGAAACATTGCCTGTGTTTGCTATGAGTAACCAGGAGAACCTGTCATGTTTTGGATGACATTCAATATGGCAATTGCGCACAATTCCTACGTGCAATTAAGCCTAGATAAGCGCACAGTTCGTGACAGGACTTCTAGTTTTAACTGTACACCAGTGAGTCAATATTTTATAAATACAAAACAAGACCTAATCAAGAGAAACAAACAAAACTAGAAAAACTGTGAGCACTGCTCACTAAATGATACCACCCACTCCCACCAAGAAACATTTTACAACAGTAAAAGTATGTTTAATGTAGAGAGCACAAACACTGACACCAATGTTTGAAGGTTTCATTGAAATTTATTCACAAGTTTAAAAGAGGTTGTGGATTGCAAATGTCAACAATCCTCCCCACCCCCCACCCCCCCCCCCCCCCCCCCCCCGAGCTTGAATTGACAAAGCCCATTTTTAAATATGGGAAACGCTAAAAATGAAAATATCTGAAAACAAAACAGGAGGTGCACATCTTCAATATGTGTAAAAGAATGTCTGAAAGTTTCAATGAAAACTGTTCAATGGTTTAAGAGGAGTTGCAGATAGCAGATCTGTACAGAATGTCAATTGAATTTGACAAAGTTCATTTTTCAATATGGGAAACTGTAAAAAAGAAAATATCTGAAAAGGAAATAGGAGGTGCACATCTTCAATGTATGTAAAAAAATGTCTGAGAGTTTCAATGAAATCCGTTGACTGGTTTAAGAGGAGTTGCAGGTAGCAAATGTGTACACCCCCCCCCCCCCCCCCCCCTCCAAAGCATAACACCCCTATAGTATAATGGATGGACGGACGGATGTACGTACGTATGTCGGAATATGAAAATATCTGAAAGAATGAAAGTGTCAATGACACTGTAGCTTAACTTGTGTGCTGTGTTTGATGAAAAGGATAATGTTCAATGTTTATGAAAGGATTATGAAATAAGACAAGAATTGTGATAATTGGGAATACGTTCATTTCTGTTCCCTGTATGCTGTTTTTGATAAAAATAATATGAGGTGTACACTGTACTAAAGAGCTGAGGGGTGGGTTAATATGACCTCACAGTTAATGTATGTGGCCCTCACAGTTAACGTATATCAAAGAAAGTTACCAAGTTACAGTGAAATTATTCCAAAATGAGTCATTCTATCAAGTTACATCAAGTTACATTGAAATTCCTTCATAAATATGGCCTGCAGACTGTGCTGCTAAAGGTTTTCGGGCTTCGGGCCCCTATAGCCATCACAGTTGCCCAATCATGTCCAAAAGGGGATGTTCTCATCTAGACATTATATGAAGTCAACCTACCAAGTTACAATGAAATCCCTTCATAAATCTGACCTGTAAACTGTGCTAAAGGTTTTCGGGCTTTGGGCTCGGGCAGCCATCATGGCTGAATGATCGCAACCAAAGGGAACAATCTCATCTGGGCATCATCTGGAGTAATCCTACGAAGTTACAATGAAATCCCTTCATAAATATGACCATCACCATCACAGTTGACCAATCGCGACCAAAAGGGAATGTCATCATCTAGGCATTATATGGAGTCAACCGAACATAAATCCTTCCATAAATATGACCTTTTGCCTATGCTAAAGGTTTTTGGGCTCGGGCACCCATAAAGGCTGAATGATCGCGATCAAAATGGGACGTTCTCACCTAGACATTATTTGGAGTCATCCTACCAAGTTACAATGAAATCCCTTCATAAATATGACCTGTAGACTGTGCTAAAGGTTTTCGGGCTTCGGGCCTCTGTAGCTGTCACAGTTGCCCAATCATGTCCAAAAGGGGACTTTCTCATCTATACATTATATGAAGTCAACCCTCCAAGTTACAATGAAATTCCTCAATAAATATGACCTGCAGACTGTGCTAAAGGTTTTCGGGTTTTGGACTCGTCACGGTTGGCAGATCACGCCCAAATGGGGAAACTCTCATATAGACATCATAAGGAGTCATCCTACCAAGTTACAATGAAATCCCTCCATATTAAACTTGACCTGCAGACTGTGCTAAAAGTTTTTGGGTTTCGGGCTTGGGCAGCCATCACAGTTGACAGATCATGCACAAAAGGGGACGTGCTCATCTAGACATTATACAGAGGCATCCTACCAAGTTACAATGAAATCCCTTCATATATACGTCCTGTAGACTGTGCTAATGGTTTTCAGGTTTTGGGCTCGGGCAGCCATACCGGTTGACCGATTGCGACCAAAAGGGGACGTTCTCATCTAGACATGATCCCAAACCTGCATATGAAATTTTGTGACGATCAGACAAGAACTGCGGGGTGTAGCCTGTGCTCAAGGAAAATGTTAACAGACTCACAGATTCACAGACTCACAGATTTACAGACTCACAGACTAACAGACTTTCGCACGCGTGATGGCAAAAGCTTATCTTGACTTTGTCAAGTTAAGCTAAAAATAGGAGGTGCACATCTTCAGTGTATGTAAAAGAATGTCTGAGAGTTCCAATGGAGTTTGTTCAATGGTTTAAGAGGAGTAGCGGATAGCAGATCTGTACCCCTCCCTACTAAAACCTGAATTGACAAAGACCATTTTTGAATATGGGGAACTGTAAATATGAAAATATCTGAAAAGAAAATAGGAGGTGCACATCTGCAATGTATGTAAAAGAATGTCTGAAAGTTCAATGAAATCTGTTCAATGGTTTAAGAGGAGTTGTGGATAGCAGATCTGTACAGAATGTCAATTAAATTTGACAAAGTTCATTTTTCAATATGGGAAACTGTAAAAAAGAAAATATCTGAAAACAAAATAGGAGGTGCACATCTTCAATGTATGTAAAAGAAGTTCTGAGAGTTTCAATGGAATCCGTTCACTGGTTTAAGAGTTGCAGATAGCAGATGTGTACATCCCTAAAGCGTAACGGATGGACGGATGGACGGATGGTCGGAAGGACATCGAAATATGAAAACATCTGAAAGAAAAATAGGAGGTGCACATCTTCAGTGTATGTAAAAGAATGTCCGAGAGTTCCAATGGAGTTTGTTCAATGGTTTAAGAGGAGTAGCGGATAGCAGATCTATACCCCTTCCTACTAAAACCTGAATTGACAAAGACCATTTTTGAATATGGGGAAATGTAAATTTGAAAACATCTGAAAATAAAATAGAAGGTGCACATCTGCAATGTATTTAAAAGAATGTCTGAAAGTTTCAATGAAATCTGTTCAATGGTTTAAGAGGAGTTGCGGATAGCAGATCTTTACAGAATGTCAATTGAATTTGACAAAGTTCATTTGTCAATATGGGCAGGGTTTCCGCTAGACCGGCAGCGGGTCCGTCGACCGGACCCATTCCCCCCCGCCGATCATACTATGATCAGTCAGAAAAGTTGGTGGTTAAAATGTCGAGTACAATGCTGTATTGTAACGACACTCGGGATCCTTTGTTTCCACGTAATATAGGCATAATTATGTTGTATACTATGCCTACTATTACTGACGACAACCTGATACCTTATAACCCCCAGACGAGAGGGGAAAACAAAGTTCAAATCCTAAACGTTGCCTATAAAATTTCGGACTCAAATTGTCGTGTTTGGTCCAAAATCACTGGCTTTTATTTTGAGCGATAAATAATGTTCTTGTTTTGGAAGCTGTCACTTGTTTCAAATGAGTGTGCAGGCTGCTGTCAGTAGTTGTCTGAAACACGCCCACAACATACAGTTTTCACAGTGGTTCAATATCATCAGAAAGATACTGATTGAACACTGCCACTTTCGAGTGGCGCACAATTCATTGTGAAAGAACACTGCCACTTCCGAGCATGCACAACTGATTGTGAAAAACGGGTGTTCAGAAATTAATGAGAAAGTGGTAATTAAAAATTAAAAATAATTACAACTCTGGTATTTGAGAATTATATAACAATATAACCAGGGATATGATTTATGACTTATTGGTTCAATAAAACATGCTCATTTATCATTTCACCATGCCCTGCAACATGTGAAGTTATGACTTTCAGTGTAAAATCAATTTTTCGAATGTTGCCAAGGGAGGCAACTATTTTGTTATTCATATTTCGCTGTGTAAATTTTATCTGGTCTTCATATTATGAATTTTTTTATTGAGTTTGTGTGAAGCAATATTTTGTTTTATTCGTAAAAAATGTACATATTTAAAAAAAACAGCTATTTTTAAACAGACTATGTTTGTCTGTTTCCAAGGGGGTGGTTTGCAGTGCTGATTAACATGCTTATAAAGCACCCCCTGGGCTTCTACACAAGTCAGTACGGTAATTGCACGTGCATGACGTCACATGTCCGCATCATGGTTCTTTTCGAATATTACCGCGAGCGGCTGTAAACAAAGCTCAGTCACTGTTAGGATTCATGGATTTTGAGTTGTTTTGGGTTTGTATTTTTATGAAACCTCCGACCAGATGTAGTATTGTGTGTCCCGTGGGAATTTAGAAAATTGTAGGAGGAAAAAATAAATATTTTCTACATCAATTATTCAGCATTTTAGCGATCAGAATGCCCCCAGAGAGCACCTAAAAATCAAAATTTTCTTGCCCAAACCCCCCTCTATATGCACGGGCATTCGGCAAATGCGACAGACGCCTTCGGCGTCTGAGTTTCACTTTCTTTTAACTACCGGACCCACAAATTTTCCCCTAGCGGAAACCCTGATGGGAAACTGTAAAAATGAAAATATCTGAAAAGAAAATAGGAGGTGCAAATCTTCAATGTATGTAAAAGAATGTCTGAGAGTTTCAATGAAATCCGTTCACTGGTTTAGGAGGAGTTGCGGATAGCAGATCTGTACAGAATGTCAATTGAATTTGACAAAGTTCATTTTTCAATATGGGAAACTGTAAAAATGAAAATATCTGAAAAGAAAATAGGAGGTACACATCTTCAATGTATGTAAAAGAATGTCTGAGAGTTTCAATGAAATCCGTTCACTGGTTTGGGAGGAGTTGCGGATAGCAGATGTGTACCCCCCTAAAGCATAATGGACGGATAGATGGATGGACCAAGTGATCACTATACACCTAACCCTTTCCAGTGGGTGCTATAAATAGCATCAGATATTCAATGACCTACCATTACTTTTGTGACAGATAAGATTCTGTAGAACCATGGGGAGGAAAGTGAATAGAGAATTTTGACAGGATCATGACAGAGTCGTGATCCAGTCAAAATTCTCTCTGTCCACTTTTGTAATTACAGGACTGAAGTTCAGCACATGCAAATGAAAGAATCTCAGCTTTGAAGTTTGGAGCCAATCATTAGGACTCAGAGCACTGAAACTGTCTAAAGTCAAAATACAAGCTTTCAGCAGTTTTTTAAGCTCAAACACATCAGTTTTAAGTCTCGACAGTTCATCACCTTAACCCTTGTGAACCAATTTGAACTTAAAACCCTTTTCCCACTGACAAATAAAAATTTAGGAGTTACAAACTATAGTTTATTGGTCTTTAAGATCACTTCCAGAATCAAGGCTATTAGTATTTCATGACCACAGCAAAATCATTTATACTTCTGCTACCCACTTTCAAGTACTCTCAACACAAGCAATGGTGAATGGGTCCTTTATACTGAACTCTACAGTTAAAACTAGAAGTCTGGTCATGAAATGCACACAAATAGCATGTTGATCTGTGCGTTATGACCACAGCAAGGCTATCAAATTATGTACATATGGCCTGTGAATAAGCAATGTTTCAGCCAATGGACCTTCGGCTAACCCCAGAGGTCCATTGGCAGAAATATTGCCTGTGTTTGCTGTGAGTAACCAGGAGAACTCGCCGTGCTTTGGATGCAATTCGATATGGCAATTTGCGTGCAATTCCTGCACGCAATTAAGCCTGGATAAGCTCACAGTTCGTAACAGGACTTCTAGTTTTAACTGTATGCACACAACTCTCTGCACACAACTCTCTGCACACTGATGTTGAAGTATCAAAATTTCAAAAAGCAGATTTTTCCCATATACAACCAGGAATTTAACCAATTCAATCTTCTCATTCAGCTCTGTGAAATATGACTGAACAAGTTGAATTCCTTGCTGCATTACGGAAAAGAATTGCTGCTTAAATTTCAAAGTTTTGACATCAGTGTACAGAGGGTTTTAATTAAAACAGCTTGTTTACCCCACAATAATAATCAAGTGCCAATTCATTTTCCCACCTTTTTAATGGGGGGATTCAAACAACAGACAAATTAACAAGACCTGTAAATGGAGCCAAGACTTCACTTGACATCGCTGCCAAGTCCCTAGCAACTGGACTTACTTGTGGCTAAAAACTGATGATTCCCAACATTTGTATAGGCCTCCGGAGATTAATATTAATTTATTGGTGTTTAAAGTCAGTATCTGTGGCTATGGCTATGTTATGATGGCAACACAAGTAGAAAGTCAAGTTTAATCTAGCACATATATACCAATGCAAACCACTGTAGAGCACTTCCACTCCAGGAATGGGTACCAGGTCCTTTCTGAAGCAAACCTTGTTTACTATGGTATACAAGCAGTGCTCCACTTACCCGAGTTGCCACAGGGGCCATTGTTTAATAAAGTACCCTGAATTGGGTGGTCAGATTTTTCATAAATCTATCAATAAATCAAAATAAGACCATTAACAAGAGCTGTAACTTAACAGATGGCAAATTCAAGAAGAAATGGAGTTCATAAAAAAAAAAATTGATGTGGAAATTAAATTAATTTGTTTGGAGAATATTAAGAAATGAGCTTCAAAGATGTATGTACATAGTGAAAGGTTTCCGGCACAGGCATGCCAATATAAATGGAACATTCTCTTGATTATGACTTGACACTCAAATTTATCTATGAATTGTTGAACATCTGAATAAAGAAGGAAGAACAAGATTAATACAGTTAAAACTAGAAGTCCTGTCATGAAATGCACACAAATAGCACATCGATCAGCACGTTGATATACGCGTTATGACCATAGTAAGGATAACAAATTCTGTACATATGTCTTGTGCACAAGCAATGTTTCAGACAATGGACTTCCGGGTAACCCGGAAGTCCATTGGCAGAAACATTGCCTGTGTTTGCTATGAGTAACCAGGAGAACCTGCCGTGCTTTGGATGCCATTCGATATGGCAATTTCACGCAATTAAGCCTAGATAAGCGTACAGTTCATGACAGGACTTCTGGTTTTAACTGCACAGGTAGTGACATTCAAATGGTGCCTCATAAAAATAGGACAAAAGTCACAAAACCCTATCACTCTTGAGTTCAATACACAGTATCCACACACAAAACTCCATAAGTCAAATCCACCTTCAGAAAATACCTTATTATAGTGCTGAATCCACCATGAACATAAACCTCATATCAGTAGTTCTACAGAAGTAGAAAAAAACACCTGTTTCTATTCAGTTTCTATTTTGAAATTTTCTTTACAACATACAGCATAATTAAATACATGTTTCCATTTATAGAAGTTACAGTACAATATGAAATAAAACATTATGACTGGAACATTTGAAGAATGTGGGAATGACTTCATTTGTTTTCAGCATTTAATTGTCTCCCACCCAATTTATTTTGTATCTGAATTTCACTGAAATAAATCACAATGAAGACAGAGTAAGTTATTTATTAAATGCCTATCATTTTCCTCCAGTTCGATATTTTCAAATCCATACAGAATGCGTGTTCCTTACAGATTTCCCTTGACAGACTATTTTTTCACCTGAAAATGCATTGCACATGGTTAGTCACACTTTCTGGTTATAAAATATTTTCGTTATTAACCGAGTAACCACCCTCCCCCCCCCCCCCCCCCACAGGAACCCTAGGAAGTGAAGCAATGCTTGTTTACTGTGGTAAACAAGCTCTTTTTCAATGGTAAAATAGGACCCAGTCACTAATGCTTGGGGTGCGAGTCCTCTAAAGTAGGCAGCCTGGGGTATAAACGATTGACTGACCTTGACTTTATCTCCATCTGGTAGTCATGATTAGCCATTGTGCAAAAGTATGTGACCTTAAATACCAATAAATAAATAATAAATACTGAGTAACTAACCCTGTGCACTGTACAGCCTTATAGAAAATCTCATCCAAATCAACTCTTTACCCAACATAGTGGAAAAAACCAGGCTGTACTATTCTAAAAATGCATTCAAACTCAGCTTGAGATCCCTCATTGTTTTTTTTAGTGAATTCCAAAAATGAAAATATATTCTATTTTCAATTAATAGGTATTTATGGATTCCAAGTCAGAGGCATGCAATAAACACAGAATGCCATGGTGTGTGAATGCGTTTGTCAATACGGTAGTACATATGCCATCACAGAAGGATAGAAGTCAAGGCTGCATCACTCATTTTACCCTTCTGTGTTGACACTCTTGCTGTAATGACAAAAGCATTCAAGCATCGTGGCATTCTGGATTTTCAATCCCATTTTTGTAGTACTGTGATTACAAAAGCATACAGAGAATTTTGACAAGATCGCAAGTATGTTACGATTTGGGAAAAATTCTCTGTCTGATTTCTTTTCCACAATGCTGCAGAATCTCCCCTGTTAATATTGAAAAGAACACTGAACCTGAGAAGGTATTTTCTTTCATTTGTTTTTCTTGATACGGTCTTGATTTGTCAGCATTATATTTAGGAAATCTGAATCTACTGATGTAAGTGTGTTGCAAACAGATCACAAACTGATCACACCGACTTGGAAAGAGCCTATTGTTATGATCACAGCACTGCATCTCTAACATTTAAGAAAATGCACATAAATGCATGCATTTACCAGATTATAAATATCATTATCAGCAAAATGAATTAAAATTAATTAGTCCACGGTGGTCATAATGTAGGTCCATGATGTGCAAATTTTCTTTTGAGTCCTCAAGTTTCCACTGGATTAGTAGTCAAGGGTAAGGATGTATGTACACCCATTCTATGGCCAAGTATTTATTATTTATTTATTGTTGTTTACGGTCACATACTTCTGCACAATGGCTAATCATGACCACAACATGGAGATAAAGTCAAGGTCAGTCAATCGTTTATACCCCATGTTGCCTATTTTAGAGGACTCGCACCCCAAGCATTAGTGACTGGGTCCTATTTTACTAGTGAAACAGAGCTTGTTTACCACAGTAAACAAGCACTGCTTCACTTCCCGGGGTCCCCACAGGGGTCGATGGCCACGTACCAATTCTCTCTATCTCTACTGTACTATAATGAAAACCCATTTCAGCCCTTCATGGGAGACTGATGAAAAGAGAGCATTGATTGGTTGGTATTGCAAGAGCAGGCAGACTACTTTTAACTAGTTCTAATTGTTCTCCAAGTGGAAAAATAGAAATATACATGTTTGGAATATAGTTCTTTGTGGCCTCTATTTCAATAGTGATAGGCCGATTATCAGAATTGGTTATCTGCTCATAAGTCAGATGTCAGTACAATTTTGAAATCTGTGATCACAATAGTAAACAAACTGTTCTGAATGGATCGCGATTGGGTTGTAATCTGATTACAATTCTCTGTGAATCTATTCATTCATTTGTTTACTTATTTATTTACTTATTCATTTATTTATTTTATTTTATTTATTATTTATTTATTGGAGTTTAATGACACTTTCAACAGCCAGGGTCACCTCATGTTGAACAATTTTACAGCTGGAAGAAGCCAGAGTACCTGGAGAGAACCAATGAGTAGTGGCAAGCAACTATCAGACTTCCCAACATACTAATTCCACACAAACTGGGCTAGCATTGAGTGAAGACAAGTGCACCATCAATGTGTAGTATGCCTTAGTACACAGAGCCACTGTGCCTCCATGTGGGTAGTCAGGATAAAGTGTCTTACCGAAGGATACAATGCAGTTACCCCTAGCGTTGATCGAACCATGGACCTTTCAGTTTCAAGTCCAACGCCATAACCACTGAGCCACCGCGTGCCCATCCATCAATCACCTTACCCGAAACACGACAGAATCTCACCTGTCGAAAAAGGAATGCAAAAGCACTGAATCTGAGATGACTACATTTTTAGTTTATTTTATTGATGAAATCTTGATGTGTGTGTGATCAAGTATTGTAATTTATCATGGTGGTCTGTCAATTACTTACCAAAAACTTTAAATTTCCTTGCTTATACACAATTCCATGCTGATTTTACAAATTAATATTAAATGATTTAGTCACATCATCACTACTGATAAAAGATTTCAGAAGATTTCACAAATACATGCATTTGTGACATTTCCAAAGGCCTCCAGGGTTCCATGTTTAAACGTGAAAATGTCAACATTTGTTTATATACTTGAACTGTTTACTTAATTTAGTTTTCAAAACTATGTAAACACACCGAAGATATGATCGGAAGTTTCCACTCCACTTTATAATTTCCAAACATTTCCATACTAGTATCATAATACATGTACACATGAGTGAATATTTTACTATGACTTTTGTACAGTTAAATCTGGAAGTCCTGCCACGAACTGTGCGCTTATCTAGGCTTAACTGCATGTCGGAATTGCGTGCAATTGCCATATTGAATGGCATCCAAAGCATGGCAGGTTCTCCTGGTTACTCATGGCAAACACAGGCAATGTTTCTGCCAATGGACCTCCGGCTTACCCAGAGGTCCACTGGCTGAAACATAACATTGCTTGTGCACATGCCATATGTACAGAATTTGATAGCCTTACTATGGTCATAACGTGCAGATAGACGTGCTATTTGTGCACATTTCATGACATAACGCGTAGATTAACACACCGATCGACGTGCTATCTGTGCGCATTTCATGACAGGACTTCTAGTTTTAACCGTAGGTAAACTGATACAAAGTGTTGATTGCTCAGCTGATCAGACTATGTATTCGCAAATGAAAATCCAAGGTAAAAAGTAGATGTTCCAATAAGAATGCAAAACAAAAAGCAACACGCCTGTCTTTAGTACTTGTAGATCCCTGCAAAGGTTAGAAATTCAATTCAATATCGTCCTGATAATTATAATTGATGTGATTTGAATCATGCAGATTTGGAAATTTTTGGAATCATTGGGATGTTCTCAAAATATTACAAACTGTCTCCTTTTGAACTCATCTTCTATCATCAGGTCTCCTGTACAGGAGACCTGATGACAGAAGAACTCCAAGGAGGTTCTGCTTCTGAAACTACGAAGGACTGTGATTCCAATCTGGAATATTCTACTCTTTTGACTGACTTACCCAAACAGATTTATTTATTTATTGGTGTTTAAGGTCACATATTTTTGCACAATGGCTAATCATGACCACAACATGAGTATCAATTCAAGAACAGGGGTGAGCGTTAATAAGCCATGTTGCCCATTTTAGAGAAGGTTTGCACCTCCCAAACATTGGTGTCTGGGTCCTATTTTACCAGTAAAATTGTTTACTGCAGTGAACCCAAAGAGATAAGTTGCCATTAAATACATACACTTGACTGGCGACTGGCAATATTTATGGTTGTAAAAAGGTTCATTATTTTCAACTTATGGACAGGCCTGAAAATAAGCAGTCTAACATTTGCAGAATGAGGTCCCCAGAGGGTGAATTTGATGATGCTATGCCATACCGTAGGCCAATTTATACTCTGGGTACCTCTCTCTGTTTAGTTTTGAGACCCTGATTCAGACTGAGGTTCACAGAGGGTAAATTTAGTGATGCTACTCTGCTGTGCAGGATAACAACACTAAATTCAGCATCTGTGAAACTCATTTTGCAGATGACAGTCTGCTTATTTTCTGGCTTGCTGTTATAGCCCCCCATATTATATCAAGATTGATATGTCCTTAGTTGATAATTCTACACAATTGATATTTTTCTGAAGGCAAGTTTTGTTTTCACAGTAAGGCAGATTCTACCTGGTGTGACTCATTTGCACTAAGTGACCTTTGTGTGTATCTACCTGTAAACATGTTTATATATGAGGTTGCACAGAAGCTATTTTTTTATCACTGTACTGACAGCTGTTGATTGTTTAATTGTTTAAGTAGGTCAAGGATCTTATTTACACCAATTAAGACAGAATCACCTGGAAACTGTTAGAAAACAGAACTTTAGAGAAACTTCATCTTCTAGAAAATTCTATCTGAATACTATATAAAGGTTTGTCAACAGAATTCAAAAACTCATTTAAAAAAAAAAAAACATTTCAGATAGACTCATTTTCAGAAAAACCCATTTCAGAAAAACTCATTTCAGATAGATATTGGAGATTATTATCATTGCAGAAAAGTGCATTTATTATAGAAGCAGTGCTTCTTCGTGAATTTTGAAAAGTGATTCCAAAAGAGAAATCTGAAGAGAATTTATTCATCTTGTAAAAGAGAATTTATACTTTCTGTGAAACAAAATATATTTTTGTGAAAAGCCAGGATTCTACTGTATTATTTGGAAATTATCTGTGGCGCCAATACTTATTGGATTTTTACTCCATTTGAATTTTGCAGAGCATTTTATTATATTTTATTGGAGACTGCTGAAATTTCTAAGTGAACATTTTATTACAAATCTACTCGATACCATTTCTGAAGACACATTCTTGGATTTAATACTACCAGCCAGGGGGGTGGGGGGGTGGGGGGGGGGGGTCTGGACAAAATTTGCAGACACAGGGTCTAAAAAAAAATTTTCTGCCTGCTGGGGACCCACCACCCCAAACCTGTAAAATGTTTCCACCCCTCCCAAGGGGACCCACCCCCCATATTTCATCCTGGAGCTCAAAAAACTGCTGAAACCTGCCCAATTATCAATGGTCCGTTTTCTATGCTATTGTGCATTCCCATATTTTAGTTTGTTCTGCATAAACTAATACAAGGGAAGTAATTCTAAATTGAAATTCAACCTCATGTTATAAATCCATGCAAAATGATTTAACAAAGTTATCAAAACAGAGATTTGTCATATAAATTGTGTTAAGGTGAAATATGTTATGAGACACATGCTACACCCTGCAATTCTTTATTAGCACCGTATACCTTTGTTACATAATATAATTTGATGCTCAAAGTTAATGTATCCTATTTTCAAGGCAATGCTGACATCACTATGTGTGAGTTGTGATACCTGAAGCTGAGTGAGGGCTGAAAGTCATGGTTGAATATGTTTTTGTTGATTTTATATAAACTTATCAAAATGAATATGATAGTTCTTGCTTTTTACATGTAGAGAGATGAGCTGTGGGATTAGGCAAACTCAAATGAGTTGGTTCTAAAGACTATATAGCAAAGACATATTTTGTTAGAGTATATTAATAGCTGAATTCAGTAGGGTAATTCTTCATGAGTCAGTTTGGTTGAATTGACAAAAAGTGTTCATAACAAAACTCAATTGCAGATTATTCAAATTTGATCAGTGTATGTTACTGTTTCTAATGTCCACTTCAGTTGTCGAATTTGCAAATCTTCACTGAGAATATTTTGACTCTTCTGAGCTTGTCTATACCCCCACATTCTCTTCAAAGCATTTTGAAATACTCTATTCACCACCCTGAATCATTTTATAGGTAAATGAACATCATTCTTTGAATGAATTCAAGTGCAGGAAAAAATTTGCAATTTGGGTCATTTCCATGTTTTTTCCGGGCCAATGGACCCACCCACCCCTACCCTGGTACCAGCTGGAAAATTTCTTCACAAGATTCTTCACCACTGGATTAATGGATTCTGTCGAACTGTATTTTGGACTAATTGAATAATTGATAAGTACCACTGTTTTTATTTTCTGTGAACCAATTAGTGTAAAAGATCTCTGTATAATTAAATTTCAGAATAATTAAATTCATATTTATTGTTGCCGATTCTCAGATTTCTTTCTGTTACCAATATCATTAATATTTCCACACCTTAACACTCGCTTATGGAGCTATCAAATCCGATTCTAGATGTGAATTGAAATCCTCTTCCAGATTCAATTCAGGATTTGATTGGTCCCAAAATTTGGAAAATCGCAGGGCCCTAGTCTTTAATAATTCACTCAAAGTACAGTACTGTGAGTGGACAGAGAATTTCAACTAGATCGCAACTGGGACAAGATCCAATTGATATCCTCTGTCCCCTTTCCTCCCAATATCTACCCTTCAAAAAACAAAATGCAAGAACTTTAACTATCAGATGGTTTCTTTTTCTTCTGTTAGTCTTGAATTCGCCGAGCTTGTTCCACTGAGAGGTCACATGATGTGGATTTGTTGAAATTTGTTGAAAAATTTGAAAATATACTATTTAAAATAATAATATTTGATACTGTCTGCATTAGATAAAGGGTTAAAGCTGCTGGATAAAATTACTACTTATTTATTTATTTATTGGCGTTTAAGGTCACATAATTCTGCACAATGGCTAATTATGACCATGACAGTTTTACGGGTGGAGGAAGCCGGAGTACCCGAGTAAGGGCGAGCAGCTGTCAGATCCACAACATACCAACTCCACACAATCATGGTTAGCATTAGTTGAAGACAGATGCACCATCAACATGCAGTACACCTTAGTACACAACACCACCCTGTCCCCATGTGGGCAACAGGGGTGAAGTGTCTTGCCCAAGGACAATGCGGTTGCCACAGGTGGGATTCGAACCGAGGACCTCTCAGCTTGTAGCAAGCACCTCTACCTACTGAGACTATTTATCCTTGCAACCAATATGTTGATCATTGTGTTATCTGCTTGCCTCCTGCCAAATATGACTTCACGCAAAATTTAGGCACGCATATTTTTTGAGAGGGTTAATATGTTCAGCATGTGAAAATTTAACCCTCAAGCCTCATATTAGTTTCTGTTGGCAGCCAACAATGATGTAAAAACATTGTAACGATAAATGTAGCTTACCAGTTGAGTTATCAGGGAGGAGCAAAACAATATAAAATTAGCAGTTTGTAGCTGTATGGCGACTTGAGGGTTAACCAAGTGACATGTTATTGTTACCACATTATTCAAGTAAAAATGTGGGGAAAATATTGCCCTTGTTATGGGTCCCTATTATAATATCAGAATTGAAATGTCTTTGGTTAATAATTATAAATTAATATTTTCTAAAACTATTTTTTAATTGGAATAAGTAGACTCTGGCTTGTGTTGTCACTCATTTGCACTGAGTGACCTTTGAATGTACCTATCAACATGTTTACAAATTCTCCTTAAACAGGATCTGTTTTTAGATCACTAGTTATTTTTTGGGTCACATTTGAATCATCTAGAAACTTAATGAGGTGATTTAATTCAACCAATTATCCGCAAATGGTAGAATAAAAGAACATTGGGGAAATTTCTCATTCTGGAACTTTCTATCTGAAGACTGTATAATAACCTCTTGTTAACCCTTTACCCAATGAATCGGCCACATCCTCCCATGTAATATGCAAATTCAGCAGTTGAAAAAATATTATTTTTCAAAAAATTTCAACAAAACCATCTCATGTGACCCCTCGTTGGAACGAACTCGTCGTGCTCGTTCCAATGAGGTGTCACATGATATGGTTTTGTTGAATTTTTTTGAAAAATTTGAAAAAAAATGATATTTAAAATGATAAATTTTGATATCATCTGCGTTGGGTAAAGGGTTAAAAGACTTTTGACATTCATTCATCTCACACAACATTCTTGAACACTATACTAACAGGTGGAAAGTTTCTTCATCACTTGATTACAGGATTCTATTGAACTTTGTTTTGGACAAACTGATAGGTATTTCTGTTTTATTTTTCTGTAAACCACACAGTGTAAAATATACTATATCATTTTCTTTTCATGTTATTTTTATTATTATTAAATTTTAGTATAGTTAAAATGGAGTAATTGTTGTTGATTCTCAGATTTCTTTCTGTTACCATTATTGTTATTAAACACCGAAACAGCCCTAATGATATGCTAATAACACATTCAGTTTTCCGCTTTGTTACAGGCTGTACTGGCTAAGTAGACAAAACATTCTGACTGGACCTTGACCCAGTTGTGATCCAGTGGAAATTCTGTCAGCTTTTGGAATCACAGTACTGTACAATGTTAAATTACAACTTAAAAATTAAAATCATCATTGCCATACTAGTTTTGGCTGGTGAAACATCAGATGCAGAATTACACTACAAAAATGGGTGTGTTTCTCTGTCACATTCATGAAAAGCATATGGTAGGTGCTAGTACTTGGTGTATTTCACCATTTTTCTACACAAATTGGTGTTCAAAAAGTTTGCATGTTCCCTATCCAAAAAATATGCTGAATATTTTAATAGAAAGCAAATATAAACACTAGAGTGATGTCCCGCATGCAGCCTGACTGTCCCAGAAATGGCAACACATAGACACAAAATAGTCTGAGCCATTTTTTGTTAACCGTTTACCTAACGAATCTGCTATATCTGCATTCGCGATATACAAAAATTGCCATTAAAATATTATTTTTTCATTTCTCTGGTGGTGTGTTATAGTAGTCAATATTTTGTTTATTTGCATTTAAAAATTCCCAATCCTTCAAAATGCACTTTTGGAAAAATTGCCTAAATTAAATACACATATATCTATCAACTTTGGATGAAATCAAATAATCCAAACTGGAGTTATTGGTTGGAAATCAAATGTTTATGGACGGACGGACCATTTACATAATATGACCGTTTTTACAAATGGACGTATAAAAAAGTAATATCAAATTTGAAGAGAATCATATAATTAGAACTGGATTTATCTTCTGGATAACATGGGAAGGAAGGAGGGGTGGGTTGATTCCACCCATCTCCCCCGAAGTTTTGGAGACAGCATCAAAATCCCTCACTCCCATTTCCTTCCAATCGGTATTACTTTTGTAAAACAACAGAAGTATGCTGCAGAAGGCATTTCTTTATATTTCAAACTGTGAAGCTCAGGTCAGAGAAAAAAAGCTGCATACAAGTAAAAGAAATCAGGTCTGTAAAAGCAATTATTAAAAGTTGTATTGATCATACAAGAACAAAAAGTGACAAAGCATGTGTTAGAAGCCCTATTTCAAATTTAAAGAAACTAAATTTGAAAACTGTTTTGAAAAGAGTTAAATTAATGTAAATATTAATTGAAACCACTGTATACAGCATCAGTAGACCTTGCCCCAAATGAAAAACAATGACGTTGTAACACGGTGTTTGAAGAATAAAAGGTAAAACCTTGAAAAACAAAACTTTAATCTAAAACTTTAAGCTGAGAATACTAAGTAAAATTGACTGAAAAAAAAGTGTTAAATATTTCCTAAAACCGATAAAAGAAATCACTAATGTAAATGCAATCATTAAGTTGTATTGACCATGCAAGAATTAAAGTAACAAAGTATGTGGTAAAAGCCTAATTTCTAATACAAAGAAACTAAGTCTGAAAACATGTTTAAAAGGGGTTAAAACCCTGTCTATATTCAATAAAATCACAGTAGAAAGGTTCCGTAGATAGTAGACATTGTCCCAAATGAGAAACAGTGACACTGCAGTAAAGTGTTTGAAGAAATAAAAAAAAACTTTTACCCAAAACTTGAACCTGGAAGTTCCTAGTTAAATTGCCATACAAAAAAAAGGGTTAAATATTTCCCAAAATAATATGAAAAACATAAATGAGAATGATACAATCAATAGTAATTAATATTAATTTAAAAGAAAAAAAACTTTAACCTTGACTAAAAAACTTTAACCACAAACTTTAACCAAAACTATAAATGTTAACAGACAGACAGACAGACGGCCAGACAGATGAAAGTCATGACTATAGCCCCAAACTGTAAACAGTCGGGCTAAAAATGACACTCATGAAAGCATAAAATTATGCTAAAAACCAATATATTACTGACAAAGGTTTAAAAAATTTCCAACTGAGACCTCAAAAAAAATGTTTTTAGTCTGGCCTTAAAAATAGGGTTCCTGTTGGTAGGGAGATCACTACTTGGAGGGGAAGGGGGCCTAATACTACATGTATGTCCAAAAATGGAGTTTTTGTTGCCAGGTGAGTGTTCGTTTCCATCTAGTTTGTCCATAAAAAAAATTTGAATGATTTTTATTAACTCTTAGCCTGCAGAGTATTTTCAAAAATTTTTCATCAAATCTAGTCATGGATGCTGTGAAGTAGCCATGACTAGATTTGATAAACAATTCATCTAAATTTATCTAACGAAATCATTGATCAAAAAGTTTATTCAATTTTTGGGGGAAAGTTTGGTTCAATGTACCCAAAATTATATTTATTTCAGTGGCAATTTACAGTTAAAACTAGAAGTCCTGTCGTGAACTGTGCGCTTATCTTGGCTTAATTGCGCACAGGAATTGCGCGCAACTGCCATATCGAATGGCATCCAAAGCACGGCAGGTTCTCCTGGTTATTCATAGCAAAAACAGGCAATGTTTCTGCCAATGGACCTTCGGGTTACCCGTAGGTCCAATGGCTGAAACATTGCTTGTGCACAGGCCATATGTACAGAATTTGATAGTCTTACTATGGTTATAACGCGTAGATTAACGCGCAGGTCGACGTGCTATTTGTGCGCATTTCATGACAGGACTTCTAGTTTTAGCTGTACTGTGTATCCTGGGCTGGAATATCCACCAGCAGCATGCCAGGAGTTAAAGTATCTAAACTCACTGGCTTGTCAGTAGAAAATAAAGTTGACTGATGGTTAACCCTTTACCTAACATGAAAAGCAGACGACACTTGCAAAAAAAATTCTTGAATAACTAATTTTTTTCATTTTTTGTCTCAAAAACATAGGTTATGACCCCTCGTTGGAACGAGCTCGACGAGCTCGTTCCAACGAGGGGTCATAACCTATGTTTTTGAGACAAAAAATGAAAATATTTTGAAAATTAATTGGCGATTTTTGAGAATAGCGCTGGCCGGTTTGGGCCGTTACGTTGGGTAAAGGGTTAAAAATAACTAAACTCAAACACCAATAGTCATTCAGAGCTTACAATAACATCCTAACAACAAGAAAATGTATCGCTTCACTATTCCATATAATATTAATGGGAAAAACCCACTAGCATTCTATCTTTAGCAGACTTCCAAACTTTCATAAGTTGAACTAATTAATTGATGACATTAACCAATATAAATTTGATAATCAGCAATACAATGTTTAATCTTGTCACATAGCAACTTCATTTGACAGAGATAAACAGTTATTACATATACCAGTAGACAAATTTGTTGTAAAAAACAGATGAAAGCTCTGCATAAATCAGCCCGAATACAAAATCCAAAATGGGAAACAAAACGTAAAGTCTAAGTCTGAATCAGATCTAAACTTTAACAAAAAAAAAAAAAAAAAACCCTGTTCAAATGTACAAATTGAACTTACTGGCTCACAGTCACTTGGCTAAGTGCAGATGACACCTTAGGAGAGAGTTCACTGTTGACTATGTTTCCTTCACTCACCATTAAAGTCACCAATATGGAATTATATGTATCTGTACATATCAAAAACAGGGCAAGTGAGCACAAACAGTGGACACCCAAGTCTTTTCATTTTACTTTTTCGGGGGTACATGTTCATGTACAAGTAAAAATATTTTATATTTCCCCACCCTTGGATACTTCAGAGAAGTTAATAATGCAGTATTTAAATGAACAAGAGACCCAAAGAGGTCTGAGGCATTCACCCAAGAAAGTTATTCAAAGAAGGCATTTTTAAACACAAATATGAACCCAGGGACTTGCTTTGACCAAACTTGAATCTGACCCCGGAAATGATGTTGTATACCAAATATCAAAAAATTCCAACTAGTGATTTTGATTTTGGAGAAGGTGTTTAAAGATTATTCCTAATAATGAATCCAGAGACTTGATTTGAACAAACTTAAATGTGCCCCCCCCCCCCACCCCCACCCCCCTCCAACACCCCTCAAGGATGTTGTATATCAAACATCAAAAAAATTAATTGTGACAGGTGGTTCTTGTGAAGATATTCAAAGGATATTTGAACAAACTTGAATATGAACCCTCTAAGGATGCTGCATATCAAAACTTTAAAGATGCTGACTGGTGTTCTTGAGAAGATATTTCCAGAATATTCATCATATTACATGTACACTAAGTTAATATTCAGGCCGCCATTAAGGGAGCTCAAGTTGAAGCCAGAGACCTGATTTGAATCTGACCTCCCTGAGGATGCTGTATACCGCACATCATTCTTTAGATAGATTTTGACCAATGGATCTGAAAAAGAAGATTTTTCAAGATTGTTCCCCATATTGGACTATGTTAAAATCCAGAATCCCAAAGGGGGCCTAAATATTAACCCAGGGACCAGATTTGAACAAACCTGAACAGGGGGCCCAAATATTAACCAAGAGACTCAATTTAAGTTAAAATCAGGCTACTGTATGGTGCTCAAACATACACCAAGGCACTTGATTTGACCAAATTTGGATTTGATCCCACGAAGAATGTGGCATGCCCAATATCAAAAGATTCTGATTTGTGGTTCTGGAGAAGAAGATTTTGTTAATTTTTTAAAATATGTAGACTCAGATTCCCCCTCCAGTGCTTTGTGACAAAACCTATTTGAATTTTTGTTTACTATTTCATTCCACTGGTCCTGAGAATGCTTCATTCTATATAACAGTTCTCTGTTCCGAACATTTTGGGAAATATGGGTATTTGAAAATACTCCTATTTTTAGCTTCTGGAGGTCACATGGGGATGCTGGAAATTCTTCTCTTTTTTGTCCAATCAAGAACTTATGATCCAATAACACCATATACCAAATTTGGTTCAAATTGGCAGACCAGTTCAGAAAATAGAAATCTTGTCCCTCCAATTACATAGGCACTATTGCCTTACAAACTTCGTTTGAACAAACTCTACTCTGAGTCTCTAAAGAAAGCTTGGTACCAAATATCAACCTCAGGAGATTTTTTTAAAATTTGGGAGCATTTTCCCCCACCTTCTTTCTATGGGGTGGGGCAACTTAATTTGAACAAAATCAAAATGCGATTTCATAACGAACAATCAGTTTAAATTTCACTGAAAACAGTTCAGGGATTTGGTAGAAGTCATGAATATCATGTGCATGGAAGACAAGACACCGGATGATGGATGGACGACAGACGAAGAGTGTTCACTATAGCTCACCCTGACTTTCAGTTAGGTGAGCCTATAGATAAAATTAAATAGCGCAGAACCAGCTGACATGTTCTTTCTAAGAACACCGTGAACACACACAGACTAATCACTAAACCAAAAAAATATGAATTCTTTCTTCACACACAAAAATGCTATGAACTATTAAAAAGAGTATCAGTTTATAAAGAACACCAAGACCTACAGATCATTAAGCAGATATAATAAGCATGGGATCTCTTTGTCACTCAAAATAATTGGCCAGTCAAACACATTATTGGAAATCTTATCTACCTATCTGCCAGTTTAAGTAAATAAAGATTAACCACAGAAGATCTTCTACACTGTGGCTCTAAATCAACAATAACAATCATGTCAGCCAGTTAGCATTTCTTACAAGGCTCTTAAAGTGAGATGCTTCTAAGAATGGGATTTTTATGGGACTGAGGATCCATTGGGATAAACAAACCTTATCAAGTTTGAGCAAACTATGTCATATTTCAAGGGAATGCAAAAATCTGTGGTGCTGGACTTGTCAGATGGATAGCAGACACTTGAAAAAAAAAATTGAGAAATTGCTACACATTTTCATTTTTTGCCTGAAAAACATCTAAAGTTTGAACCCCAATTGGACGAGCTCAATTAGTCCGTTCCAATGAGGAGTCATAAGATACAGTACTGTGTTCGTAAAATTGGACAGAAACTTTTCATTGGATCATGACTAGGTTGTGATCCAGTCTAAATTATTTTTTGGCACTTCTCCCCACAGCAAGATAGAATCCCACCCATAAGTAAGGAAATGTGAGGACCTTGAATCTGTGATGTTATTTTTAGATCAACTTGACAAAGTCAAGCTGAGCTATTGCCATCACTTCTCGTTCGTCGGTGGGCATACGTAAGTATGTCCACAATTTCCTTTGGCACACCTCACAGGTCGCATTTATGATCAGATCGCTTTGAAACTCGGTATGCTTGTTTGGGGTGACCTCTAGATGGGAGCTATCGATTTTCTTCAATTTCTGTCAAAAATTGTTGCTGCTGGCAACGTTCTTAGAACTTAGCTTAGTCAGACCTCAATATTTCCCTTTGGCACATCCTACAGAGCACATTTATGATCGGATTGCTTTAAAACCTGGCATGCTTGTTTGGGGTGCCCTCTAGATGGGAGCTATCGATTTTTTACAATTTCCGTAAAAAAATATTGCTGCTGGCAACAACCTTTGATCTTAGTTTAGTCAGGCATCAATATATTCCTTTGGCATGTCATACAGGGCACATTTTTTAACAGATCGGTTTGAAACTTGGTATGCTTGTTTGGGGTTACCTCTAGATGGGAGCTATCGATTTTCTTCGATATCCGCCAAGAAATGTTGCCACTGGCGATGACCGTTGATGAACTTAGTGCAGTTATGCATAAAAATTTCCCTTTGGCACACCCTGCAGGGCACATTTATTATCGGATCGTTTTGAAACTTGGTGTGCTTGTTTAGGGTGACCTCTAGATGGGAGCTATCGATTTTCTTCCATTTCCGTCAAAAATAGTTGCCACTGGCAACGTTCTTAGAACTTAGTTTAGTCAGACCTCAATACTTCCCTTTGGCACACCCTACAGGGCACATTTATGATCGGATTGCTTTGAAACGAAATAAATTTATCGAAATAAATTATGAGACGAAATAAATTTATCTTAGACCGGAAAATTCTCGAGAAGATATACTTTGCTTTTGTTAGGCCTTTGTTGGAATATGCAGACACGGTTTGGGATAACTGCAACGAAACAAATATGACAACTCTTGAACGAATCCAAATTGCGAGTGCTCGAATTGTCACGGGTGCAACTTTAAGTGCGAGCAAGGCATCACTCTATGTCGAAACTGGGTGGGAGACGTTACAAGCAAGAAGGCAGAAGCACAAATTAATACAGTTCTTCAAAATGTACCATAACATTTCCCCGCCATATATTTCCTGTTTAGTCCCACCCCCTATTTCGATAACCCAGAATTTCGAACTTCGAACCGCAACTAACCTACGAGTTCCTTATTGCCGGACCGCGTGCTACCAAAGATCTTTTATCCCATCCACAACGAATTCTTGGAACGAAATTCCACCTAACGTTAGACAAAATTGCTCTCTCACAGAATTTCGAAAATACTTAAACCATAACCTTGTTCGTCCCCCAGCCTACTTTGTCAAATCAATGTCCCGTAAAGCTCAAGTATACCACTGCAGGTTACGACTTCGATGTAGTCATCTCAATGAGCATCTTTTTGTTAACCACCTGGCAGAGTCACCGAATTGCTCATGCGGTGAACGAGAGACAACAGAACACTTTTTATTAAAATGCCCTAATTATGACCGTATACGAAGTGAGACCCTAGGGATACTTCCCAGTCAAACTGACTGCGATACATTACTGTATGGTTCCGAATTTTATACTCATGACGAAAACTATTTAGTTTTTAAAACAGTTCATAAGTACATTCTTAGTTCTGCGAGATTTAGTTAACCACTTTGGGTGACCCTCAGATCATAGTGAATAGTTAGTGTGGTGCTACTATTATAACCCTATGAATATATGTAATGTCTTGGTGCTAGGACACATCACACCTATACCACATCACCGTGACCGGGCGGAGGCCACTGTTGACTGGTGGAGATTACTTCCTATCTTCCAACTGTGCCTTGAACTAACAACAACTCAAGTGCAAGCCCGACATGGGCTAACTGGAATTATCTGACCGTCTCTATGTTTGTACTCCCACTTGCAAGCATAAAGCAATAAAGTGCATCTCGCATCTGGGAATAATACATGGTCCGTCCCCGAAGATTGTCGCTAATGATCGATGAAAGTATAATTCATCACCGGAGAGTAAAGTGTTGTATGTACCACTGGGACATGGAACGCTTTCGTATCCGGGCGCCGAAATCTGTTTATGCTACTATTGTTTAACTGTGAAAATCCACCAAAATATGCTCAGAATTATTGTACCACGATAAACTAACTCTCGGTCATTTCCCTCACTAGAGTATATGTTCTTATGATAGTCCAATAACGTTAAAATTTAGAATTCGCTTGTTACAGTATCAAGGTACAAACATGGAGGTGGTTCGGTTCGGACTAGGCGCTCTTACTCTTTCTCTTCCTAAGAACTGTACTTTTATCTTCTTACTCTATATCAGTTTGGGAAATCTAACCAATTTGTATCTTTTTATAGTATTTTCTATTTTTCTTTATTAACGAATTATTTGTGTCAACAGGTATCTTATTGTACACGTTCTTGATAGAAGGAATTGGTCTCACTGTCTTCTCGTTTGCTACCTGTTAAACTTACTATGAGTGGAAACGACCACAGATAAGCTAACAGCTTACTGTCGAATCCACACCCAATGATAATGTAAGCTATGTATTACCATGGGAATTCTTTTGAAATAAATACTGTTTAAACTAAATCTGGCATGCTTGTTTGGGGTGACCTCTAGATGGAGGCTACCGATTTTCTTCCATTTCCGTCAAAAATAATTGCCACTATAGTAAAAACTTGGTGCAGTTATCAATATTTCCCTTTGGCACACCCTTCAGGGCACATTTATTATCGGATCACTTTGAAACTTGATGTGTGTGTTCGGGGTGACATCTAGATGTGAGGTATTGATTTTTTTTCATTTCCATAAAAAAATATTGTCGTTATCACTAGCCTTTGAACTTTCTGCATTTGTGCAGCAACTTATCCCTTTTGCACTTTTTGCAGGTTATATTTATGAATTTCCATAAAAAAGAGAGAAAAAAACATTGCCAGAAGCAATGACCTTCAAACTTAGTGCATTTGTGCATTAACATCTTCCTTTGGCATGCCTCAGAGGGAGCATTCATTATCAGGTTGTTTTGAAACTTTGTATGATTATGCAGGGTGACAACGATAGGAGCTATCAATTTTCTATTCATTTCCATCGAAAATTGATGTTGTTAGCAACAATCTTTAAATTTATTGCATTTGTGCATCAACATTGTTCTTTGAATATGGCCTACAGGCCACATTTATCAAGGGATTGTTTTTGAACTTGGTATGCTCATTAAGCGAGACCTTCAGATAAGAGCTATTGATTAGCATTCATTTCTGTGAAAAAAGTTGCCATTTACAATAACCTCTGAACTTACTGCATTTGTGTTTCAACATTCTTCCTTTAGCTAGTCTTACACTAACAGTTTACATTTAAAAATGCATGGATTATTCTGAAGTTGTGCACACACAATGCTGTTATGTTGAAATTTCACCAAATAACATTAGTACCAATGATCTTCAATTTTGCCATTTCACTTATAACTTACCAAGTTCAAGTTTGTCATGTTGAGCTACAGTGTCATTGACACTTTCATTGTTTGTTTTTCATAATTTTGCAAAACAGTTTTTATGAAATCTCAACCAACATTTAGGTGTATAAGTGCAATCTGATCATGGTGAGATCGAGAAAATACTACTGTGATCGCTGTACTTTATGTTTTGATGGTAAATATTTTGTTAAATATCAAAATCTGAATGGAAATTTGTTTGTATTGTGCAGCCATTTCTGGCTGTTATGTTAGGTAAGAGGCCTGGCCACTGCACAAGATCAAAGCCTTTAAAACATATTTCATGGTGGTTTAGTACCCATGGGTGCATGTATCTGCATAATATGTTTGTAATAAGGCTGATTAGATTTGCTTACTTGTAGATTAGGTTTTAAAAGTTGTACTAATTCATGAGAATCAGTTTTCAATCTTGTGAATTTCTTTGGCAAAAATCAATTTTCAGTTCTCAATTTAGAAGTTGAGAGTACAGTTATACCCTTGTCCTTGTGAGTACAACCGGCTCATATTCCCCAATAAAAACAAACCTCATATTTAAATTCTAATAAGAGTTTAACTCTTAGAAGCCTGGAGTCGAATATTCTTGCCTGTGGTGTACATGTAATACTGCAGGTAATCTGACTGTGACGGTTCGGCTATCTTTGGGCTGGGGGAGAATTAAACACTGAGCAGGTGCTTCCAGTCAAGTGTCATCTGCCTGAATAGGCAGATGACACTTGACTATAAGTACCTGCTTTACTGTAAGTTTTTCGCGGTGTGTCATGTTCAATTAATTCATTCAGATTCCCCGGCTTCTAACAGTTAACGTTTAAGGGCCTGGTTCCATATTTTATGAATTTCTTGTCTTACATGTACATGTAGAACATATGTTCCAATATACTTTGGTAGTCTTGCTGATGGAAGATCTAGTACTTTGGCAGTAGTATTTATTCTATCTTGGACCTTAAATACTATCTGGGTTCAAGTTGGTATAGGTAATGGGGATGGTGTAAGGAGTGAGAGGTTTTTATTGATTTGTTCAGTCAGGGTACGAACCATTTTTAAAAATAAGAGCATTCTTCCATCCAGTTTGAATCTCTGGGTCATCAAGATACTCTATAACATATAAGCGCCTTAGGAAAAAGACATTTGAAATACGTATCTATTTTTAGCCAACGGTACCCACAAGAATGTGAATGTTTAATCAAGAGCATGTCATCCAATACTACTGCATGATACATAGTGATGAACCGATTATTGAAACTTGCTATGAACCGATTACCAGTCATTTCTCAGCCGATTGTGCTGATTTCAATGCCGATTCCAATGATTGAAATAGGACCCAGAAGAAAATCTGTTAGTGCCTGTTATACTGCAGAATTTCGTTGATAAATCACCAATTACGAAAGCTAAATACCACATAAGTTCTCAGAGTATGCATGTTTAGTGCTGGGCAATATTAGCCAAAATAATATTTGCATTTTTGGTAGTCTTTAGGACATGGGAAGATCGTTGTAAATGACACAATCACACGATATTGTTCTCTTGTGAAGATTGAGGTTTTATTCTGGTAAATACTGTTAATACGGTTTTGTTTAAGAATATAATACACTTGGCTATATTAACCAGGAAGATACTGAGCACACATACTTTGCGTCTTGACTGAATAATAACTTTGATGTTAATGTGTGTTGTGAAGTTGTTTGGTGCCTTGTTTACAAAAACTCACATGACATCAGAATATATTATTTAATGTTCATTGTTGAACTTGTTCAATCCCTTGATGTGTTTTTTCAGTGTTAAAAAATGAACTTGACAAACTGAAAACGTGTTTGTGACAGTCATGCGACTTATACATGTATGTTGCGTAACAAACAAAAAGAGTGTTTTTTAGTTTTTCCCCAATTTTAATTTGTTATTGTATTGTGATGCTTGCATCATGAAGTACTACAGACTACCAACTGAACACATTTTATTTATACATGTATCCAATGCAACGTTGTACAGCACCATGATTGAAGACCAGTGACTTCGATCAGCTGGGAATAATTGCGTTCTCGTACCGATGGCAGATGGTAAATTCCGTAATATCTTGGCCCTGCAAATCCCTAAATATCATGATATGCACTCCACATGTTTTTAATGGGGAAACTTTATTGAAAAGGTCAGATTTCAAACAGATTTTAATAGTCAGTGTTAAATGAAGAATAACCGGAAACTGTCGGTTGTCATAACTGGCTGATACATAGAAAGATAGATATTTTATTCACCAGTATACTAAGCAAATACAGAACTGACAAATGTGTACAAATCTACAATATCCAATTTACAATAATAAGGCACATACACAATAAGAGATAATATTAATTTTTAAGGTGTATACTGGCAGGGGAAGGCATAGCCAGATTGGCTGTCTTCCTGCCTTTCCCTATAGGAAAAAAAAAACATAGAAGAGTAAGAGAGATCAAAGAAGATAAAAGCGGGGAGAAACAAGGCATGTACAACATTGTGCTTTCTCAGTATTGTTTAAATTAATTTTTCACTGTGTCTAATGTACCGACGTCTATTATAACATTTGAGTGTGTGCACGTGATGGTCGTACTTCAAGGACACCCAGGCGCCACTGAAATGGCCCCATTCAAACACAAACACAAAGGCTGATATAATCGTATATATGTTTGACAGGGGACCAAGTCATGAGGCTGCCTTGGACGAGCTCCAGACCAAGTTAGGTTGAGGACGATAATTCACAAAGGACAGTTTAACAACAAACGTCCACGGTATATTACATCCTAGTTATCCACTAGGAAATAACAGACACTGGACAGGATCGCTGAGGCTACACCTAAAAATAGAGATAGGGTTAGACAGCACAGTCGGGACAATACGGATTTGAGCAGGAGATGTTATTCTCGTAAGAAGAAATAAGTTTAGCTGTTAACTTACTTTTGAATTCTCTCCTGTTAAGTTTCCGAAGGTCAATGTCTAATTCGTTCCATAATTTGGGGAATGCAAAGATTGGGAAGGCATCAAGCGTTTTGGTTCTCGTTCTATGAGTACGAATCTGACCCGTTTGTCGAGTATTCATAAAGGTTTCGTTATGCACGGTTGAGAAAAAATCATCAAATGATCCTGGCAGGTTTCCATTGTGCCAGTCAAACAAGAACAGGGAGGCATGTAATTTATATAAATCTTTAATCTTCAGTATATTATCTTTGATAAATAAAGGGTCAGTATGGGCATTATATTTTTGGTTGTTTATAATTCTTATTGATCGCTTCTGTAATTTACAAAGACGATTACAGGCTTTAGAGCCCCCCCCCCCCCCCCCCCCCATAATGGAATTCCATAAATCAAATGGCTTTGTATAAGTGCGAAATATAGAGTTTTCATGACTTTATGTGGGAGAACTTTCTTTACCTTATTGAGGGTGTAGTTTGCGAGAGCGACTTTCGAGCAAATATGCGATATATGGGCCTTATAGGAAAGATTTTCATCAAGATTTATACCAAGGAATTTGAGATATTTTTCAGTCTCATAATAACCAACTCTATCAATAACTTGATTGTTTATCCGTATTTGATGGGATGTGATGTTCTTGTCCCTGTTACAAGGATTAAGTATAATGTATTTAGTTTTCTTAGCGTTTAGTAATAAGTGGTTAGCAGCACACCAATCAAATATTTTTTGAAGTTCTTCATTAAAGTCCAAGACTAGAGGGTTTATATCCGCACCGGATTTGTATACCGAAGTGTCATCTGCAAAAGATTGTAGGTTTAGCTTTGTTGACTTATGTATATCGTTTATATATATGAGAAAGAGTATAAGGCCGAGAATAGAACCTTGAGGAACTCCACATGTTAGTTCAGCTGGACCAGATTTACTGTCCCCAAGAGAGACATATTGGGTCCTACTATGGAGATAGCTCTTAAACCAGTTGTTTGCATGACCTCTTATCTCATAGTAGTCCAGTTTTTTAATTAATATTTCATGACTTATGGTATCGAAAGCTTTAGAGAGATCCAGAAACAGGGCTATCGTACTATCTTTACTGTCTTTATTGTTCTCAAGAGCCATGTATTTTAGCAGTTGCATAGTCGGATGTAAAGTACTATGCCCTTTCCTGAACCCGTATTGGTGTTGGTAAAGAATATCATATTTATTTAGAAATTTTACAAGTCTTACAGACATGAGTTTTTCAAGGATTTTGGAAAATACGGGAAGAATGCTGATCAGCCCGTAGTTTGTAAACACCTTCTCGTCTCCCGATTTAAAGACAGGTATAACTTTAGCAATTTTAATCCTATCCGGAACTTTCCCCTTACTGAAAGAAGAATTCATAATATGTGCAAGTGGTTCCGCAACCAAGTTTATTGAGTGTTTAAGGATGGTGGACGTAAGATTTAAACAGTCTTGACTTAACTTTGGCCTCATGGCATTTACTATCCTTGTGATTTCAAAGGACGACGTTGGTGTGACGAATAGGGTATCGCGGTGTGGATCATTTAGGAACTCAGTAAATAACTTACGCGGCTTGGTTATTAGCTTGGAGGTTTGACTTCCTATATTGGCAAAAAAAGTATTAAACTCCTGTGCAATCGTATTTGAATCATATATTGTCCTGTCACGATGATGGAATAGTGAAGGCAAATTGCGTTTGCTTTTGTTTATATTTAGTGCTTTATTTAAAACTTCCCATGTTTTCCGCATGTTATTTTTATTTTCTAGAAGTTTTTTCATAATACATTGCTTTACTTTGTTTTTTAATCTTGTTGAATAACTTACAGTAATTTTTGTAATTTTCGATATTCAGTTCTGTAGGAGATCTTAGTTTTTTGTGGAAAATTTTGCTTTTATTATTGGCAGAGATAAGAAGTCCTTTGGTCATCCAGGGCTTTTGCTTAATAAATTGTTTGTTTGGCTTATGTTTTTGCAGCGGAAATGCTGTTTCAAAGGCATTCATGTAAGTATTGATGAAGATTTCGTAGCTTTCGTCGGGACAATCTGATTCCAATATTCCAGAAAAATCACATTGGGACAACAACAGTTTAAAGTATTCAATAGTAGTAGAATTTATTTTCCTAGTCAAAGCCGGTTTTATCCTATCCTGCTTGGGGTTTGTTGGTTCGATATAAAAAATGCCAAAGTGGTCAGATACATCTGTAATGATTATTCCAGATGTAAAAGGAATTGCGATATTATTGGAGAAAATATGATCTATGAGTGTAGCGGACTGAGGTGTTACTCTAGTGGGTTTGGTAATAACAGGCACAAATCCTTCACTATTCATTCATGTAAGTATTGATGAAGATTTCGTAGCTTTCGTCGGGACAATCTGATTCCAATACTCCAGAAAAATCACATTGGGACAACAACAGTTTAAAGTATTCAATAGTAGTAGAATTTATTTTCCTAGTCAAAGCCGGTTTTATCCTATCCTGCTTGGGGTTTGTTGGTTCGATATAAAAAATGCCAAAGTGGTCAGATACATCTGTAATGATTATTCCAGATGTAAAAGGAATTGCGATATTACTGGAGAAAATATGATCTATGAGTGTAGCGGACTGAGGTGTTACTCAAGTGGGTTTGGTAATAACAGGCACAAATCCTTCACTAAACATCTGCTCTATAAACAAACCAGTCTTGGAGAGAGAAGCTGATTTTAAGAGGTCAATATTAAGGTCGCCCATGATTAATGATGATTTTCTTTCTTTGGTTAGTGCATCAGTTAAGTAGTTCATTTTTGATATGAATAAGTCCATGTCTGCTTTAGGGGCAGTATTGGGTCTATAGATTACACCAACTATTCTCGCTGAATTCTTATACTTCAGTTCGACAAACAGTGACTCAAAAACATGTGGTATGAAGATGGAAAGGTCATGCCGAACACTAAATGTTATATCAGCTTTAATGAAGAGCCCAACACCTCCACGCCCATCGTTGTCACGGGGTCTTGTATTTTTTTGTATCTGGTGGTAACCTTCTAGACAATAAGATATATTGTCAGGGATTTGAAATATTTCTGTGAGGCCGATGATATCGAATGAATTCTGGGGGCTATTCGTTTCAACAAGTAGATGATGTAGGGAGTCCCAGTGGGCTTGTAGGCTTTGACAGTTGATATGAAATACCGAGAATGATCTATTAGTACCATTAAGCTCAGCACGCACCTCACAGGGAGTGAAATACTTACTGTTTATAGTGTTGTATACCGGCAGAGAGTTATTATCTTCAGTCAACGTACCAGTTTTATCATTTAATATGTGACTAAGTTCATATTCAGGTTTTGCTGGATCTCGTCCAATCTTACACTACCCGCCATGACTAACAGTCCAACCATCAGTAGCATCATCACATAAGCATGTGATAGGAGTTGCCGTTCTTGTACATGTGGCGATGATGTGGGTTTATCAGTTGTTGCTGAGAAGTTAGAAGCTAGTTGTATAGTGACACATGAGTTAATTAGTGGTGAATCCAAGTACAATGTTGTACAATAAAAACAGAGATTTAAAATACAAAATAATATGTGAAATATAATTTCCAATACACCGCCTTGGCGGGAGGAGAAAAGTTGTCTCTGGTTCTGCAGACTACTGTCTATAGCATATCATTTGGATCATTTCAATTTCAATTATTTCCCACTTCGATTTAGGTAAATGACATTTTTTTCTCTCACAAAGACAAATAGTAACTGTTCATTTACTCTTAAGATTTGAAATTTCATTCATAGTAGACAACAGAGAGGATGTTGATAGTCCCTGCACCATCAGAGCTGTGAGATAGTGACCCTATCCCAAGGTCTCGTCATCAGCAGAGTGCAGTCCTTCCTCTCCGGAACTGCTTATTCATTGTTGTTGATATACTGTTTAGAGTGGAGAAAATTTCTTAAAGTCAATTTTCTAAATGCCCCATAACCGGCCAGTTCCGATTGCCGATTCCGATTATCGGTTCATCACTAACGATACATGTACCAAATATTGATCAAATTGGCCAATGAGTTCAAACAACTGAAAAAATGGTGATGGGGCTGTGTATTTTGCTCCTCCAGGAATAAGCTCAAATAATGATCAAGAAACTTTCTTCAACTGGTTGTGTACTGGAACAATATCAGGGCTTTCAGAATGACACTTAACTTGATTATGTGTTGGGTTTGATGAAAGTATAAATTTTATAGTAAATTTCCTTTCTTATTATACCTACCGAAATTGTTTACTACAGGCTTGCACTACAGTGGAAGAACCTAACTCAGATAAAATACTCTCTATTTTAATCTTTCCCAAGATTTGGGAAAGAAAAGTGGTGTAAAAATGCCACGAAAAAATAAGCCAAAACTGGGTCGAGCGCCATCGGCGCACACCCAGTATGGGACGCTCTTCCATAATACAAATCCACGACTACCGTAAAACAGTGTGCAATGCGTCAATTCATCATTGTTTTGATTCCGAACAACACAGGAGTTATGTGATCAGCGGGGAGTAAGGATTCTTACCCGAATAAGAAGACGGGAGGGCCTCCATGTAAACAATTTCGGTATGTATAATAAGAAAGGAAATTTACTATAAAATTTATACTTCTTATCAACCTACCTCAATTGTTTACTACAGACTGAATAGACAAAATGATGGAGGGAATCACATAACCAACCCACACATAACTCAATAGCACTGGGACCGTGGACAGAGGAAGAGATCCCAAGGCCTATCAAACCTTAGCATCACAAACATTAGAAAAGACAATGAAAGATGAGGCGTATGGTGAAGTGCGACGCACAGACAGAAAGGGCAGTAACAGCACAAAGCTGGAACTGACCAGGGCTTGATTTAATCTGAAAATTTTGAATAGCAATTTACTATTCACCCTGGAAAATTGATTAGCAGTTGATCCAAAAGCACTTGAAACTAATAAATCTTGAATAGCAAAATTCAGAAATTGGAGAGCAAAGTGCTATGCTAATCCAGTTAAATCGAGCCCTGGAACTGACCCTGAAAAAAGCTGAAAGGCTGGGATAGACAACAGCCTGAGCCAAAGAAAGAGGGCCCCAAGGTTCCCTGTCGGCTCCTGCAACTGTCGCAGATAAAAGGAGAATGTAGCATTTCTCCAGAAGGCTGCCAGTATAACATCCGTCATCCGACAACATGACAAAGTTATTAAAAGAGGAAGACAATACACGCACCTCATGGCAGAAAAAAACAATTGGTAATACAATCACCAGTAGCTAGACGAGCGGAAGCTGCACGAATAGCAAGACAAATCCATCAAGAAATGGATGCAGGAGAGATCTGGCATGTGAGAAAACGTATATTCATCCAGGATAAAGGCGCGAATGCCCCCCACCCCCAAGCAGAGCAGCGCCCAAGAAAGTGACCATCTTGGAGAAAACTGCAAAGTCCTAGGCCTTTTCAAGGAAAAGAGCTGAACAAGCTTGGAGAGGCAAGGATGAGTGTCGAAACAATGTGGTATCACATATGAAATGAAAGTGTCAATGACACTGTAGCTTAACTTGTGTGTTGTGTTTGATGAAAAGGATAATGTTCAATGGTTATGAAAGGATTATGAAATAAGACAAGAATTGTGATAATTGGGAATATGTTCATCTCTGTTACCTGTATGCTATGTTTACTATAAAAATAATATGAGGTGTACACTGTACTAAAGAGATGAGGGGTGGGTTAATATGACCTCACAGTTAATGTATGTGGTCCTCACAGTTAACGTATATCAACAAAAGTTACCAAGTTACAGTGAAATTATTCCAAAACGAGTCATCCTATCAAGTTACATTAAAATCCCTTCATAAATATGGCCTGTAGACTGTGCTAAAGGTTTTCGGGCTTCGGGGTCCCTGTGGTCGTCAGTTTCCCAATTGCGTCCAAAGGGGACATTCTCATCTAGAGATTATATGAAGTCAACCTACCAAGTTACAATAAAATCCCTTAATAAATATGACCTGTAGACTGTGCTAAAGGTTTTCAGCCTTCGGGCTCTGGCAGCCATCATGGTTGAATGATCGCAACCAAAAGGGGACATTCTCATCTGGGCATCATCTGGAGTGATCCTACAAAGTTACAATGAAATCCCTTCATAAATATGACCTGTAGACTGTGCTCAAGGTTTTTGGGCTTCGGGCCCCTGAAGCCGTCACAGTTGACCAATCACGACCAAAAGGGGATGTCATCATCTAGGCATTATATGGAGTCAAACTTACGGGTTACAATGAAGTCCTTCCATAAATATGACCAACAGACTATGCTAAAGGTTTTGGGGTTTTGGGTTCGGGCAGCCATCAAGGCTGAATGATCGCGACCAAAAGGGGACGTTCTCATCTAGACATTATTTAGAGTCATCCTACCAAGGTACAATGAAATCCCTTCATAAATATCACCTGTAGACTGTGCTAAAGATTTTCGGGCTTTGGGCCCCTATAGCCAACACAGTTGCCTAATGGTGTCCAAAAGGGGCTGTTCTCATCTAGACATTACATGAAGTCAACCTACCAAGTTACAATGAAATCCCTTCATAAATATGATCTGAAGACTGTGCTAAAGGTTTTCGGGCTTTAGGTTTGGGCAGCCATCATGGTTGAATGATCGCAACCAAAAGGGGGCATTCTCATCTGGACATCATCTGGAGTGATCCTATGAAGTTACAATGAAATTCCTTCATCAATATGACCTGTAGACTGTGCTCAAGATTTTCGGACTTCAGGCACCTGTGGCCATCACAGTTGACCAACCACGACCAAAAGGGGATGTCATCATCTAGGCATTATATGGAGTCAACCTAACAAGTTACAATGAAATCCTTTCATAAATATGACCTACAGACATGCTAAACGTTTTTGGGCTCGGGCAGCCATCAAGGCTGAAAGTTCGTGACCAAAAGGGGACGTTCTCATCTGGACACTATTTGGAGTCATCCTACCAAGCTACAATGAAATCCCTTCATAATTATGACCTGTAGACTGTTCTAAAGGTTTTCGGGCTTCGGGCCCCTGAAGCCGTCACAGTTGCCCAATCGTGTCCAAAAGGGGACGTTCTCATCTAGACATTATATGAAGTCAACCTACCAAGTTACAATGAAATCCCTTCATAAATATGACCTGCAGACTGTGCTAAAGGTTTTCGGGCTCGGGCAGCCATCATGGTTGAATGATCACAACCAAAGGGGAAATCTCATCTGGGCATCATCTGGAGTGATCCTGCAAAGTTACAATGAAATCCCCTCAAAAATATGACCTGTAGACTGTGCTAAAGGTTTTCGGGCTTTGGGCACCTTTAGCCATCACAGTTGCCCAATCATGTCCAAAAGGAGACGTTCTCATCTAGACATTATATGAAGTTAACCTACCAAGTTACAATGAAATCCCTTCATAAATATGACCTGTAGACTGGGCTAAATGTTTTCGGGCTTCGGGCTCGGGCAGCCATCATGGCTGAATGATCGCAACCATAGGGGAGAATCTCATCTGGGCATCATCTGGAGTGATCCTAAGAAGTTACAATGAAATCCCTTCATAAATATGACCTGTAGACTGGGCTAAAAGTTTTCGGGCTTCGGGCTCAGGCAGCCATCATGGCTGAATGATCACAACCATAGGGGACAATCTCATCTGGGCATCATCTGGAGTGATCCTAATAAGTTACAATGAAATCCCTTCATAAATATGACCTCTAGACTGTGCTCAAGGTTTTCGGGCTTCGGGCACTTGAGCCATCACAACTGACCAATCATGACCAAAAGGGGATGTCATCATCTAGGCATTATATGGAGTCAACCTAACAGGTTACAATGAAATCCTTCCATAAATATGACCTTTTGCCTATGCTAAAGGTTTTTGGGCTCGGGCACCCATCAAGGCTGCATGATCACGATCAAAATGGGATGTTCTCATCTAGACATTATTTGGAGTCATCCTACCAAGTTACAATGACATCACTTCATAAATATGACCTCCAGACTGTGCTAAAGGTTTTCGGGCTTCGGGCCCCTGTAGCCGTCACAGTTGCCCAATCACGTCCAAATGGGAACTTTCTCATCTAGACATTGTATGAAGTCAACCCACCAAGTTACAATGAAATTCCTCAATAAATATGACCTGTAGACTGTGCTAAAGGTTTTCGGGTTTTGGGCTCGGGCAGTCGTCACGGTTGGCAGATCATGCCCAAATGGGGAAATTCTCATCTAGACATCATAAAGAGTCATCCTACCAAGTTACAATGAAATCCCTCCACATTAAACATGACCTGAAGACTGTGCTGAAAGTTTTTGGGTTTCGGGCTTGGGCTGCCATCACGGTTGATAGATCATGCCCAAAAGGGTACGTTCTCATCTAGGCATTATACAGAGGCATCCTACCAAGTTACAATGAAATCCCTTCATAAATACGACCTGTAGACTGTGCTAATGGTTTTCGGGTTTTGGGCTCGGGCAGCCATACCGGTGGCCTGATCGCGACCAAAAGGGGACGTTCTCATCTAGACATGACCCCGAACCTGCATATGAAATTTCGTGACGATCAGACAAGAACTGCGGGGTGTAGCCCGTGCTAAAGGAAAATGTGAACAGACCGTGAGACGTCACAGACTCACAGACTGACAGACTTCCGCACGCGTGATGGCAATAGCTTATCTTGACTATGTCAAGTTAAGCTAAAAATGTCTCTGAAGCATGGACATGTACCCATTGCTGGAGACCCCCAGAAACAAACATATACCAGAAACTCCGCAAGCGGTGTGATTGAAGGAGTGACAGAAGCAACAGAGTGATCGCACACCATCGACAGAAGAACCTTCCACTTAGCCACAGAGGCTAAACCAGTGGAGTGAGTGCCTCCTTGAAGAAGAAAAGCAACTCCACTGCGTGTCTCGAAAACCACTACAGAGGAGACAGGACCCGATAAAAGACATGTGCGAAGGCACAATGAAGTCGGGTCAATGTGAAACCTCCTCGGGTGACTTTGGCAAAAAAAGTCGCGAGGTGGAGGGAGACATGCCGAAACCGCCGCTAACAGAGAGCGGAGCAGATTGATCCACACCCACCGAGGCGACGGGTGTGATCGAAAGGATTCGACGACTGCAGGTTCATATCTGGGCGAGAACCTGAGGTGGAATCGTAACCGGTAGGAAGGCGTAGCCGACAAGACCATCCCAAAGGAGGGCCAGAGCGTCCACGGCGAAAGCCAAAGCATCTGGACACGGGGACACGAAAGTGTCCACCGGATGGTTCCAACGAGTCACAAGAGATCGATGGAACCCGCCATGTGGAGCATCCACCTGGTGGAAATGACCCTGCCCCAACGGGGCAGGGAGTCGGCTAGGACGTTCAGACGACCGGGAATGTGATGAATTGCCACCCTGGCGTGGACATCCTGAGTGAGCAGTAGAAGATCCCGAGCCAATTCGTACATTGGAACAGAGTGTATGCCGCCCTGGTTCCGAATGTAAGCAACCACCGTTGAATGGTCGAACAACAGAAGGACCTGGCGATTCGACAGGTGAGGGATCCACTGCCTGAAACTCAGAAGAAGAGCAAAGAAGTTCCTTCTGGTTGATGTGTAGAGCTGCATGATCCTGGTCCCACATCCCGTGAATGGAAAGACCTAGAGGATCCAACGTCGCACCCCATCCGAGATCGCTGGCATCTGCCGTCAGAACGCGATCGGACGTGGGTAAGACCAACGGAACACCCTGCGAAAGCCACTGGACATCTGCCCAGAGGAGAAGGTGAGGATAAAGATATTCTGGAAACTTAAGCACCAGATCCAGAAAATCTACATTCGGCCTCCAACGACTGAGCAGAAAGTGTTGGAGAGGTCTGACACGCAGCCGACCTAGAGGAATGAGATCCGTCACCGAACAGCAGAGACCGATTAGCCGGAGAATACTCCGAGTCGTCGCGGATGTGGACTGGGACAGAGTCAGAGCAAAAGCTGAGAGAATCACAGCCTTGGCCTGGGGAACCGCCACCAAATTGAATTGGGTGTGGAAAGCCATCACCAGATGATAAAACGACTGACAAGGGACCAGGTCCGACTTCTCCTCGTTGACTCTGAAACCTAGCGACGTGAGCAAGCTCAACAGAGTGGCGACATCCGACTCCAGTAAGGCAGCATTGGAATGCCCCTGAAGGATATCGTCCAGATATGCCAAAGTAATCACCCTGGACTGTGTGCGATGGAAAGCTATCACATGCAACATCAGTCTGGTGAAGGCCTAAGGAGCCAGGTTGAGGCCGAAAGGCATGGCCTTGAACTGGTAAACTCGCCCCAGAAAAACGAACCTGAGATACTTCCGTAACGCCCAATGAATTGGAACGTGAAAGTAAGCGTCTCACAGGTCGAAGCTGGAAGCGAAATCTCCCTGGTGAATTGAACGGAGGACCGACCTGAAAGTCTCCATGCTGAACTAGGGAGCAATGATAGACTGGTTCAGGAAACTCAGATCGCTAACCGGTCGGAGACGGCCGTCCTTCTTCGGCACCAAGAACAGGCGGGAATAGAAACCCACTGACCTAATGTTCTTGATGACCTCAATTGCCCCCTTTGTCAGGAGATTGTCTATCTCCGTGGACAAAAGTTCCCGACGTAAAATGTCTGAAGGAACTGTGGTTGGAAGAGGCACCCTGGACAGAGTGGGGTGCCTTCGGAAGGATATTCGCAGCCCGGACCGAACAACATCTAACACCCAAGGATCGGATGTGATGGTGGCCCAACGGTCTGCGAACTCTGCTATCCTTCCTCCAACCTGGGACGAGTCGAGGTGAGGACCTTCATTTTGAACCCCGACGAGGCTCGCAGGAGAAAACACCTCCTCTACTGAATATTTATATTTATTTATTTATTGGTGTTTAAGGTCACATATTTCTGCACAATGGCTAACCGTGACCGTGACAGTTTTATGGGTGGAGGAAGCCGGAGTACCCGGAGAGAACCACCGAGCAACTGTCAGCTCCCCAACATACCAACTCCACACAAGCAGCAGGGTTAGCATTGGTTGAAGACATGTGCACCATCGACGTGCAGTACGCCTTAGTACACAGCGTCACCGTGCCCCCACGGGGGCAATGGGGCCTCTACTGAATGAAGAATCCTGGGACTTCCCTCAAGACTGCCGAAGCTTACCCTTACCCCTTGAGTAAGAAGTAGAAGCGGTGGCAGAAGGATCAACCCTTTGCTTCGCAGAGGAAGCAGAGGGTACTTGTTAGGCTTGGAACAGCCCCTGCCTACCCTAGAAGGCTGATCAAGCTGAAGAAACAGCAGCTGATCTTTGGAATGACGTAGGACGTCATCCCGGACCGTCAACACAGAACCATGGAAAAGTTACGGACCTGCCAAAGAAGCAGATCGAAGAGTAGCGCACTGCTCTTCAGGAAGGGATCGGCCTGTGTCCAGCATAGAGTCCCTTCGAACTAATTCCAGATTAGCCATGTTACAGGCATGCATGTGAGTAGGATGCAGGAGCGCCTTGGACAGCACACGTAAAGGAGCCTGTACCTCGTCAAACTTATCTGGAGGCAGATAAGCAGCTAAAGCTGAGACGATGTGATCGGAGAGAGAAAGCATACCAAGCATCTCTCTCGTTAAGCCCAATGTGGACTCCAGAGTCGTCATTGGAATGACGGCAGACTTGGACTTGGAAAGCCCGAGGGAATTGGAGTCCTGATCCAAAACCGTCAAAGTCTGGTAGACCGACGGATTGGCGGAATCGTAGGAACGATAACGTGCCGGAGGCAAGAAGGTGTTAACCCTGGTGAGAACGGAGCCTTCATAGCCTTGGAACTTAGCTTAGAGTCCAAGGCTGAAAATGCTTCAACCAACTGTACTGACTGGCACGGTCGAAGACGCCCAGAAGCAGGTTGCTCTATAGGCTGTTGGCGTGCGACCGTTGATCGCTGTCTGGCTGACACTGTCGACTGGTTAGATGGTTTGAGATCTGGAAGGAACCCAAACGCGAAATCAAGAGTTGCCCCCAAGTCCGAAGACTGCTGGCTCTCGACATCAAGCATGTCTGACTCTTCCCCTGAGTCGGAAGACACATAGCCCATCGTGGGCAAACCAGCCGATGCCTCCCATGGTGTCGGAACACCAGGGGGATCAGAAAGCGGCCTGACGTGGGATGACAGGCGGCAGCCGAAACGTCTGAAGGCAGACATGTATAGGGGTGTGACACACCCCGAGGATCAACATAGCGGGAACTCATGAGAGTTGCCGTGGACCTCTGCAGGGCAGAAGGTTCAGGCTGCACAAAACACGTTGGTCCCCCAAAACTGGTCGTGTGGACAGAATGAGTGGACGGAAATGCCACGGAGTTCATAGTGTCCCACTAAGAACATCCGAATCCAATGACAACTGTGGTGCTCAACGGTGCAGAGACCACAGTAGAGGGTTCGGCCGGCAGCCACTTCCAACTTCGCTGAGTTGAAGTCAGGGAAGGCTGAGGCCGATACCCCCACGTCTACACAACCAGACACCGCAGCAGACCACAGGTATAAAACTACTATGCTCAACGGCTGAGAGGACACAGTAGGGGGTTCAGTCGGCAGCCCCATCCGACTTCGCCGAGTGGAAGTCGGGGAAGGCTGAGGCCGATACCCCACAACCACACTACAGACATCCCTGCAGACCCTTGCAGGGAAAAGCCAAGGCGGGCTAAAAACAGTGCCCAATGACGTTGTAGATGGAACAGCAGTAGCAGCAGATACGACAGGAGCTGTTGGAACTGGCGGAAAAGCAGAGAGAGCCACCAAGCTCGGCCTCCAAAGGAGGAGTCACAACCCTAGTGACAGCCTCAGATGTCGACTGGAGAGGGCACATAGTCCCGGAACCAGACATCTCTTCATCAGAAATCCAACAGCTCCCGCAGTATTCACCACGGTAAAAAACTGCACATTCCCCATGGAAGGGGAATAACTCTCATCAGACATGGTCGAGTCGGGAAGCCCCAAAATAACAGCGTTCCCCACTCCCTGCTGGTGTGGGAGGAGCTGCACATCCCCCACGGAGGGGGAGCAATTCTCACCAGACGAGGTCGAATCGGGCGACCATGAAACGATAGCCCGTGGGAGTGGGAGGAGCTGCACATCCCCCATGGAGGGGGTCAAACTCACACCAGACGTGGTCGAGTCGGGGAGGGGAGGCCCAAAACAACAGTGCCCCACCCACCCACCCCCACCCCTAGACTGTACTAAAGAATTAAGGGGTGGGTTAATATGACCCTCACAGTGAATGTATGTCAACCAAAGTTACCCAGCTACAGTGAAATTATTCCAAAACAAGTCATCCTATCAAGTTACAATGAAATACTTTCATAAATACAGCCTGTAGACTGTGCTAAAGGTTTTCGGGCTTCGGGCCTGTGATGCCATCATGGTTGACAGATCGCAACCAAAAGGAGATGTCCTCATCTAGACATTATACTGAGTCCTCCTACCAAGTTACAATGAAATCCCTTTGTAAATATGACCTGTAGTCTGTGCTAAAGTTTTTCTCGTCTTGGGCTCGGGCAGCCATCACGGTTGAATGAGCGCGATCAAAAGGGGATGCTCTCATCTAGACACTATCTGGAGACACCCTAACAAGTTACAATGATATTACTTCATAAATACGACCTGAAGACTGTGCTCAAGGTTTTTGGGCTTTGGGCCCCTGTAGCCGTCACAGTTGACCAGTCACGACCAAAAGGGGGCATTCTCATCTGGACGTTATATGGAGTCATCCTACCAAGTTACAATGAAATCTCTCCATAAATACGAACTGTAGACTGTGCTAAAGGTTTTCAGGATTTGGGCTCAGGCAGTCATCACAGTTGACAGATCATAACCAAATGGGGAAATTCTAAACTAGACATCATAAGGAGTAATTCTACCAAATTACAATGAAATCCCTCCATATTAAATATGACCTGTAGACTGTGGTAAAAGCTTTTGGGTTTCGGGCTTGGGCAGCCATCACGGTTGACAGATCATGACCAAAAGGGGACGTTCTCATCTAGACATTATACAGAGTCATCCTACCAAGTTACAATGATATCCCTTCATAAATACAACCTTTAGGCTGTGCTAAAGGTTTTCGGGTTTTGGGCTGGGCAGCCAGCACGGTTAACCGATCGCAAACAAAAGGGGACGTTCTCATTAGAGATGGGCGGTATTGGAATTTTGAGTTCGGTATCGGTTTCGGTATTTTTGTGTGGGCATACCGCGGTATCGGTTCGGTATTCGGTATGTGACTTCAGATTCACTGATAGTACCAAAGGGGAATCCATGTCCAAAAAAATACAGAATAAGTTGTTCTTGTATCATTCTATCACAGTGCTACACATGCCATTGTTGATGGGCTCAACATTGTCAATCTTTTGTCAACACAGATCATATCTACAGTAATTTGGTGACTTGTTCTAAATATGCCTTAACTTTTCAAGCTCACTTAAGGCATCTGTAATCATAGAATGTGTGTCCTGAAGATGTCATCTTTAGGTGGGCCTGATGACAGTAGTAAAATGATCTGGTCAGTGATTTCTAGCCAAGTCTTGGCTGCCTGTTAAGGCAGCCAAGACTTGGCTAGAAATCACTGCTAAGTAACTGGACATGTACAGGTCGTAGACTATTGATAATTTAGTACACCTGCCCTGGTCCTTAAGGCTTAACAAAACTGAAAAATAAAATCAGTCACTTCTTTCATGAAAATGAACACTTCAACTGCTATCAATCCTCACCAAGGCCTTATAAATAGTGAATGCACAGGGAAAATTGAAAATACCGTTGGTTTCGGTATTCAAAGATTGGGTCGGTTCGGTTTTTCGGAGTCCCCATGATATCGGTATTGGTTCGGTTTTTCGGTATATTGCCCATCTCTAGTTCTCATCTAGACATGACCGCAAACCTGCATATGGAATTTTGTGATGATCGGACAAGAACTTAGGGGTGTAGCCTGGGCTAAAGGAAAATGTGAACAGACTCACAGACTAACAGACTTGCGCACGCATGATGGCAATAGCTTATCTTGACTTTGTCAAGTTAAGCTAAAAACAATGACACTGTAACACAATGCTTGAAGAATGGAAGGTACAACGCTGAAAAACAAAACTTTAAGCTGGGAACAGTAATTAAAATTGACTTTAAAAAAAGGGGTTAAATATTTTCGAAAACCGATAAAAGAATCATTGATGTAAATGCAATCATTAAGTTGTATTGAGCAGGCAAGAATTAAAGTAACAAAGTATGTGGTAAAAGCATAATTTCAAATACAAGGAAACTTAGTCTTGGAACATGGTTAAAAAGGGGTTAAAATCATGCCAATATTAATTAAAAGCACTGTAGAAAGGTTCAGTAGACAGTAGACATTGCCTAAAATGAAATTATTCCAAAATGAGTCATCCTATCAAGTTACAATGAAATCCCTTCATAAATACGGCCTGTAGACTGTGCTAAAGGTTTTCGGACTTCGGGCCTGTGTAGCGATCACGGTTGACAGATCGCAACCAAAAGGGGACGTCCTCATCTAGACATCATATGGAGTCATCCTACCAAGTTACAATGAAATCCCTCCATATTAAATATCACCTGTAGATTGTGCTAAAAGTTTTTGGGTTTCGGGCTTGGGCAGCCATTACGGTTGACAGATCATGACCAAAAGGGAACATTCTCATCTAGATATTATACAGAGTCATCCTACCAAGTTACCATGAAATCCTTTCATAAATACGACCTGTAGACTGTGCTAAAGGTTTTCAGGTTTGGGGCTCGGGCAGCCATCATGGTTGACCAATTGCAACCAAAAGGGGATGTCCTCATCTAGACATTATACTGAGTCATCCTACCAAGTTACAATGAAATCCCTTCATAAATATGACCTGTAGAGTGTGCGATAGTGATAATCAGATGAGAGAAGGACAGGCTTCCTGAAGCAGAGGTTCTGGAAAATCTAGGTGTCCCCTCCCTGGGTGGAGGTGGAAAATTCCAGAAATTTGAAAAGGCATGTATTTAGTATGAATTTGCCACCTCCACTCCAGGAGGATAAGTATCCTCCATGTGTCTTCTGATTCCCTGAAGTTGAATCTGGAGTCTCTCTGGAACCTTGCTTTTTTCCTCACAGGGAGCAGGGATGTACATGCCTTGTGGGGGGGAAGCAAGAGGGGTGAGGCTTCCTAGTACAATTCAGGCCTCATTCCTCTCCATTGCATCCATGGAGGCCTTGTGTAAATATAGGGGATGGCCTATCCCTAAATCCTTTCACTTTACGCCTCCCAAATCTCCAGCTGTTTTAATACACTGAAGAGTTATATTAGCATTTTTGGGGAGAGTAACCCTTGAGCAGAGAGAGATCTGTTCAGAGGTTGTTGTCCCCGAATGAGGGCGACAGTGTTGGTAAGAGGGGCGGCTCATTGGCTGTGTGTGCCTGGATTACCAGCCGTCAGACTTAGTGGCTGTGGAGGTCCCTGGGGCTTCCGTGGCGTTTTTTGAGGAGGGGGAGGCTGTTCGACCAGTTGTAATGACAGCCAAGGTATCCTCTTCTTCCCATAGAACTCAGGGGGAGAAGAGGGTGCTTCAGCTGTCTACAGAGACAGCTGATTATGTCCTCTAGCACACATGACACCCTTTAGATACCCAGGTTTTCATAGAGGATGCAATTCACTTTAGTACTCTACTTCCTCTGGGATGGTGGCATGACTTGCTTCATGGCTTGGAGGATTGAAGTTGCCCCCTGCATCCCCATCTGCAGATGAAATGGTCCTGGCCAATATATTGAGTTCTGGTCTGGAACCAAATTGTCCAGACTGGAATTTAAAAGGGCTACAGATGAAACCTTTGGAGGGGAGAAGAAGAGGTACTTGCTACTTCATTGTTTCCCCAGCTGCCAAGGAAAACTGTAGGGTGGGGGAGGGTTTCCTGGGTAGTGAGGTGGCTCCTGGCTCAGTGGTAAATTACTGTTGTGCCCATGATAGGCATTTCCATTGTAACTGGACGGGTCGAGCCTTAGGGCTCCTTGAGGCGGTAAATGATGATATTTTAAATTATAGTCAGTCCATTCTACCTCGTCACAATCCTGGGAGGCATCACTGTTTATTGTGATCTTCCTTCTATCCTGAGGTCACTGTCCTCATGTCGAGCAGGAGAGTAGTGCATGGAGGGTTTTTTTTTCCTGGTTCGGTCTCAGTTTGTTTTTTTTTAAAACCTTGGTTTCGGTTCGGTTTTTCAGTATTATTTCCAGGCCCTTCAATTAATCAAAATCACTATCGTCTTACTAGCAAAGACCATAGAAATGTCATCTGAGAGCTATTTATAGTGTATTATGTCCTACTGGCAGTACTGGGGCATAGCACACTTCACTAGCACTCAGTTGACAAAGTGTTAATATGAATTTGGGGTAAATTGTATGTCATTTGATTATTTTCTTGTTGTATATGTTCTATTTGGTAACTGCTATACATCAGTGGCAATGCCATGGATGGAGGGGGCTAGCACCCCCTCCCCACTTTTCCCATGCCCCCCCCCCCCCCAAAACAAACTTCACATTGCTATCTGACACAATATGGTGCCTTTGAAGACCACGTCAGGCTTGTAGAAATGCTCAGATATTGCCCCCATGACGTCCAATTATCCAAATACGATTTATTTTTCCTGGGGCAGGGCCCAAAGATCCCAAACCAATGGGTGGGACACACTCTCCCATGCCCACATCCCTGACTCAGGCCTATGACCTTCGGGAGATGCTATAGGCATCTTAACCTTGGAGCCCTACATCTTACTTAGGCTAACTTAGTACCCCCATGAATCAAAATCCTGGCGTCGCCACTGCTATACACTATATACCTGTTTTGTTATTTTGTGTTCAGTTTTAATTTCAATACAATAAATAATTTGGACTTGTAACTTTTCTGTTATGTTTAACATCGCCATAATACAGGGACTCCATTGATTCACTGTCCTGTTCCTCGATCCTTCACTGGACCTCTCGCCTCCTTTCGAAGTACTCTCCCTCATGTCGTTGTGTGCAAAATAAAATGGATTTACGGCATCAACGAGTATCACATAGGGAATAAATGGTCAAAGTAAATAACCCTATATAATTTTGATTATTGTTCTATTTCATGCATATAAAAATTACAAAAATGACTGAAATGAAAAAATAAAATAAAAAAAAACATTCACATGTTCCGACACTCACCTAATTTTGTGCAGTACTAGTAAAAGCTCAAAATCACTGGCCATAGTCTTTCTTGTGTAGGCCCCACTGGCTATTCTCACAGTTGGGATGCAACTTATACAAAGGTAATAGTCACAGGGGAGGTATTTTGGCTGAAATATTGGGTGCGACATATACATGGGAGCGACCTATACAGGGACATAATTATACAGAAATAATCGCCTTTGGATCTGCCCGTTCTGCTCGCATTCAGTCATTTTCAAAATTAGATTATGAGGGGGTTGTTGTAAATTTTGAAGTTTAACGTCAAACTATGCAAAAATTGTACATGGCCGTTTTTTTTGCGCCTGTCGGTTCGGTTTGTGGCAAGAACAGAAACTGAACCGAAAAACCTCCATGATCTACAGGAGAGTAGGGTGGACCCCAAAACGATATATTATTGGACAGTGGAAAATCAGCAAAAATTAGAGGCTCCCCCACTCGATCCAAGGGGGAGTGCTTGGGGAGATCGGCCTGGACTGAGGGGATTCTGTAGACACCTGGTGAGCACAGGATCAGGTTTTTCATCATCTCCTGGGCATCCCTTGTAGGAAGACTTTGGTCTTGCATGCAGGAGGCCTGGGAGGCAACCTTCAATCCTCTGACATGTTCACTAGATGTTGCCAAATTTTGGAGGAGGAGAAAGTGGACCTGTATTGCCCCATTCATTTGCAATGTTCCACCAGGGGACCAGATACCATTAGGTATTTTACTCATTGGTTCCCCAAAGTCTATTTTGGCTTCACTGGTTCTGGGGCGAGTTTTGGGGAGGAGCAGCTCGAGAGTTTGCATTTGGTTTCAGCCCATCGCCTTTTGCTCGAGACTGACTCCCCCATTTCCCAGCACGGAACCAGTCAAAAGTATGAACAAACACGCCAGCATATATTGGTGAGGTGGCAGTGTGGGTGGCTGAGATGAGTCGGGAAGGCCTGGGGGAACTTCTACACCAGACAGTGCAGAACACCCTTAGGGCTTACCATCTGTGGCCTTTGTGTGTACATGGGTGGGAGACAGAATCCCAGGGTGGGTCAGTCTCTGCCCAGTGATAGGTAGATAGTGGCTGGAGTCCAGGGGTGGGTTTCTTTGCTTTAGGATGTTTTGTTTTTTTCTGTTTCTCTCTTTTTTCTTTCTGTCTTCTCTGGTAGCTGGGGGTGAGCTCAACAGTCCGTTCCATCACAGTATCCCTACAACCACAACTGTTTGTCAAAATTAGGGGGGGGGGGGGGGGGGGGCTGGGTGTATTTCTGGGGCGAGTTTACCCGGGTCCTGTTTGAATTTCTATTATTTTTCAATAATTGTAATCAAGCAGACCCACAATGGACTGACATCATCATCATCCAGTATATAATGTGTTGATACTGACAGCACCTGAGAGGACGTTGGGCCCGACAGAAAGAAACTGCTTCATCTTCATTTATTATTATTAGTATTTTGTCACCAAAAAGCTATTCATCAATGTCATGTAGTTTATCTGTAATATTTTACACAGACCGTCAATTAATTAATTAATGTTTTTTTTTTCCTTTTCAGAAAACAAACTTATAGAGACTTTTTCCAGTTTTAAGTGAACAGAAACTAATGGTAGGCCTATTACATGCCTAGTACTATTACTTAAAATATTATTATTATTAGCAAATTTTCCATTCTTGTGCAATAGGATTAGGAAACACCCGATGCCCATCGTCTAATGCCACACTTTGAACTTGAAGACAAAAATTCAAAATTGATGGGGATATTGTCTGATGAATGTATTTTATTAATTTAATTGCCATTTGAAGGAAACTAAACCACGAATGCCATGGCACTACCTTTTGCACCGCACTGTCATTCTCAATGACATGATACACACCACACAAATTCTGACAGGCACTTGTTGCTATAAATAGCATGTCATTCAGGTTACACTACCTGAAGTTTTAAAATTCGCAATTATTGTCAACAGTGTTTTCCTTCTTACCTTTCGTCCCGGTATTTCGTTTTCCAACTTCAGAAGGACGAACAATGGGGTTCTTCGTCTCACCTTGTCAGGTCACTCTTCTGCGAATGAATTTCAAGGAAAAAAAACCGAAAGTTTTGTTCGCACAAATTCACCGGCCTTCACTTCAACAGACGACAGAACGGTGCGTGCTGATCGTGATGACCCGTGTTGAACTCCCGAAAGAAAACAAGTAACTTCATTTATGGATCAAGGGAGGTAACTGTGAGACACAGGTGCGAACCCAGACAAATGACTAACTCAAGCATTTGAGAATCCTTTGGCTCAGTGAAACAGCTCGTTTTTCGTTGCTGGCGATTTTTTGTCAATCGACGTGCTGTGATGTTCGCGTACATGTGGGTGAGAGTGGGTGGAATGGAGATAGATTGACTGACCTCGTTTCGATAAGCAATTGAAAACCACATACTTTCCAACTCAAGATGTGGGAAAGGGATGTGGCCATTGAGGGTGGGAGCGTTAATACCTTCACAAGTTCTCTTCCGACAAAGTCCAGCAAATGGCAATGGCATACGGTCCTGGCTATTGAAAGTGACGTTAACCCTCAACAAATAAACAAATATCCAATTTATTTGTAGAAGTACAGGACACTGTTTTCCACAGAATCATAGCACAAACTTGCTTCATTTCGAAGCCTAACTGTTGTACAAGCATTTAATGAAGAGGTATTTTTTTCGTGATGTGTATACTGTCCAGGCGCGTAGTCAGGTTTCAATAATAGAGGGTGCACTAGCCAGTTTTTCTTTCTTTTTCTTTTTTTAGGGGGGGGGGGGGGGGGCAAAGAGGATATTTGAAAGGCCGTTGTGTGTGGTTTCAGGGGCCTCACTAGTCCAAACTAAGACCATCTGATGGTTGCCCCCTCCTCAACCGGAGGGTCATAGGGTCAGAGCCCCCTCCCCCCCCCCAACACGCACACTCCGATAAAATTTTGCAAAATTTAGTGCTCTAAGAATCTGCAGCGTGCATAGCCCGTATATTGGTAACCATTTTGGGGCTCTATGTTCCTAGTATGTTGAGAGAAATTTGCATTGGGCCAATGTTTGGGGGAGCAGCAAAAAGTTTAGGTGGCGGCTTGCCCCCCCCCCCCCCCCCACCCCCGTAGCTACGCCATTGATATTGTCTTTGTTAGGGGCAGCACCGGATCGTGTGGAAAGTGTACGCACTAAAGTGCTAGTCGATAGATGGAAACGCCAAAGACACGAGGGTTTTGGGGGGTTGGGAGTTCTCCACTCCTTCCCATCGACTAATATTTCACATGGAGACTCTAATGCGCTCACAATTCTCCAGAATGTAGTATTTTGTATTTCATCTTCGTGCAGTGGGGCGCCAGATCTATGTTTATGGGGGGCAAGTGTAGCACAGGTTCGACATCGGAGGATGGGTGCAATGTTGTGTGGTCTGTCTGTGTGAGTGGGGAGGAGAGGCCCTGTCTTCCCGATTTTGTGACAACCTTGACAATAAAGTTTAGCTCGATTTTATGGGAGCTTATTTGTCACCGGGAACAAAAGAAAAAACAAGTCCCCATAAAACCGGTTAAACGAGGCTGGGGGTTGTGTCCATCTGCCCCAGTATGTGTAGGTGCGTGTGAGTTTAGGGTAAAGATATGCACCGAGGTAGACAGTTCCCACTGAAACGCATTTTTTCTCTTGTAACAGGCCCCATGTCGCCTAAATATTATGTAAAAAAAATAGATTGAGCCCTAATGGTTTTCAAACATGACTGGCCAAACTGACTGGCAATAATTGATGTTATCTGCTGTAGTTCAACGTACATGTTAATATGAATTAGGTTAGGCGAAGAAGAGCGCAGCCGCAAAGGACCCTGTTGTATCTTAAAATTGAAAGAAAATGATTCTTGCTTCCGCCAGTAGTTTTGACAACTTTTGGTATTGGAAATAAACATAAAGAGAAAAGATTCGTGGTCAATAGAAGGATTTTAAAATTTTCAACTGACAAAAATCAATTTAATACTGAATTCTAGGAAGCCAGTGTTCAAGTTAAAAAATTGACGTGCCCAACATACGACGCGATCTTTTGTTTTTGTTGCTAGTTTTATTTTTAACTATCACAGAATTCAATATCGAACGAAAAAATGGCCATCCCCAATGGGCAAATCGGAAGACACAATTTTCACTTTGTCAGATGTACTGATTTATTGGAAGAAATTGCGATTTTTTCTACATACGCATGTGTGTTACCGATAGAGCTCACTTCGTGGCTCGGACTGCGTTCTCTATTATTTCTCCTTCCCTTTATAAAATAATATTAGAAAACATCATGTTTTAACCAGATCAACAGTTCATAGTCCTGTTTCAAAGCATCTTGTCCCTAAAGTGATCCCAGATGAGTAGTAAGTAACTTCATCTTATGCCACAATGTCCACTCACATAATTTCCATAAACCTTCTGATACAATTTCCAGATTTCTGTAGGACATTTGTACAGTGAAAGGTTATAATTATATTTACGCCTGGTTGTAATATCTGATTACTGTACAAACATTCAGTGTGTTGTATGTTAACCTTTCCACCCGGTAAAGAGCAAAAAAGCTGAAGCGAGGCTCGGTAGTAGTTTGGGGATGCCACCTGGGCCCAATCATTTTTAACACTGAGTTTTCCATAGGGTCCACAGAGTTAGTGTGGTCACCCACTTCAAGGGAGGCGGGCGTTCGTCCAGCGTCCCGTCTCTGCCCCTTTTTGTAAGCGTCTATAGAGCGCATTTTTGACACCGCCAAATAGGTTACAATGCAGGCCTGCCCCCGAACCAGGGAAGTTCGGGTCTTTTTTCTGGTGGTCCCCGAAAGGGGCCGTTGTTGTCATCTATCCAAAAAGACAGCCTACTGCAACACCTGAAAACTGATTAAGACAGCCTGAGGCAGACTATACTTGCCAATGATGGCCCACCATCGCTCCATGATTCATCTCCGAAGTGGCAGACTATACTTGCCCGAAAAATAAAACACTACAGCAGCCTCGGGGAGAGGTAGTATCTTTGTGAGAGGACCCAACCTCTCACACTGGCCAACCCAACACCGCTGATATCCTAGCTCAGGACAACCAACTGCCGAGTACCCGAACCTTTTTCTCCTTCAACACGCCTTGACATGAAGCTACCAGATCCTAAACAGTCACTGAGGATCGAAAGGGGCTTGCCCCATAGCGTCCCTGCGCGCCTTCGGCGCGCAAAAACCATTTCATTTCGATTTGGATACATTTCATCATCTCACTTTTCAAGAATCATCTTGACTGAGAGAAAAGACATGGAAACAACAAAGATTAATTACAGTTCCGTAGAGAGTTATGAGAGAAACAAGAAGAAGAGGGCTCATGAAGAATTCGCCTTTGCTTTGAGAAAGTGTGGTGAAAGAACAACATAAGAAGACTGAAGACCACCCTTTTGTTAAAGCTCCCACACGTCCGTTCGGGGGAGGTCCAGTATAAGAACTGACCTAAACACTGGTTTGATCTCCCCGTACATATGCAAGAACAAGCTCTTGTAGGGAAAAGCTACATCTGGGATCAAGATTATTTTACAGATGAAGAGATGTTACCAACAAGCATAGACGTGTGGGAAGGTGAATTCTTCATTGAAGCAGAGAGGGGTTTAACAAATAGCTCTCTACGGAACTGAAGATAAAAAACGGCCCTTTTCAGGGCCAACTACAATATTAGAAAGAGATATCTTGTCATGTTCACATGCAAGTCTTTGTTATAAAAAGACAAAAAAACAGTTCCCTCCCTAGAGTGCAACCCGATGTCTATATTAATTTAAATTATTTTATGGTAGGGAGTAGGGGTATCCATGTGGTTTTGGGTTGTCAACTCTCCACTCTGTGCATACAACTTCTATAAATGGGGAAATGGCATTTCGTGTGTGTTCTTGTGTTTTGTTGTAAGCATAAGGAAATTCCATATGCTTACAACAAAACACAAGAACACACACAAAATAAAACTAGAGGATGGCCACCAAAGGGTGGCTGATTCCCCCGAAAAAAGCCTTGATAGCCATTCCAACCTTATTCGCGACACACCCTCTGGTTGTGGGCAATAATAATACCAAGTATCATTAATATCCTTGAAGGCTGTAAGAAGTTATGGAGCGGACACGAATTCCGTCTACGCCCGGACGGATGGACAGACAGACAGACAGATGGACAGACGGGCGACGTCACGGCTAGATTCCCCCGAATTTTTTTTCGGGGGAATAAAAACACTTTGTGATTCGCGTTGTGGTCGAACTCTCTGTGATAGTTATTTTTCTATAGTAAGAATAGTATTCATTGTATGTTTAGCAATCAAATTTTCTCTACAGTCTACACTGTATATCAGGTTACACTATAAAAGTTGTTGATAAGTATGCATACAATATTGAACCTAATACTCACAGTGAAAAAAGAGAAGTGACTCTTAACTCTTTTTTACTGTTGGGGAAATGTAGAGACGGTGATAAAAAGGATTATGGGAGTAACCTAACAAAATCGACTAAACTATCACAGAAGTTTTAACAAAAAACAAAAATTTATTTAAAGTTGAATCATTATAATGAAATGAACTGAACATATATACACCGAGATCTGAGTTTACCTATCCATGAGAAAACCTATTTACATCAAGATGTTTTATGCTAGTTTTATTTGACACCGATGATTTTTTCGAAAAAAAATCTTGGGAGACAGATAAAAAAACTGATATCACTCAAGTGCTCTGATTTTGAAACAAATATAAAAAATAACTAAAAAAAAACTATCTCTCTGTTACACAAATGTCTGGCGAAAATTATATAATAGATGAACGACTTTAACAAAACTTAAAAAAATTAAAAAGTCATAAATGTAAAAAATTACCTCTGTGGGATTGTTTTGACACCTGATAATTATTATTACAGTTATTTCAAATAATGTCTATAAGTTTGCTCAAACCATCGTCGAGCATCTATATCATTCTCTTGGAAATTTCTTGGGTTGAATCTGATAGTTAGAACTGTTTCTAAATCATATCCTCTTGCAAGATGATCTAAAGCAAATATACAGTACATTCCACACACAACAATAAATTCACTTTGTAGTCTCATTGTGTTTATTGTCCAGGAATCTGTGTTTTTCACTATGAAATTGCATATGTCTCTATCCATTGGTGGTGAACGATATGAATCAAAGTAGATAGCAGAATGATTGTCTTTAAAATATATTACTATCCAGTGTTCTCCTGGTTCTTTCGATGAATCTGTGTTCACAATATATGCTTGTCTGTGTTTAGATTTTCGTTTTGATAACAAGTCTTTTGAACACACTTTTTCATTTAAGGATGATAACCTTGGGGAACTGTCAAGTATATTTTGTAATTGTATGGTTTCTATCTTCTTAGCCTTGAAAAAGGCTGGCACGGAGCCTTTAAACAAGATATGCTGTATAATATGACCAGTCTCTCTTAACTAAATCTGACAACTTTTGAATGTCTTTTTGGCAATCTATTTCAAAGTCCATATGAGCACAATATTCTAATAAGTTTATTTTTCTTGCTCTCTTGTGTAGATTATATAGTATAGTCACTGGACACACTTTCTGTAAACATTCTGCAATGTATATATCTATTAATGCTGTTGTGTTGGTTCGATATTCTTCACAGATATTTTTCATTTTCTGTTTAATGGATTTTGTCAGTTCTATCACTACACATTCTTGAAATAATGTTTGTATTTTTTCTTTACACATCTTGCAATGTTCATACTGAATCATCTTCTTTAATAGTCAAATATCACTTCTTTGAATTTGTTGATTTCTATCTCACTATCAAATTCTGCATAGACAACAACGTTGATCACCTCTGGAAGAGCTTGAGCAAACTGAAGTTCGAACCTAAGATTGCCAGACTTTATAGAGTGAGCCAATGGCCCACTACTACTCTGATCAGGTGTCAAATCAACACCCCAAAGGGTATACCCTTTTGCATAATCCTGCAAAGATAAATTAAATGATTGATTTTATCCAAAATAGCCCATAGCTTCAAATAATGATAAATATGAATTTAGATAAAGTCTACCTTCGAAAAATTCGGTTCAAAGGGACGTGCTTTAATGGAATGTTCATCGATTGTGATTTCCAACTTATTCAAATCGATGTGTTGAAAATTAAATGGATTAATGCCAATATCTCCATTTATATCTCGATTACTAACTAAACCAAGAATAATTCGTTTTGGCATCTGTTTATGAAACAGATAGTCTTCTTTTTTTTGAACAAGGACCACTTCCAATAGTAAAAGTTTTAATTTCTACACGTCTTATGGACATTTTATAATTTGTTCGATCTATTTGTGCATTAAGATCATTCACAAATTTTGGAAATAAATCCAATGCCGGTATTCTGAATATGGCTTTTTGAATTTCAATTTTTCCATGTTCATTACCAATCAAACAAAATTTAGATGGAGCACAGTGCAATTTAATTCTCATCTCAACTCCATTTGGTAAATACTTATCTTGCACAAATAGATCTAAATGCAATTTTCCTCTTAGTTGTATATTTTTGCTACCACCAATTAATTTGGCTCGTTCAGTCAAACCTTTGTTAGACGAAGCTTTACTTGTTTCTGTGTGGTGTCCAGGAGTATCTGTATACCACATCTCATTAGCAGCTAGATGTATTTTTCACATCTCTTGAATAACTAAGAAAATTCTCAAAAAATCCTCTATAAGGATAAAGATCTGTATTGGTGGTTATACGATTGCCATTCAGTGTAACATCAATTTTACTGAACATGCTATGACAAAAAAGTATTGATAGGAGCAATTTGTGTATCTCCAGCCAAAACACTCCCATCTTGTTTTGTAATTTTAAATTGAACTTCAAGTGTAGATGCTGCAAGATCTAACCACTTGGATGTTTGTCTTGGAATAAAAAATTCTATTGGTGAAGAATTATTTAAAGATGCAATAGGAAATTGTTCATTTTCACCAATATTTTCTGTACCACTTGATGTTGGTGATACATTATCTGGATCAAAATTACTACCAAAATGTTCGCAAGATCCTTGTAACATCATGATTTAATCAAATTTTTCAAGTGGTCTTGATTTTCGTTTTGAATAAGCTTGTCTTTGACGTGTCTTACCTCTTACGAGAACGAACTACAGACTGACGTTTTCGTTCTTGTTTTTGTCTTTTTATACCTAAAGCGGATTCATGAACTGATTTCAAAAGATCTTTTCCATGAGTTAATAAAATGTCTTTAGGTGCTTTACGTTTTTTATCAAATCATTTGCCATTTCTAAACCATGTTTTAATCATTCTCTCTTTAAATGCATTTTTTCCAATTGGTTTTATAAATGGTGCAGCTGCTCTTATTGCTGTGTGAAAAATAGACCCTAATCCATATCCATATTGCCGTGGTACACCTCGATACACCGGCATCATTTTTACAAAATTAATTTATGTCTCTGTTTAAAATGCAACTTGACAACTGTCTTACCACTTGCAAACTGAATGGGTTTACCAGTGTTCCCATTTATATTTATACTAATCTGATCAAAATAAGATTTTGATACTGGTACGTAATGTACATTATCAAATTCTGTATGAGTGTGCAGAGACTCTTTATGTGATTCAAATGGAATCACACGTAAAATAGGTGCATCAATATCACCAAGAAATGTATAATCTGCTATGTCAGAATAAATAAAGATTTGATTGAAATCCACATTTAAGTCCACATTATATTTAAATGCACCTTTTGATGTGCTAGGAAAAATGGACAGGATACATAACATCTTTACATCCCAGTTTTTGTAATAAACTTTCTGACATTTTAATACCCACTTTCTCAATACTATTTCCTACTATTTTTACACAGCCTTGGAAACTTGAAAATCCAACGTGAAATGATACATCAAATGTTTGAAATGAAATGAAATGAAATGAAATTTATTCAACAAAATACCAAATTTACAAGTTAGATTTGTACAAAGAGTTTTATGTATATGGCATACACTGGTAAATTGTTGGGAGACAACATTGCCACATTGGCTGTCTTCCTGTTGCCCCCAGGAAGTGAGAAAGACTACACAGAAATGACTACACACAAATGGAGTAGGCTGGATATTTTTGTTCAAAAGTACCATTGCCTATGGCTCAGCTATTGAATGAATGATGATTGGAAGGAAGACCTCGAAACTATATGCTAACCCCTTCCCAGTGTATGCGAAAGACTGCACCCGATATACGCGAGTACAATTTGAGGGTAGACTACAAATTTGGATAGATAAGATTAGATGTGAGATGGTGGGGCAAGGCATGATTGGGAGATTAATTCGAGGTCGGGTGGGATGAGATAACTGGAGAAGTCACCGACATGGGCTGACAATGGCGTCCTACGATTAAGAATGCTTTTTTCTTGGCAGGAAAGACTCGAACAGTCGGCGCCTTGTGCAGAAGTATTTAGAATATGGCTCGTTTGTAATTAGGAAGTGGGAATGTTATTCGCAAATGGGACGATTTCCTGTTTCCATTGACGTCATACTTAAGGTATGGACGTCAATGGAGACTTAAGGTATACCATAGTGCTAGAGTGTCCTATATCCCACTGGCACACAGAGCACTCAAGCACCCAGGCGACGACATCTTTCCCTCTCTCTTTCATATAATGGGTCCCGCGGGCGAGTGACGAGACATGCGAGTATCAATGAGCATTAGGTCTACAATCTGGACACATTTGATACGAACAGGTGACATGTGAGGAGTAGTTTGTTAAGCATTAGTAGCTGATAATTGCGGATTCTAAACCACTTTTTCAAAAAACTGTACACGTACACGTACATGTACGTGTACCGTCATAGGGGTTCAGTGTTAAATCACATACAGAGTGTAAAAAATGTCATTTTTTCATGGTGGTCCAGAATCCGCATTGTTTTTTTAGGCTCTCGGATCGCACTTTTAACCGTTCAAATATCTGACACATCGCTCAGAAGTGAAAATATGTATGAAATTTGAAGAAAATGTAAATTTAAAAATTTTTGTCGACTTTCCCATCAGATCAGACCTTCGATCTATTGTTAGCGAACTCGAGCAAAAACGTTTTGCGGATTCTAGACCAGCATAAAAAATGTGATTTGCGGATTCTGGACCACCTACGTTCGCCAACGGCTGTTTGAATGGTCGAGGGTGCGATCCGATCGGGAAACCGATTTGTGGATTCTAGACCAGGAAAAATCGACCTCAAAACCTTTTCTCGACGTTGGCCAACGGTGAAAAATGAGTGTAAAGTGTAGTTACTCATCGAGGATTTTTTAAAAAAAAATTTCCAAACCGATTTGGGCTTCGGGTACATCGAAAAATGCGTTTTGTGGCTTCTGGACCACCATGTTTCGCGACTGCATTTCGGACGGTCTAGGGTGCGATCCGATCGGCGAAACCGATTTGCCAATTCACCTCGCGAGTTTTGTGAGGTGAATCGTAATAGAATCGGTTTTGTCACGAGGAAATAAAAAAGTGATTGATATATATAGGAGAGAAAAAAATATATAAATAAATAGTTATTTAAAAAATAAATATCGAATCGAAATAGATAATAAAATATACGTAAATCATGAACGATTCCCAAATTTTGAGAGCCTACGCATTCTGCGTGAACGATCAACTAAGTCGCCTCTTGTTAGAACGATGCTTCAGGTGTCAGGATTATCTAGACTTCGATCACAAGGATCATTCGTGTCTGACGATGGAAAGCGAAGATATGGTTCACAAGTATTTTGAACCGGTGTTCGAATGCATTCAAATCGATGACGTGATCAAGTTTTGGAAGAGATTACTCTTCTGTAGCAGGTGAAATAAGCCCACCAATTCAGAAGAAATGAAATTGGCGCATAGAAGTCTGACTTTAGAAGACAAGGGATGCGTCTTGAAATTATTGCTGGAGGAAGCATATGTCTAAGTTTTCCCATTAATATAAATAAGGGAGAATAGAAAATAAAAATAAATACACACATAAATTTTTTATCTAATATTAGAAAGAAAAAAAACATAAAAATGAGAACTAGAAATAAATTGTATCCGACGTTAGATGACGACGAGGATGAGAAGCCGAACGGCGTTTTGCCAATGGCGCCATCGCCAGAAGAAAAAGAAAGAGGAGAGAGGTATTGCATCGAGCAAATCAGTAGAATCCAATTGTATCTGACTCTAGAGAGAGATTCTCGTCGTTCTCTCAAGAAGAAGTATTCGCATCTCCTGAAATTCGTCAACGCGGTCGACACAACACTCATCATGATTTCCATGGGTTTACACATGGCCGGCATCGGATTGTTGTCAACCGTGGTCAGCATTCCGATTGTGTTGACCATAGAAGGAGTGGCTCTCACCGCCGGATTGTTTAGCATGCTTGGAAACTTTTTGAGTAGGAAATTATATCTGAAGGCAAGGAAACACGAAAAGATTCGCATCTTAGCCGACTCTAAGATCGACACGATATCCGAAATGATCTCGATGGCATTGAAAGATGGTAGGATATCGGGCGGAGAATACTTCACGATATTGGGTGAGGAAACGAAATACGATGCTATGAAAGAAGCTGTGAGAATCAAGACTCATCAGATCATCAAGGAAGAGATGAAGGATTCTCTCGTGGAAAAGGGGAGGAAAGAGGCCAGGGAGGAATTCGGTAAGTTGATAGAACTCAAGAGCAGCGATTAAAAAAAATATATATATATATAATAAGAACAGAATTTAAAAAAAAAAATATTAAATTTATATATAAAATAAAAAATAAAAACGAATTTAATTTAAATAACCTTGAAAAAATGTATTGCGTAAAGTGTAAGAGAGTTACTGAGATGGGTAATTCTCGAGAAGTATGAACTAAAAACGACAGACAGATGCTTCGCGGAATTTGCAATGTGTGTGGTTCGATCAAGACTCGATTCGTCAAAAAAAAAAAAAATGAGCAGAGGCAAAGGCGTCGTGAATAAAATGATCAATAGTCTACCTTTCAAATTGCATCTGCCGGGTCACAGTTTCACTGGACCCAGAGCGAAATTGAACAAGAGAATCAACGCCGATCTGACTCCTAAATCTTGGAGCAAACCTGTGAATAGGGTGGACGCAGCCACGTATGATCATGATCTGTGCTACGCCGGACATCCCGACACCAAGACTCACAACAACATCTGCGATAAAAACATGTTGGCAAAATTGAGAGGTATATTGAATCCGACCAGGAGAGAGAAGATAGAACGTTCGCAGGTCGGCAATCTGATTGGTGCGAAACGTCGATTCGGATGGGGCGTTCAAAAAAAAAAAAAAAGCGCATCAGAAAAGAAGAAGAAACGATTATTGATGAGCAAATTGGCTGAGGAGTTACACAAACCCATCGTGCGTAAATTTCAAAAGAGAAGGGTGTTCGTGAAGGGTCTGGATGACATTTCGTCCGCCGACTTGGTCGACATGAGATCGTTTTTTGAGATCGAACGAGGGCGTCAAATATCTATTGATGGTCATCGATGTGTTTTCCAAATATGGTTGGATCAGAGCTTTGAAGAATAAATCGGAACCTTGCGTCGCCGAGGCTCTGAAGAGCGTGTTCGACTCGTCTTCTCGAAAAACAAATAAATTATGGGTGGACAAGGGAGAGGAATTCTACAACAAGCACGTTCATTGATTTGTCAACCTCTACTCAATCGAAAACGAAGAGAAAGCCAGCGTCGTGGAACGTTGGAATCGAATGATGAAGGAAAAGATGTAAAGATACTTCACGGCGAATTCGACCAAGAAATACATATACGCTCTGAACAATCTGGTCAAAGATTACAACAACATGTGACATAGATCGATCAAGATGACTCCCGCAGAAGCTAGCGATCCTCGAAACGAAAAACGGGTCTACGCGAATCTATATCCTGAGAGATCTAAGATCAGGAAGAAGTCTAGAATGCCAAAATTTGCAGTCCATCATCGAGTGAGAATCTACGCTTATAAGAAGCACTTCGAAAAGGGTTACACTCCTCGATGGGAAATCTTCGTGATAATCAGAATATTTCACACTGATCCGGTGACTTACGAAATCGAAGCTTTAGATGGTGAAGAGATCATCGGAAATTTTACGAACAACAATTGCAGAAGACGAAGTTTTAATAAAGAAAACAATTTTTTTTTTTACTCTCTTTAACATTTTCTTGTTTACATATATATAAAGGAAAAAAAAATAATAATAATAAAAATTAATTAAAACTATTTTTAGATAAAAAAGCAAGCTAATTAATAAACAAAAAACCCTTCAAAAATGGCAAATATACTAGATATCACACAAAGCATAGTGAAAGATGAAAGTATTCAAGAATACGAGGTTCGCGAATACGAACCGATAACCGGAATGAGTTTGAACAATGCGGGAGAAATAAGAATCAATGTCGAAAGCCAAGATCTATTCGTTCATCCTAGCGAGACTTACAGAGTGGTGCAGGGACGTCTCACCAAGGAAGATGGGACCGACTACACCAACGATGACACGGTTACTCTAGCCAATAATGGCATCATGCATCTCTTCAGTAATATAAAATACTTGCTATCCGGACAAGAGATAGAATCTGTGTTCCATCCCGGTCAGGCCACCAAGATGTTCGGACTCTTAACGTATCCGGTTGATTTTTTGAAATCTAGAGGACTTAATCAGTTGTGGGTGAAAGACACCACATCGGCCCTGCTAGCGCCAGTGCTGCCATCATATTTGACTACATCGTCAAGACGTCCAGACATAAAGGAACGTTTTCGTTCAGGATACCTTTGAAACACATCTTCGGATTCGCAGATGATTACAACAAGATCATGTACGGATTCAAACACAATCTGATATTGATTCGAAAGGGAAACGACGATGCGATAGTGAAACTCTCCGTGACCGATGCAGGTAAGATAACTCTACACAAGATATCATGGTTCGTTCCACATGTGTGGCCTTTGATCGTGGAAAAAACGGGTCTCTACAAGATCATAGAATCCAAGAGTAAATTACCCATGGGATTTAGAATGAGACAGTGCGGCACGGCTAGCATTCCACTCTCCACGAATCACTTCGATTGGAGATTGACCGTGAAATTCACTTCCGAGAGACCGTGTTTCATCGTGGTCGCATTTCAGACCGATAGAGACGGGTTTCAGGAAAAGAATGCGTCGCTATTCGATCACTGCAATTTGAGAAACATGCAAGTGTTTCTGAATGGCACGAGATATCCAGCAATTGATTACAATGCGTCGTTTGACAAGAACGATTTCTGCAGACTGTACGGCGACGCCACAGATTTTAGAAAGAAGTATCACAGTCTAGACGAATTGATGAGCAACCCTAATATATCTCCTGGCGAATACAAGTTGATGTATCCCATGTTCATATTTGATGTTAGTAAACAGAGCGAACGACTCAAGAGTAGCGTCTTAGACATTCAGATCAAGATGCAATTTGATAGGAAAGTGCCGAGAAAAACCGAAGCCTTTGCCCTGGTCCTGTCGGATAGAGAATTACAATTCGAATCAGATGGAAATAAGATGTCGATCATTCGATGAGAGACATGTGTTAAAAAAAAAAAAAATAAAAAAAAAAAATAAAAAGTAATGAGTAATTATTAAAAAACAAAAAAAAAATAATAAAAAGTAATGAGATCTAGAGAGATTGAACATCTTTCTAAATCTTAAATCTCATTACTTTTTGTTTTGTTTTTAATAATCACTCATTATTTTTTTTAATTAATTATTTTCACGCGTTCACTGTTTGTTCAGAGGATCTAGTTCGATCAGTATGCTCACCATGGAAGTGGCAGCTTCAGGATTATTGGTTTTCATAACGAAATTAATCCTGTCTCTGGCATTCACTTTGAGAGGCGTGCCAAACGTGCTAACATTCGAGTGTTGATTCTCGGTCTTTTCGATGCTGTATCTCTTATTGCTTTCTACTCCATTCACAGCGAGATTGACGACCGCTCTGTTATTCAAATCCGTGGAAGTCAGACTCATTTGAATGATTTCACCTCCCAATGGCATGGGATATCCCACCTGACCATGTTGCAATCTGCTACCTCCTTTCCAAAAGACCACTCGGCTTTTCCCTCCTCTAAAGCATTGCTCTCCTCAGCCCACACGGTGATCAATTGCCTAGCATATTTGATTTTCTCCACCACCGAAATCAGGGTGCAGGCGTCCGTCATGTTCAAGGGGTCCGGTAGATTCGTGAGCGCGTGTCCGCCCATGTCTAGTTTACCTTCCATGATGTCGCCCTTTCTCCAGACCGAGTTGTCGTCCACATACTTCCTGCTGACCGTGCTGGAATCGAATTCAGGATCGTGATCAAGACCGAATAAATTGTGACCGTTCATGTTGATGCCACCCTCCATGGTTCCGCCAGATTGTTTGTTCAGGTAGAGATCGTCCACTTGCGATTCTACATATTCTTGAGATCGTATCATGGTGGAATCCATGTAGCCCTTGTTGACCGTGGTGGAGTCTGTATCCACATCGTCAACCTTCGACAGATTCAATAGCTTGTTGAATTCCGCATTCAGATCCGATTTCATTTCTCATCTGTCAGACTTTCTCTGTTCCAGATATATGTAGTGTTTGGTTGCCACGTCCTTGGGATTCATGGGAGTGGCCACGTTCATTATCTTGTTAGAAGTGGTGTTCAATTCCGATTGCATTGTTTTCTGAACGTATCTACTTCTCAGATGTTCACTGAATCGCGCGTGAGTCATCCACGTATTTCTTGGTCGCGGCATCGGTGGAATCTATGGGATTCGCAATGTTCACCAAACGTTTAGATTTCAGATCGAGATCGTCAGTCATGGCTTTATCCAGGTAATTATCTAGCATGATTCGTTCGAAATCGACGTTCCCCCTGTCAACGTATTTTTTATTTGCTGCATCTGTGAGATCTATCGGCTTGGGAAGATTGTAGAGCTTCTTATCGCTCATGTTCAAAGGTTCCTCTCAAGGTTCGTATCTCTGAACATAATGTTCGTCCAAGTTGGCCACGTCGTAACCATTGCCGACTTTGAGCATCTTCCTCTTCTTTTTGGGTCGACTTTCATCATCACTTCTACCAAATTTATCAACTGGCATGTTGTTTTGAGGTTTTTTGTTTTAAAAAATATATTTCAAACGCAGTTTATCAAAAATGAATTATCATTTATTTTTTATTTTTCGTTTTTATTCGATTAAATTTTTTTAAATAATTTTTTTACCTTTATATATACTATAAAAAAATCTCTCTCTAATGCAAATCATTGAGAATGTCTTGAAACTGATCTCCTTCAGACCATCTCTTGAGAACGTAGAGACACAGGTGACCGCAAAACATTTGACCTGGCGATTGCACTCGTTCCATGTTGTAACGAATCATCGATTCGTCGAAATAGTTCTTTATTTCTTTCGGCGGCAAAATTCCGTAGCTGTCGAAATAATAATTCTTCTTCTTCCTGTTCTTGAAACACGTCACCCAGTGAGTGCCTTCACCCGATAAATCGTCTAGATTTAAAATTCTGCATTCCGATTGTCAAGGTCTTCTCTTCGGCAAAGCATCTCTAGAAAACACGCCTAGAAAATCTTTGATTTTCAAATCCTTCACCGCATTCGACAGATTGATGTTGGATAGGGGTTCGTTAAGTAAGACAACACCTTTTACGGATATCTCTATTTTCTTATTCATAATGTGTATATTTTTTTTATTTATTTACTTTATTATAATTCACTAAAATGACGTTATTTTTTATATTTTTTTCTTTTTCTTTTTTAAACTAACTCTCTCGATGTCTGTATCGACTTCCATAATCCTGAATCCGTCTAATTCCTCTTGATTTTCTGGAATCCTATCATCCTTAATCATATCTGGAATCCTATTTGGAATCCTATCATCCATAATCATATCCAAAGTCCAATGTCCGAGTGCCAAAGTGCTTATTTTATCATCTAACACGAATCTCTTATCGTCATCAGCTGTCAGCAAAATCTTGTTGACTATTTTGGTATACACGTCATGATTGTCGCTTCGAATTGATTTCATAGTCTTATACACTGCACCACTTCCTAACAGACAATCTTTATACTGTCGAAAAGAGATGTTTTTCTTCACCACACACATTTTAACCCCTTTGCACTTCTTGATCTCTTCACCTTCTAGATGATAAGCATACAGTTTGGGTCTCAAACCTACGAAATTCGATGATTTGTTTACCGATGCTCTCATCCTTAAATTTACCCAACACCTTCTTGTTGTCGTTTGATTGAATATTGGACGGGTGATTGACGGGATAATTGCTTGTGTCAAACCACGCGGCCACATCCGGAGATATATCTCGGCAGACATCTTTTGTCTCTATCTTGTAAACTAAACTGTCCATGTCGGTGAACAGTAGTTTGGCTTTCTCACCAAATTTCCGTTTGACGTAATCATAGTAAAACTCGTACATCAATCACTTGCTGATATCTAAGATGATCGGTCCGAGATAATAGGGTTTGTCGAACTTCAGGTGCGTCTTTTGCATGTGAATGGCCACTAGATTTTCGTTCAATATGGTTCAGTGTTTGTAATTGGGTTTCGCCACTAATTTTTTAGCTTTTTTCTCAGACGTGATGAGTCGAACGTCGGTTCTCTTCCTGATGTTTTCCATCGATTTACCGTACACGCAGTTGTTCATGAGTTTGAAGAAATCTTTTTCGAAATCATTCTCGGCTTGAATATTGAGATTCGTGTTGAGATTGATGTATTTTTTCATCTAAGGCTGTTCGTCGAATCGAATGAAGTGATGTATGTCGACTAATTTCATCCCGTAATCGACGTAGTGTTTCAAATTCTCACTGTAGACGACGTACTTATGTTTGTTAAATAAATTGGGAATGAGTATTTCCTTGTCTCCTTCGATCGGTTCCATTCATTCGGGAGCCAGTGGATAATCGTTGTGTAGATCATGTAATTCTTCTCGATAGTTCAAATCGACTTCTAAAATGCAAGGATAGTCTCTCCATTTTTACATCTCTTCCGGTTCCGTCACCCATTCGAAATTTCCAATCAGTAAAAGACGACTCATGGCCCAACCGTATAGATTATTAGCCTCCCAATACTGTATGTATTTATTCGATCGTTCCGAATCGAAACCTTCTTTCATGTAGGGATTGTTAGCTTTAAAATATCTGTGAGAGATCATCGAGACGCCACCTCTCGTGGCCTTTTCGAACATGAGCCACATGTCCACGTTGGATAATAATTCCAACTGGATTTTGGTGGTCTTAAACAGAGCATCCCACGCCAGACCGGGTGTGATGAAATACCAAGCCGGATCCAGATCGTAATTTCGACGACAGACGTCTCGAAAATTTTCGAACACGTCTGCCAGGAGCAGAACATCGGTCTTCAGATAGAGATCATGATAATCTCTCATGGTTTTCATATCAAATGATTTCCACACGTTTTTGGCGTGTTCGTAATTCTCGTCAGAAATGTCGGATTCGTATAATTTCAAATAAAAATCTTCTTTCGAAGGTAGCGCGGTGTCATCGAATCTCTTTATATCGTTCATGTAATCATAAGGATAGACTCCTTTCCTCAACATGACGTCTACTCATTCTCCGAAGTGTTCACTCGTGATTTTAAATTTATCCTTGCTCATGTTATCGACTAATTTTTCCAGAGCAGTCGACATGAATTTAAAACTGTCGATGAAACGTATGCCTCTACGAATGGATTTCGTTTTTTCTTCCAACGTCTCTTCGTCGATTACTCTTTTCTTCTCCATGAGCTTCCATTTCATGATGGAAATGTATCCTTCTTTGCTGTTTGCAATGCAATTTAATTCTTTGTTGGAGGTGACGAGATTTTTCATGAACAGATGACTGTCATAACCTGAGAGATTGTGAAATATCACCGAATAGAAAACAAAGTCTCGATATTTTAAATTACACTTGCTGTGAGCCGGACCGTGATACAGACCCGTGTAATGATCATGGTCTCTAGCCTTGTTATTTTCCTTCGAATTCTCGTCGAATGATTGTCTGCTTATGTGACATTCAGTGGCTCTGTTATTTTCGTCCTGCTGCTCTCGTGTGATGATCATTTTTGCCGGTGTTTTGAATTTGTCGTATAAAATTTGAATTTTTGATTCTAACTCTTCCACAAACCTTTGAGCTACGTCGTCATCTTTGCACTGTTTCATGTAGGTGAAGGGACCCATCTTGTGTTGTGAGTCAAAAGTGCATTTCATGAAAATGCAATAGCCCGAAGGCATGTGTTTTTGATATCTTTCGACGTAACTTTGAAGAGCATCGGGTTGGCAGGAACACATTTTCATGGTGAAGCATTCAAAATCGGCGTACATGATGAATGGTACTTTTAACCTTCTATTGTGATTTTGAAAGTTCACGATGGTTTTGGGTTTAGACATTTCGACGGCGATACCTTGATTTTTGTTGCAATATTCTGATGTTTCGCTAACGATTTTTCGCTGTGAAACGCGTTCATGTAGTTGCAACATAAACATATCTTTCCTTTATGTTTATTATTTTGTCTCGACAGTAATCGGCTCGAATATTTAACCCAACAATAATGACGATTGTCACCATTCGAAATCAATAATAAAATAATCGTCTTTTCTCTTTTGAGATACGAAGTCTGTCTGAGAGCATAGATCATTCGTTTTTCATCATCGTATCCCAAGGGATTTTGAACCTCGAACCTCGAAACGTTCGATGTGTTTTAACTGCGCTGGAAAAGTCACTCAGGTCCAATCAAAAATTTTTAGAAGTCTCCTCATAACAAGAAACTCTATCGGAGTGCATTTTGACGGGGTATAAAGCGGAGGTGACTGTCCATTTAAAAAAACTGATCATCTTTATTTCTCATGTTGATCACAGCTTTTTTTAGCCAAGAAATATGGTAATTCCACGTAGGAAGACGCTTTCAACGAATCATTTTTAGTTATATGAATTTCGAGTTTCAACACCTCCATGAACGTCCAATTACTACCTTCATGTTGATATTTAGTGAGAGACGTCAACATCTTGTCTTTCATCATTTTGAAAACGTCTGATAAAACTGAACCTCGATCTGAAATATGCATTTTTCACGATGCTCTCGCCGGAATTCACATCGATTTTATTCATCACGCAATGGAGTATCATCTTAATTTTTTGTCCCACGTTCATGTGTTCGCAAAACAAATCCAATACTTTTTTCTTCACCCGTTCCATGAACAATTTTGGATCGACTTTCTTGAACGAGGGAACCACATCGAAAGTTTTAAAAATGCCTTTGATCGCACTCTCCTGTTCTACGGGATTTGATTGGAATGCTTCCACGATGACTCGTGCTAATATTCTTCTCCTTTCCCTTCATCGATTGCTTGTCAAATTTCATTTGATATATCTCGTTTGTCTAGATTCTGAACTGCATCACTCGTTTTAGTTTTAGGGTTTTTTTTCTTTTGAAACTTGAAGTTCTTCAATTGCTTTTTGTTTAATCGTCTTCTTATTTTTCACAACTGAAACATTTTTTTTCCGATGTCGGCATTTTGATTCCTTTTACTATCTTTTTCTTCTTCTTCTCATTTTTCACAACCGATGCATTTTTTGATGCATGCCTTTGAAATTAGATGAAGCCACGCTCGATTTGTTTTATGAGTACCAAAGTGATCTACAGAACATTGTCATCACTGAAGACAGTGAATTTGATAAGGACGATTTGTCGTTACCCTACAGAAGTTACATATATCCAAATATCTCTCTCGAACTCGTGAACAAATTGGGTGGTGAGAGCACATTCACTGATGTAAAAAAAACTCGCAAAAGTAAAGATAAACATTCAACACATTTTTGAAAAAGGAGAAGACACGACCGTCAACATGCTAATAACAGACTTGAAAATATAAAACAATAGTGAGACTGATTTTTAGCGAAGAAGAAGGAAAAAAAAGTAATGAGATCTAGAGAGGTTGAACATCTCTAGATCTCATTACTTTATTTTTTTGTTTTTCTTCTTCTTATTCTTCTTCTTCTTCTTCTTCTTCTTCTTCTTCTTTTCTTCTTCTTCTTCTTCTTCACTACCGCCCATATATATTATAGTAACGTTTCCTTTTTTCTCAAATTTCAGCATCGATTCTTCTTTTCTTTTTTTTATGTGATATATTATGTTCTTTATAAGAACACATTTGTTTATCTGAATCATAATTATGAATGAATGTGGTGCCTCTCTTGGTAACACTCATATCATTACCATTCTCTTCAGAAGGTAGTGGTGATGGTGGAAAATGTCTAATTCTTTTACATTTCAACCATCTATCCTGCTCTTTTTCAGTTCTTTCCTAAGATATCCATCATTAGTGTCTAATTGTTTTTCCACATCTTTTTCCCACACTATCCCGCAATATTCATCATTAGCATCTAATCGTTTTTCCACATCTTTTTCACACTCTATCCCATGATATTCATGATTATTGTCTAATTGTTTTTCCACCTTTTTATCCATTTCATATTATTTTTTTATACTTTCTATGACTTATATTTTTATATTTTATATAATTTTTACATTATAATAACATACTCAAAATCGGTATATTCTTAAACTGCGAATTCTCACCAAACAGCAAACCCTCACTGACTCGCTCAACATTCCGCCCACTCTTCAGATAGAGACCGTTTCCACTGAAAGAGTTGCCACCTCTAATGGGTTCTTGATACAATCCTTCACCATTGTTGTCTATGTGGACACGACACACAGCTCCTCTTTTTTTCAAAAACAGTCCGCTGCCACCCATTAATTTCTCAACTGCCGAACTCGCGAGTCCTGAGAGAGCTCCCACGCTGAGAGTCTTTCAGGGAAAGGGCAATGCTTTTGCGGCAAAGGGTAATGCTTTTGCGGCAATTCCTGCCAATAGCGGTAGGAAACCACCTCTCATATTGTATTTCAATTGAGCGGGACTCAATCACACCCTCAACCCTCTTCCATCACCAATCACTTTCTCCATCCTTTTGATTTGAGTTCTGGTCCAGGCGATTTGATCGTCACCGCCACTCGTCAGATCTTTGTAAGTTAATTTGAATCTCACCACTCGCCTCGAGTTAATGCTCTCTCAAGTTTCTTCCTCTGTCCTTTAGATATGTTCATGTTTTTAACCATGTATTCAGTCATATTTCTTTTTTTTAAATATATTTTGTTCAATTGTTTTTTTGTTTTAATGATAATTATATATATTAAATAATTTTTGTAAATTAATATTGCGTTTATTTTATTTTCTTATTTATATATATACACAATATTTTATTTATTTTTTTTTTGTTTGCTTTTTATATTTCTCTTATGTGAAATCGTATTGTCACCCTCTCTCCACGAAGATCTAACAGTTCACCATTTTGATCCATCAACGTGGTTTTGAGACTATACAACGTGTATACACGTGTAGATAAACTAAATTTTGAGGTCGTTCCATGATTTTATAACCCGGCGACACGTTTGGAAAGAAGGAATAGATCGTCGGTTGAGTGCTACCATTCACGTAGCTTCCAGCAATCACATCCACATTCACCAGAATGCTATTGACTGTGAGAATGTCGACCGTATTTTCAGATGCCGCGTGGCCTAGATACATCTTTCGATCGAATCCCAGCATCTTGCCTATAGAATCGTCCGTGTTGAAATCCACTCGAAAATTATCTTCCAAATCCAACATCGTCTGTAGGGTATTAGGGTTGGGAGTGAGTCTGATCTTGTTGCTTCCATTTCCATCCGTCTTCATTCATGTCTGAATGTAATTGTTCAAATCGTCTATGTCGTAACTTCCTTTGGAAATTCGAATCTCCAACCAATCCACTCTGTCGGAATACTTGAATGAGTTATTCTTTTCGGTGACGTTGGGAAAGGAATAATAAGTCTCCAGATTCACCAACGCCATCTCATATCTTTTCTCTCTATTCAATTCGATGGAAGGTTCGAATTTCGTCGCGAATCGAGTCGAATCGCCACTCACCACGATTTGAATGGATTGTTTTGCAGCCGTATTCTTGGCTATCTGTTCTAACAATTCTCCTTGTTCGAACATTATATTTTTAATTTTTATTTTTTATTTTTTTCAAAACTAAATTATTTGATGATTTATTATTTTCTAATTTTTGTTTTCGCTCTGTATCTTATCATCAGAAACATAAAACTTGTCGAATCCGCACCGATATTTTCCACGATTAAATTTGCTAGTCATATCAATCATGACGAAATTGTAAAGTCCTCCATCCCAAACCCTCTTGCAGAATCTCCTGAATTCCGCCACGCTCATGTCGTTTGCGACGTGATCACCGTAGATGTGATTTGAGATTCTTGAGATCCTGGCGAAAGAGACACAGTAAATTAGCGGTCTCCCTTATGGTCTGTCTGGGCAATCAAAAATAATTCTGCGACAAGTAGAAACAGTCCACATTGCTGTGACAACCCTTAATGTAATACGATTCACATCGGTTCTGTCTCTCCAAAAGCAGGCCGTCGAAAATCATGAGATTCTTATCTTCCGATTTCAATTCTCTAGGATCCGGAACGTCGCTAGTATTCTCATAAAATCAACACTCGACATTCGAAGACGCATTTCTCTTCATCAATTCCATCGCCGCACCGTCCAAAATGGTTGAAAGAGAAACTTCACTTTTGTCGAATTCCTCCCTACTGTCAAAGATTCTAGCTATGATGTCCTTGGGCAATCTATGATCCATGCACTCTCGAAGCAATCTGTATTCGGGTTGAAACAAACTCTTGCCAAACACGAATAATCTGTCGTAATCCAACCAGCCTGGTTGCGACAACAGATTCATCAACAGATTGGTCTTTCCACAATTCGATATTCCCACTATCAAGCCTCTTATGCTTTTGGGAAAGAACTCGTTATTCGGCCTCTTGGTCGCGGCGTCGTTCCAAGACATATCTTTAATGTTCATCTTTATTTATTTTTTTGTTATTTTCAGATTTTTTCAAACACAATTTTTATGTTTTTTCAAACTCAGTTTTTATAAATATTATTATTTATTTATATTACACCGTCGCGAGTTCTCTTCAATCCAGATCCACTCATCATTTTGGCTAAATCTTGTATGGGTACCACAGCATCCTTAAAATCTTTCCAACTTTTCGGCGATTGCTCTAACGTAGCTCGCTTCGCTGGCAGATGGATCAACTTGTCGATCAATGCATCAGCAGCCCTCTTGCCAGCCACAGAAGCTATCCTACCACTAGCGTCAGAAGTGGCTTTCTAACCAGCATCCAAAGCCATCTTCTTACCGACCTCAAATGCGGTTGATGCGAGTTTTCTACCTGCATTGCTCATGAACGCTCGCATTATAGAATCGACAATGCCAGAACCGCCTTGACCGTAAGTTCTAACGTATCCCCTATTCTTTATCACCAACATATTTTTATTTTATAATATATTTTGTTTTTTCACTGTTAAATCGTTTGTTATTTAAATACTTTTTATTATTTTCTAGTGTAAAATTTACTGTTTTTATTTTATCTATTTTTTTTTGTTTGTTTGTTCTCTCTACTTATTATATATATATATATCAATCCTTCAATTCGTTCATCAGCCTTTATAATCGTGTTTATTCAAAACCTTCTGCCTCAACAATTTGTCTCGTATGCTCACTATCTCATTATCTAAGCCAGTATTACCAGCGTGTTTACTTTCCATCAACAATCTCAATCTCTGAGACAGAGCGTCAGAATCACTCGGAAGAAAAGTGGTTCTCACCCCTTTGCCAGTCACTGATTCGACGAATTTCTTATTCATATCCCATATGGATTTCACTACCTGTGTCCACTTGTAACCTCTATTGGCTTTGGGTCTCGTTTTTCTGGCATCATTATTTCTCAACATGGCGTGGATCTGAACCAGAATGTCGCCGTAATTGTTGAAATACCGATCCGTGTAATCTCCAGGCTTGTCAAAAAGGAGCAATTTGCGCAGTCCAGGAGTTAATTCGTACCTTTTCCAACCGAGGATTAAATTATCATCATCCTCTTGAACTTTGGTGTCGCCTACAAAAGTTCTACCGTCAGAATCCTTATAAATTCCATACAACAGATCTCTCTTACCACCATACTCGGACGATGCGATGCTATCAGTGGTGATAGTCGAAGCCACATCGTCGCTTTCGCTCACGTCAGTTTCGATTCTCATGGGAACGTAATCCGGCAATGATCTTTGAAAGGAAAACCCCCTCGTAAAACTGCCGGGCAACGAACCCGTTCTCAAAGAGCTTTCTTTTATGGTCTTCAATTCGTCAATGATCTCTTTCTTACTTCGGTCCTGAACCTCCATCACGGATTTAAATAATTTTGTGGTTTCACGTCTTAATTCCATTTCTCCAAGTCGTCTGCTTCTGTCAGAGGATTGCATGCTTTTCTTAAGTCGTTGATATTCATTGAAAAGCTGATCTCTCCACTTGGAATCTGTGATGTGTAAAAACATTTTTTCGTTTTCTAAAATTATTAATATTTCCTTTAGAGTATGCTAACGTGAGTTATTTTATTATTCTCAAAATTAAATGTATAATTATTTTTATGTTTTAAGTAAATAAAAATCTTCTGTCTTTAATATATAATAACTAAAACCAGTTGAGGAAAAACATTTTACAAAATTAAACCTCGATAAATGCGTTTTTACCCTCGAACGTGTTAAAGATCACATCACCGATTATTCACTCTGTGACGAACAGGAGGACTTTGAAAAAGTTTGAAAGTTTAGTGCATAAGAACGGCACGTTTTTATCGTAATCCTAAAAACAGCATTTTAGATGAAAGTGAAAAAATTCTGTTTTAAAACCACTTTCCGAACGTAAAAATGAAAAACCAGTTTCTGATTTCAAACCACTTTACGAACGAAAAATGAAAAAAACTGGTTTCTGATTTAACGCATTTGAGAATAATTATATCCGTTAAAAGGGTTCATTCATATCTCCGAAACATTATCACGAGTCAATTAAATTTCAATTTACCTCTTAAAAACCTGACTGAGTGGAAACGCGATTTTATTGTCCATTTATTAAAACGAAATACCTTTCATTCACACTGGAACAAAACATGAAAAGGATTTTGCAAAGATTTCATAGTGTCAATTTAAAACACAATTTTTATTTCTTAAAACCCATCTAAGTGAAACGCTTTATAGTTGAATTTTTATTTGAATAAAAAAAACAATTTTATTTATGCCAATTGCAATATTGAAAAAACTCTGCAAAACTGTTTTATTACGATTTATCTTAAATCTCGCAATGACAAAACGTGAACGGACGATTTCCATCGGTTCTAATTTTCCAAACTAGAGTTTTTCAATGTCATCCATTGAACGAAAACCTTTTCATTTATACAAGAACAAAAAAATGAAAGGATTTTGCAAAGATTTCATAGTGTCAGTTAAACACAAATTTTCTCGCTTAAAACCCATCTAAGTGGAACGCAATTTTATAGTCGACTCTGTTGAATGAAAAAAAGCTATTTTATTTAGACTAAGTACAAAAATTGAAAACTCCTCAAAACTGATTCAATTACGATTTACCTTAAAACTCGTGAAGTGAATCGGCAAATCGGTTTCGCCGATCGGATCGCACCCTAGGCCATCCGAAACGCGATCACGAATGTGGTGGTCCAGAAGCCGCAAAACGCATTTTTCGATGTACCGGAAGCCCAAATCAGTTTGGAAAATTTTTTTTTAAAAATCCTCGATGAGTAACTACACTTTACACTCACTTTTCACCGTTGGCCAACGTCGAGAAAAGGTTTTGAGGTCGATTTTTCCTGGTCTAGAATCCGCAAATCGGTTTCCCAATCAGATCGCACCCTCGACCGTTCAAACAGCCGTTGGCGAACGTAGGTGGTCCAGAATCCGCAAACTGCTTTTTTTGATGCTGGTCTAGAATCCACAAAACGTTTTTGCTTGCCTTCACCAACGATAGATCGAAGGTCTGATCCGTGATGGGAACGTCGACAAAAATTTTTAAATTTACATTTTCTTTAAATTTCATACATTTTTTCACTTTTGAGCGATGTGTCGAATGTACTCGGATGTTTGAACGGTTAAAAGTGCGATCTGAGAGCCTCAAAAAACAATGCGAACTCTGGACCACCATGAAAAAATGACATTTTTTACACTCTGTACACGATTTAACACTGAACCCCTATGGCGGTACACGTACATGCACGTGTACGTGTACAGTTTTTTAAAAAAGTGGCCTAGAATCCGCAATTATCACCTACTAGCATTCATTAGTAAGCTGTTTCTTGAAAACATGTCTGGAAGGTAGGGCCGTAAGTTAGCATCAATTCCATTCCAAGTCTTTTGGAAGCTATGTTTTGGAGGTTTGGCAGAGAATTGGGTTCTAGCTTTCTGTGACTGTATCATGCCAACTTGTCTTGTTTGAAGTCCAGATGAAGAGTGCACACTAAAAAATGTTTTGAATGAGTCGGGCAACCTATCGTTTTTCCAATCGTGCATGAATAGAGAGACATTCACTTTGTATAGATCGTTAAATTTTTAAATGTTATTATCCTTAAAAAAGGGATCAGTATGGCTATTATTCTTTTTACAACTAACTACTCGCATCGCACGTTTCTGTAGAGAGTATATTTTACTGCTGGATGGCCCATGCCCCCAAATATGGATTGCCTACAGTAGGTGACTATGAACTAATGTATAAGACAGTAATATCAGTGATTTCTTGGGGAGAACATTTTTCACTTTATTTAGACAGTAGATTGCACTTGACATCTTGGAACATACTGTGGATATGTGGTTCTTAAAATTGAGGTTCTCGTCAAGGTATACGCCTAAGAACTTAGCGACTTTTTTTGTTGGGAGTTACCTATGGGTGAAAGCTTAGTATTGTTAAGAACAAGTCGGATTTGTTCAGATTGTTTGGTGGGTGTAGCATAATATATTTACATTTATTAGCATTCACTTGGAGTTTGTTGCAACAGCACCAGTCGAATATTTTATTCAGCTCAGTATTAACTGTAGTCACCAGAGTATTCAGGTCATGTCCAGCTGTAAACGGGTTTGTGTCGTCGGCAAATGATAACAGGTTAAGAACAGTGGAGTATCTCATATCATTCATGTAGATTAAAAAGAGGATAGGCCCCAACACAGACCCCTGAGGGACCCCACAAGTGACATGTCGGTTTGGGGACCGATTCGTGTTATATTCCACATACTGTTCTCTACCAGTTAAATAGCTTTGGAACCAAAGTTTACTTATCCCTCTTATTCTGTAGAATTCCTTATCCCTCTTATTCTGTAGAATTCCATTTTGCTAAGTAGAATTTCGTGACTAATGGAGTCAAATGCCTTAGACAAATCAAGGAAGACGGCTAGAGTAGGGTCTTTTGTAGGCTTGTCGTTGCATTCAGCGCCATACTGCAAAAGGTGCATGATGGGGTGGAAAGAAGAATGATTTCTGTGAAAACCGTACTGATGTTCGTACAGAATATTAAAATCATTGAGAAAATTAGAGAGTCTCCGGTTCATTATTTTCTCCAGAAGTTTCGAAAAAGCTGGTAATAAACTAATTGGTCTGTAGTTACTAAGCTCACGAAATTACCCCCTTTGAAAATTGGTATCACCTTTGCTATTTTCATTTTATCAGGGACTTCACCTTGTATAAATGCCTGATTGAATATATAGACCAGGGGTTTCGCAATCCCACAAATTGTCTCTTTCATTATTTTTGTAGATAAATTGAAAGTGTCGATACTCACTTTTCCTTTCAATTGTCCGGTTGTCAATATGATTTCTTGCTCGTTTGTTGGGGTAATAAAAAAAACAGTCCGGGTAATTTCCATTCATGAAGTCACCGAAGTTGTTATCGAAGGTGGAGACGTTATCGTTAATAGTCTGACCAATTTCTGAGAAGTAATCATTAAAACTAGTGCAGATTTTATCGGGGTCAGATATTTCAACATTATTATGAGATATGCTAGAGGGAAGTGCCGCCGCTGATTTTGATTTGTTGATTAAGGTGCGAAGTATTTGCCACGTTTTTTTTAGAGTCGTGTCTGTTTGTTTCTATAACGTCATTTTAGTATACAGCCTTACTTCGTCTCTTTAATTGATTAAGAATCGAGGAGTACGTTTTATATTTATTGATGTTAATTTCCGTGGGTTTTCTCAATTTAACTAGTTAAAGTTTATTTTTAGTTTGGGAGGACTGTAACAGACCCGATGTCATCCAGGGCTTACGTTGTATGAGCCTTTTGGGTAAGTTCAAGCTTCTCAGGGGAAATGCCGATTCGAATGTGTCAAGGTAGATATCCAAAAATGTTTCGTATGCTGTATGGGCACACGTAAAGCTACACACTGAGTCAAAGTTAATATTGTGATGCAAGTTTTTGAATAGATCAATGTGTTCTCCCTTGAATGATCTTCTAAGGTCGGGTGATGGCTTGCCGGGCTCGTTATCACCTTTCTGTATGTAAAATGTGGCGAAGTGATCTGAAATATCAGAGAAATATCAGTAACTAATATTCCCGCACTGTAGGTAGCGGATACATTATTGGAATAAATATAGTCAATTAAAGTCGCTGAATGCTCGGTTATTCTGGTTGGTTTAGTTATTTCTGGCATGAATCCATCACTAAACATGTTATCTATGAATGCGTTAGTTTTTCTGTGATTTTTAAAATTCAGCAAATCTATGCTCGTGTAGTTTGAAGATTTCTGTTAGACCAATTACGTTCAACATATTCTCACCTTGCTGGATGTCACAGAGGAAGTTGGTGAATGAGTCCCAGTTAGCACTAAGGCTTCTACAGTTTAGACTAAGAAGGGTTACATTGTTGTTTTGTCTGTGGAAATTCCGTCGGAAGTTGGAAGGCGAAAAATAATTGCATGAGTGACCATGAATGGTAAAAGGGGACTCTGAATCATCGTCTTGCAAAAGACTCATCGAGTGATTATACTTGGACGCAAGATTATATCGGTCGTCACTCTGTATCTCATCCAACATTATATTTTCATTCGCCATGAGTGCGCGTCAGGTAAAGTAGAAAGATGTGGACCATAAGCAGTGGTAGAATAACAGCTGTAATAATTGTGTAGTTAAAATTTGAATAAAGCAGATTTGGTGTAAACCTTTTCAGCTCATGACAGCTGAGAATAGATTAATATACAATTTATAACTTTTTACACGTACGTCGTGGTGGAGAACTGTATTACAAAGGTGGCTCATATTTTCATAGAGCCCACAGGGTTAATAATGGGGTGTATGAGCTTTTCGGCTGGACCTATTTCAAAGGAGTACATTACGTGTACGCTCCATTTAAAACCCCCTTTCGTCACACCCGGTGAACACATTGTCTTCACGGGTCCACACCCCCCTTTGCGAGGCTAATTAAAGACGACAAGAAAATCCAGACATCAAAGGCAGTTCGTTTCTTGATGAAACCGAATTACTGATATCCAGTCGCATATGAAAAACATTCTGTGTTTATGCAATTAATACATCGATTCGTTTTCAAACATAATAAAAATGAATGTAGACTATTTCATTATTTGTCCCCCAACAGGAATCAACTATTTATTTAAACAAAAATACAGCATAAATGATGGACAACATTTTGTTGTGAATGCGAATTAATTTCAAGCACATTGATAACAAGAACGCCCTCATCTTAGCATAAAGCGGGCCATCCACACTCAATATGATTGTCAATATAATTGTCAATAATTTATATTGACAATCTTATTGATCATGAATGGGCGATATTGAAGACTTGATCAATGTATTGAAGAATATCAGAGAGCTCAAATATTTATTGACGTATTGTCAATAATATTGATGTGCATTTTTGTCACATCAATTGTATTGATCAATATTTCATTCTTGTCAAAAACACAGAGCCATCAACATGGCAAAATCAATCAAAGATTGATCAATCAATCCTATGATTGTCGAATCAGAAATGAAAGAAATATTGATCAAAATGATAGTGCAGTTGAGGGCAAACATTATATTGTCAATAATATTGAGTCAATAATATTGACAATTATATTGACTGTGGATGGGCCGCTTAACGTATACATTGCATTTCAAACCGCACTTGTTAATTACCCCGTCGTTTGTGTAGAAACGACCGGGAAAATGAAAAGCTGTTTTAGTGAGGTCATGTGAGAAGGATTACATAAACAATTAATGTTTGGCGAGAAAAATCTTTCAGAGACTGTTCCTGATCAGCAATTATATTGTTCAGTCAGAAAATGTCTATATCCTACATTTAATAAAATATTCAGATACAAATGCAATATCTTTCATTTCCAGAACTCTGTACTGCGGTTTAATAAAGGAATTGAAAAAATCCGTTCGTTAATTCGTGAGATTTTCGATTTGTTTTCATATTAAAATAAAATTTTCGCTGATATATGATTTGGATTCCCTGGAATAGAACGAGTATTTCAGTGAATGAAATGTGTTCTTGGTGCACGGTGTTTTTGAGTGCTCAGAGTGCGAGCATCCTAATTAGAATCTCAATTATGGAAACACTGGAACTAACAGCGCGACTGAAGAAAACGATAGCAGCTCTGGGCGTCTCTTGTCCTGTAACCTGGACTATCCAAGAGACAGACAAGAGCGTCCATCTGTCTCTTGAGTTCCAGATCGAGGAAGACGATCTTTGTACTTTGTTTTCAAAAAAAAGAAGTGAAATTCTAAAAAAGGACACCGATTAAATTTTAAAGAGACTCGTGAGTATAACCAAATCACGTCTCCCAACCACAAAAAAATTGTTAACCCCCCCCCCCCCCCCCCCCCAGTTAAATTATTCTTGTGTATTTAAACAAACACATGTTGAATGGATCACTACCTCGCTCAAGAGGTGTGCTGTCTGAAATGTTTGGGGGGGGGGGGGGAGTGGTCATTGCATTTCCACATAATTTCTTAGACAATAATGTACACTGTGATAATATTTAATAGTGCTTCTTTCCCGTGGCAACGGGAAGTGAAGCAGTGCTTATTTACTATGGTAAGAAAGTTCCACTTTACTGGTAAAATAGGACCCAGTCACCAGTGCCTGGGATGAATGTCCACTAAAATGGGCACCAAAGGGGTACACGATCGGCTAAACTTGACTTTAGACATTTAATGTGGTCACAATTTATTTATTTATTGTGTTTAATGTCACGTTTCTGCAACTATGGCCAATTGCGACCGATGGGCACAATTAGCCATAGCTGATGAAAAGTGACCTTAAACACCAATAAATAGATAAATAAATAGCTAATGCTTCTTGCAAGGTGTCTAGTTTGTTCACACAATTTATTTCGTGTGTGTAGATAAGTGCAGGGTGGATTACAACTAAATCACACAGAGTGAATTATCCACTCAACTTCAACTTACAGGCGCCGATAAACAGCAGACAAGCAAGCAAATTGTCTCTTGATGGATGTGAAGATAAATCTGGTGGCCCTTAAAAAAATCAGTTTGTGTCAAAAAATATGAGTTCTGTAAAACATTCACTTGACAAGTGATTTGGTAGTAGTCCACCTGTCAGGTACTGTGTATTTTTACTCATTAGTAGCTGAGTGCTAACTCCATGGAATATTAGCAGAGATTTTCTATTCAAAAGTGCAAACAAAACCCGATCGATATTACAGTGCTTTCAAAGAGAGCTTGTGTATATATTTTTTTAAAAGATAATATATTCTATCATTCATGTGTGCAAATGTTTATAGATACTTGTAAAGAATTAAAGTCACATATCATTAATCACAAAACTCGATCGATATTATAGTGCTTTGAAAGAGTGCTTGCGTATATATTTTTTTATTCTGTTATTCGTGTGTGCAAATGTTTGTAGATAAAGCATTAAAGTCAGATATCATTAATAAAAAAAAATTGCTTAATAAAGTATTGTTTGTTAAAATATTTTGTCCCAAAAATCAGTCAACACAGATGACTGTCCAAAATATCATCATTGACAACTGCACTTGTTATTGTTGAAGTAATTACCATGGATACTAAAAAGTTCCCCTCAAAGCCAATTAGCTTATCCTATTTTTAGACACCCTATTATGCAATCGATCAGTGGAGAGGAGAGAATATTTTAAATGGACTGTACATGTAATGAATAAAGTTATTGTGTCCAGAGAACACGAGAATGACCCAGATAAGGGATAACATTCGATTGTCCGGGAACACGACCAGAGAATGGTCATGGGCAGAGCCCGAGACCATTCTCAGGCCAGGTTGCTAGAGATGGGCAATATACCGAAAAACCGAACCGATACCGATATCATGGGGGACACCGAAAAACCGAACCGACCCAATCTTTTAATACCGAAGCCAACGGTATTTTCAATTTTCCCTGTGCATTCGCTATTTATAAGGCCTTGATGAGGATTGATAGCAGTTGAAGTGTTCATTTTCATGAAAGAAGTGACTGATTTTATTTTTCAGTTTTGTTAAGCCTTAAGGACCAGGGCAGTTGTACTAAATTATCAATAGTTTACGACCTGTACATGTCCAGTTGCTTAGCAGTGATTTCTAGCCAAGTCTTGGCTGCCTTAACAGGCAGCCAAGACTTGGCTAGAAATCACTGACCAGGATAATTTTACAACTGCCATCAGGCCCACCTAACGATGACATCTTCAGGACACACATTCTATGATTCTATGATTACAGACGCCTTAAGTGGAGCTTGAAAAGTTAAGGCGTATTTAGAACAAGTCACCAAATTACTGTAGATATGATCTGTGTTGACAAAAGAATGACAATGTTGAGCCCATCAACAATGGCATGTGTAGCACTGTGATAGAATGATACAAGAACAACTTATTTTGTATTTTTCTGACATGGATTCCCCTTTGGTACTATCAGTGAATCTGAAGTCACATACCGAATACCGAACCGATACCGCGGTATCCCCACACAAAAATACCGAAACCGATACCGAACTCAAAATTCCTTCACCGCCCATCTCTACAGGTTGCAAATGTCGAGTGCAGATATGACTTGCAACCATCGTTACCTGTCTCGTCTCAGCGAACAAAGAAGTCCACGTTCTTTACGTGATGAACTGGATATTGTTTTCATTAGTCTCATAGAGAACAACTAAAAGGTTGGTTAAAAAAGAAAGAATTCAACACATGACCAGTGTTGGTAAATATTTTTTCTCATTCGAGGCGAGATGAGGTTTGTGTTCACATCTAATGTTTTTAACTGGACACTATCAATACATTCAGGGAATAATCAGGTCGAAATGAGTTTCTGAAGCAACAGATACTGGATGGTGATTAATTTCGAGACCAAGCGAATTAAATGTTGTCAAGCTCCGCTGGGTAATTAAGTTATTGTGTCATAGAACCCGAGGATGACCCAGACAGGTTGCATCACTGGGTCACGAGTCAGTTGTCCGGTGTTTACAAGTTAAGGAGACACAACTGGCACTTCACGCTTCCCTGGCAGAAACATTTAGTTTAAACAATATTTATTGAAAAAAGATAAGTTAACTGTATACATGCAAACAAGTGTAAACGTATTGAATGTTTTGTACATAAATTTCAGTGAATACATTTAACACCTAAAATATCAAACTAACTTGTTGTAGTTGGGGATTCGGAAGAAAACTGAATGCTTATATAAACAGTCTCCCAAGTCTGCAAGATTACACAATTTCAGTTAGACAGATAGAACGGGTGGGTCTGTTGGATATTGTTTAAACGCGGAAAAAATGAAGAAAGTAGATCGAGAGGAACAGTGAAGGAAAAGGATGACATTTGAAAAAAGGGCCAACTTGAATGCAAAAGACATCAACATTGATCGACAACAGTTAGAGAACTGACTCACTTGGAAATCGTAGCCTAACGCTAGTATAAGATGAGGGTATTCTAATGGACAACGGACGGGGGGTGGGTGGGGGTGGGGGTGGGGTGCGAGCGCTGTTAACGTTTTTCATTTCAGTAAGGAACACGGCTTCGGAGCACCGCTGCCAGCACCATGCACCGCCGGGAAACGAACAATGTCTCGCAAGTGAAAGACGCATTATTCATTAGCATGCAATGTCTTTTTCAATAATATACGAACCACCGCTCGCCACCCGAGGCACACAGCGCGGCAACAATAACCCGGACCCCCCCCCCCCCCCCAACGAAAAACCCCAGCAGTGTGAGAAGCTAATAGTGAACCAGGCCCTCAACCAGCAGATATTTCATTTGATGTAGGGTTTTACTAAAAAAAGAAAACTTACGTAAGACAGACAAGCAAACCCTCCGTCACCGATCATCAGGTTAGTTTGATGGTCCATCAACAGAAGAGATAATTGGATAATACGATAGGAGCTCACTTGAAAGAGATGTTGTATTGAGAGATCATCCAGAGGGCGACTAGGCCCTGATTCCATCCATTGTAAACTATAAGGTGAGCAGCGGTAGCGTCGCAGTTATTGGAAGCGTTTACTAAGTAGAATAAAGTCCTGCACCATTTCAAATACAGGCAAATTTTCTTCACTGGTAAGGAATTCGGAGCCAAATAGGAGTGTTGTCACATCTGGTGCAAATGGAAGTGATTTTATTGTTGACCTGCGTGCCTCTTCAAAATCAGGACAGAACAAAAGAAAGTGTTCGCTTGTCTCGAGGACACCACACTGACACAGGGGCGAAGGCGACAGGTGGTTATTGAATAAATGGGTGCTTAAATTACTGCAACACAACCGCAATCTGCAGTGATAGATTTGTCCTATTCGTGATTTTGCATGGCCATAAAAAGACGGTGGTCGCAGATTGCCCCTGTTAAGATAACTTGCGAAATTACTCACTGATGAATTTTCTCTGATTGATAAAGGTATGTCGTTCCATAGGCTTGTAGTTCTCGGTATAAATGAAGACTGGTACTGTTGGATGTTGCAGGAGAGAACTCAGGGGTCATTACCTGCTCGGAGATTGAGACATCGGCTGGTGGAAGAGACTATTGGAGTTACCTTATTAGCAATATATGGGCGCGTCGTATGGTGAAACATTCGGAAAAATTGTTTGAGTTTGTGTTTGCGACGTCTTTCCTCAAGAGAGACCCAGTGGGTTTCATTGTACAACGCGGAAGTCCTAGCACTCATGGTTACGCCAGTCACTATCCTTGCGGAAGCCAACTGTACTTTTCCCCAATCATTTTTATTACTCGCCATGCAATTATCCCAAATTGTGCTACCATATTCAAGAAGAGGCCTAATATAAAGGCAAAGTAAATCTTTTCAAGGACACTGCGGTCAAGAGTAAACTTTTGCCTCCTCAGTAAATCTACTCGAGACCATGCTTTACCGCAGATATGTTCAATGTGGTCATTGCACGTACATGCATCATTTAAGATAATTCCCGGGTGCTTGCGATTTTTAACTTCCGATATCTGGCCATTACCAAGAAATAGTGGTGGGTGCACAGCAGGGCTAACCTTGCGCGATATGAGCATGGTCTCAGATTTTTTAGGATTGAACTCAACCAACCAGGTCTTGGCCCAATGCTCTATTGTAGTCAGATCCTGGTTGATCACAGTTGCTGCTTGGGTTGGATTCTCAACTATTAGATAAAATGATGTATCATCAGCGAAGAGCCGAATGCTACTCAAGAGGTTATCTGTTATGTCATTGATATATATGAGAAATAATAGGGGGCCACGTGTCGATCCCTGAGGAACTGCAGAGTTTATCGGTCTCCAGGATGAGGTCTCGGAAGCAATTGCGACCCTCTGGGCCCTGTCGGAGAGGTACGATTTTAAAAATGCAAGTAGATCACCTGACACTCCATTTTCTCCAGCTTGCGAATGAGACTGACATGCCACACCTTATCGAAAGCTTTACTGACGTCGCAGAAGACTACGCGAACCTCTTTTCCGTCGTCGAGGGCTCGGCAGAATTCGTCATAGAGGTCAGTTAGTTGAAGTATAGTCGAATCACCAGGGGTGAATCCCGACTGAAATTGACTTAGGATGTTGTTGTCGCTCAAGTACTTCCACAACTGTTTAAAAATACATTTTTCAAAAACCTTGCCAACACAACTGAGGAGGGAAATCGGACAATAGTTCGTTACTACATTGGATGGATGCTTTTTTTTAAAACGGGCGTTACATTAGCCTTCTTCCACATAAGTGGAAAGTAATTATTATTCAGGAGAATATTGAAGATTACTGAGAGAGGTTCACATAAGGTTAATTCACATTCCTTCAGCAATCGGGGACTTATAAGATCAGGTCCTGCAGCCTTTGATGCATTAAGGGATTTTAGCGCTTCGTATACTTCGCTGCTCTGTATGATTATCCTGTCTATTGAGTAAGGGGTGGGTGTGGCCAGTATATAGGTAGAGAGGCCTGAAAGTCATCCACTGATGAGATAGAACTAAAGTATTCATTAAACACATCAGCTTTTTCCCCATTTGTGGCTGATAGCCGGAATATCTGAATTGGTGTTGCCAATGAACGTCTTAAGGGTTTTCCACCACTGGGCTGGCGTAGTTGCACGACTAGTGAGTACTGACTGTACGTTTGCAACATAAGCTGCCTTCGCCTTCCTGATGGCCGAGACCACTTCGTTTCTCTTCTGTTTATATTTTTCAAAGGACTGTGGGAGACCATTGCGTTTGGCAATACGATATAACCTTTTCCTCTGTCTTATTAGTAATCTTATTTCGTTATGCATCCATTTTGGTTGATACTTTCTAACAGTGATCCATTTGTTGGGTATATGGCGAGAAGCAGTGTTAAGTAGCTCTTTAGAGAACTCAGAGACAATTATATCCAGACTCGATGCATTGAAAAAAGTGTCCCAGTTCACACAGCGAGCGCGTCATAAAGTCAACAGGAATGGAAGGAAGCTGTTGAACTTCACAAACGCGCTCGGTCTGAAGATTCTGAACAGGGACGCGAGGTGTAAGGGGAAATGGACCTGGGAGAGGAACGACAGAAAATCAATAATCGATTACATCCTCACAGATATTAATTTATGGAGGGAGGTGATAGGGGTAGAAGTGGATGATGAGGGGAAAATGGAGGTGGATAGTGATCACAACTTGATTACAGTGACGATCAGGGCCAAAACACTAGTAAAATGCAAAGGAAGCTCTAAGGAGATTTGGGAACTCAAAAAAGATGCTGACTGGGCGAAGTTCAATGAAAAACTGAAACCAAAGCTTGCAACCGTACCCAAGAGGGGCGGTGTCCAGAAGATGGCCGACGTCATAGTTGCGAGCCTGGTGGAGGCAGGAAAGGAAAGTGTAGGAAAGGTCAGGGTGCCAACGCGGGAACTTGGGTACAGAGTGAACGAAGAACTGAAAAGGACCATCAAGGGAAGAAAAGCTAAATGTGCTGCATACAGGAGAAGTAGAAAACTTAAGGGGGCGGAAAGCAATGAGGCCACAGTTGCTAAGGAAGAATACCACCAAGCACGAAATAAAGTAAATAAGATTAAAGACGATAATCGGAGAGTACGAAATAGCAGTCTTATTAGGACGATAAGAACGACAGGGGGGTCGAGTTCGAACGTATTTTGGAAATGGGTGAATAAACGCAACAAAGAAAGTAACCCACAGAGTATTAAAGTAGATGGCAGAGTTACAGACGAGCAAGATCAAGTCGCATCAGAACTAGTCAAGCACTGGGAAAAGGTAAACGATAAGGGATGGGGCATGGGGAGCCCACCAGAGTGTCCGAATCAGGCCGAGGAAAACCTATCGAGCTTCGTGTGCAGCGAAATTAAAACGGAGGAGGTGCGAAAGGTGATATCAAAATTAAGGGATGGAAAAGCGGGAGGAGTGGATGAAATTCCTAACGAGTTTATCAAAAAAGGGGGAGAGGAACTCGTGGAAAGCCTAACTGCCCTATTCAATCTAGCCATAGAAAATCAAGAGGTCCCAAAGGAGTGGAGAGAAAAAGTAAAGTGACATTTATTCACAGAAAGGGGGAAAAAGACGTTTTGGATAACTATCGAGGGATCTCTGTCAGTAGCAACATTGGAAAGGTTTTCTGTAAAGTCCTGTATGGGAAACTAGAGGAGGTGATTGAGAAGCAGGGTTTTTTGGGAGAAATCCAGAATGGCTTCAGGAAGGGAAGGAGAGTTACTGATCATCTTTTCACACTATCCCAAATGATAGAATCCGCGAAAGCAAAAAAGAAAAAGATGTTTATGGCCTTTTTGGATATCAGAAAGGCATACGATAGAGTATGGATAGAGTATGGAGGGAAGGTATGTGACGCAAGCTGGAGGCTATGGGCTTAGGAGGCGAGTTTGTTGGAATTATGAAAGCATTATATAAAGATGTACAGATTATATATTATATATTATTATGGAGATAGGCCTAAAACAAGGGTGTATCCTTTCGCCGATCCTGTTTGCATTGTACATCAAAGGTTTAGGAGATGAACTCCTGCGTAGCGAGGAGGGGGTAGCAGTTGGGGACTTGAAGATCCCAGGGCTATTTTTTGCAGACGATATGGTTCTAGTGTCAGAAAGCGAAATGGGGCTAACGAAAATGCTGGGAATTACTGGGAAATATGGGAGCAAATAGAGACTCGAACTTAATGAAAGCAAGAGCAAAGTTATACCTGTGGTCCGCAAAGTGGACCCCACTCAAAGGTGGAGAGTGGGTGAGTTCTGCATTCCGGAAGGGAGCAGCAAACTTCTCAGTGTAGGAGAGACAGGTGATTACGAGTATTTGGGGGTAAATATAAACATTACAGGAAGAGGCATCTACCGGAACCACACAAATAAATTGATTCTGAAGGGGAAGCGCATCCTTAACCAAATGAAACTTATAGGGAGAAACAGTTTCAATAAGGTTTTCGTGGGGGAACCATTTGGGAAACGGTGGGGCTGCCAAGTATAACACACGGTACGGAAGTGGTACCCCTAAACCGGACGGCCATAAAGAGCTTGGAAATCCTGCGGAACGACACAGGCCGATGGATAACGGGGTCGAGTAATGCCGCAGCGCTAGAAGCAATCAGGGGTGAGCTTGGGTGGATGAGGATCAAGGACAGGATAGACCTGTTGAAGCTCGGTTATCTTAATTATTTGGTAAATCTCCCCGACAGCCGATGGTGTAAAGTAATGTTCCTGAGAAGTTTCAACTCAAGTATCACTTGGTCCAAGTGAGGGAGCTACTCATTGGAGATCTCGGACCTGGACGTTGGGGCAAACCAGGGTAAAAAAATCGTCAGAGAAAGGGTCATGGAGGATTGTAACCGTAATTGGCGAGAGGGGGTCAAATCAAAGAGGTCTTTGGGTGGCCTGCGTGATAAAGAGAAGCCAGGTTTTGAAGAGTACCTTGATGGCACCTTTGGGGGGTCACTGTTGTTCAAGCTGAGGTCGCTATCCTTGTTGCTACATACACATAGTTATGACACCAATTGTAGTTAGAGGGGTGTTGACTTGTACACATGGTTACAGTGATAACTGTACTGAACACAATTATCTACCTTACCCATGACCATAAGTGCATGTTCCTCAATTGAAAACAATATATATATGTATTGTGTATATTAATAGCAATAACTGTACTAAATATAATTCATCACCCTTCCTGCTCATGTATATATAGATATTATATCTGTTAACTGAACTTTATATACGTGTGGGCTTAACGTAATAGTGTAGATATGGCAACACCAGGATCCCAATGGATCTGGGTGTTGCCATATACACATAGTTATGCAACCAACTGTACTTAGAGATGTGTTGACTTATACACATGGTTACAGCAATAACTGTACTGAACATAATTGCCGACCTTAACGTAATAGTGTAGATATGGCAACACCAGGATCCCACGGGATCAGGGTGTTGCCATATACACACAGTTACGACACCAACTGTACTCAGAGATGTGTTGACTTATACACATGGTTACAGCAATAACTGTACTGAACATAATTACCTACCTTACCCATAACTATCAATGCCTGTTTCTACAATTGATATATGCATATATATGTGTATATGCATGAATGTATGTGTGAGTATGTTTATAACATACATGACTCAATTTTCCTAATACACGTGGTTGCAGCAATAACTGTACTGAACATAATTACCTACCTTAACGTAATAGTGTAGATATGGCAACACCAGGATCCCACGGGATCAGGGTGTTGCCATATACACACAGTTACGACACCAACGGTACTCAGAGATGTGTTGACTTATACACATGGTTACAGCAATAACTGTACTGAACATAATTACTTACCTTACCCATAACCATTCTGCTTGTTTCTAGAAATGAGAGAATGTATTTAAATATTGTACAGATAGGTGCTGCATCAACTGTATTTAATATGATTAATTTCCCTTCCTACTTATGTATATATAGATATTATAATGTCAACTGACAGTACTCTATATATTTGTGGGCTCCGTGCAATGGTATGGATATAGCAACAGCTTGACCCCATGGGATCAGGGTGTTGCTACATACACATAGTTATGACACCAATTGTAGTTAGAGGGGTGTTGACTTGTACACATGGTTACAGTGATAACTGTACTGAACACAATTATCTACCCTACCCATGACCATAAGTGCATGTTCCTCAATTGAAAACAATATATATATATATTGTGTATATTAATAGCAATAACTGTACTAAATATAATTCATCACCCTTCCTGCTCATGTATATATAGATATTATATTTGTTAACTGAACTTTATATACTTGTGGGCTTAACGTAACAGTGTAGATATGGCAACACCAGGATCCCAAGGGATCAGGGTGTTGCCATATACACATAGTTATGTCACCAGCTGTACTTAGAGATGTGTTGACTTATACACATGGTTATAGCAATAACTGTACTGAACATAATTGCCGACCTTAACGTAATAGTGTAGATATGGCAACACCAGGATCCCATGGGATCAGGGTGTTGCCATATACACACAGTTACGACACCAACTGTACTCAGAGATGTGTTGACTCATACACATGGTTACAGCAATAACTGTACTGAACATAATTATCTACCTTACCCATAACTATCAATGCCTGTTTCTACAATTGATATATGCATATATATGTGTATATGAATGAATGTATGTGTATGTTTATAACATACATGACTCAATATTCCTAATACACATGGTTACAACAATAACTGTACTGAACATAATTACCTACCTTAACGTAATATTGCAGATATGGCAACACCAGGATCCCACGGGATCAGGGTGTTGCCATATACACACAGTTACGACACCAACTGTACTCAGAGATGTGTTGACTTATACACATGGTTACAGCAATAACTGTACTGAACATAATTACCTACCTTACCCATAACTATCAATGCCTGTTTCATACATATACACATATATATATATGCATATATATGCATATATATATGTGTATATGTATGAATGTATGTGTGAGTATTTTTATAACTTACATGACTCAATTTTCCTAATACACATGGTTACAGCAACTGTACTGAACATAATTACCTACCTTAACGTAATAGTGTAGATATGGCAACACCCTGATCCGACGGGACCAGGGTGCTGCCATACACACACAGTTACGACACCAACTGTACACAGAGATGTGTTGACCTACACACATGGTTACAGCAATAACTGTACTGAACATAATTATCTACCTTACTCATAACTTTCAATGCCTGTTTCTACAATTGATATATGCATATATGTGTGTATATGTATGAATGTATGTGTGAGTATGTTTATAACATACAGGACTCAATTTTCCTAATAGACAGTAGGTATTGTTTGTTTTTCTTTTTTTTATGTGTGTGTGGGGGGGGGGGGGGGTGGTGGGGGGGGGGGGTGCTCGCGCGCTTATGTGTGCATGTGTCCATCTATCATTCCTGGAATCCTGTCTTGTGATCCTGGAGTTGCACACTTTCGTAGTGGGTGGATTTTCCACACCGCAGAGTTTCGCGTGCAACGCACGTTCATAAGGCAGAATAGTGCCGGGTAAATGATACGTGGTAACCCACTCTTCCCTTGGAAGGTGGTTGGCTAGTCCCGTGTGGGACTTGGGTGGTGGGGTGGGGTGGGGGGGGGGATACGTGTATCCGCGGACACGTCTGTGTGTCTAGTGTGAGTGTGTGTGGGGGTGATGAGCGAGCGTGCGCGCGTGGGTTTCATTTGTGTGTGTGTGTGCGGGGATGCACGTGTGGTGAATGAATCAGTTTGGATAACCTATACATGCCTGAATGTAGATGTTATTGCCAAGAGCACAGACAGATCACTTATCGTGTCATATTGTCTTTTTCTAACCCATATCTGTACCCCGGTGTGTAATGCTTGAGTAGTATTCTGGATAACAAACAGAAGAGTGAATCTTTTGTTTGTCAGTACAGCCGTCTTGTTTCGCTGTATTAGAACTTCCTGAGTGGACGGTAGTTGATCGCCACGTGCAAAATTAATATTATTGTGACAATAGAGATGGTTGATATGGTCATCGATTGGCTACGAGTGAACACAGGTACCTGTCAAACAAGTATCGTCAATCGACTGCATCGTGCAACGGAGAACATAGGTCAACGTCATCGTTAACCATTGACTTCCTTTTGTTTTTGTGTGTTAGAGTGAATGCCATATATTTGGAGTTCCCTTAAGGACTATGTCGTGTCAACTTGACAGCGGTATTTAGATGTAAAAAATTCACCAATAATCAGACTTCAAAATGCATTTCCAGTTGGAAAGAGTACAGGCCCAGTGTTTATTTAATGCATATAATCTATAGGGCATGCCTACATACCAGAGTTCCCAACATATAAACTTCAGAAAATAATTTTTCAATTTTTGTGATTCAACTTTTGGGAATTTAACATGACATGGTCCTTAACACAGACGCCGATTGGGTCACATAACATATCCTTGTGACTGTTTCTTCACTCCACTTCCACAACTCATGTCGTTACATACCAGATTTCCCAACATATAAACTTCAGAAAATAATTTTTAAATTTTTGTGATTCAAATTTCGGGAATTTAACATGAAATGGTCCTTAATACAAACGCCGACTGGGTCACATAACATATCCTTGTGACTGTTTCTTCACTCCGCTACCACAACTCATGTTCTTAACATGCACACTGTGTATAATTCTCGTAACAATATTTTTTGCACCAGCACTTGGATGGAGATACGTTAATATATGTACGAAATTAAGGGAAACCCTTCCAGAGACACGCCGAAAAGTTTTGTACTTTTTGGAATCGTGGAATATGGCTATCAAAAGCGACCAATACTCATCTCACTTTGTATTTCATCTTATTAACTACGACGATGGCGGTTGACCTGATGACATACCGCGTTCGTATTGGTCGTTTTAATAGTGGAAGGAATGCGTCGCATTTAGATGCGCATACACTGTATTTGATACTCATGGTTAGTAGATTCGGAATTCTTGGGCTACAGTGTGTACTATTCCTACTACTTATATTATGTGGCGAGATTGAACTTAACCCTGGGCCAACTTCTGATATTTCCATTGTCCATATTAATGTCAATGGCCTCCGTCGAAAAGTTAATTTAATCCAGGCGGAATTTAGTGATTATGACATAATTTGTGTGACTGAATCCAAACTAAATGGAGACATAGATGACACGGATATTTATATTCCTGGGTATCACTTTCCCCCAATTAGGAAAGACCGCACCTGCGATCAGGGTGGAGGCATTGTTGTGTATATAAAACATAACCTATATTTTAAAACCCGTCCAGACTTAGAAGTCCCGGGTCTTGAAGCCGTATGGGCTGAAATAAGGCACACTAATAAAAAAACTTCTATTAGGCACTTTTTACAGACAACCTTCTGCCCTCTCTCTTTATTGGGACCTCATTGATGAATCGCTATCACTGGCGAGAAACGATTTATCAATGAAATGTGTAGTTGTGGGCGATTTTAATGCAGACTGCTTGATAAATATTCACCCTAAAATTGCACTTATTCAAAACAATCATGGTCTACGGCAAATGATAACTTCGGCCACTCGTGTCACAGAAACTACAAAATCATTACTTGATCTGGTACTTGTTTCATGTCCACTTTCAGTGACACAGTGTGATGTAATACCACCCGTATGTAGTGATCACCACGCGACGTTTGTGCGTATAAAATCCACTAGGTCTACACTTAAGTCATACCAGCGTCAGATTTATAACTATAAAGAAACTGATTTCAATGGCATAAATGAGGTCTTTGCTCATACAGAGTGGACAAGCCTCATCGAATCTACCGATGTTGATAAGACGGTAAGAAATGTGTCTACTTATATCACAGAAGCAACCCAAAGGCTTACCCCCTCTAAACTTGTTACAATAAGACCTAATGATAAACCCTGGATGAATAACCATATACGCAGATTAATGAGAAAGCGTAATAAAATTCACAAAGTGGCCAAATTCAGTGATCGCCCCCAGGACTGGGAAAGTTTTCGTCGAATCAGAAATGAAACGATTAATTCCATCAGAGCGGCTAAAAGGGAATATGATATCAAACTTGAAAATTATTTGTCTACCAACAGCTCTGCCTCTAAACATTGGTGGAAGATTGTTAAAAACTTCTCGAAGCAACAATGTAATTCTGACGTTCTCTTTCCTCCACTGTTTGAGGGCGATTCTGTTGTTGATGATCCACATGAAATAGCCAATATCTTAAATAATCATTTTGTAAGTCAGAGCAGTACAGTCAAAGATATCCCATTACCCATTATCCCTGTTAATGATCTTTCTATTGGGCAGTTAGAAATTAAGGAGGAAAATGTTAAATCTATACTAAATAAATTAGATATTAATAAGGCTACTGGTCCTGACCTAATAAATAACACCATTTTGAGAAAATGTTCTTCAGAACTATCATATCCACTAACTCGTATTTTTAACATGTCTTTGACATTAGGGCATTTTCCAACTGATTGGAAACATGCCCACGTGCAGCCTATTCATAAAAAGGAATCCGTTAATAATAAAAAGAACTACAGACCCGTATCTTTGACTAGTAGCGTCAGCAAAGTCTTTGAAAAGGTCGTATTCAACCATGTTTACTCGTTCCTCAAAAATAATAATTTGTTAACAGACCTACAATCAGGTTTTATTCCCGGGGACTCAACAATATATCAGTTATTACTAACTGATAATTACATAAACACGTCCTTAGAAAATAGCAAAGATGTTAGGATTGTTTTCTGTGATATAAGTAAAGCATTTGACAGAGTGTGGCATAAAGGGTTACTACATAAATTACATGCTATTGGTATAAGGGGCGCTTTGTTGTCATGGTTCGAAAATTATCTTGAAAACAGAACTCAGCAGGTAGTTGTTAATGGACAAAAGTCTGATATTAAACATATTCCCGCTGGGGTGCCACAGGGCTCTGTATTAGGGCCCTTGCTTTTTAATATATATATAAATGATATTGTTCATAATATTACATCGAATATCCGTCTCTACGCTGATGATACCTCGCTATACATAACAGTTGATAACCCGGCACTTGCATCTATTGTTTTGAATCATGACTTGAACAAAATAAGCTTATGGTCAAAAACATGGCAAGTTCTGTTCAGTCCCGAGAAAACAGTATCAATGTGTATTAGTCGCAGACACACCCCACAGTTATATCCCACTTTATTTCTTTTAGATACCCCAATAACAGAAACAGATATGCATAAACACTTGGGATTAATTTTCCACAAATCAGGCACCTGGGACACTCACGTCGATAGCATCTTGTCTAGAGTGAAGCCAATGATAAATTGCTTTCGCAGTTTAAAGTACCGCATTTCTAGGTCTGCGTTAGTGACTCTATACAAATCCTTCATATTACCATTATTTGATTATGCTGATGTTATCTGGGATAACTGTTCAGCAGGTAAACTGGACCAACTTGAGGCCTTGCAACTAGATGCTCTACGCACTATTTGTGGGGCTACAAGGGGTACTAGTCATCGTCTTTTATACGAAGAAACTGGTTTCATAACGTTGAGAGAGCGCAGAAGTCGTCACAAATTAACAACACTTTATAAAATGAAAACGGGCATTGCCCCAAGATACTTATCGTTATTACTGCCAGAGCAGGTCTCTAGTCTTACCACATATCCATTAAGGTCGTCCGAGTCCCTTAGAGAAATACGTTGCCGCACGGTAAGTTATTATCGTTCTTTCCTGCCGTCGACTGTACGAGCATGGAACGCTCTGGATCCGTCGATCCGTAACAGTTTAACTCTGCCTTCGTTCAAGAAGAAATTAGCGAATGGGGACATTTGCGTTCCATCATACTATCGATCTGGCAGTCGAGAAAATCAAATTTTATTGTGTAAACTACGGCTGGGTTGTAGTGACTTGAGGGCTCATAAATTCGAAAGATTTCTCATAGATAACCCCAGTTGTGATTGCGGATGCATTTATGAGTCCCCAGAGCACTACTTCCTACAATGTCCACAATATACCAACCATAGGAACGTATTAATTCACAGTCTACGTAATATGTCCGTATATATGTCCGATCTGTTGTTCGGTAATGAGCACTTGTCTCGGGAGGATAATGACACCATTGTGCATAATGTACACATGTACATTACCAACACTAAACGTTTTGTCCAACCATGATTCCAATTATACACTCACACACACGCGCGCGCGCGTGCATGCACGCGCATATGTATATGTATGTGTATGTATGGGTGTGCATATATATATATATATATATATATATGTATGTATATGCGAATATATAAATATATGTATATATGTATGTATGTAATATGTATGTATATGTATGTGTGTGTGTTGATGTGCGCGGGTGTGTGTGTGTGTGTGTGGGGGGGGGGGGGGGGTTCTGTGTATAGATAGTAGGGCGCAATTATTCCACTTAAAAGAAAAGATAGGTAATAATTACTACAAAGCTTCTAGGCTTCGTGTATCTTGTTTAAGGGTTACTACTATCTCCTGTTATATTTTCATTACAATATATTGTTGTTAATATTACAACATGACTGTTGAGATATCTCCATCTTGCACTTGCACCATTTTTTTTTCTCTTTTAAAATGCTGTAATGATAATTACTGTAGGGTGAGGCTGCTTATAGGCTTAGCCTGTTAGCTGAACCCATTTCACTTTAAAGAAATAAAATACTGATTAATCCCTGGAGCTGAGGGGAAATATTGGGAAAGACGGTGAAAGGGAGTTCCAGATGTGTAACTTGGACATGGTGGAGACCCTGGAACACTTTCTTCTAGAATGCCCAAAGTATCAGTCTAAAAGAATGAGATTCACTGGGAGTATAATGGGGAAGTGGGATGGGAGAATGAAGGACATGTGGTTAGGGGGAGACTCAAAGGAGAGGGTTAATATGCTAATCGGAGAGATTGGGAAGAATGGGACAAGGGATATCATCAAGCAGTTCGTCTCCGAGTGTTGGGGGAGAGGAGAAGCGTGGGAATAGGGAGGCAGTTGGGAGTACAGGGGTAACCATGGCCTTCTCGTCCGAGAACCGCGACAAATCAGCGGCTGGCCAAAGTGTTATTATTATTATTATTATTATTCAGTTCGCGATAGTGGCCCTGTGAATACAAATAAATTTGTCTCCTAAAGGAGATGCGTGATGGTTTGATAAAGTCGATCTCCAGGACAGTAGGACAGTGATAGCGGATCATATCAGGTATAAATGGATCTAAGATCTCACAAAAAAAAATGTCAATCAGTGAGGTAGAGGATTCCGTGAAACATGTTGGCCCATCCACAAGCTGTCTAAAATTAAAATATCTAATAATATCTGAAAGCTATCCCCTGGGACCTGCGATTTGATTGTCGTTGAAATCACCGGTAATGACAAGGTCAGAAACAGATGTATCCGTTGCTTTGTCAATCGAAGTGGATATAGTATCCCATGTATCAACAGGACTGTTGGGTGGGCGATAAAATACTTCTAAAAGAAGCGACTTACCCCTTTCTCTTATTAATTCCACCCATAGGCACTCGACAAGCGTCATTTGTAGGTCAGGTCTGTGCCTAAATGCAATGCTATCCTTAATGTAGACAGCTACCCCGCCTCCTCTTGACGAACGATTGAAGAGCAGTGGTTCCTGGAATCCACGTATAATAATTTCATTAACTGGGTCATCATTATGTAACCACGTCTCGGTAAATGCCATAATGTCATTGGCCGGGGACTCACACTGTATAATGTCAAGTTTGGGCTTTAGGCTTTAGGCTTTGTATGTTAAGATGGAGGATTTTAAGCGTGTTATCGATTTGGTGAAAGTCCTCGTTAGTTGGCCCTGGGTTGGGATGAATGTCTCCGCAAGTTAACAACAGAATGGCCAGGAAACACGGAAGCAGGCACAAGATAAAATATATTACGTTTGTACCTAGAAAATTGTTAGGGACCATGTAAGCAAGGTCGTTGGGTACGATGGGTTTCTTTGGACTCTTTGGCATGTGAGATATATTTGCCCGAACGCTCTTCCGCGATGGCTGCAATGCGAGAAAGAAGAAACATTTACTGGTAGTGGAAGCATTGAGGAAACCAACATCAGCAAAAAGCCGGTTTTCCGTGCTACCCATCTGAGTTGGGAAATATTTTTAGGCTGCAGATGACTATAAAGATGAGTTAGTGCGGGGGAAAAATTAAGAGCAGTTGATACAAAACACTGCAAAGTCTCGACTTGGATGCTTCCTCTTTTTGAATTATTGGACCATAATTCAGTTATTGGTCACCATTCATGAAGCAATTCAAACTGAATTCAAAGGGTTATACGTGTCCTGTTCGGACAAAGTGTGTTCCAGGAATTTGTAGTTTCTGGACAAGAAGAAACAGTTCTGTTGAAAAATTAAATTTTTCCCCTCCAAACCGCGACGTGCGCCCCATCCCACGGGGGGCGGGAGGGGGGGGGGGGGGCGTCTGGGACTGGCTTGCTGAGCCCGCTCCCAGGAGGGGCCACAATCCACGCCTAGGAAGGAAAAAACGAATTGTGAGGGTAAATTACAAGGCCATTTTGGTATATTACGCGGCCGGTTTTTGCCTTTACGTTGGAAAAAGCATTAATTGGCGGTGATTAATCCCACACTCATAAAGGGGACAAAAATGTTCCCCCGATTTAGTGATAGTAATTTTACGTCTGCTTCTCTGTTATGGAGATACTCTGGTGTAATTCTTGGGTATTGCTTCTGGTGGGTGCCTACTGTTGGGATCTTTCCCTTGGTAGTCTGTATCGGATTACACAGTTACAAAGAGAGGGGTGGAGAAGGGGGGGGGGGGGGCAGACCCTTATATTTCTTGTCTGTCACTGCCATACAAATTCATAAAACAAAATATTCCCCCATTTTAGAGATCATAGCCTGTATCGCACTGCACAAATGCAAAGGGCAGGGGTGTGCGGGGTGGGGTGAGGTGGGGGCGTTTCTGGGCACAACCCAAATTTATTATTTGTCTTAAAATAAACCCACAATATTGAGATCTTCCCTAGTTCAGAAACAAAATTTAGGACAAGATAAAATAACCATGGTAACGTTGCAGAACTATTTATAATATACAGAGTACTAAATCTGCAGCATATATACCATCAAGGCACTCAGTGCACCATGTAGGCAATATACGTGACATTTTCTCGGTCTATTCTTTAACTTAGAAGGAGGGGGGGGGGGGGGGGCACCGAATTGGAGATAGTTATTTTAAGTCTGCTTCTCCGTTATTAGAATACTCTGGCAAAAAATTTACCAGGGTATCTAAACGTATTTAGAAGTAGGTGATTGAAATTTATAAGCACGTAGGCGGGGGTGGGGGGCTCGAATTCGTTGTTTATCACGACCGTAAATACCCCAGAAAAAATCTTGGGTATTACTTCTGATGGGTGCCCACTATTTGGTACATTCATATCATAAACTGTGTCGGACTACACAAACGGACCTCCCGAATTTGAGATAGTTACTTTAAGTCTGCTTCTCCATTATCTGAATACTCTGGAGCAAATTTACCAGGGTATCTAAACGTATTACAAGTAGGTGATTGGATTTTATAAGCACATAGGCGGGGGGGGGGGGGGGGGGATGGGGGGGGGGGAGGTGCAGGCCCTCAGATTCGTTGGTTATCACGACCATAATGTATCATAAAATGTACCCACACTTTGGACATTTCCCCTGATTCCAGCAAGAACAGAATAAATTTTTTGGGAAAAACCCTATAATGGCAACATTTCTGAACTATTTACAATATGCGGATTTCTAAATCTACAGCATATATACCATCACAGTGTTCAAGACAAACCACGGCTAGCAACAAACATGTCAATTTTTCGGTCGGTCTTTTTTCAATCTGGAGGGGGCACCCTCCTCCAAGTTGACGAAAGACTGAACGGAGCAGCCCACCCCCCCCCCCTCTCCCCTAGAGAGAGGGGTGCCTTCGTATCTAAATGTATTTAGAAGTAGGTGTTTACAACATTAGTGATCGTATTTTATATGTCATTCAGATTAGAAATTTGCTTCACCCTGCCATTATCTTTCAGTTTAATGAAAATTTTACCGTCATTTGACCAAGAATCGTGAACTTTTATATGGTCTTTGCAAGTTTTTAGCAGAGACAGATTTTGTTTTGTTACAATGTAAGTCTACCTTGATGACGATTGCAGTGCCCTTGAGATTCCTCCTATTACTAATAACTGTTGATTTTACTCTCCGGGTCACAAACTTGGCAATTACAGGCCTGGGTTTATCAGGACTGTAGTTACCTAGTCTGTGGGCAATGCTAATATCTAAGGAGGAAACATCAATCCCAAGTTTACTTTGACACAAGTCGATAACTTTACCCTCACACTCCGTAGCCAATTCGTTTTTTTTCATCAGGAAGACCGAAGATTCTAATACTGTCTTTCCTCGTGTGTTGTTCCAGATTGTTGTTGTGAATTTTCAGATTCAAGATCTCACTGCTTAACACACTGACCTCACTATTCTTTGAATCTAAATCAGCCTTCAAACCACTTATTTCGTGTCCATGAAAATTCGGCCCCGGGCCGATAGGTGAGAAGATTCGGCCCCTCCCGAGGGCGAATATTCCCGACTTTTGAGGCCGAATCTTCCCGGTTTTTTCCCTTTTTTCAGATTTGATAACGTTTATTTTTTATGTTATTTTATTTATTCTTTATTTATTATGAAAAAATCGACTCACCTTTACAGAAACGAAAATAAACATATCCAAAAACAACCAAAAAAATAAATTCCTAGTTATTCATGAAAGTAAATTCCATCACATCAGAAAAAAATAAATTCCTATTTGTTCAAGAAAGTACATTCCTACACCTCAGATAACTTAAGACACGGTGGTAGAGGAAGAGAGACACTGACTAAATGTTTTTAGTCACACTGATAACTGAAAAAAAATTGTTGAGACAACACGCATTTTCACAGCTTGATGAACAGGTGATTATGATTTGACTGTTATGATTTTTAATCTTCTTTGAAGTTCATAGTTGCAAGTCATGTATGTTTATACAATGTTTATACTGTACGCGATGGACTCACTTTGTTGTTGTGTTGTATATACTGTTGGTTAGAGAATAAAAAAAGATGAAACGCGTTTTCGTTTTTGATTGTCCGACAATTACAGTATATAAGGCTCCAGGATTCTGGTTTTTCCAGCAACTACCGGGAGTGTAGCCACTTCAAAAAAGTTAAAACAAACATCCCGCTTAAAGCTCTAAAAGTAAGTAATGTCAAGAACTCATGTTCCCCTTATTCCACGTGTACTCTAATGGTTGGCTCTATTTTCAGCATAATGAAGAAACACATGGACACCAGTCTTTCGGACGTTTGCAAAGAGATTAGTAAAATAGCCTCTAAGTTATATAATACTCATGAAACGGGGCTTTATGTAGAGCACGATGTTTCAATAATAATTCACATCTTTGGAAAAAAGTATAAAAAGTTCAATACATCCTTAAAGTTCTGTATTATTTTTATTTACACATCTGGACTTCAAATATACATATTGTCAATTACACATCTGGACTTCACATATACATATTGTCGATCTTCACAGAAGAATGATGTGAATACATGAAAATAGTAGACCCTGTAATAAAGAATTACAAAGGACATAAATAACGGCACCGGGAAAAAGGTGAGGCCCTTCCCAGGATAGGATAAAGAATAATGATAGACAATATATAATATTATGGTTCGCACAGCAATTGGTTTGCATAACAACGGCCAATTGATCGCATGTGAACCATCATACAATATTTACGTGGGAATAATAGAAGAATTACCAGATTTGAAATAACACGAATTTAATGCCAAAATGAACAGTGTACAGTCATGAATGAAATTCATGACGACAAACGAAATGGGCTGAATAAAGGATCTCGTTAAAATGGACAAACATATACAAAATTACATCGAATAAATTATATGACATCTATAATAATATCTTACCAAATCAAAACGATTTCGGTCCCTACATATTTTATATAGATGAATGAATAATCGATAGATGAAATCTCTGATCAAATCCGACACTACGAAAACAAAATATTGATCTGTCAATTGAAGGGAAACAACTCCAAGTCAAGTAACAATAGAAACGGCGGGAAATCAAGGACCGTGAAACAAAAGATCGATAGAGAGTCACGTGAATAGAATATTGACAGCGACAGGTCAGTCTCACCAAAAGAATATTAGCACCAGTGCAAATTAGTAGCCATGCAATGTTATATTAGTTACTAATTAAATAGTTAAATGTTATGTATATATATATATATTTATATGTAATAAATACCACTGTCACATTCTCCCCCCTCATAAAAAAAATGGCATCCTTGTCATTCTCACACTGTACCTTTTCTAACCTAAATCTTATAATTAAATATATCACAGTCTTGTATCAATTTAACTACACCATACCAATCCATGCTACAATAATAAGTTACAAGTTAGATTATTTTTAACCTGTAAGTAAAAGTTGAATATCAATAAATATTCATCCATCAATCACAAACCTACGATTCACTATCAAAAAATAATCATTAGCATGCAATTCCTAACCTTTCTAGTGGTAAATAAAACACACAAACATACCTTAATTTCCAAGAAAAGAAATGATTAAAATAATTTTGACTATTTATCTGTTATAAGGATATTTGTAATGACACATAAGATTTTCACTGATTAAACTATCAAATTTCAAGTTCAGCAGAATACATTCAACATTTTAACACTAATAATAAGAGTATTGAAAGGTGTCTGATTGAAGTTTAAAATGACATGAGCTGCTTGTATATATAACCAGTATAGCGTGGAAAAACCCACACTGACTGGTTTTGTTATTTGTATTTTCTTTTCTCAATTTATCACAAGTATATATTCGTTTCAATCATGAAGCTGAAATTATGCTATTTTATAAATAATCAAATCAGCTGAAATTATGCAATGTTATAAATTTAATTATCTATCAGCTGAAAGTACAATAAACTGAACAAATAATAGCTTAACTGTTTTGATACCAGTATGCATCAAAAATTTCATCAGCTGAAAAATATATTTTTGTTAATAAATAAATTATCATATCATATCTGTAATTAATTAATTAGATTATCTGTACTTATAATTAAAAATGGTAGATGTCAGTCAAGAATTGAAGAAAATATTGTATGAATGACATCTGGTGACAGAGTTGTTAAAATTTGTTTGTCAGTCAGTTTTTCATTAATTCTGCTTTGCTGACAAATCCTGGATGACCCTGTAAACTATTTACAACATAATCTCCTTTCTCCATCCAGGGTGGTGGCTTCCTTGGTCTGTTTGATCTGCGTGGTTGAGGTATTGGAGGAATACTGGAAGAAATATCATTATTAGAAGGTAAATCTAATACTCTATCGGAATCTGAAGTAGATGGTACCGGTACACGCTGTGAAACATCAAAATTATTGACATTATCCGATTCCACTGTCTCCTGGTCCACTTCAATACTGGATTGTGCTGAAATATCAGGAGCATTAGTAATTTCAACATTATTTCTCGACTTCTCCCCTGAAGAAGACTGGTCGTCACCACCTGAAGAAATAAATGTTGTTTCCACCTCCGGCACCAAGTCGTCACTCTGTCGGGGTGGAACACCAGTCTCCACATCACTAGCAATTGGTCTAACTGCAGGGGTCCATGGAAGAGTTACAAAAAACTCATTTTCCTCCTCCGAACTCAAATCAAGATCAACAGGTTTAATTTTACATATACTTTTTCTCTTTGTTGGAATTGGTCTATTAACTACAGGCTGTGTTATATCAGATGTAGTAGTGCTTACAACCTGTTCTGGAATATCTAAAGGTAATGAACTGATTGGTAATAAATGGTTACGGTGTAAAGTTTTTACTTTTTCTCCATCTTCACTGGTAACAATATAAACAGGAATATCACTATTAGGCTGATCTGTAACAAAATAAATCTCAGAATCAAATTTATCAGCTAATTTATGCCTGCCTTCAAAAGCTCAGCTTTTAACTAAAACTGTATCACCAACATGGATAGTAGCACCTCGGGCCCTATGATCAAAATTTTTCTTCTGCCGTTGCTGAGATGCTGTCGCGGCAGATGATGCAAGTTTATAAGAAAATGAAAGTCTCTGTTTAACCCTTTACCCAACATAACGGCCAAAACCGGCCAGCGCTATTCTCAAAAATCGCCAATTAATTTTCACTATTTTTTTCATTTTTTGTCTCAAAAACATAGGTTATGACCCCTCGTTGGAACGAGCTCGTCGAGCTCGTTCCAACGAGGGGTCATAACCTATGTTTTTGAGACAAAAAATGAAAAAAATTAGTTATTCAAGAATTTTTTTTTGCAAGTGTCGTCTGCTTTTCATGTTAGGTAAAGGGTTAAGATCTGAAACATAATCTGAAATAGAATTGTCATCATTAGTTTCATTTTTAAATTTATCCAAACCAAATAATACATCAATAGGGAGTCTTGGTTGCCTGCCAAACATTAATTCAAAGGGTGCATAGCCTGTACTTTCATGGCGGGTGCAATTATAAGCATGAACTAATGGTCCAATGTAATTCTTCCAATCTTTCTTCTTATCAGCTTCCAGTGTACCAAGCATACCTATAAGAGTTCGATTAAACCTTTCACATACTCCATTTCCCATAGGATGATATGGTGTAGTTCTAGACTTTTTAATGCCACATAAATTACAAAGTTCTTTAATTAAATTAGATTCAAAGTTTGCTCCTTGATCACTGTGGATGCGCTGTGGATAACCATAATAAATAAAGAAATTATTAAATAAAATATCAGCAGTTGTTTTTGCCGTCATGTTCTTTGTTGGAAAAGCCTGTGAAAATTTAGTAAAATGATCAGTTATAACTAGTACATATTGAAAACCACCTTTAGAAGTATCAAGTGTTAGATAATCAATACAAACAAGTTCCAAAGGCTGTGAAGTATGAATAGATACAAGTTTGGCTCTAGCATCTGTAGGAGACTTCCGTCTTAAACAACGTGGACAATTTTTTATGTAATTTTCAACCATGCTATCAATTCCAGGCCAATAAAATCTTTGTTTGATCAATGAGATGGTCCGTTCTCTTCCTGGGTGGCCTATATCATCATGCAATGAAGACAAAACAAGTTTAACATGAGACATCAGAAGGACAAGCTGTAATTGAGTGGTTGAATTAAAAGTTGTTTCTCGATACAATACACCACGCTTGAGTTTCAAGGAACTGAAATGTCTAAAAAATGCTGAGTGTTCTTTTCTCATTGGCAAAGAACTTCGGTGTGGTCGTATGCCTTGTCGAACTGCTTTCATCCAAGGACCTAAAATAGAATCTTGTTCTTGCTTTCGACGCCAATCCTTTGGAGACATCTCATCCATATCAGTACTAATACCATCATGTAAAGATTTTATCACATCTGTTGAGAAACATAGAGTATCAATATATGGTTGTTGTTCCTGTAAAGAGTTACATACCACTTTAATAGTGTCATAAGTAATTTTCTCTGTATTATTTGATGAATACTGTGGCAGCCTGGATAAGCTATCAGCATCTGCATTTGATTTTCCAGGTCGATACAAAATTTCAAAATCAAAAGCACCTAAAGCTGAAAGCCATCGATGGGAAGTAGCGTCAAGCTTTGCTGAAGATAAAACATAAGTTAATGGATTGTTGTCAGAATAAACTACAAACTTATGACCATAGAGGTAATCAAAAAACTTTTCTGTTACTGCCCACTTTAATGCCAGGAACTCTAATTTATGTGCTGGATAATTCTTCTCGGCCATAGTCACTGCACGGCTTGCATAAGAAATAACTCGCTTTATACCATTCTGCATCTGATAAAGAACTGCACCGAGACCATGGCTGCTGGCATCTACATGTAATTCAAAAGGATCTGAAAAATTAGGATATCCAAGTATTGGTGGGGTTGATAGACATTCTTTCAACCTAGAAAAAGAATTTTCTTGATCTGTTTCCCAAATCCATTTCTCTGAAAAATTTGACTTCTTTTTACTTTTCTGTTTTGCAGTATTTGTTGGTGGAAGTAAATCTGTGAGAGGTTTTGCTACATGAGAAAAAATTTTTACAATATTTTCGATAATAGCTACAAAAACCTAAAAATTTACGGACTTCATCAGAATTTTTCGGTGTTGGCCAATTAATAATTTTGTCAATCTTGTCAGGATCCGTCTCAACACCATCGGCTGAAAGAATATAACCTAAATATTTGATTTTATCATTAAAAAATGAGCATTTATCTGGTGACAGCTTCAAACCACATTCACGGAGTCTCTGAAATACCAACTGTAGTCTTTCCAAGTGCTGTTCATAAGAATCTGAAAAAATGATTACGTCATCCATATAAACCAAACAAATTTTGAGGTTTAGGCCTTCAAGGCAGTGCTCCATCATGCGTTGAAAACTGGCCGGAGCGGTTTTTAATCCGAAAGGCATTCTATTAAATTCATAAAATCCTAGAGGGCCTGCAGTAAATGCAGTACGCTCCTTGTGTTCCTCTAATACCTCTAACTGGAAATATCCTAATTTGAGATCCAATGAGCTGAAAAATTTTGAACCTGATAAATAACCTAAAATGTTATCAATACAAGGTAAAGCATATGAATCATTAATAGTCTTTTTATTTAAATCTCTGTAGTCAATACATACTCGCAATTTACCATTCTTTCGTCGACATAAAACCATGTTGGAAGAGTATGGACTGAAAGAATGACGAATTACTCCTGCTGCAAGTAATTGCTGCAAATGATCACGAACTTCATCAAGTAATCCTGGTGCAATATGTCTCGGTCGCTGCTTAAATGGTTTGTCATCCGTCAAGTCAATTCAATGTTTAATGTCACTATATAAACCTACATCAAGTTCGTTCTGTGAAAAAATATCTGAAAAATAACTAATCAAATTAATCCCTTCTTTCAGTTCGTCTGTGGATAACCTAGATGAATATATATTAAGTTGTTCAATAAAAGAATCATTAATCTCGGGGTCGTGGGTTCGAGCCCCACGTTGGGCGCCAATTGAAACGGGGCTTTATGTAGAGCACGATGTTTCAATAATAATTCACATCTTTGGAAAAAAGTATAAAAAGTTCAATACATACTTAAAGTTCTGTATTATATTTATTTACACATCTGGACTTCAAATATACATATTGTCAATTACACATCTGGACTTCACATATACATATTGTCGATCTTCACAGAATAATGATGTGAATACATGAAAATAGTAGACCCTGTAATAAAGAATTACAAAGGACATAAATAACGGCACCGGGAAAAAGGTGAGGCCCTTCCCAGGATAGGATAAAGAATCCTGACAGACAATATATAATATTATGGTTCGCACAGCAATTGGTTTGCATAACATCGGCCAATTGATCGCATGTGAACCATCATACAATATTTACGTGGGAATAATAGAAGAATTACCAGATTTGAAATAACACAAATTTAATGCCAAAATGAACAGTGTACAGTCATGAATGAAATTCATGACGACAAACGAAATGTGCTGAATAAAGGATCTAGTTAAAATGGACAAACATATACAAAATTACATCAAATAAATTATATGACATCTATAATAATATCTTACCAAGTCAAAACGATTTCGGTCCCTACATATTTTATATAGATGAATGAATAATCGATAGATGAAATCTCTGATCAAATCCGACACTACGAAAACAAAATATTGATCTGTCAATTGAAGGGAAACAACTCCAAGTCAAGTAACAATAGAAACGGCGGGAAATGAAGGACCATGAAGCAAAAGATCGATAGAGAGTCACGTGAATAGAATATTGACAGCGACAGGTCAATCTCACCAAAAGAATATTAGCACCAGTGCAAATTAGTAGCCATGCAATGTTATATTAGTTACTAATTAAATAGTTAAATGTTATGTATATATATACATATTTATATGTAATAAATACCACTGTCACACTCATATATCTCACACGCTATTAGAAGGGGCCATCAACAAAATATAATTATGTAATAATATTACAAATAGTAATTAAACTTAAATAAACTTAGTACAGTTATTCCTAAACCATTCATGGATACACTAAAAATAGTCCAGTGGAACGCTCGAAGCGTTAATCAGAAAAACTTGCAAATGTCACATTATTAAAAAATATGGACGTAATTGGAATTAGCGAAACATGGCTTAAAACAAACAAAAAATTCTCGTTATGTGGTTTTGATATTATTAGAAGAGATCGCCCGTCCAAAACGGTTGGCAGTGTCGCTCTGCTAATAAGGCAGGAGATTAAATACAAAACAATACAATGTGACCACCTCAATGCTGAAGTGATTGCAGCTGAAATTGAACTTGACCACAAACACTTGGCCATCATATCATATTATAACAAGCCGCAAGCAACAGTAGACAGTAAAGTATTTGAATTCTTTATCAAAAAGTACAAGCCCTGCATATTCATTTCCAAACACCAGGTATTCGGTTGTCATAAGACTGAGCCTAATAGTGATGCCCTTTTCACAATCATTGAAGAATTCGATCTATTCGTGGTAAATAACGATCAAGACGTAAAATACATAAGCAACAACCGACTCCATCAATCAGATATCCTAGACTTGATTATCACCAGCAAATCACTAACCAGCCAAATGCAAGACACATTTGTAGGTGATGATGAGCTAGGCAGTGATCACCTGCCGGTTCACGCCACGTTGAAATGTAATACTGGTCCCGCAAGGTATCCTCCCGTGAATGGGAGAAACGTATCAAAAATTGACTGGAACCTCTTCAGAAACATTATCAAAGTAAAAATAAAGGCAAATGACCCCTTAAGTGCCCATGAACTAGAAAAGCCTGCACCCATCTTAACGATGTTATCAACAGTACTCTAGATGAAATTTGTCCCAAGCAAACAGTAAAGACGCGGATAAACAGAATAACCCAAACAACTCTTCATATTATAAAGCAAAAAAGAAAAGCCTTCTGGGCTTACCAATCAGAGAATGATCAAATTAAAAGAGCAGAACTCAAAACCGCGTATAATCGCCTACATGGGGGAAGTAAAAAAGGCCATAGCTAATGACAATCTCGTGAGATGGGAAAAAGCAACAGAAAACCTAAATAGACTGAGAGAACCTAAGAGGTTCTGGGATACATTTAAAACTCTTACTGGTCAAAAGAGCAAAAGTTCCAATAATAATGCGCTGAAGACTAGCGACGGAACTATGGCCATGGACGAGAAGGCAAAGGCCAGCGCTTTTGCCGAACTTCTAAAGAAAGCGCATCGTCCACAAGACGAGAACAGACATGACAACGATTTTAAGGTAAAAGTAAATATATTTGTCCAAGATAACTCAATTTTCAATGAACCGAATTTCGACTAAAGGCATGAAGACGAGAACGACCATGAATTAACCGAACCAATAAGCTTATTGTAGCCAAAATTCATTGAAAATCTTCCATATAAACATTCAAAGCCTCAAGCCAAAATTGAACATTATAGTGTATGAATCGTCATCAAATGACATACTAGCCTTCACCGAGACTTGGCTTCAAAGCTGCGACCAAATATCTGATATAATGATTAGTGGCTTCCAGGAACCATTGCGGCGTGACCGCTTACCGAGGGGAGGGGGCGTTGCCATGTACATAAAGGATGGCTTGTGCTTTCGGCGTAGAACTGACCTCGAGGTAAATAACACTGAGTGCCTTTGGGCTGAGGTGTTTACAAATTACAGTAAATCAATACTAGTTGGAGTATTCTACCGACCACCCAATAGTACTTCAGATATCTGGGATAGCATTACAGCTTCTGTTGATAGAGCCAAAGATACTTCAATCTCTGACCTAATCATTACTGGGGATTTTAATGAAAATCAAAATGGTTCCTCCCGTGAATTAAGCAACTATTTTAATCTGAGGCAGCTTGTGGGAGAACCAACGTGCTTTACTGAGTCATCTGCTACACTGATTGATCTGTTTGCTGTAAGTGATACAGTTCCTGTACTAGAATGTGAAGTTCTAGAGCCCCTTATTCCTGACATGACTCGATATCATTGCCCAATTTCCATTGAGGTTGAATTTTAAAAAAACAACATCCAAACACTTTAGGAGACGCATTTGGCTGTATCCGGAAGGGGATTATAATGCTTTGAACAACGGCTTCAACAGTGTAGAATGGAATAGCCTGTTCGATAATTCATGTCTAGACACTGTAATCTCTAACTTTACCGAGATCCTACTTAACACGGCATCTAAATTCATCCCCAACAAAGATATAACTTCCAGGCCCAATCAACCCAAATGGATGCATAACCAGATTCGCTTACTGATTAGGCAAAGGACCCGATTATATCGCAGAGCAAAGCGCTCAGGTTTACCGTACGACTGGGATAAATATAAATGTAAACGTAATGAGGTCGTATCAGCAGTTAGGAAGGCCAAAGCCACGTATATTTCAAAAGTTCAGTCAACATTGAGTTGCCCAAATACATCATCGTCGGAGTGGTGGAAAACCTTTAAAACATTTATCAGTAGAAATACCCCAGAAATCCCAACTTTAAATCACTTGAATAAACTCTACTCAACTAATCTTGAGAAGGCGGAAGTGTTCAACGAATACTTCTGTTCCATTTCAACATTGGATGACACAAATGCAACTTTACCCGACTCATCTGAACCAGTCCTGCATTCATTTGATAAAATAATGTTAGTAAGCACTGAAGTGTATGAAGCAATCAAGAGTATTAAGATATCGAAGGCGTCCGGCCCTGACCTCATAAGTCCACGGCTCCTAAAGGAATGCAGGAGTTCATTATGTGTACCACTTGCGACATTATTTAATATCCTTTTAAAAAACTGTTATTTCCCACAATTATGGAAAAAAGCCAATGTGGTGCCGGTATTAAAAAAGAAACCTTCTAATACTGTTACCAATTATCGCCCGACATCACTAATTAGCTGTACTGGCAAGTTACTTGAAAAGTGTGTGTTTAAAAGATTATGGCATTTCCTATGTAATAACAATATACTGAGACAGTTCCAGTCAGGGTTTACCCCAGGTGACTCAACGGTATTACAACGGACAGATCTTTATGATGAATTTTGTCATGCCCTTGACGACGGTAAAGAGGTTAAAGTTGTTTTTTTGTGATGTCAGTAAAGCGTTTGATAAGGCATGGCATGTTGGTCTTATTCACAAGCTTGACAAAATAGGGATATCTGGCGATCTACTCTGTTTTTTAAAATCTTACCTCTCCGACCGGTATCAGAGGGTTGTGGTAGCCTCTGAGGTGTCCTCCTGGAGACAAGTAACGTCTGGTGTTCCACAAGGTTCCATTCTGGGCCCACTCTTATTCCTGATATACATTAACGACATTACGGAAAATTTACTGAGCAGCATTCATCTATTTGCAGATAATACATCTTTATATCTCATAGTAGAGAATCCTGATCAAGCTGCAGTCTTAATCAATCGTGATTTGGCAACAATCGAAGATTGGGCCAAAACATGGCTGGTTGAGTTCAATGCTCAAAAAACAGAAACTATGCTAATATCCCGTAAAATTAATGTTCCTGGACATCCACTCTTATATCTAAGTGGAACAGGAATTACTGAGGTTACCAGTCATAAGCACTTAGGTGTAATATTGAACAAAAATTGTACGTGGAATGACCATATTGACCACGTTTGCTCTAAAGCTTGGTCACGTATCGATATGCTTAGAGCTCACAAGTTTACTCTTGAACGAAAAGTCCTCGAACGAATATATTTTGCTTTCATTAGACCTCTATTAGAATATGCTGACTGTGTCTGGGACAACTGCTCAGCAATGCAAGCAGCTGACTTGGAGAAAATACAGATAGCGGCAGCAAGAATAGTTACTGGTGCCACTGTGAGCGCCAGTAGAAGCCTCCTCTATACTGAAGTTCAGAGGGATACACTACAAGAAAGACGCCGTAAGCACAAGCTTACTCAGTTCTTCAAGGTGTATCATGAGCTAACACCTCCATATATCTCTATCAAAGTTCCCCCCATCAGTGCATCCATCAATCAAAGTCACAATCTCCGATCTGCAATTAACCACCGTATTCCCTTCTGCCACACTAACTTATACCAATCCTCATTTATCCCGGATGTTACCAATCAGTGGAACAGATTACCAACCTCGGTAAAAGAAAATTCCTCCCTCATAAATTTTAGAAGGTTCTTAGATAGTGCAAACCAACGACCACCGATATTTTACACTGGTGCTAAATCCCGTGCTGCACAAATCTATCATTGTAGGCTACGCTTGCATTGTAGCGGTATCAATGCCCACCTCTATGACAACCATCTATCGTCATCCCCACTGTGCCAGTGTGGTGACCCAGAGACAACTGAACATTTCCTCCTGTATTGTCCAATACATGACGCTGCACGCGACTCAACTATCAATACACTGCCTTTCACATTTGATCTCTCTACGCTTCTGTTTGGGTCTGAATGGTTGGACAACTCTAAAAATGCGCTTGTATTCGGAATTGTACAGGATTATATCACACTGAGTGGGCGCTTCCAGTGAGTCATTTCCATTTGTAGTTCTTTGGGGAATGATTTATCACCTTCATTTCACATATTCGTGATTCAAACATTTGCGACTGATGTGATGACTTTCCAGCAAGGAATATATGTCTTTGGTGTCGACGGTTTGGGAGTCGAGTGTGACCGCGGGCGTTGTCGGGGTTGGTGGGCTGCTCTCTTCTCGGCGGTGGGTGTGGGGGAGTGGCATTTGTGATGTGACAGGTGTTGCTCCCCCGCATCCGTAGTTGTTGGGGGGGGGGGGCTTGTCGGTCCTGTCGGTGGGCGCGACTATGCACGTTTCTCAAATTGTGGATAGTACATGCATCTGAAGTGTGAATAATGCAGCCTTATTTTGCATTCTGAGCGTTAGTGCCACAGGACGCCAGGCTACGACGGAGCCGTCGTGGGCAATTCGGGCTACGCGCTTGCGCTGTGTTTCCTCGCGTGCATCGATCTAGGAAGTCTAGGATAAACAAGATGTAGATTTTTTGTGGCTTTTAATAGATTAAATTTGTTTGATAGTTTGTAAATGTTAGATGCACGCGCGTTAATGGCGGCTCAGGTGTGGATCCCGGGTGAGTCCGCTTTGATGACACCGCTAGCAGCACATTCTCTGAGGTTGCGTATAATAACTCTCATTTATCGGGTGTGCATTGAGCTCAGTTTGGTTGAAATTCTCTATCCCCCCTCTCTCTTTCTCTCTCTCTCTCTCTCCCTCTCTCTCTCTCTCTCCCCCTCTTTCTCTCTTCTCTCTTTTTGTATACCTCCATTTCATGTTTAAACAATATTTTACATAGTGCAAGCAACTACCTGCAATTTTTTCAGATTTTCTTGGGAGACAGCTTAACATAAGCTTATAGCTTACTGCTGAATCCCACCCATACAACTTGTATATCAACTATGTTGAAATACCTTTATGCATGTACCTGTATTACAAGTCTCCATGAACATTATGCAATTATCATTTACCTGTATATATAATATTATAATTCATGAATAAATATTGTTTAAACAATAAGCGTAGAAGAGGTCATAGGTATAATCAGAAAATGCAAGTCATCTTCGTCCCCAGGAGACGACGAAGTCTCTTACAAAATAATGAAACAGTGCCCCAACATCTTCAACTGCAGACTTACCAAACTCCTAAAATCGTCTGCAGGATACCATTCGCGATGTTGAGAGCTGATGCGCCCTGTGGCGCATCAAACTCAATGCCGCCAAAACTCAAAACATTACGTTCTTCGAGAAGCAAAGGAAAAAAAACAGTCTCCAGTATCGATCTCCAGTTATACGATCACAAATTAGAAGCAAACAAAGAGGCTAAATTTTTGGGATTTATCCTTGATAGCAATCTCAGTCTAAACAGTCACGTAAACTCCATTACAGTTAGAGCTACTAACCGTATCAATTTTCTGAAGATGATCAGAGGTAGAAATTGGGGAGCAAACAAAGATGTGCTTCTCAAGCTCAACAAAACATTTATATGTCCGGTACTAGAATACGGTGCCATAATAACAAGTGACCTGAGCGAAACCAACATTCAAAAGCTACAGAGAGGGTTCAAAATTATGCCCTGCGTGTGGCACTATGAAAACCCAAAAGGACACCGATGAAGGAACTTTACGAGCTAGCAAAAATAGAAACTATTGATACGCGATTAAAAGACCTTCGGAATCCGTATATTGACGCGCCTGCATGGACTAGCAAGGAAAACTGGCCAAGATGGGGGGGGGGGGGGGGGGGTGAGGGGAGGGGGGGTGAGGGGAGGGGGGGGGGGCAGATGGGCAAGCAATCAATGATATATGCCTATTTGTGCGTGTGGGTTTATGGGAGTCTGGGGTCCAATTGCCTCGTTTCGGGGATGGGGAGGGAGTGGGAGGGGGCTCTAAACTTCACCATTTAGGAGTAGAATGGATGACTGAATCTTACATTGCCAAGACACTGAAATTTTAGATGTGCGGGCTGCGCCAGAAAATCTCCGATAGAGGAACTAAAATCTCCTGTGTGAAAGACTTATTTAATTTTGGGGGTTTCAAGACACGTGTGGGGGGACAAAACCAAACAATTATAATACGAATTTTCGGGGCATGTTTAAGCTAGGGTTATGATGTGTGGTGGTCTGGCTTGTCGATCGGCATGTCATTATTGAAAAATAAAAAAAAAATATTATTTTCTATTGATTTTATTTGTTATAATTATGATTGCTGAATTAATAAAAAGTAATTGAAAATGTTGATTTGTCTCTTATTTTTTCTCAAACTTGTCATGTGCAGAGGTGTTAAAACAGATGTTGGTTTGAAGGACAACTCTGTGCTTTGTCGCGCCACCCAAATGTTATTTCACACCTTGTGCAAGTGGTAGTTCAATCTACTATATTTAATTGATCACTTCAATCCCGACTACTTTAATGTAGTAGTAGTAGAATAATATTTTATTTAAGTGGCACATTTCAATACACATACATAATATACATGGAGTATATTTAATGTTTATATGAAATCCAGCCTATGGAGGCTTATCAAACACATTTTCATCAGAGGTAGGTCTTTTTTTACACACACTAAAAACTAAAGTGTTAAAACTGACACTTTCAAGGTGTTAAACCCATTCTAACCCTTAGGGTTTGATTTTAACACTCGAAGTAAAATGCTTTAAGCACTTAGACATTACAATCGTCAGACATCTGAAACTTGAATGGATGGCACTTCCCATGTGTCTAGCATTGGTGGTTCTTCCAGAATCGTCCATAATTTGATTTGCGCTCGGTGGGTACATAATTAAAAGGACACAACGCAGATGACGCGGATCAGGCTCGAGAGTTCGAACCTGATCCGCGTCATCCGCGTTGTTTCCTTTTAAGTGTCGCGACATTACACTTGTCAAGTGGTATTATAGTAACACCTGTCAAGGTCTGGGATATAAATACAGCACTTCAAGTGTAGTTTTTAACACTTTAGTTTTTAGCGTGCAGTAGTTCATACCCCCCCCCCCCCCCTAAAAAAAACAAACAAACCCAAAACCCCCAAAAACAAAAAACCCAAACCCGAAAAACCAAAACACATGCACACACACCAACATACACACACACATCCTTGCGGACCCCCCCCCCCCCCCCCCCGCATCCACACACACAGAGTAATATGCAGACATACGCCCACATGCACTTGCGTATACTTTCGTGTACTAATTTTCTTTCACTTTTTCTTACTTTAATTTAAACAATATTTATTCATGAAAAAGTATGATGCATACATACAATAAACTACAACATGATTGTCATACAGAGTGCGCCGTACAATGGTATGCATTAAAGTAATGAGTCAAGAACGAGATTTGTTGAAAGGATTCAGCAGTAAGCTTTTAGCTTTTATAAGCCGTCTCCTCTGGATTACTGACGAAGTTTGATAGTAGCTGCAAACACGAAGTAAAATATTGTTTAAACATAGAAGACAGAGAGAGAGTAAGGAGAGCAATAGAGAGAACGAGAGAATGAAAAGAAAAGGGGAACTTAACCCCTTACCCAACACGTGTAGCAGGCGACACTTGAAGAATAAATTTTTGAATAACTGGAATTTCCAATGACAACCTCTAGAACACGGCTCACGGTCCCTCACTGGAACGAGCTCGTCGAGCTCATTCCAATGTGGATCATAAGCCATGTTGCCGAGACAAAAATTGAAAATATAAAAGGATTTAGATGGCGATTTTTATGGGTTACACTGACGGTACATTGGGCGAGGGGTTAACTAGGAAACAAGGGAACAACCTGAATTCAATGTTCGCTACCAAAGAATATTCAATAAGGCAGCCTCAATAGTGTATCGGTAACGGTGGCCGATTTGTGTGGCAAGGAACACCGGAAAAGTCTTAAGTGCACCGTCATAGGTGACAAGGAAGAAGGCATAGAGGGTGGGGACAAGAAAGTCAACAGGAATGGAAGGAAGCTGTTGAACTTCACAAATGAGCTCGGTCTGAAGATTCTGAACAGGGACGCTAGATGTAAGGGGAAATGGACCTGGGAGAGAAACGACAGAAAATCAATAATTGACTACATTCTCATAGATATGAATTTATGGAGGGAGGTGATAAGGGTAGAAGTGGATGATGAGGGCAAAATGGAGTTGGATAGTGATCACAACTTGATTACAGTGACGATGAGGGCCAAAAACCTAGAGAAAAGGAAAGGAAGCTTCAAGGAGATTTGGGAACTCAAAAAGGATGCCGACTGGGCGAAGTTCGAAGAAAAACTGAAACCAAAGCTTGCAGCCGTACACAAGGGGGTAGTGTCCAGAAGATGGCCGACGCCATAGTTGCGAGCCTAGTGGAGGCAGGGAAGGAAAGTGTAGGAAAGATTAGGGTGCCAACACGGGAACTTGGGTACAGAGTGAACGAAGAACTGAAAAGGGCCATAAAGGTTAGAAAAGCTAAATGTGCTGCATACAGGAGAAGTAGAAAACTTAAGGGGGTGGAAAGCAATGAGGCCATGGTAGCAAAGGAAGAATACCAACAAGCACGAAATAAAGTAAACAAGATTAAAGACGACAACCGGAGAGTGCGAAATAGCAGTCTTATTAGGACGATAAGAACGACAGGGGGGTCGAGTTCGAGCGTATTTTGGAAATGGGTGAACAAACGTAACAAAGGGAATAACCAACAGAGCATTAAAGTAGATGGCAGAGTTACAGAAGAGCGAGATCAAATCGCATTAGAACTAGTCAAGCACTGGGAAAAGGTAAACGATAAGCGATGGGGCATGGGGAACCCACCGGAGTGTCCGAACCAGGTCGAGGAAAATCTCTCGGACTTCGTGTGCAGCGAAATCAAAACTGAGGAGGTGCGAAGGGTGATCTCAAAATTGAGGAATGGAAAAGCGGGAGGGGTGGACGAAATTCCTAACGAGTTTATCAAAAAAAGGGGAGAGGAACTCTTGGAAAGCCTAACTGCCCTATTCAATTTAGCCATAGAAAAACAAGAGGTCCCAAAGGAGTGGAGGGAAAGTAAAGTGACATTTATTCACAAAAAGGGGAAAAAAGACGTTTTGGATAACTATCGAGGGATCTCTGTCAGTAGCAACATTGGAAATGTTTTCTGTAAAGTCCTTTATGGGAGACTAGAGGAGGTAATTGAGGAGAAGGGTTTTTCGGGAGAAATCCAGAATGGCTTCAGGAAGGGAAGGAGAGTAACCGACCATCTTTTCACGCTATCCCAAATGATAGAATCCGCGAAAGCAAAAAAGAAAAAGATGTTTATGGCCTTTTTGGATGTCAAAAAGGCATACGATAGAGTATGGAGGGAGGGTATGTGGCGCAAGCTGGAGGCTCTGGGCTTAGGAGGCGAGTTTGTTGGAATTATGAAAGCATTATATAAAGATGTACAGAGTGAACTTAGCCTGGGAAACATTACAACAAAACGTGTGTCTATGGAGATAGGCCTAAAACAGGGGTGTATCCTTTCGCCAATCCTGTTTGCATTGTACATCAAAGGTTTAGGAGATGAACTCCTGCGTAGCGACGAGGGGGTAGCAGTTGGGGACTTGAAGATCCCAGGGCTATTTTTTGCAGACGATATGATTCTAGTGTCAGAAAGCGAAGGGGGGCTAACGAAAATGCTGGGAATTGTTGGGAAATATGGGAGCAAATGGAGACTCGAACTTAATGAAAGCAAGAGCAAAGTTATACCTGTGGGCCGCAATGTGGACCCCACTCGAAAGTGGAGAGTGGGTGAGTTCTACATTCCGGAAGGGAGCAGCAAACTTCTCAGTGTAGGAGAGACAGGTGATTACGAGTATTTGGGGTAAATATAAACATTACAGGAAGAGGCATCTACCGAAACCACACAAATAAATTGATTCTGAAGGGGAAGCGAATCCTTAACCAAATGAAACTTATAGGGAGAAACAGTTTCAATAAGGTTTTCATGGGGAAAACCATTTGGGAAATGGTGGGGCTGCCAAGTATAACATACGGTACGGAAGTGGTACCTCTAAACCAGACGGCCGTAAAGAGCTTGGAAATCTTACAGAACGATGCAGGCCGATGGATAACGGGGTCGAGTAATGCCGCAGCGCTAGAAGCAATCAGGGGCGAGCTTGGGTGGATGAGGATCAAGGACAGGATAGACCTGTTGAAACTCGGTTATCTTAATTATTTGGTGGACGCTTTCAATAAATACAATACAATAACACTTTGGCCGGCCGCTGATTTGTCGCGGTTCTCGTATGAGAAGGCCTTGGTTACCCCTGTTCTACCAATTGCCTCCCTATTCCCACGCTTCTTCTCTCCTCCCAACACCCGGAGACGAACTGTTTGATGACATCCCTTCTCCATTCTTCCCAATCTCTCCGATTAGAATATTAACCCTCTCCTTTGAGTCGCCCCCAACCACATGTCCTTCATTCTGCCATCCCACTTCCCCATTATACAATAACAACAATGTAGAGGAATGTTGAAAAATCTGCAAATGCGAAGAGTATAAAAGTATGTACAAACCCCTTCAGAATTGGATGAAGGATATTTGTTTCGGTATGCAAATATCTCCCGTCCAACCCGTCCCCCCTGTGAAATAATCATTAGTTTCAAACACGAGTGAGATACATTTTGGTATCCATTCAAAAACACTATATTTTCTTTTTACTATATCCTTTTTATAAGAATCTTTAATTGCGTGGCCCGACAAGAGTAAGACAGGAAAGAGGATGGGCTGGTCGAGCTGACTCAATGTCGTAAACTGGTATCACTTCGATCATTAGCCGTGCGCCGTGGGCGCTTTCGTGGTGCAGGAGGCTTTTTCGCCCCCACTTCCCACCCAAGAAAAACACGATTCCTCACGTGCTGGCCTACAGCTGTAAACAAAATGTGAAATTGGGAACTTCGCGAATATTAGTTGTTTTTCTCAAGTCTGGTTTATTTATTTCTTAGTTTAGTTTCGAAAGTAACGAGGACTTTGTACATAACCAAATGGAACTGACTGTTCTATTCCCAATTTACAATTTCAAACCACAGGAATAGTCGCCGTCTGCCTCCTCCAAATTCCAATCTTAATTTAAAATAAATTATCTACTACCAGCAACAAACGCAGTTGTCTTGCCAGTTGACGTCACAAGACAGTATTTATTAATCAGCAGAGAAACTGACATGCAAAAGCAATTAAACTAATCGTTAACGCTCGTGACCACGGTGAGTCACAGTATTTTGAAAACTGTCTTCCACTGGTCCAACACTGCTGTCCACTGGAACTCCACGGTGGAGAACACACCACGGAGGCGTTTTTGTTTCAATCCACGTTGAACGTACTGTAATGTTAGTTATAAGAAACCAAATGAAGTTAAAAGATTAAAAATAGACAACTCATTTATGTAAATATTTTATGTGCAAAAAAACCTTATATATGTAAATATCTATGCGCAGTGTATTATGTTTCTATAGTTTATCGCTTGTTGAAACACTTGAATGAAATAAAATATATCAAAGCCAATGTTCTTGTTATTGTTGCTGTGTTGTCAATGAAGATAAGTAATTAATTGTACACGCCCACTCATAAATAGTTCCTCTATAAATAGACAGCACTAATCTAAATTTAGCATCAATAACTGGGGTATTAATTGACCTGTCTCATATGGGTACTGTAAACGTAATATTATGTATGGTTTAAAGTTTCTAAATGTATATTAATTTATGACTAGATTTTAATTTAAAAAAAAATTAAAATCATAATTTTGATTCATTTCTGACCAATGTTACGTTATTTCTATACTCTTCCATCAAGAAATTCATTTCCCCGTCTGTTGTGAATTTTCAGTCTCGGGCCGAATCTTCCCGAGGCCAAATCTTCCCAAGGCCGAATCTCCCCATTCCCTTTATTTCTCCCTCCAACTTGTCGCTATGCACATCGGCTGTCAGTATGCGGTTTCAAGAGAATCGGGTATTCTGTTTATTTTTGTGAGAATATCTTCCTTCACAGAATTTAAGATGTTAGTCAAGTCTTCACTTTTGACCAGAGGCCTAACGACCGCCTCGAGGGAATCTTTTGTAACAACATTGTCTAGGTTTGTATTCATTTCGGACAGAATTGCTTCTAGATTGACCTTTTCGGAAGTGAAAGCCTTGATGCTGGGCTGACTGGAGTCTGACATGTCTGATCTTTGTTTTTTCGAAGGCTGTTTTGGTTTTGGGATTTTTGTCTGAGTGGTAGGCTTTGGAATCACACTTTCGTTTGCACTCATACTATCGTCAGCACTTGATACAGAACTCAGAGTAGCAGATCTTTTCAAACTTTGTATCATTACGTGTTATAAATGTTATAAATGTTAAAAGTAAGATTGTCTCAATAAAAGAATCGGTGAGGTTGGAATCACTTTCTTGTTGTTTACATTGTAACTGGGTAGCGCCATATTGGTAACCAAGACGACAATATACAAACAAATGTTCAGATCTAGAATACCACTCTAAAAGCTAAATTCCCAACATAACTCATTATTTTCACCACAACTCAGAATCAACAGGACGTAATAAGTTCAGATACACAAATACATGAACACACCCGCGCTGGAAACTCTGCTATTTACAACATTTATCCTACAACGACAAAAACCGACTTGCTACTCCATGTCACGTGATCCGAATAAATCACACGTAAAATAGGTGCAACAATATCACCAAGAAATGTAAAATCTGCTATGTCAGAATAAATAAAGATTTGATTGAAATCCACATTTAAGTCCACATTATATTTAAATGCACCTTTTGATGTGTTAGGTAAAATGACAGGATACAAAACATCTTTACATCCCAGTTTTTGTAATAAACTTTCTGACATTTTAATACCCACTTTCTCAATACTATTTCCTACTATTTTTACACTGCCTTGGATACTTGAAAATCCAACATGAAATGATACATCAAATGTTTTAAATATGTCTCCAAGTTTTTCTTGAATTTCTATTTGCATTGCACCTATGACATGAGCGCCATTCGCATAGGCACCTGATAAAATATTTAATTCTACAGCAGCAATACCTTTGTGTAATGTATATTTCAAACTCGTTTTATTAATACGATTTGATATTTTGCTATCTGTCACAAAGATTTTAAAAACAGATTCTTCATCTGTAATATTTTTTGCCTCAGAAGGTAAAATTACTTCAACTAATTCCACTTCCCAATGTTTTTTATTAAGATGAGTGGGTTTAGATAATTGTGTTTGAAAACAACATTGGGTATTATTTGGAAACATATTCATAGAACTATCACTCAGAAGTGTTTCGTAAAATGAATTCATTTTTCTTATCTTGTAGTTGTTTCAAATATTTTAAACCTGGACTTGGAAGAATATATCCTAAAAAACTACTTAATAACACTAACCACAATTCTTTATCAGGGCTTTGTAAACTCAAATGTGCAATGGCAGTAATTATAATACCATAAATGATAAAAATCTGTGTAAAATAAGTGACTTGATTTTTTGCAACATGATTTCCACAAATTTTAAATTGTTGACTTTGTTGACTTTGTACATCAACACTTGTGGTTTCATTAGGTAATGAAGTTTCATTTGATGACATATTCGTTTTATATCAAATCTGATTCTGCTATCCAACTATCAAATTTCTTTTGATAACTTTCCCAATATACTTTAAGTTCTTTAATAATTTTCTTTCCCACACGTCTTGACTGTCTATTAAGAATTGATTCAATGATATATTTTTTATCATCTTTTATACTTTGAATTTCTTGTGGTTAAAATGTCCCTTGTATATTTTCACCACCCATATCTTCGAGTTTATAAGTGGGTGGTATTGTATGTTTTACATGAGTCATTTTAAATAACTCTTTTGTCCAATTTGGTAAATACCCTTTTCAAATGTACGTTTGGTTTTATTAATGTGTACTATATCACCAACTTTAAATTGTATTTTTTTCTTTTTAGATTTTTTACCATACAAATCTTGAGATACTTCTACTTCACTTTCTAATCATACTGGAGTAGGAGTTCTCTGAATACTACGATGGAAACTATGATTATAACCATCAACTAAATTGTCCAACAAATCAGTGTATCTTAATGTACGTTTGTGTGTAAAATATTTCCACATTCGTGTTTTCAATATGCGCTGAAAACGTTCAACAATACTAGCTTTTGTTTCAGGATTTTCTATTGTGAAGAAATGAATTTTGTGTTTCTTTAAAAAAATTTGTGCATCTTTATTTTAAAATTCAGAACCTTTATCAAATTGCAATGATAATGGTTTATGTCCAGAAGTTTTCAAAATACTCTGAAAAGATTTTGTTAATGTTTCTCCTGATTTATTGTGAATGGGTAATACCCATGCACATTTTGAAAATACATCAATAATACAAACTAAATAACGAAATTGGTCATTGTAAGATTGTAAACTTTGTAAGTCTGCTAAATCAATTTGCTATTGATGATCAATACCACCCACTATAGTCTTATGCCTTAATCTTTTTACGGATGGGTTTATGTAAAGTATAGGTTCTTTCTTCTTTCAACCATTTTTTCCCTTGATCAAGTGTGATTGAATTATCTTTACTATGAGCTGCTTTGTACAATTTTTGTTTACCTCCATAACCAGCAGGATGTTTTGTATTGTAATATATTTCAGTTAATAAATCATTATATAAGCCTCCCATTTTTTTGCGAAAATCTGCGTTTTGCCAATTTACACTTTAGTGCTGACTTTGGTGTGTCTTCGCCCCACTGCACTCTTTGACCTCGACGAACTTTACGTTTTGGAGGGGATGATTGATGAGTTTCAAACCAACTATCTTCTGGAGAACTCTGATATTTACTGGGTTTGGGTATTCATTGTCTATTCATCCATAACCAACGTTCATGATTTCCAACAAAATCTAGAGGCATATTTATATCTTTTAATCCACGACTAAACATTTCCCAACCACTCGGTTTTAAACCTTTTCGGTGTCTAAGAACATCATTGACTAAATCTATGATATTTGAACCTTTTATGACTTCTCTATCATAACTTAATACACCATGATCATCCCAACTCATGTGTGGATGAGATGATAAAGCAGATAATAATGAAGTTGCTTTATGTCTCATTGTAACAGGGACACTTTCTATAATACAATCTTGTAAAAATAATGATTTTTCTCCTGACTCCGGCAATGGAACCAATGTTGGTTGTAATGCCTTCTTATGCGACATTTGAAATTTTTGTAAAGTTTCCCCATACTTTTGTTCTTTCTCACTTTCGGACAACTCTGAATTTTCTAACACAGATGATAAATCATTTTGAAGTTGTGCTGTATTTGTAATTTGAGGATTTGGGAGTGATCTTGGTCTTTGAGATTTTTCATTTCTAAAACGTTGCATATCATCTAACATTTACTAAGGTACAATAGCCATCATTTTCATATTTTACTCACTAATTTATTTGCAAGATTTATTGCAACTCATATAGCAGGTCCAAGTAAACCAAGTAATGGTAAAAAGCCACCTTTTTGTTTTAAAATTTGTTTTTTCTTTTTAAGAGTTATTGATTTACTAGCAATTGCTTGTAGTTGTTGATGCTTTGGATGTAATTTTTTTGTTTCTAACCTTTTGTTAGATGTATGTTGACTTTTAAAAGATTATGAGAGCATTCTGACACACTATTAATTAATTCTTTAGGTGCATTTTTCATAATTTATTTTTGAAATGCTGGAGAAGTTTGGCTTAAACCTATTAAACATACCACCATATCTTTTACCTAAAGGAATTTTTTGTTTCTTATTTTGTCTCACCATTTTGCTGTTACAGAATCTAATGATTAAATGAAACAAATAAAAATGTAATGCTGTTTATATATATGTGCGAAGAATACACTTTATTTTATTAAAAACATTTTCACTTAAAGTAAGACCTTATCCCTTTAACAGGTTTAGGTGTATTTAAAGCTGTAAAATGTGCCATTGTGGGAATCTTTTCTTTTAATGGTACATGCTCTGTATTTTGTACAGAATACATTGGTTCATGATTTTTGACACCATCTTTTGTTATTGACACTACACATGTTAACTTATGTGGTGATACTTTTCTTTGTTTTTGAAAATTTTTCACAAGTAATGTTTTTGTTTTTCTACACTTTGTAGATGGAGAATTATGAGGTGCAATTTCAAAATTTGTGTACATATATTTAGGTCCTACCTTTCGTTGATTTTTTATCTCTCTAGAACTTGATGAGTTTTTTGCTTTTTTCTTAGGGATTTTCGTTTCCTTTTAGGTGACTTTTGTTTCTTACTCTTTGTTTTTTTGAATGGTGAATAGAATGATCTACTTGTCTTATGACCATCCCATCGAATTAAATTACGAATGATAACACCACCAAAAAATCGACCACCTCCTGGTTTAAAAATAATGTTTCGTTTTGTTGCAAGATCTACTCTCGGATTTGCAAGTTGTTCAAGATCTTGTTTATGTTTATCCATATAGATTAAAGTTTGTTTTGGCAATTTAATTTTCATATTAAGTATGATTCTACTTGCTAATGTAAACCATTTTAAAATTTTCTTAAAACCTTTCTTAAGTAATTTTTGTCTTGCAAATGAACTTGTTTCTTGACCAAGTTGTTCCAAAGAATGTATGAATGATACCATGGTGATGTGTAGTCATTGACAAACTTTGACCAACTAACACCAACTCATTAGAACATGGGAAATTTATAGTTTTGTATAGATGATGGGCCACTTTCATTTTGTGTCACCCAAGGATGAAAAATATCAGTTCTTAATCTCAAAGATTCAGGAGTTCTAGGATGAAAATCAACTAATAAATAACCATGATCAATACTTGTTGCATCTTGATTACATGCATTTAAATGTGGTAATTGAACTTGATTTGTCAATACTTTAATTTGTCCTTTATCTCTGGTATTTTGAAATAAAATCATATAATGTGTATTTAAACTTATGGTGCGAAACATATTTTGTGTAATGTAAATGACACTTGCATTTCTATGATGTCCTTTTTGTGTGAACCATAATTTAATTTTTTTTTCATCTTTATCTCCTAACATTTCAAAAACTACAAGATGTGGAATAGTGACCTCACGGACAATTTCATATTCATCATCAGGGATAACTGCTATGAATTTGATATCTTCACTTTCTTTAAGCAAACTATATGTATTTTGCCATTCTTTATAACACCAAATGATTTTTTTGTGGGGGGAATTTGAAATAAGTCATGTTTCATATCAATAAGCACAAGACACTTCACCCCCATTGCCCACGTGGGGCATGGTGACGCTGTGTACTAAGGCGTACTGCACGTCGATGGTGCACTTGTCTTCAACCAATTCTACCCCTGCTTCTGTGGAGTTAGTATGTTGGGGGAGATGGCAGATGCTCGCCATTGCTTGGTGGTTCTCTCTGGGTACTCCGGCTTCCTCCAACTATAAAACTGTTGTGGTCTTGATTAGCCATTGTGCAGAAATATGTGACCTTAAACACCAATAAATAAATAATATCAATAAGCTTTTTGACAAATTCTGTTTTTTTGGAATCACTAGGTCCCGAAATAAAGATATTACAAGGGTGTTGAAACAATAAACATTCACTCGATGCCATAATTTTTTCTTGTGAAAAAGTGTTGTCAAATCATTCACTTATGTACTTTCTGTTTCCATACTTTCTTCATGTCTTTTAGTAGGTATTCGTTTTAAGGGTGTTTTTAACTCAAATATAGTTTCTGAAGAATCTATTCTTCTATCTGTTTGTGGTACACATTGTCTATACAAGTAATTAATGATTTCTTTATCATAAATTATATTACCCTACACAACTCTTGCCCAAATATTTTCTACATTATCTTTGTAAAAAGCATTCATGATCTATTTTATGATGTAATGTAATGGCGTTTGTTCTCTCCCCACCCCCAAATACTGCTTCATGTGGTTTAATAGGATCCATGTTTGGAAAAAAAATGAATTTAATGTTGATTTTACTTCAGAGTTGATTTGCAGAAATGATCAAGTTCATGTTCCCATGTTACTCTCATGTTATACCCAATGATTCTAAATGGTGTATGCGTTCCTGTGTATTGTTGAACAGAGTTTGGTAACTTAGTAAATTGATTGGATTTTTCTCATGTGTGTTGTTTTTGTAATATGTTATGCACCCATGCCACATACATCCATACATTTCAATGCTTGTATTTGGGTCTTTGTGAAACCCATCAACATAATATCCCCCTATTTTAACCTCCCCACCATTAAGTGCATGTTGAATGTGTATGTTTTCTTCTTGTGCAACTGTCTGTAAAAATCTAATGGCTTTAATGGAGTATTTGACTTTAGCAGGGTAACCTATGTCTGAAATGATTGCCATTTTGTTTTCTGGAAGTGAATTTTTTCTCCAAGCTTTTGTACTTGCATCGGCTAAGGTAACTGCTTCTCTCAAGGGGTCTATGCCATCACTATCTATAATTTTTTGTCTGAATTCCCCACACCCCCTACGCAAGATATCTACATCTGATTTGCAGTATAGTTCCATTTCTTTTTGAAAATAAATTCTGGCAGTTCTAGTAAATTTTTCGTTGTACCACTTGATAAAATCTTCCCTATCTGATGGGGACATAGAATCTGGCATATACAATGTTGAATCTAAATAAGGGCCAATGTAATCTTGATAAGCTTGTGTGTTTGCCAAATGTGGGAAATAACCTTTTGCTAATTCTGTCAAGCCAAATGTTTTAGGAAATTGTGCCAATCTCATTGAAAGAAAAGTTAAAGAATCTATAAGTCTAATACCACAAGCTTTAAGTGAAATAATTTTGTTTCCATTCAAAATTTACATCAGGAGTTGTTGTATCAGTTTCAATGAGGTGTCTTAAAATAAATTGTCCATCAAAATCTCTTAAATTGTGAGCAATAGCTGTTGTCCCTTTATGTTCCTTACTGAATAGCCAATTACAAAAATCTGACAAAGAGATTCCCCTTTAAATATTGATTGTCGTTGTCCAAATCTGTCACAGAAAATACATTCTTGATCTATAGTTTTGCAAATACATTCCCCACATGCATGATGAGCAACACAGAAATTTGGGCTATCAACTCCTGAGTCTTGTGTGGTTTCAAAATCAAAAAATACAAATTGAATTCTTGGTAATTTTTTATCCTCGGGCGAAGAGTATTTAGGAATGAAACATTGGTGATCAGAATTAACTACTTCTTGACAATATTTACATTTTTTGAAGCCTTCACAAATGTGTTTTCCTTTTGTTGGATATATTAATGAATTGCACTGTTTACATTTTTGAACTAATTGACAAATTAGTGATATTGTTATTATAGCATGATAAACTTCTAAATTGTCTATTGCAACTATAACAGGTGATGGGATGTTCGGGAATACATTTTGTTCGAGCATAGCAAACACAACCAAAAGGGCACATGTGATGTTCTCTGTTATTATTCCCTTTACTGCAAAGTTCACAATAGTAGTGACATCCTAAAAACCCTGTAATTGTAGAGATGGTATCAAAATGCTGGTCATGGTGGTAAATATGAATAACTTTACAATCAGTGGTGGTAATTGGAGGCTTGAATAAAAATTCACTTTTTTGGATACTGTGGATGAATTTTGATGACATACTCTCGGTAAAGCAGGTCTTGTATTTTATAATATTCTTCATATCCCCAAGGAATATTATAATCAAGCCCTGCTTTGTCCATCAATGCCTTAGCTTCCAACTCTTGTGTCGGTCTATAAGAACGTCTAATATTTTTCCATTTCTTTTGCCAAAGTTCTGAATTATCTCTATCAACATGACACTTTCCCACTACAATGGCCTGTGCGAGAGACATGGAATCATTAACATTTTAAATTTCAATAATACTTTCCTTGTTTCCAACCATTTTATCAACAGATGAAAATGAAATTGGTGTGTGTCGCCCAGACCCTTGTGGTAGAGAAGTGTGTGTTATTTCTAAAGATAATTGCCCATCATGGATAGTAAAGTCATCATTTGATTGTACAACTTTTCCTATTTCATCTAATATGGTGTTACCAGTGATAGCCGAAGCCTTAGTAAATGGGATAAATATACCTATTTCTAATCCTGGGTGGTTAACTGATATTCTCATTGGATCATTGTCTTCTACACCACATTCTTCTTTAATATCTTCTACCATACTGTCAAATACTTTTCCAAGGGTGTCAAATGGATTCTTCTGATTATTTTGTTTAAAAGTTATTCTACACATATGGGATTTGGAATGGAATTTTCTTTATTTTCTTTGTAAGAGAGGGTGGATGCTGTATATATCCCTTGCTGATTCTTCTCTCTGTTTCTTGTTATCTACTTCACTCTCTGTCTCACTGTATTCTTCAATGGCTCTCTTCATCTTTTTCTTCTATCGTCTCTTATCAACTGGAAAGCTGTAAAAATATGTCTTGTCTTCTTGAAGTCAAAAACAAGTGTGAAACAGCCTTAGATTCCCCCACATTTTATACTTTCCTTTAATGTACATTTAAAATGTACGTTTAAATGTACATTTTAACACCCACTGAATTATATTGTTAATAAATGTTTTTATACATATTTGAAAAAGTCATTGTCAGTTATACAATCCACCAACTCTATGGGAAAAATCCTATGGTAAATATTTTACAGCTTTTATTTGTTAGTGTATCTTTCAATCAGCATCTGTTTTTAAAATCACTAATACATTTAACAACTGGTGTATGGTATCCAGAGGTCATTGGGTGTAAAAGATAGCAAAACTGTTTGTAACCAAAGATAAGAAGATAAGACATGTTTTCGAAGCACTCCAAAAGTTAAAGATGGATAAAGTTACAGATCCAAGATTAGAAAAAGCAAGTGATGCTAAAAGTATTTACTATAAGCCATCCAAATGGGAAGAAGTAAAAAGACTTGTCAATGAACTTTATAAGTTGATTTCAGCACCTAAAGAGATGATTTGTTCCATTTGTCACCAGAAAGGACATTGGGCGAATACATGTGCAGACAAAGAGCCATGTTATTATTGTCATCAAAAAGGACATTGGATTAATGAATGTGGATTGAAAAAGCTATTGGATTACTCGATGTCTCAACCAGCTGTTATACAACCTCAACTGGTTAAAGTTTATCCATGGTCAGAATACATAGAACGTACAGATGGATTACTGATTACAGGTTTCAACTTACCCCCACCACCTGCTGAAAAATACATTGACAACCACTCTATGATGGGGATGAGCATAATACCACTACCACCTCAACATGAACAAAAAACAAACTTTACAAATAAGAAAGTTGACTTAACTGAATCTGTGTTACCAGAGTTTAGTGATAGTGATGATACATTATTATATAATATGGATATACCCAAAAGAAACAAAAATGGAAACCGATAATGAATTAGAAGTATTATTTCCAGAGAAAGAGGAACCACCAAAGAAAGTTACAAGAAAACAAAAAGTTAAAGACACTAATTCTAAAATAGGAAAACTTGCAAAGAAACATTGAAAACAGTTTTGAAAGTGACATTTTCATAAAAGGCATTTTGCAAGTCTGTAAATATTCATGGAATAAAATTTTCAGATTGAAAAAAGGTAACAATATTTTGTTGTTATTTAAACAGGGAGAATTTTTTCCAACTCAGGAGTTTTATTTATAAAAATAAAAAAACTTGCAAAATAAAAAAAACATTTGCAAACACAAAAATATTTTTTTGTGTTTGCAAATTGATTTTATGAAAAAAACTTTTTCATAAAATCAATTTGCAAACACAAAAAATATTCTTATAAATATATTTTGTGTTTGCAAATTAATTTTATGAAAAAATATTTTTCATAAAATTAATTTGCAAACACAATAAATATTTTTCTTATAAAATAAAAAACTTGCAAGACAGAAAATTAATTTGCAAAACAAAAAATATTTTTATGTTAGCAAATTAATTTGCAAACAAAAAATATTTTTATGTTTGCAAATTAATTTTGTTTTTACCTTAGGTAAAAACATTTAGGTAAAACAAAATTAATTTGCAAACACAAAGATATGGCATGACAGGAAAATCTAGTGTGGGAGCTATGAGGCTGACCTCTTTTGAATTGAGTAATGAAAATACAATTGAACAAAAGTTCAATTCATTCCATTGTGGCAGTACTGAAATGTACCATTCATAAAAACACAGTGTGTAAACGTGATATCTCTTTCTAAGAATATGGTGGCCCTCATAAGGGCCGTTTTTTACTAAACAAAAAATGCTTAGTTCACCAACTTTATTCCATTTCTCTTTGCGGCTCGCTTGACATCCTTTTGATTAACAAGATATTGTGATCCTCTTTCCCTAATTGTTACATAATGATAGGTATCTCTCATCATTTTTTGAATAAAACAGTGTAAGGCTTCTTCAGCTTCATCAAGTGACAATGGTGAGATATTATCCACCCCAGCTTTTCTTGCCAATCTTCGCAGATTACTCCTTGGAATAGTATTGCGCTCCTCTCTCTCCATCTTCACTTCTTTGCCACAACCGACTTCTTGTGGTGGAATAGTATTGCACTCCTCTCTCTCCTTCTTCACTTCTCGCTCCCCACATTCACCTTTTAGTGATGGATCTTTACCTCAATGGATAGCTCAATTCACATGATTGATGATAAGAAAATGACGTTATGATATCTCCAGCAGTGTTGTATAGACAATGTGAGGATCGTAAATGCACCGAAGAATGCTCACGCGAAAATTCGATCAAGTGCGGGAAAAAAATGTTGACAACGGACGTTTACTATCACAGCCGTCCGTGGGCTACCCACAATATTAGAAAGAGATATCTTGTCATGTTCACATACACAACCAAGTCTTTGTTATAAAAAAGAAAAAAAAACAGTTCTCTTATCCTGCAGTCAAACTTATAAGCCAAAACATGTACTATAGGAGCTGGCCATAAGCATGATGAGGGGGCCACTCTGGGCCCAAGCATTTTTAACACTGAGTTTTCCATAGGGTCCATAGGGTTGGTGTTAAATTGTGAAACTTATAGGCCCAAGATTTTTTAACACTGAATTTCCCATAGGCTCCATAGGGTTAGTGTTAAATTGTGAAACTTATAGACCCAAGAACTTATAGACCCAAGAACTTATAGGGACAAACCTGAATGCACTGTGCCACCAGTGCATTCAGGTTTGTCCCTATAAGGTCTTGGGTGGGTCTATTTGTTTCATCTAATGTAACTTTAATTGGCGGTTGTTCAACTTGGTGGATTCCAAAATCGTCCAAAGAATAGCCAGGAAGGTTAAATGCTACCGGGGTATCACATTATGTTATATATCCTGTTTGTGTTGAGTAGAACGCATTTGAAATGTATTTTGAAATTGACTCACATACTGTTTCCAACAGCGTTTTTCGTAAGTTAAATGACATTGGATGAATCACAATGGGGGATCTATACGGATCTGATAATGATTTCTGGTTATGCAGAGGAAAATTCCCCTCTCTGATGAGGCATCTACAACGGGGCCTTGTACAATTAAACACCGCGCCACAACAATTGTTCATCAGTCTGCCGTGTTCAATTTTCATCGCTTCGAAACCGTCAATTCCTACAGGAGTTTCAAATTTTTTCTGAGTCTGAGATTTTATTCTACACAAACGTGCACAAAGTAACCTCAGATCTAAGGGCGTCAACTTTGGTGGAACAATCGTCGTTGAGATTTACCATATCACCTGAGTTGCGGTGGAAAGTGATGAGCTGTGATTTGACGATTCCTCTAAATGTATGTAGTGGATAGAATTGGTGTAAATCAGTTGGTTAAAAGTACACTTTACAATATAACTGTCCGAGCGCTTGGAAATATTTGCCTTTATACGTATACACAGTCAAAAAAAGAATATCAAGAGAATCTTGACTGGTGGTAGCTGTTAATTTGCTGTTTGGGCCACGACTGTTCAAAAATTTATAAAAATTCATCAAAATTCTCTTTTGAATTTTTCAAAATGATACAAATGCCATCAGAATATCTGAGATATACAAGAGGATACTTGGTACATTTACTTAACCCTTTACCCTACGAATCGCCCGCATCTGACCGCGTAATATGCAAATTCGGCAGCTGAAAAAATATTATTTTTCGAAACATTTCAACCAAACCATAACATGTGACCCCTCTTTGGAACGAGCTCGTACAGCTCGTTCCAAAGAGGGGTCACATGATATGGTTTTGTTGAAATGTTTTGAAAAAATTAAAAAAAATGATATTTAAAATAATATATTTTGAAATCGTCTGCGTTGGGTAAAGGGTTGAGGCATTCCCTCCCATTCTGCTTCGCAAATGCTTACAAAATATCAATTTTCTGAATCATTCTTTCGTGCCACAAAAGATTTCTGGGTTTGGTGAATATTTTGCTCCAAAAATCGCATTGATGTTCGCCCATTGCTAGCCAGATGCGTAGTCAGTTTGGGATCAACGCTCCGCTATGTACAGAGCAAAAATCTTATTGCTCCTACGATTGTGTCGTACTTGTGAACTAATACACAGTGTGTGCACAACACAGGCATCCAGTACGAACGTTCATAAGCACTGTAAAAAATTACTGGTAAAATTGCAGTAGAAGTATATTCAAGGACGCCGAAACCACGGCCCTCCCTGCCTTCGGACTACGGGAGCGAGGGGGAGCAGACAATTTTCTTCCCTGGTTCGCCACTCAATTTTTGTCAATGATTTATTATCGAAGTAAAGCTAAAGTACACCCAAATCCGTTCTGGAAGCTTTCAAAATTCAATGGGGGAGTTTGGGAGGAGGTGTCTCCCTTCCGATGGGATGTCGTTTTCCCGGAGTCTCTTCCCTGCCCTAAAGTGCTTCCGGGCCCCCTGAGTATACTGGTGACCAATTGCGGTACTTCTACGGTAAATTTTACATTAATGATTGTTACTGCTTAAAGTTTCAGAATATGGAAACTAATAGAGGAGTGCTCATATACAATGGAGGGGTATATAATAATATATCTTTATTCTGCAGTATACTAGTACATTAACAACATAACATTACAATCTATAAGAACATAACCTAGTACACAGCACGGAAATAGCATAGCCTAAAAGGCTGTCTTCCTGCCATTCCCACAAAAAAAAAAAAAAAAAAAAAAAAATATATATATATATATATATATCAACACGGTTTGGCATCAGTGTAACAAACGTTCTTTTCAAAGACAGGAATATTTAATAGTTTGTTTTTGAATCATGCGGCTAGATGGGATCAATAGGTCATGTGCTGGGAGGAGGATGAGATACCAGAAAGTTTTGATGGCTGATACAATCGGGACAGGCTGGGTTGTCGCACTTGAAGTTTGGGCTGGAATACGTACTTAAAATTTTATGCGTTAATGATTTTTTGAACTTGGGTCTACTATATTGCTGAGTTAGAGGGTCTATACTATTCCAAATTCTTGGGAAGGAGTGGAACGGCAATTCTGCAGAAAATTGAGTTCTTGGTTTGTGTGTTTCTATTTTACCAGTCTGCCTTGTATTCATCCCCGAAGGGTTTCTGTAGATCTGAAAGGTGTTGTCGAATGACGTAGGAAGTTTTTTGTTCATCCAGTCATGCATAAAGAGGGAGACGTGAAGGCTGTAGAGATCTTTAAATTTCAGAATGCCACAATCTCTGAAAAGAGGGTCTGTGTGCGAGTTATATGCCTTCCGAGTTATGATTTGGACGGCTCTTTTTTGCAGCTTGAAAATTCTGTTGGTGTAGGTCGAATGACCCCAAACCTGAATACCATATATGAGATGGCAGTGGATCAATGAAAAGTACAAAGTTTTCATTGCCTTTGCGGGGAGAAATTTCTTTGCCCTATTTAGGGCAAAAATTGCACTTGCCATTCTTGAACATACTGCAGAAACATGGTGTTTAAATTTCATATTTTCATCTATATACACACCGAGGAACTTTAGAGCAGCCTGATCTTGTTCGTTCCCAACGGCCTCAATATTTGTATTATTCAGAGATAATTCAACGTTGTTAACCCTATATAAATCATTTTGTGGGTGAAGAAGCATATATTTAGTTTTAGTGGGGTTGAGGGCTAATTTGTTGGCAGAACACCAGTGATTTATTTTGTCTAATTCGGAATTTACACTGTCTGTAAGTATGTCAAGGTTGTTGCCTGATCTATATGCCGTTGTATCATCGGCAAAGGAAAGTAGATTCAGCACAGTGGAGTTGCTAATATCGTTAATGTAGAGCAAAAATAGAATAGGACCAAGGATAGACCCTTGAGGTACACCGGTGTTTATGGTTAAAGTTTCTGAAACAATATTAGAGAACGAGATAAATTGGCTTCGGTCGGTTAAATAATTTTGAAACCACTGGTGGGTTATGCCTCTAATACCATAGTATTCAAGTTTCTGGAGTAAAATTGTGTGGTCAATGCTGTCGAATGCTTTCGAGAAGTCTAAGAATATAGAAAGGGTGCAGTTCTTTGTTGGTTTATCATTTTCAGTTACCACGCTGTTCAGTAAATGCAATATGGGGTGGACAGTCGAATGCTTTGTTCTGAAGCCAAACTGGTACTTGTATAAGATATTACTTTTATCAATAAACTCCACTAGTCTTTTGTACATTAATTTCTCAAGTACTTTTGAGAACGTGGGTAGGATACTGATAGGGCGATAGTTGTTAAAGATTTGAGGATCACCACACTTGAAGATTGGTATGACTTTGGCTATTTTCATTTTGAATGGCACGTGGCCAGATGAAAATGAAGTATTAATGATGTGTGTTAATGGACTGGCAACTTCATAAGCGACTGCTTTAAGGAGTTTCGTGGACAGTTCGCCCTGATCCCTTGTTGGTTTCGAGGACAACTTAGAAATGTTATTAATAACTTCCTGGGTATTCGTTGGAGTCAGAAATAATGAGTTTCCGTTACTTTGCTTCATATAGTGTGAAAAATGGATGTTCGTATCGGACACGTGTTCACCTACTGATTTTCCAATGTTTGCGAAGAATGTATTGAATTTATCGGCAATGGTTTTGGGATCCGTTACAAGGGTATCACCATCAAAAAAAGTATCGGATGAATCAGTTATTCGGTCTGATTTATTAATTGCTTTACGTAGGATTTCCCACGACTTTTTAAGGTTATTTTTATTTTCCAGCAAAATATTATGGTAATAATCTGATTTGCTTGCCCGTTTGATCCGATTGAAGATTTGACAGTATTGCTTGTAGGCTGTAGTATTTTGAGCTGTTGGGGATTTTAGCTTTTTGGAGTACAATTTTTGTTTATGTAGAGAAGACTGTAATAGTCCAGCTGTCATCCAGGGCGAGCGTTTAATATATTTCAAGGGAACTGATGTTGCTTTTAATGGGAAAGCTTCATTGAATGCTTTATAAAAGGTGTTCAAAAATAGGTCGTATGCCAGGGTGGTATCGGAAGCGTCGAAGACGCTTGAAAAATCACTGCCTAATAAGAGTCTTTTAAAGCGATCGATGTTCTCTTTCTTGAACGAGCGTTTATGAATTTTGGTAGGGCGCGCAAATTGTTCTTCCAAGTTACCGATGCAAAACGTTGCAAAGTGATCGCTAATGTCAGAAATAATAATTCCCGAAACATGCTTACAGGAATCGTTACTAAAGATATGGTCTATAAGAGTTGCTGAAGTATCGGTAACTCTCGTTGGTTTAGTGACAAGGGGCATGAAACCAGAGCTGAACATAGAGTCGATAAAGAGTTCAGTTTTATTATGATTAGTGAAGTTGAGCAGGTCAAGGTTGAAATCACCCATAAGGTAGGCTCTTTTGTTTTCAAGGTTGATTTTATTCAATAGATCGGACATTGTGGACAAAAAAAGGTCAAGATCAGCTTTTGGTGCAGTGTTGGGCCTGTAGATAATCCCGATTATGCATTTCTTTTTAGAGGTAGTTTCAATGAAATGGGATTCAAATACGTGTGGTATAAAGATTGACAGATCACTTCGATGTTTAAAGCTGATGTTGTCCTTAATGAATAATCCTACACCTCCCCTGCCATCATCATTTGCAGGTCGAGTGTGGTGAATTAGAGGGTGGTAACCGTCGAGTTCAAAACAGATATTCTGTTTGACATCGAATATTTCAGTAAGTCCCACGACATCGAACAAATTTTTCCCAGGATGCATGTCGTGTAAGAGGTTTTGGATATTCTCAAAGTTAGCATTCATACTTCGGCAGTTCATGTTGAAAAGAGAAAACGACTTATTTTTTGCTGGGATTTCCCTACTAAAGTTTTCTGGTGTATAGTATTTACAGCTGGGGTTTTCAATAGCGTAGGGAGTGTCTGTGTCATTATCGTCAATTCTCAGTGATGTGTTAAACTTAGATATGAAGTCATAAGCATCAGAAGTCTGGATCTCATCAAAATGGATAGTATTAGCCATAGTCAAAAATAGTTTGAACTGAAGCCCTGCCTTTGGAAGATGACATATTTTTACTTAAAATGGAACATTTACAAAACAATTTAGGCATTTGCGGGATTACACTGATGCCAAAGATGTGTGAGCGGAAACATGGTATCATTGAAATGATGGGAGTACCCTTTAGGAGTTATAAAATTGTCTATAGGCAATGAGGCGTAAATTGAGAAACCAGATGCTTGAAAACACTCGACTATATAAAATGTACGAATCCATACATACAGGTGCATACACATGTTCATATGTATGCGGCCTCCTACAGACATGATCCTTCCACGAACTAGCCAACATATTAGCGTGCAGGCCAATTTGTAAAAGGGTCATGTGTTGCGGAAGCGAGTGAGATAATTACAGTGCGAGTGAAACACGCCACACGTATAACATTTTCAGAAGTGTAACTGTAAATGACTGAATTCTTAGAATTGCCATTGTATTATCAACCAAGAATTATTTGGATGGTATTTGATACTTTTTGTTTGAAGTTGCGCGGATGCAGAGAAGTTCTCGGGGATTCGTGCAACATCACTGGTCCAAATTGTGTCAGTAAACGGTTTGTTACCACAAACTGGACACTGATGGGAAGAGGAAGATAATTAATCAAATTATTGTGTTTACGAAGAAGCACTTGACTGAACACAGAAGTGTAACTGATTTGGAGTTGTATCGCATCCCACGTGCCACAAGTTGTAATTATCTTTAACAAATATGAGATATGGGTCAGGGCAGAGTCCTATTAAACGATAAGTAGGACTATTGGTGGGACAACAAGTCGGTATTCCATGTGAAAAAACGGCTTTGGGTAAAGAGTGTAGAATAAGTCCTGAATATATGAGTTAATTGTAGAAGGAGGAATAGTTGACTCGATCATGAGTGTTGGACCGGAAATGGGAAGCGTTATATTCACTTTTACTGTTTAGACAGAGCACATGGGTTTCTGTCACCAGTTACGTTTGAAATTGACTGGGTTTATCCGAATTAACAATGTGATATATTGGTTTGGGTGAGATACGAGGTAATTAATTGGATATTAGGAAACAAGTGAATAGTGTTCCAAAATCAGGCGAGTATTGAATTGTTTATGGGTGTCCAGTGAGTTTGTGGGCTAGGAAACCAATTGATATGTTTTTGAACGAACGCATTTAACTATTTAATTCGTGCTTTTGCGAAGTGTTGTTGTCCATGATGGTACATTGTTCCAGAAGACTTAGTTTTTAAGGCAGACAAATTAATATCTTTAACCTGCTGCCATCGGGTCCTTTATGTTTGCTGAAGTGAGAACAAAAATATCCGCACTGCCAAAGGTAGTTATATAAGGCATTCGACGTACTATTTTACGGTAGAAGTACTGGCAACTGGACTGCAATACTTTTACCGTATTTGAGATGGTAAATTTTTACAGTGAGGGTATTTGGAGATCACTGTTATGAGGACCGATGGGGACTTATGTGGTCCAATGCTTGGTGATTGGTGGAGCCAGTTTTTAAATTATTTATTTTTTGGTGGCCTAGTGTCACAAATACTATCAATCTTGGATGACTGTCTATTGAATCAAAAAGGGTAAAAAGTAATACAACAATTCATAACTCAAAGGCATATTTACCATATCATGACTGAGAGGCGCCATATAGGAGTTGGAGCCAAAAAGATATGAGACGATATAGGTGTTAATACCCGTATGTGCTGCACTTGGTATACTCACATTGTGCACTATCACACAGTACAGACAGATACCGGTGCATCTTTCATGCACCCATCTGCCGCATATGTTGTATTATGTAGAACGGTTAGTCGAAAGTGATAACAACCACATACATATTGTCAAGGAACAGTTTTGGCAGATGGCGGGTGAGAGCTAAAGTGAATACAACGATTTGATAAGTAGTTTAATCCAGGAGGCTGAGGATGGGGCAGACGAGAACTAGCAGCACAGATGATTGGGACAGTAGTACGCGGAATAACGTTGGAAGTGGGCAAAACAGCCGGAAATACTAAAAATAGCAAATTTTCTCCAAGACAGCTACATGTACATCCTAGAAGAATAGAATAGAATAGCATTAATTTAATCTCGATGGTAACGGAGAACATGCGATAGAAGGCTAGGGTAAATGGAAATGAAGAATCTGACAGGGCAACAAAATTCAACCGAGCTAAACCGAATTTCTAACCTACAATAGTCCCATCTTACACTTTTACATTTACAATAGTACTTGGGAGCGCGATGGCTCAGTAGGTAGAGATGCAGGCTGCAAGCCGAGAGGTCCTCGGTTCGAATCCCACCTGCGGCAACCGCGTTGTGTCCTTGGGCAAGACACTTTATCCCAATTGTCCCCATGGGGGCGCGGCGGCGTTCTGTACCAAGGCGTACTGTACGTCGATGGTGCACTTGTCTTCAACCAATTCTAACCCTGCTTGTGTGGAGTTAGTATGTTAGTGAGTCTGATAGTTGATCGCCGTGGCTCGGTTGTTCTCTCCAGGTACTCCGGCTTCCCCCACCCGTAAAATTGTCCGACACGAGGTGACCCTGGCTGTCGAAAGTGTCATTAAACCCAGAGTTTGCATTTTGAAAATGGTAGGGGTCTGAAATAAATCCACGAGAATTGAAGGTCGGGCCAACAAGGGGCTGATTTTTTAAATATGCCTTAATAGTTTAGTTTTGTTTTTAAATTTTTGTCGGGTTGGAAATACAGCCCCGACAGAAGAAGCACTCTCAAGGGCTAATCTCGGGGCTTGGGCTGATGAGACCCGATAAAATGCAAAACCTGGTTAAACCCCAATAAATAAATAAACAGTACTACATGGCCGCTAACGAGGGCTACTATGACAACCAAGTGACACCTATCATGCATTGCAGTATCGCGTCACATTCAGGATCCGCAACCTTTTCTACAACTGAGAGTTACTGTGAAATTTCTTCTACTGAAGGTTACTGTGAATTTCCTAACTCAATCGCAACCCCCGCACCAACAGTTAGTTATGTTATCCGAATTTTGTAAATTCGTAATTGATGGGTTTTTTTTCTTTCTACATTTCGTCCCAATATTCATTTTTCGTACTCTAGAGACGAATACATTCCGTTCTTACTTGGCCTATCAGCGTATCCGTTTAATCTAAAAAATATTGAGTGTCAAAACCGATTCCATTTTGGTTCAACTGCACTTGCTTTCACTTCAATAGGCGACTCCTGGATGGTACATGCTGATTGTGGTACCCGCAGTTAATTCTGAAAAGTAAACGAGTGCTTTCAGCGGTTCTTTAGGCGGAAGCAATGTTGAATTTGGCCAAACATGATGAAATACTGATGAATTGCCACAGCCGCGGGTGAAAAAAAAACAAAACTGCCCGATAGATACATTGGTGTCCAAGTATCTTTCAGTCAAGTGCATGCATCAACTTCCAATCCTCAAGGACCTGGAACAAATCAACTCTAAACCCTTTTGAAAATATATCAAGTCAAGGAAACAGGACAACATAGGTGTCGTACCTCTCAAGACCAAATGTGAGCAACTTAGCGACAGAAAAGCCAGAGACGAAATCCTAATCAATTGGAATCAGTTTTCAAAAAAGAAAAAAACACCACCGTGTCAACAACCCAACATTATGTAGGAGAAAGCATCAGCGACATAACAATAGATATGAAAGGCACTGAGACCCTACTTAAAATAAAAATGAATAAACAAAAAAGGCATCTGGTTCAGATAAAATCCCAAACGTAATCCAGAAAGGGTGCTCAAAAGAACTAGCACACGGAATCTCAACAATCTTCCAACTCTCACTACATTCGGACACACTACCATCAGATTGGCAAACCAGGATTCCCTCTGATATCAGATAAGCAAATTCAGGCACTATTTAAGCACTTTTCAATGCCTCAAATCATGATTTTCAGGAACTATTGTAATTTTCACATGAACTTACAATACTATGAAGAACACAAAAGAATTTCTGCCTCGATGACTGGATTTCTGGAAAACCCAAGTAGCTAGATACATAATGTACCTCAAGTGTAACAAGGTTCCACCCGCAATGCTAAAGCATTGCAAATGGCACCTTGCTGCACTCATAGGATAGAGAGATGTGGTCCCTGACCATTTTTGTGGCATCGCATGCATGTGGGATGGGTTGTCATGAAACTTTTCATCTCTGAAGTTATACGTAAACTGAATTTAAGTACTTTTCAAGGGAGGTGGTGGGAAATTGAGTACTTTGGAAAGATAGAAATAAATTCAAACATTTTTCAAGGAAGTATCCAAAATTCAAGTTCTTTTCATTTGAGTGGGAACCCTACAATCGGCAAATATCTCTTGCATATTCGAAAAAGCAGAAAAAAAACTCCCAGAAATTACCAACAACTTTCGCTCACGTCCGTGCTCTGCAAACTCCCAGAACACCCGTTCAGACACATCTTACAGTTTTTTGAAAACCGCCTAGCCTTAACGAATTGAAACCACAGCTTCAGATCTGGCAACTCACATGAAACACAGCTACTAAAACCACAAATGGCCTTCTAATGTCGTTGTAGAAATTTTGGACTTCGACAAAGTGCAGTAATATATGGGACCCTAACATCAAATTAACCCTTTATCTAACATGAAAAGCAGACCACACTTGCAAAAAAAAATCTTGAATAACTATTTTTTTTTCATTTTTTGTCTCAAAAACATAGTTACGACCCCTCATTGGAACGAGCTCGACGAGCTCGTTCCAATGAGAGGTCATAACCTATGTTTTTGAAACAAAAAATGAAAAAAATAATGAAAATTAATTGGCGATTTTTGAGAATAGCTCTGGTCGGTTTTGGCCGATTTTGGACGTTACGTTGGGTAAAGGGTTAAATATCAATAAATTAGAGAACACACAAAGACTAGCAGCAAGTGACAACAGGTCCAAAGAAGAGTGGAGCGTCACCAGACTTCTAGAATCATTGAACCTGCCGTGTCTGGACGACAGGAGACGATTTTCATTTACAAAGTGGCTAAGGGGTCTGGTACCAGCTCTGCCTACTGGCAATTTCCTGACACAAAATAACTATAATCGCCTGATTAGAGCAACGCATGATAAAGATCATAACAGCCAGGACATCGAAGAAAAATCAATGCCAAACTAGAGAAACAGAATTTACTGTTATCAGTAACTTCGAGTATGTGTGAAAATGATGTAAGCAGCATTTAAAGATCTTCATACAGGAATCAGATCAAACTTTCCAAAAAACCAGAAATAACTCCTGTGCATCGCATTCAATGTGTTCTAAAGAGGAATCAGAAATCAGAAATGTTTATTGAAGAAGTTAGAAACATATTGATGTGTACTGTATTTGAAGTGTTTCGTGCAAAGAACACAAATGGTTTGCAAACAAAACTTAAATTCTACACTGAGTGAGATCCCCCTCCCCATCATACTTCAAACCTTGTAATGGACCCATATCAATGTCTGATATTCAAGTGTTTTCTGCTTTCAAAATTCAGACCCACTCCCCTTTCGAAACTTTTGGACCTGTCCACGTTTTGGGTATTTAAACTTATATGTCAATTTTTGGAATGCATTACAGTGTTTAAATAGTGATTACCATTATCTGAAATATGCAGTCAATAACCACAGGTGACTCGAACAACCTTGGCACATATTTTGAACCGCTGATGAGTTTCAACTTGATTGTCAAAAGGTCCGAATTGATAATGTCATACTATGCTATGCTCCCCTTCAAAATTCATGGCTCTCCATTTCTTTGGCCTTAGATTATACCATGCTCTAAAAAGAGGAAGAGGGCCAAACATTTTGAAAGTGTTTTACTTTCCAAATTTGTGGTTCCGCCCACATTTCTGAGTGACGAAATATATGTATGACCTTTGGGAATGCATTATGGGGTTATAAATGCTATTTCAAGATATATTTCCAGGAATTATGAAAAATACACCCAGTGACCCCAGTGGCCTCAACCCACAGTCTGAACATCCAGTGCATTTCCACTCATTTGGTGTTGGTCGGTCCAAGGTTCATATGTCATTCCAAGCCTGACATATAAGCGTGCCCAACTTCCAACATTAGTGCCCCCGCCGACTGTTTTAAGTGTAAAAAATACATTTATGAACGTCAATAATGCATTTGGGAGTGTGTGTGTGTGTGGGAGGGGGGGGGGGGGTCATAAAATTCAAATTCCAATTCTGAAAAATGCACTTAATGAACCCAGGACGACCGTAGTGACATTGATCCATATTTTGAACCTCCATAGAGTTGTGACGCATTTGGTGTTCGTCTCATGTCCATTGGTCATACCATGCGTGAGTTATGAGCGTGAACCATCTTCAAACCTTTGGCTCCGTCCACCTCTTGAGTGTAAAAATACATGTACGAACTTAAAGAACAGGTGGTCATAAAATGCGATTTCAGCATTTCTGAAAAATGTACTCAATAACCCTTGGTGACCTCAGTGAACTTGACATATATTGAACCGCCATTGAGTTTCGACCCATTTCGTGTTGGTCCTAGTTCCATGGTTCATACCATGTTTGAAATAAAAGCGTGACCCACTTTCAAAATGTTTAGCCCCTCCCACTTTTTAGTGTAAAAGTGCATACATGTATGAACTTCGAGAATGCTTTTGGAATTCATAAAATGCGATTTCGAGCAATTCTGAAAATTGCACTCAGTGACCCCTATATGACCTCAGTGACCGTGACCCATATTTTCAACCTCCAGCTAATTTCGACTCATTTGATGTTAGCCCCATGATGTCCATAGACCATACTATGCCCGGGATGGTAGCAAATACCGTTTAGTACCGGCTAGACTCATGGAATATAGGATCTCTCTAAAATATTTGATTGAAACAATTCAGCCCTTATCATGGCACACTTGAACTGAGGAAATTAGGAGATCACATTGATGCCTATCTTTGTTCAGTGCGGCAATGTGAGTGCCGAAAAGATTCCTAAATTATTGTAGCCATGCATTAAATAACAGAAATCCTGTGGTATCATACTGAAATCTTGAGAAGGTTAAAAACACAACATTTAAATATCCCATTTTAATAATTCATAACTGGAAGGTACAATGGGGAAGCCCATACCCCCCCCCCCCCCACCACACCCATCCCTTAGATTTAGATGTACATTTGTGTTATTAAGATAGACCTGGATAATATATAAAACTGTCTTGCAAAGCTTAGAGTTTCTTTCAGCTTCATTTGAGGATGAATTGAAATAAATTAAAATAATAGATAAAAGTTATTATCACACACCTGTTAATGTAAAACACGGGATTTCTACTGTTCTGCCTGTACGATAAAAATAAAATTGTATCGCAAATATGGTGATACAAAACACGTTCGATTTCGTTTCCAACGTAAACAGAGAAGGACCCGTCTAAATAAATCACGCTAATCAATGGTCGAATGCACCGGAGTCGAGATCTCTTGGAAATTCCAAGTTCCTCATTTAGATTTGTTTACCTGGGATATTAAAACAATCAGATTCGAGTCAAACATTTACAAAATAAAAATAACACTCTGACAGCTTGTTTGTTGACAAATACTTCCCACAACTGGTCATATCATGATGGAGTGTGTTAAACTTTTTGTTGTGTTATTCCCCAGAGTTTAGTCAATATTTGAAGTTCGATCATCGTGATTGTGATACTGATCGGGATCTATTGGTTTCGACCAATTGAATGCCGTGAAAATTAAAAAGCAAATTAGGGTTGGTACCCGGACAACTAACAATGATGTCTCGTTGGCAACGAAGAAAACGCAGCAATTATCCAGCCGAAGAGTGCTTTTAGTTCAATTTTCGTGTATACTGGTTGTAACATGGGAGGTGTGTAATAAATATAGAACCGCACATACGTTTGAATGGGTTAAAAATTATCGCATTCATTTGCCTTGACCCAGGATATCACTCGAGCATTTGTTTCTCATGTTATCCTGGGCCAAAGTAATCGAGTACAATAATTCTTAACCCAATTCAAACGTATGTGCGGTTCTGTATATATTCACCTGGAACTTAATTATGCACCCCCTGTTTTTTCGCAGTGGTGTTAATAGAAACTGTCATTGTCAAAATGAGGCACGACAACCGGATTGAGAATGTCCCGGATGTACTGATGACCATTGAGATTCCCGCGCACAGTCACCATATCAAGTTTACAATCACGAGAGAGGCATCCTCAGAGCATTACTGATCCTCCACCATAAGGAACAGTAGGTCTGATGTTCCTGGGCACAAAAGCAGTATTTCTATGCCTTCACACTCTCATGCGATCATATGTGATGTGACGCAGGAACCTACCCTCGTCTGACCAATGGACTCTCCTCCAAGTCCTGAGATTCCAATGTTGTCGTGCCATATATCACACCAAGCGTCGTCTTTGATGTTGATCGGACAGAGCTGGACGGTTGATGAACCTTCTGGCCCTCATACACAGTACTTTGATACGGTTTCGGACAGTTCTGGTGCACAAACGCCTTATGGGGAGCCAAAGGCGTTTCAAAACCCCACTTGAAGCAAAGGGTTTACGACTAACGAGGTGTGCCAGACTCCGATCTTCCCGAGGAGAGGTCTTTTGTGGTTGTCCAGGCCTTGGTCGGTCCTTAACATCGTTGGTTTGTTGATGTTTTCGGACAAGTCTGCTGATGGCAGAATGACTATAGCAAAGTTGCTTTCCAACAGCCTTCTTAGTGCCTCTGACAGTCTCCTCCTTGCCATGCCTACATTTATTGATAAAAGAAGTGACAAATTTTCTTGTTTTATACCCAGATAATGCATGTGGATGATATTGTTTTTTGTGACATTCGTGGGAAGCATGCTTCACGTGGACGAGGGGATGGGTTTGGGATACGCTATCAACCAGAAACATCATGTTTCACGAGATGAAATGTACTGCAAGACATAGCAATCATTAAAACATAATATTCAGTAACATCAACTTCACTGTCAGGGGGTGCTTAATTAAGTTCCAGGTGTATATGCGTGACAGCTGTCTCCAGCTCTCTGTAATTTGGTTGTTTACATTATTCGCCGGTGTATTGTTTGCACTATTTCCAGTGTATATTTGTATGAAAACAGGTAATGACGGAGGAACGAAATCATCCGAGTAGCAATGAACAATGCTCGACATAGCTACATCAGCCCACAAGATTTGAGAGGAACGATGGTTATCTAAATGAAAAAACCAATAACCGAAAAGTTGTTCGTCTGGAACTACTAACAGTTCGTCAGAAAGTTGTGTCTTATTGTGTCTTAATGTGTATTGTCACATTATTTGATACTGTTTTAAAATGTTCTTGTGGGAAGACCCCTCTCTTCACTGCTCAAACTCTCTAAAACAGCTGACCCCACCCCCTTCCATGTGCTTGTGGCAAATGCTTTCGAAATCTGTTAAATGTCATACTGTACGACCATCTTGGACGTGTCAAAATCCACGGGTTGTCATTTTTTTCACGCATATAATTCAGAGATGATTCGCTATGGCACCAAACAAAATTGTCACCAATGAAGCACCGGGATTACCCCGGTGCTTCATTGTGGAAATTTCGCTAGGTGTCAAAGCGGATCATCTCGGAATTATCTGCTTAGAAAAATGTCCACCCATAGATTTTTTCCCATCCACTATGGCTGTACTATACTGTAATCGGTCCTCTTCATTATATCCAGATAAACGGTAAATAGGTTATCTCAAAATTCGAGATTTTATTCACTGCTACATGGATTCATTGCAAAAGTTTCGGAAACATTTCGTTATAAATTACACTTTTGCTACACTGCTCAGTTTGGGATCCGATGGGTTCGACGAGCACGTTCCAACGAGGGAGTCAGACTATGTAGGTTTTGTTGAAATATTTTCAGAAATATTTGTTTTCGCGGATGGACGCGGTCGATTTGTCAGGTAAAGGGTTATACGCTGCTCAAGATGGCACCTGACGAGTGTCATCAGATTTGACGCATGTCGAAAATGCCCGAATCCTGTCTCGTTGGAGATCCCAAAACAATCATTTGAGAAAAGAAGAACAAAGGGGCAATAACAGAAAGCAGAAAACCACAAAAACGAGTAAGTTGAGGAGAAGAAAAACAAAAACAGAAAGACAGACGAATAAGGAAGAGAAGAAGAAAGAAGACGCCCAGGATAGATAGATAGATAGATAGATAGATAGATAGATAGATAGATAGATAGATAGATAGATAGATAGATAGATAGATTAATTTATTTAACAATACACAAAGTTAAACAGTAATACAAAAGTGATTTTTTTTTACATGATACAAATATATTCAGTGCATTGTTAGGCAATGGCATAGCCGGTATGGCTGTCTTCCTGCCATCGCCTGGGATATCAAAAAAATATATTGAAAAGGGTTAAACAGGTAGACGTAGGCCGACGTGTATTTTAGTCATATCTTCAGGTAGAATCAACTTGAGATGTTTAGAATATTGGCCTTGGTGTAAGTTTTATATTATTTTCGGTCTTAAGAAAAAGCGTGTCTAAAAACTTTTTCCAAGGCCAATAATTTGGGATGAGACGCCAGGAGTATTATGCAAAGACATATAAGTAACTTGCATATATATTTATGTATACCGATGCACTCTTTAAACGGTGAAAAAAGTAACGACCCATATCTATACACTCATATACATATACATACATACATTTACATACATACAGATATAAATATATAGGATATATACTCTGGGTTTATTGTTCGTGGCAGTCAGGGCATCTATTGTACCTGCAAGAAACAGCATTCTTATATTCGTTGAATATCGAATCTCTGATAGATTTGATAAAACATTTTCGCGTTGTTGTTATTTGGAAGTTCCCTGTTGTTTCGTTCCAGATTTTGGGGAAATTATGCTTCGGGAGCTCAGCCGAAAATTTTGTCCTGGGCTTGCCGACTTGAAGCCGACCTGCTTCTGCTTGCCTGGTCAACATGTTAGCTGATGGTGTATAAGCAAAAAAGTTGTTAAACGAACCGGGAAGATTATAAGCATGCCAATCAAACATAAACTCATTTACATGCAGTTTATAAATATCTGTAAATTTAAGAATTTTGTTTTCTTTAAATAATGGGTCCGTGTGACTGTTATACTTTTTATTATTTATTATACGGATTGCTCGTTTTTGTAATTGATTTATTTTTTCAGCTGATGGGACATGACCCCAGGATGAATAAGTGAAAAAGTTTTGTTGTTGTGCTGTAGATATTATCAAACAAAAAGCTGAGCACCACAGAAAGCAATCAGATTTGCCACAGTAGAACTATATTGCTGCGGGATCCTTAAACTCCGTATGGATGTAACAGTTGGCATGCAATGCTGTGCGTCAAATTTCTATTTGTCAAAAGTTAGAGGTGGCACTCTGGGCCCCTATGGGAATTTACTATAGACAAAAATCGTATGGTAATTTCCCTAGACCCAATAAGGATGGGGCTGCACTCTGGGAAATTTGGGGAATTTACTATAGGAAAATAAATCCTACAGTAATTTCCCATAGGGGCCCAGAGTACGTCATATCAACGTTGATCAACATCTATCAAAAAGTCCCAGAGTGGGTAGGCACTCTGGTCCCTTATAGGAAATTACTATAGGATTGTTTTTCCTATTGTAAATTCCCATTCGTCCCCAGAGTGCCGTTCCCCTATTGGGTATAGGGAAATTACTATAGAATTTTTTTTCTATACTAAATTCTAAAAAAACTAAATAATTTGAATCAAATTTTGGATGGTGGGATCTATCAATAGTTCAAGACATCGAATCACTAGAAACAGAGTTCCAGTCGCTGAGGGAACAGAATATTAATGGCATGATTTTCAGGGGGTGGTGGGGGCGGAAAAAAACTTGCAGTACACGATGCCTTGGTGGGGTGAGGTGGGTGGTTAAACGGCTCAAAAACACATTTTTTCCACCCCCTTGCAAATTTTTTCGTGGTGCCATTTTATACCAAACTAAACACTTTAAAATGATTTAGACTAATATACACACATTATAGCTCTATTAGGGGGATGTATTGATGGGTATGTTGAGTTATCTGGCCATCTGGGCCCAGTGCCGGGCCCATGATTTTTTGAACCAGCAGTATGTTTGGCCTTGAGTGTCTCGATTTCTATAATTGCATATCCTATTTGTGTATTTGAACAGATTTAAACATTTTTTATAATCACAGATAATCAAAGGTCCTTTAGGTTCCTCATGTTTTTTTTTAGAAATAAAGACTTTAAATATATGTAAATTATTTTTAACATACATCAAGAATCACGATACAACTAACAGTAGAACAAATGGTTCATATAACAATTGCGCCAACCAGTGTCAAAATAAAATTAATGAAAAATTAAAACCATGCTCTTTTGTCCCTTTTGGATAAAACAGTCACAACTTAAAGGGCCAACAGAGGTTCATGTGTCAAAAAAATGGTTTCTATAAAACCAATCGCATGACATTCCCTAATGTCAAAATACCTCTGTAAAATCTCGAGGTCACATAAGAAATGTCCAGAAACTCTAGAAAATGGTCCTCAACAACACTGGAAGAGTGCTAAAAAAATGATATATAATGCTGAGAGGAGGGGTGAGTATCCAAAATATATCAGAATTTTTTTTTGCAGAATTTGGGGTGGGTATTCAAAATGACCGGAAAAATATGCGGAAAAAGAGAAACATCTTGCAGTTTAGGGGTGGATGGGTGTCCGGGGAGGTCGAATGCAAAGGAACAGCATCATGTACTGCAAATTTGTTCCGCCAATGTGATTTTCAGAACAAAGGCTAAATGGAAAGTCGAGGGTGAAAAACCAACTAAATACTGTTGCAACCTAGAAAAAAGACACTTCACTGAAAAAATAATTTCAAAACTAGTTAAATCAGACGGATGTGAGACAAAAGACTTGAATGAAATAATAATAGAACAAAAGACATTCTACCATCAACTCAAAACATCGATTATATCGCCCGCCGACTATGATGTCCAAATTACAAATAACACATTTTTCGACGAAAACAATCCATTTCTCATCTTTCTGGATGAAGAAGAGCAAAACTCGTTGGATGGTTTATTAACCGAACCTGAATACTCTGTTGCCCTAAAATCAATGAAAACCAATAAAACCCCCCGACTCAGGTGGTTTTAAGCCAGAATTTTACTTTTTTTTTTAAAGATCTCGGCAGTTTTTTTTATCAATTCCCTATATTACGGGCACTGCGCAAAAGAACTCTCGATTAGACAAAGACCTGTATTATCACATGTATACCTGTACCAAAAAAACCCAAAAATATATATAAAAAATTGGAGGCCAATATCATTAATTAACGTCGATGTAAAAATAGATTCTACATCAATTACTAACCGTATTAAATTAGACTTACCTAAACTTATATCGAAACCTCAGCTGGGCTTGATGAAAGGAAGATACATAGGAGAATCAACAGTCTGACTTTTGATTTAATTAAAAAATGCGAGGACAAAAACATATCGGGAATAGTAATACTGCTAGATTTTGAAAAAGCATTCGATTCGTTAGAATGGTCCTTCATTGAAAAAACACTGTCTTTCTTAAAATTGGTCCATCTATTATACAATGGTTTCAAACTTTTTACACTAACATTTACAGATGTGTTTTGAACAACGGGCGTTGTTCAGACATATTCAATCTCCAACGAGGAGTAAGGCAAGGCGATCCTCTTTCCCCCTATCCTTTTATCCCCTGTGCGAAATTTTAAGTGCAGCTCTTAAATTTAACCCCAATATCAATGGAATAAGGATAAACGATTCTGAATTCTTAATTAGTCAATATGACTAATTGTGTGGATGACTCCACACTTTTCTTAGTGATGACAGGTACTCCCTAAACACGGAGCTCGAAACAGTGAACCATTTTCGGAGTGCTCTGGACTAAAAGTAAACTTCGACAAAACTTAAGCGATATGGACTGGATCTAAAGGGGGCTGTGGTGAAGAAATACACACAAATCAAAGAATTCACTGGAACTACAACGACGACTAATTCAGAATACTAGGAATCGAGTATAATTTGTTCAAAGAAAACTACATTCTAAACAATTATCTGAACAAAATGACAAAAATTGAAAAACTAAGATCTTAGTGACTAGTCTTTTCGTAATTTAACTCTAATTGGAAGAACGGTTGTGGTGGAAACGCTCGCTTTGCCAATTTTAACACACTGTCTGTCGGTTTTGCTCGTCCACCAGTCGATCTGTTTTGGCAAACTCCAATCTCCATTTTTGTGGTCGGGCAAAATCGATAAGATAAAGTGAGCTGCACTATTTAATACCTTGGAGAACGGTGGAAACAAATTCCCTCACTTAAAAACCTATAGCTACTCTCTTAAAGTTTCATGGATTGCTAAACTATTAGACCCCAATAAATTTGCCCCGTGGAAAACGCTTATTTTAAATGATTTTGAAAGTTTTGGCAGTTACAAGGTATGGTACCTACATAAGGAAGGTTTAAGGACAGTGGGATGTTTTGAATGCATGGTCTCTTTTGAATGCATGGTCTCTTTTGGATGGAGAGAATGCCACAGCCCCCGAAGACATACTTTCCGAACACCTCTTCTGTAACAGCCATGTTATAATCAACAACAAATTATTTTTCGATAAACACTGGTTACTGGAGCAATATAACCTCAAAACACTATTTACGGTCTGTCAGGGAGTGATACATGCCATTCCCAAATTATGGAAAATAATTCTCCAGCAGCACAAAAAAATCCCAAGGATAAACAATAATATCGAAAGACTGAAGCATTATACAAAAGTATGTCAAACAGAAGGTCCCATATTCCTGAAACTTTCGGCCCTTTGCCCATTAGAAACACAGGGAAAATGAAGTGAAACTGTAAATTGTCCACTGACTGGCATGGTATATATAAAAGGTCAACCATCATCACTGACGATGCATATTTGCAAAGTCTACAACTGCAAATTTTACACAGGATATTATACACAAATTCTAAACTTCAAAAAATCAGCTATCGGAAACAGAACTATGTACTTTCTGTAACAACACAAAGGGAACTATACCTTACATATTTTTTCGAATGCTCCTGCCCTAAAACAATCCTGTTAAACTTTCTAGAAGATCTAAGGGAGAATTACCTTCCCACTTGCCGCAGAATACATTCTCTTGGGCTACAGAAATAACGCGACAACAGAACCCATAATTGATTTATGCACTCTCATCTTTAAGAAATATGTTTATTCCTACAAAGTGAGAAAATGTCCACGATGCTACACAAAATACATTCGGCCACTAAAAGGTTATACAGATATAGAACTGTCCTCAGTATATTGCCACTCACAGAAAAAAGCTTCTTTGTTATGAACGAAATGGGCCATCCTATCACCTCTTGTGTGACTCTTTAAACCGTTAAAGCCGGAAAAATACAACGAGAACCTCTATTTAAGTATCTGTCTGCACTGAAGAACATTAAAAAATGTCAGTTTGTCTCAGCCGAGACCCCAAATCTGCTTGAGCAACATTTTCGATAAAAAGCCAAATTTATCTACGCAGTATTTTCGTTTATTGTTGACAACTATTTATTATTTCCAGCTGTTAAATACTGTTACTGAATTGTATGTTTTATCACGTCAACTTTATTTATACACTGCCATCTATATCTGATTAAAAAAATATGAAAAACAAAAAAAAAATCTCATAGGGTCCCAAAGTGCCAGCCATTTAAGGGACTTCCTATAGTAAATTCCCATTAGTCTCCATAGTGCCGACCGTTTAAGGGACCTCCAATAGTAAATTCCCATAGCCGCCCATAGTGCCGGCCGTTTATGGCGACTAACACTTTTCATCTGTCATGTTTTGCCTGCAGGGTTGTCTAGGGGAAAATTCAGCGTTAAAAAAATTATGCTATAAGTTTTTTTTATACCAGAAGTTTTACGCCAGAGTGCATCCACGGTCAACTATGGGAAATCAGTGTTAAAACGTTATGTCAGTCCCTATAAATTTCCAAGAAACTCTATGCCAGACTGTCCCCAGGATTTCGCTGATTGATACAACAAACACTCACAGTACGTGTGATGGAGCTGTGATTCTCAGTTTTATGCCAGGCTATCTCTGAGGTCATCTGTGGGGAAATCCGTGTTAAATGTGGGGAATACAATTGACACCAAAGTATTGTATTTTATAAATGGTGTACTGCAAGAAAAAAACGTATTTATGTTGCACATGCATGTTTGTTTTCAGAATTTATGCATTGTACAAATTCTGGGGAACAAACACATATGTGCAACACAAATACGTTCAGAAGTAAATTTTTTATGTTCTGCAAAAAACTTTGTTGCGTCGCTCATAAGTTTTTTTGTTTTCAGAATTTGTGCATTGCACAAATTTTGAAAACAAAAAAACTTATGAGCGATAGAGCAAAGTTTTTTTGCTCGTTGTTTGATACCACACTCATTGCCAACACTGGTAAACCACTCAGTACCAAAAATCACTCACAGTTTGGGTAATGGAGCTGTGTCTCTCTTTCTGAGACTTTTGTTTTTTTTTAGATGTGATCAGGTATCTCTCTTGTGAATCATTTAGATAGCCATGAAAAGTGTTTTTTTATTCTGTCATGGTCAATGTGTTCACTTACCCATTCTCTTCGAATATCTTCCAAGTCCATTGAAACGTACACGTTTTATGGTGGATGGAAGAATGGGTGTTTTATTTTTATCTCTTTCGTTTTCTCCTCTTCAAGAACCTCAGTTTGTGAAGCAGTAGTAATAAGTCCTTTAAGTGATTTTGTTCCAGGTTTTTGCGGTTGTGGAATTTGTATTGGATTCTCTTCCATCATCTTGAATTCCACCGGTACTGTAAGTTTCTCTGATGACAGGATTAACTGGTTGCGACAAGATTTCACTTCCTGTATAGCTTTTAAAATATCCTTCAGTAAACCTTTACTACGACTATTGGAGTAGTGGTCGATGCTGATTTACTCGCTATGGTCTTTTCTTTTCCATCTTCTGATGCTAGTATTGCAGGATCAATGCTTATTAAATCGTCAAAGTCAGATAAACAGTTGAGCTCTGCCATATTTTCTTGACTGAATAAATACAATCATCACTTTTTTTATTGTGATGTAGTATTTATTTGGATCAAAATCCTCCAAAGAACGCTCACGTGCTATTTGAATATAAGGTGGGGAAAAATCAATCCTTCACAACGTTTACTATCACGTCGTCGGAGTAAGTATAAGACTAACAACTGGAGAAGCTTAGTTATTATGGATACAACTGTTCATATAGATGAAGATATCGAATATTTATATTTATTTACTTATTGGTGTTTAAGGTCACATATATGCATAATGGATAATCATGAAGATGACAGTTTTACGGGTGGAAGAAGCCAGAGTACCCGGAGAGAACCACCGAGCATCGGCGGGAAACTGTCAGCCCTCAACATTCTAACTCTGTTCAAGCTCTGCTCAAGCAGGGTTACAGCAGTTGAAGAAATGTGCACCATCGACGTGCAGTACGCCTTAGCACACGGCGTCATCGTGCCCCAATGTAGACAACCGGGATAAAGTGCTTTGCCCAAGAACACAACTCGGGTCGTCCTGGACGGGGATCGAATTCGGGACCTCATAGCATAGCCCAACAGTCTACAACTGAACCACTGCGCACCTGAAGATATCGAAGGGAAGAAATGGAATTGGGAGAGGTGGAATGAAGCAAGCATTACTAATAACTATTCCAAGAAATAATTTACCTCGACTTGCAAGAAGAGCTGGAGTCAAGAGAATTTCTCCATTAGTATTTGATGAAGTTCAACAAGACTTACAACGTTTCTATGGAATGTCATCAGAGATACTATCTGATACACAAGATTAACCCTTCACCTAACCTGAAAAGCAGACGACACTTGCAAAAATAATTCTTGAATAACTAATTTTTTTCATTTTTTGTCTCAAAAACATAGGTTATGACCCCTCGTTGGAACGAGCTTGACAAGCTCGTTCCAACGAGGGGTCATCACCTATGTTTTTGAGACAAAAAATGAAAAAAATAATGAAAATTAATTGGCGATTTTTGAGAATAGCGCTGGCCGGTTTAACGGTTACGTTGGGTAAAGGGTTAAGAGGAGGAGAACGAGCCATTGTAACTAGAGGTGATGTTAACAAAGGATGTAATAAGAATGGAATAATTATGCTGGGTTAACAATTAAAGAGAGAAACAAAGCAAAGGCCCTTTTCAGGGCCACGCATATTTGTAGAAAGATAAAACTCTTGATGCACACACTTGACAGTTTCTCACTTAAGTCTTTCTATGCAATTCAAGAGGTCTAAACCTAGCAGTTCCCGCTTGTTTTGACAACCTAAGTTCTTTTTCATTGCTGTAAAAAAGCTTGGATGTATTTCCTTGTAATCACATTAGTAGGAGGTAATTTACATACTTTGTGATTTTAACCAGCAAGTAATGCTTTTCAAATGGTGTAATGCAAAACGTGTTTGTGTTGGACATATGTTTTTGTTTTCAGAATTTAATGCATTGTACAAATTCTGAAAACAAAAACGTATGTGTAAATTTTTACTTGCATGAATAATTTTTTCGGAAGAAAATAACTTTGTTGTATTGCAAAAACCTTTTTGTGTTACACATAAGTTTTTTTGTTTTTTAAGAATTTGTGTGCAATGCACACATTGTGAAAAAAAACCCCCCAAACCTATGTGTAACACAGAAACGTTTTTTGCAATACCACAAATTTATTCTTCTAACATGAAATTATTTTTACCTACATAAGTTTTATGCAAGTTTTTTTTAAATTTTGTGCATTGCACAAATTTTAAAAACAAAAGAAACTTATGTGTGATACAAAAAGTTTTTGCAGAACATCAAACTTATTTTTTTTTGAAAAACTTTTCTTTCATCAAGAGATAAAAATGAGAATCATTTCCCTTTCTGATTTTTAGTCCATGAATATTTTGTAATACAATTCAGTTATGTTTCATTTTCTGAATGTCACTTTTCATTTGTCACTTTTCAAATGTTCATTACAGTTTCTTAGCCAATTTCGAAACTTGACTTGTTGTCCTTAGCTTTACGTTTTCTTGAAATTTTCATTGGTGGTGCCCCTTTCTCTGGAAATAATGTTTCTAATTCATCATCTGTTTTTGTTTCACTTGGTATGCCACACATTAAAATATTCTCATCAAAATCTGGTAACACATTATCAACAGTCTGTTTTGGGTTAGGTGGTGTGATATCCAGTGGTGAAATATTTGGTTCGATCTGTTCAGGATAAATGCCAAACCCTGTAGTAGGTGCTGGAACAGCTAGTGTCCCCCACTTTGGTTGCTTAGATATTTTTTTCAATGCACATTCATTAATCCAATGTCCTTTTTCATGATACATAAAGGCGTGGTCCTCTATTGGGACATGTATTAGCCAGATGGATGTTGTCTTTACAAATACAACATTTTAGCTCTTTAGGTTTTTTGCCAACTTGTAAAGTTCATTGATGACAGTTCTTGCTTCATGCAGTGTACTAGGCATCATCTCATAAAGTTCACTGAGAAGTCTTCTTAGTTCGACATGAAAGAAGGATTTGTAGTAACTATTGTTTGCATTACTTGCTTTTTCTAATCTTGCATCTCTCATTTTATACATCTTTGGTGTAGTGCAAAATCAGTATTAACCTCTTAGTAGTCTAAAAACTAGTTTCAGGAAAAACTGAGAATCAATGGCCTTTTATATTCTCATATTAAGAAATCTTTTATGTAATTATTGAAATAAACCTTATCCATTTGTCACACCACACTGGAAATAAAACGTAATTGTTTGCAATTATATTTTATTACCAGTGTGATGTGACGAATGCATAAGGTTTATTTCAATAATTATATGAAAGATTTTATCCCACACACCAATACTATGGGTATAAAAATAAAATGTTTAGTTTTTTACATAAATGTAAAAATAAAACATTGAACAGGCAACATGTCTCTATCACTTAATCCAGAACATCCCTGCATACTTATCAGAGCTTACAAGACTTTCGAGTTTTAGTATGACTACAAATCCCATTTTACAATCCAAGAAAGAAGAAGTAGCTAAAGCTGGATTTTCCTATGTGGGAGATGGCAAAGTAAAATGTATGTTTAGTTTGTGGACAAGGTTTAATGAATTGGGAAGCTAAAGATATTCCTTTACAAGAACATGTTAAGTGGTCACCAAATTGTTTTTACATCCAACTTATTAGAAATTGTCAATTTTACAAATCGCCATCATGTATGCAAATACCGCCAGATAAGGTTTTATTTAATTGTCATGGATTATGGATACAGCTTAAAACAAATATTTTCAACCATGAAAAAATATGACAAGTGTCTAGACGATTTCCCCGATTCTAATAGTTTACTTACACTCATGATATAAGATAATGTAAATATATCATTTAGTGATGTGCTTGCAAGAAAAGCTGCACTTGCAAATAAATTCAAAACAACGTTTGGCAAAATATTCATAGATGGTGCAGAAAATGATTATCCAGATTTACAAAGTACATTACCCCAAGAAGAGGAAGAAAAATGGGATTAGTATGGTGAATTGTATGCATTTCTTACACTTACATTTTTTGAATGCCAAGAAGACAAGACTGAATGTTTCATGGCCTTCTAGTTAATGAGATAATACAGAAGATGAAGAGAAGCTTTAAAAATTACACTGAGACAGAGAGTGAAACAGAGGGTGACAGAAGAGAGAGTAAGAGAGGAAGATTAGAGAACGAAATGGAATTGTATAGAATCCATCCTCAACTGCAAAGAACATCACGAAAATTCCGCTCAAAGTCCCATATATATATAGAATAACATTTAAAGAACTAGATGAAAAGAAACTATTTGAAAACCTATCAAAAGTATCTGATAGCATGATTACAGATATTAAAGATACATGTCTGACAGAAGAGAATGACCAGATGAGAGTGTCTGTGAATCATTCTGGCTTGGATGTACATGTAGGCATATTTATTCCATTTGACAAAGAATCTTTTATCGCTGGTAATACAGTGTTAGATGAAATTGAAAAAAGTTGTGCAATCAAATAAAAAATGTATTATACATGATGGGAAATTATCTTTAGAAATAAACACACTTCATTACCACAAGGGTAAGAAAAAAATATAAAGCAAAATCATTTGAATCTGCTGGTAAAACTGGTTGAATGTATACAAGACAGGGAGATAAAACATTTAATTAAACATAACAAGAATAGACAAGTGTAAACACAAACCAAAACATTTTGATTTGTATGTACAAAAAATGTTATGTGGTAAATAAATATGATACATATCCAGACAGGTTAAAGGTATAAATACCCCACGCCTATTACGCCAATGAACATTTTGATTTCAACCATGGACCAGGCAGGATATCTTTTAGAAAACAAGATCACACATAAGGCATTATTATATGCTTTTCAACTTATTACTCCTGGATACCAAACAATAACAAAAGATGTTATTCAAAACCAATTAAAAAAAAAAGAAATGTATATTGAATTTTGTAATGTATTTATCATGATGAATGCTTTTTACAAAGACAATTTACAAAATATTTGGTCAAGAGTTATGTGGAATTATATTATTTATGATAAACAAATCATAGATTATTTATATAATCAATGTGTTCCACAAAATGATCAAATAACAGATTCTTCAGAAAGAATATATCTGAGTTGAAATCGCCCTTTAAAAAGAATACCTTTTCATCAAATTGAAGAATCCATGGAAAAAAAGTATATAAGTCACTGAAAGAACACTTTTTTTTCACAAAAACAATCATGGCATCGGGTAAGTGTTTATTGTTTCAACATCCCTGTAATATATTCATGTAAGGACCTAGTGGTCCAGGGAAAACGGAATTTGTTAAGAACCTGATTGATATGAAACATGATTTATTTCAAAACGTCCCACAAAAGGTGGTCTGGTGTTATAAAGAATGACAAAAAACCTATAGTTTACTTAAAGAGTGTGAAGACATAACATTTATTGGAGGTATTTCCTGATGATCAATATGACACTGTTAATGATGTCATGATACCACATCTTGTAGTCTTTGACGATATGTTGGGAGATAAAGATAAATAAAAAATTAAATTATGATTTACCTGTAAAGGATATCATTGAAATGCAAGTGTTATTTACATAACTCAGAACGTGTATTCACAATCAAAGCCTAGTCGTGCCATAAGTTTAAATGCACATTTTATGATTATATTACAAAATACAAGAGATAAAGGTCAGATTAAAGTGTTGACAAGCCAAGTTCAATTACCACATCTAATTGCAGTTTATCAAAAGCGCAACAAGTGTCAATCATGGTTACATACTAATTGATTTTCATCCTAGAACTCCTGATTCATTGAGATAAAGAACTGATATTTTTCATACATGGGTAACACAAGATGAACGTAGACCCATCACTTACACAAACAATAAAAGGGTAGCGATATGACATTTATGTCAGTTGTTTAAAAACCTGATAATGAGTACACATCATCACGGTGTCTTTCATACATTCTTTGGAAAGACTTGGCCATCAAACCAATCCATTTGAAAGAGAAAAATTACTTAAGAAAGGATTTAAGAAAATTTTAAAATGGTTCACATTAGTAGGTAGAATTGAAGATTTTATGAGGGCGCGCAGCGCCCGACATGAAATATTGATTATACGAAGAAGACGAGTAAGATATAACCTTGCTAAAGCCTTCAATTTTTAGCCCTCAAAACAGCTTTTAAAAGCTAAATCCCCTAATTCAAAAAATAGACTCGCCCAATCAGTATATAATCATTACAAACAACTCACTAATTGCTTTCAATTTTAATGAATTTTATAGTAATCACATCAATAGTCACACCACAACGGAATACATCAACGTCCTGTGGGAAAAAAGTTCCTGCCTGGAAACGTGAACTACGAGAGTCTTGATGTGTGAAGACGAAATCAAAGAAGATACCCAGTCATTTAATTATCTGTGCCACCAGTAACATTAGCGTCTGAAAACAAAAATAAGTAATATGAATTAATATCATGTTATACAAACGGGAGGGAGAGGTGGGAACGCGCAATGTTATATCTTACTCGTCTTCTTCGTATAATCAATATTTCATGTCGGGCGCTGCGCGCCCTCATAAAATCTTCAATTATACTTCAGAAAACTCATAAGATATAACCTTGCAGGTTCAAAGCTAAGACTAATACATACCGATTGATAAAACAGCACCACAAAAACCCGAGTTACGAACGAGAGGTCTCTGGTAAAATACTTTAAAGGTGTTAGCATTTGACCAGTCGGCCATGTCAAAAATCTCTGTGACAGAAATATTTTTAGCAAATGCTTTACTGGATGCTGCGCCACGCGTAGAATGAGCTTTAAATTTATCGGTATCTACTCCCGCCGAAGCCATTATTTGTTTGATCCAGTTGGCCATAAAGTTCACTGAGAAGTCTTCTTAGTTCGACATGAAAGAAGGATTTGTAGTAACTATTGTTTGCATTACTTGCTTTTTCTAATCTTGCATCTCTCCTTTTATACATCTTTGGTGCAGTGCAAAATCAGTATTAACCTCTTAGTAGTCTAAAAACCAGTTTCAGGAAAAACTGAGAATCAATGGCCTTTTATATTCTCATATTAAGAAATCTTTTATGTAATTATTGAAATAAACCTTATGCATTTGTCACACCACACTGGAAATAAAACGTAATTGTTTGCGGTGACACATTTGTGTGGTTTGATTGAGGTTCGCAAAAGCGGGTCCCTGAGCTCCCCCTCAGGTCGGAACAATGCCGTTCGCTGGAGGTAGACATTTATGCATTCAACAACACAAAGCTGATTATCAGGAGGGAACCTTGAATAAAATACCGTTCTAGAAGAAGTATTCTTTTGAGTCTTTGATAAACCCGGAAAGGAAAACGTCACCCCATGTTCAGAAATTGACATAAATTTAGTGTCTAGTCGAGCGATTGTTGGGCAAGGAAAGCAAATATCGCAGAACAGTATCTACGTCCCAAAAAACTGCGTACCGTGGTAGTGGGGGGTTCTCGTGGAGAATCCCTTTCATGAGGCGCTTTACTAAATGATGTTGACCAACGGGTTGATTGTCGATATGAGATAGAACAGATGAAATGCTAGATCGATGGACATTGATCGTGCGGTATTGAAAACCCTCGTGGAATAGCCAACTTAAATATTCTAGAATTTCACCCACAGGTGCCGAAAAGGGATCTGTGTCCCTTTCCACACACCAGCGAGACCACTTCTTCCAGGCAGATTCGTAAGAAGTTGTGGATTTTCTCCAAGACTTAAATAAGAGTTTTTCAGTGCTTGCCGATAACGACATTGTCTGGAGCGATCTCCTGAGACAACCCATCCGACTAGTTGGAGTGTGTTGTTCACCAGTAAAGGATGAACCTCTCCCAGGGGAGAGATCAGTAAGTGAGGAAAGACTGGGAGAAGCACTGGATCCTGAATTGACATCTGTAACAGATTGGCATACCAGGGTTGGGCTGTCCAAGCGGGCGTGATTATGACAATGGTTGCGTTCTCGCGTTCTATTTTGCTCAGGAACCGAGCTATTAGGCAGAAGGGGGGAAATGCATACCCCGTTTTCCCCGCCCAAGGGCACTGAAACGCGTCTATGGACATCGCTTCTGGGCCGGGAAGCCAACTGATGTAGTTGGGAAGTTGATAGTTCGTCCTGTCCGCGAAGAGATCTACATTGCAACAAAGTGTCATGTTCATTAACAGTTGGAAAATGTAGGGATTTAACATCCAACTGCTGGCATCGTTGTGATGACGTGATTCCCAATGTAACCGGACGTATCCTAAAATTAACCCTTAACGGGTGAATAAGTTGGGGATTCCAGATGTTTCTTAGGTGCACTTTCTTCGTGCTTGATATAACCCATAAAATAAAGTGTTCAAGAAAATATCATTTAATAAAGTTGAAACATGAGAAATTGAGAGAGGGTTACCAGATAGAAAAATAATGATACCTTTATAAATTGAACCTACGTACTCACATCTATTCACAAACGACCTCGCGCACAAGCCACAGTGTCCATTTTGTTGTTATAATGTTCATGAAGGCCTTCACTTCCTCCTAGCGCTAGGTGGTGATTATTAGAGGTGTATCGCAGCTGTAGGAATCTTCTGCATGATGGACTGAAATTAACGACGAAACAGTGTCGGGATCCTTATTGGGTTATTTCGCGCCGTGCTGCAAGCTTTGTCCCCTGGACAATATCGTGATAAAATGTTCATTCATCCCTTGCCAATCTCGCGTACACCAGTGGTCAGTCGCTGGAATGAGCATATTCCCTATCCCTCAACTTCAGGTTCATTTTGTCTGGAGGTCGCGAACTGGACGCATTTCGTTTCATGAAAGAATAACACAAAACAAACGTATATATATGATGTTACATGTCCATTCTCGCTGGAAAACAGTTCAAACGCCGCGAACAGCGGACCACAGTTCTTCACGTCTCTACCTTGCCATGGTCAAAACAATTCTGACTCTCGCACTTTTCAAGCGTCCACTTTCAGGCTACCGTGGGAACATAAAATTTCTCATGGAATAAAATGCTGACTGGTAAGATTCACACTGCTATAATCCAGTTGGTGGATCTAATTTCTATTTACCGTGGGAAGCGAAACCTACTATGGGCAGAAACTGACGTCCACGGTTCACCCTTACCAAGACGATACGCATATGTACTTAAGTTCTGTGACACCCAATCTGCCCAAACATTTTCCCGACCAGGGAGAAATTCGGCATGGAGAACTATGTTTCGTTCGAGACACCACTCCCATATGTCTAACGCGATGGAATTGCACTGCTCTGAAATTGTTCCACCCATTCGGTTGATGTAAGTTAATGCCGTCCTGTTGTCCGTCTGAATTAAAACATGCAGCGACTGTCGATCCCGGAGAAAGGCTTTGACCGCATATGAGATGGCAAGCAGCTCCAGTGCGTTTATGTGAAGCTGTCTTTCGGACGGAAGCCAGAGCCCCCCTGTTGTTACTTCCCCGGATACTCCACCCCAGCCTAGATTGCTGGCATCGGTTTGAATTACTACAGACGGGTGGGGAGAATTTAGTATCTTCCCATTCCATTGATTTAGATTTCGTATCCACCAATTTAAATCTTCCACTGCCCCCGGGGAAAGGGACACCGTGGCGTCGTAGTTCAGATTGTACTTGAGTACTTGATTCTTTAACAACTGCAGCTGGCGATAATGGAGCCGGGCAGGGAGGACTGATGGGAGGGTAGCTGACAGGCTCCCGATCAGTTCTGCGAGTTTTCTGACAGATATTGTTTTGAGTCTTGATCTTTTTCACTTTTTCGAGCGGAAGGCTCAGCAACATAGTGTCTGAACTTATGACATGCCCCAAAAACTGTAACTCCTTTGTGGGTACCAAAACGGATTTTTCGAAATTGAGAAGAAACCCCAATCCTTCCAGAAGAGCAATGGCGGATTTGGCGTCTAGTAGGGCACCCCTTTTTGAATGGTTCATTATCAACATGTCGTCTAGGTAAACTACGAGCCGCATTCCCTGGCGACGGAGAAAGCTCACTGGGGTCTTTAAAATTTTGGTGAAGACAAATGGGGCTAGAGAATACCCGAACGGGAGGCAAGTGAACTCGAAAAACTTTTTCCCCCACTGAAACCTGAGATACTTTTGATGCTCCGAGTGAATGGGAATTGTGAAATAAGCATCTTTTAGGTCTAACTTGACGAGCCAATCCCCTTGATGAAGCAAGTCTCTTACTACATGAAGTCCCTCCATTTTGAAGTGGTGATACGCAAGATATCCGTTCAACTCCTTTAAATTGATTACCGGTCTTTGGCCTCCCCCCTTTTTTTCTACTAAAAAGAGGCTGCTCAAGAAACCGTCTCCGATGGACGGAACTTCCCGAATGGCATCCTTTCGGAGCAAAGATACAATTTCCTCGTTTATTAATTTGGTCATCGATTGGTTGAAATGGGCCTTGATAGGTAGGTGTGAGGATACCATCGGAATGTGAACGAACTCGAATTTTAGGCCGAGAATACTGTCTAAAACCCATCGATCTGTCGTGAGAAAGCTCCAGTTGCGATAAAAAAGGCGTGTTCGCCCCCCTACTGGGACAGACCCGCATGCTTCTACATGCTGCTGGGGAAGACTTGCGTACTTTATGGTTCTTACCTGTGCGATATCTGGGACGCCTCTGGTACATGTGGCGATATGATCCTCTAGAATAACTTCGTCCTCTCTGGTACTGGTCCTCAAACCGAGGCTGACTGTGTGAGGGCCCTGCTTGAAAAAAACTGCCCTTGTCGACTGTCTGCAGAACGAGAGGAAGTGCTTTTTGAAAAGGTTGTTTTCTTTTTGAACGGCAATAGCTGATTGAGCTCTCTGGAGTCTTTACTCTCAACAGCTAGTAGTTTTTTAAATTTTCTACCACATAAGTGTCCTTTTGATTTTAGTAAGGCCTTTTTGCCAGAACTTTCTTCCAACAGATCGATGCAGTCTGGTAGTAATTTGCCAAGAATGGACCGGCGTCTGTCTGATAAATACACATAATGTGCATTGCCTATAAGAACAAGCGCCCGTTGCACAATGTTGATAACGTCAGAAGGGTTGATACCAAGACCCTTTTTACAGAGTTTCTCGGCCTCACTCCACAAAATAGCCAAAGGGCCTACCGCGTCAAGAATGCGATTTTCTGTATTTATAATAGTTCTTTCTTTCTTATTGGAGAGAGGTTGGGAGAATTTTTGTCTGAACAATTTTTTAACAAAACGGTCAGTCTGTTTCGACTGTAAATGGCGACTCTCGGGTCGCAGACAATCTTTCGTAATGTCCAATCTGACTTTTTTAGAGACGCCTTGGTTAGCGTATTTAGAAATATACTGTGTAATTTTGCGAGGAATCTTAGTACCCTTGGATAACAAAACAGATGGATCGAAATGAGATCCCAAATCAGAGAGGGAATCGTCACCACTAGAACTATCAGTGGAGGAAGAAAATGAATCAGAGTCTGATTCAGACCGAGAGCGTTTTCGTTTATTATGGCCAGAAGAAGAAGCCCTGCCATGAGAACGTCTAGAGGAGTTAGTTGCTCTCCATGCTCGATCTCTAGAATCAATGTCGGACTGAGAATCCGCTTCACCCGACTCTGAGCCGGTTAATCTTTGTGCACCACCCTTCATGTGTGCTAACTTTTTGCCCTTTTGTGGCTTGTGCTCCAGAGAAATAGGGACATCATCTGCACTTGAGTCATTAAACAAGTTATCAGAGGCATCTAGACTGAGAGCCGCGTCTCGGGAGGGAGTACGCTTCCCCTTGGAACTGGGGGAGAAAAGTTGAGTTTGCGCCATGAAAACGTGAACACTTCCACAAACGACTACAGACAAAACTTAAATGACAAAGAAGAGCGAAGCGTTCAACGAAAGCACGAGCTAAAATTGAAAGCGATTAGTGAGTTGTTTGTAATGATTATATACTGATTGGGCGAGTTTAGTTTTTTGAATTAGGGGATTTAGCTTTTAAAAGCTGTTTTGAGGGCTGAAAATTGAAGGCTTTAGCAAGGTTATATCTTATGAGTTTTCTGAAGTATAATCATACTTAATAAGAAAATTAAATTGCCAAAATTAACTTTAACCTATATGGATAAACATAAACAAGATCTTGAACATCTTGCAAATCCAAGAGTAGATCTTGCAACAAAAAGAAACATTATTTTAAGACCAGGTGGTGGTGTTTTTTGGTGGTGTTAGTAATCATAATTTAATTCGATGGGATGGTTATAAACCAACTAGATACTTTCAATCAGCATTCCAGAAGGAAAGACATAAGAAAAGAAAGTCACCTAAAAAAACATCGAATAATTCCTCAAGTTACAGAGATAAAAAATCAATGAAAGGTGGGACCTAAATACATGTACACAAATTTTGAAATTGCACCTCATAATCCTCCAATTACCAAGCATACAAAAACAAAATCATTACGTGTGAAGAATTTTCAAAAACAAACAATTATCACCAGTTAAATTAACACGTGTAGTGTCAATAACGAAAAATGATGTAAAAAAAAGTAAATCATGAAGCAATACATTCTGTACAAGATACAGAGTATCTACCACTAAAAGAAAAGATTCCCACAATGGCTCGTTTTACAGTTTTAAATCATCCTAAACCTATTCATGAAATAAGATCGTTCTTTAAGTGAAATGTTTCAATAAATAAAGTGCACTCTTCTCACATATATAAATAGCAATACATTTTTATTTCTGTCATTTCAACCATAGATACTGATGGAGAAGGATAGTTAGACAAAAAATTCCTTTAGTGAAAAAATATGGTGGAATGTTATTGGCATTGAGTCAAACTCCTCCAGCATTTCAGAAAGAAATAATAAGAAATGCACCTAAAGAATTAATTATGTGTTTGCAGAATTTTGTCATAATCTTTTAAAAGGCAGTGTACATCTGACACCTAGTCAGAAACAGAAATTGTATCCGAAGTGTGAACAACTAAGAACACTTGCTTGTAAATCAGTTTCCGTTAAAAAGAAAATACAAATATTAATTATTATGATACGGATATGATATGGATAGCAATATATTTTAAAGACAATCATTCTGCTTTCTGTGTTGAATCATATGCTTTACCACCAACGGACAAAGACATATACAATTTCATAGTGAAAAACACAGATTCTTGGACAATAAATACAATGAGACTGCAAAGTGATCTTTTTGCTGTGTGTGGAATGTACTGTATATTTGCTTTAGATGATTTTTCTAGAGAATATGATTTAGAGACAATTTTTACTATCATGTTTCATCCAAGACATTTCCAAGAAAACGACAGAGATGTTCTACATTGGTGTGAGCAAAACTGTAGACCGTATTTAAAATGACTGTGTAGGAATAAAAAATCAGGTGTCAAAACAAAACTGCAAAGGTATTTTTTCCATTATACATTTTATGTTCTCTTAAGTTTTTGTTAGATAGTAAAAAGTCATTCATGTATTATATAAATGTCACAGAAATCCATTATGTAACACAACTAGGAACTTTTAGTTCGTTCGTTCTTATTTTTTTTCATTTTATCTGACAGTAAATCAGAGACTGAATACTTTCATTTAGTTGTGTAAATAGGCATTTTTCATAGATAGGGGAACTCAGATCTCGATGTACAGACGTTCAGTTCAGGGCAATACATTGAGTTAACTTTAAATAACTTTTTGTTATTTGTTAAAATTTCTATGACAGTTTTGTCGAATTGTTAGGCTAGTCCCATAATCTATTTTTATCACCGCCTCCCAGACATCCTACAAGTAAAATAGAGTCAAGAGTAACTTCTCATTTTTACTGTGAGTACTAGGATAATATTGTATGCATCTCTATCAACTTTAATATTTTGAAAAGTACTCTTTTCAAAATGGGAAAAGTTGATAGACAATCGTGTAATCATAAATAGTTTCCACCTAAAACAACAACGGTCACAGAGAGTTCGACCACAATGGGTTAAGTGTATTTTTCTGAATCACTGAGGATAAAAAACATTTTTTCTTTATGAACCATAAAGAAATAATGTTTTTTTCCCCTCAAGCTTGAAAAAAACACATCACTCAGCCCAGAAATACTATAGAAAATCCCACAGAGATCTATAAGGGGAAATAAAAAGGGAAGGGTACTGATTTTCTGTCTTTTCATAAAAAGACTTGTAATGTGCTTTAGAAACTCTTTTGAGAATGTCTGGGCCCTGAAAATGGCCATCGTGAAGCCATTTTGATGGTGAAGTCCACCCTGCCAAGGAGCAGCGTTGAGGCGATCTCATCCCTTCATTGCTAAAGAATTCCTTTTCCCAATCTTCTCCTCTTCTGCCAAACATGATCGCCTCATAGACTTGTTGGGTATTTGCAGATAATCTTTGGTCTGTTGTGGTATTGAAACGGCCGTCTCGCCGCTCCCACCTCCGGAAATCTTTCCATCATTTCTCTGTATTCCTTCTTTGGCAGGGTCGAACTACATCACTGGTGGAGGGCTAACAAAAAAAACTTCATTTGTCCTGTCTTCTCCCCTCCAAAATTTCTCTCTCTCTCTCTCTCTCTCTCTCTCTCTCTCTCTCTCTGCATCCTCTTCTGATATCTCTTTCACTTTGGAAAAATCCATGTCGACAAAATAATTCAGCATGGAGTGATAATCTTATACTTATTCCAACGGCGTGATAGTAAACGTCGTAAAGGATTGATTTTCTCCCATCTCATAATCAAATAGCTTGTGAGCATTCTTTGGAGAGATTTTACTGAACATTTCATGTGCTCATCATCTTCTTCCATGAAAAAAGAATGTAAAGTTCTTTCTAGATCAGAGAAATATAGAAAGTGGAGGGCCGGGGAAATATCTAATAACGAATGGAATAAGCGATTGGAAGAAGAACATGAAGGAACAGGGAAAGAAAAGATGTGACGAAGACAGTTATCAGTATATTATTTTGGAAATATGCGCCGTACCGGTCCTCTGAAGTCTACTTGTTAGTGATGTCAGAAAATTATTGACAACTTGGATTGACGTGCAGGGATAAGACAGTTCTTAGCAGATCATGATTATGAACTGGAGAAGTTCCAGGTGAAAAAGATCGATCTGTATCCTGATCTCAATTGACAACCTGAAAGAAAATATAAAAAATGGGAGGTTAACTCCTTGCATGATGCTGGCAGATATTCCTGTCCAGAACAGGACTTCTCTTGCTACTGAAATAAGTATAATCTGGGCACATTTAACCAAAGTTTACCTCTGTAAATTGTTTGGAGTTTTCCACCAATGATTCCTGGAGTTAAATTTAGATGAATTTTTCATCAAATCTAGTCATGGCTGCTACCCAGCAGCCATGACTAGATTTGATGAAAAATATTTTAAAAAGTACTTACTTAAAGTACGGGTTAAGAGTTAAATACAATAACCTATACTCGGATTTAAGTGAATTCTGTGAGGATTTCTAAAAATCCAAGTGTAGATTATTGAATTTTTTACCGTGACGTACATTCAGGATATAGGAAAATCTGATTTATCCCAACTCTTCTTATCTCTACACTTCGTTTTCAACGTGTTGGTATCACAAACGAGTATCTTCAAAAAATGCCTCTATGACAGTCCTTTTCGGGGCCCACTTATTCTCAAAAAGAGTTTCTGTGAAAAGCACATTACAAGTTTTGTTTTCTCTAAAAAACAAGTCTCAGAAAGTGATTGTTGGTAATAAGTGTTTTGCTGGTGTTGATAATGAGTGCTGTATCAAACAACGAGCAAAAACTTTGTTGTATCGTTCATAATATTTTTGTTTTTGTTTTAGGAATTTGAACAATGAACAAATTCCTAAAACAAAAACAAACTTATGAACGATACAGCAAAGTTTTTGCTGTACATCAAAAACTTCTTCTGAATGTATTTGGGCTGCACATACGTGTTTGTTTCCCAGAATTTGTTCAATGCACAAAGTCTGAAAAACACACACATATGTGCAAAACAAAAAGTTTTTTTTCTTGCAGTACACCATTTATAATATAGAATACTTTGGCCAAAAATTGTATTCCCCTACATTTAACTCTAAATTTCCCCATAGATGAACCTGGAGGCATTCTGGTGTAAAAATGAGAAGCACATGTCCATCGCCCTGTGTATGTTTGTTGTATCAATCAGCGATATCCTGAGGTCAGTCTGGCATAAAGGTTTTGGGAAACTTATTGGGACTGACATAACGTTTTAACAATGATTTCCCCATAGATGACCCTGGAGGCACTCTGATGTAAAACTTCTGGCGTAAAAATACTAAAAGCGTATTTTTATTAATGCCGAATTTCCTTAGAGACAACCCTGCAGAAAAGACATGAGAGAGATGAATACTATTAGTCGCCTTAAACAGTCGGCACTCTGTTGATGCATGGGAATTTACTGCAGAAAGTCCCTTAGACTGTCGGCAATATGGGACCCTATGGGAATTTACTATAGAAAAAAAAATCCTATAGTAATTCCCCTATACCCAATGGGGAGTGGGGGGGGGGGAGTGGGGGGGGGGGGGCCCTCTGGGGACTACTGGGAATTTACTATAGGAAACAAAATCATATAGTAAATTTCCATAGGGACCCCAAGTGCCTACCCGCTCTGGGTACTTTGATCAACTAATTCCCATTAGTCCACAGAGTGCCGCCCCTCCTCCCCCCACCCATTGGGAACAAGGAAACTACTTTAGGATTTTTTTTCTATAGCAAATTCCCATAGGGACCCATTGTGCCACCCTCAACTAGTTTTGTCAAAATGGGCTCTTTAGATGGTATATAAAATCTACCAGTTGATCCGATGTATTTGTGCAGGCACTGAAATGTTGCAGTGTTAATTTCAGAACTGCATTGAATCCCTCCTTACTTTAAGGTTATTATTTGGTTAGTTTCATATCGGTCAAGATGTCAATCCAAGCTAAATTCATATCAGCCTGTGACCGAAGGTCGAAGACTGATGTGAAGTTGCCGAGGGCTGATATCTCGGCCGATTTGAAACTTACCAAGTAATATCCTCTTTATTTATTAAACCAAAACAAATAATTACATTATGTTCTCTGATATGCTACAGTTTTCTGACAGTGTTATTGTTTTTCATACTTTTCATCAAGTCCGAAATTTCCTCTTCTTCCAGTTCAGCTATCCGAACGTCGCGGTTTCCTCTGTGAGGAAGCCGCGACGTTGAGATAGCTGAACTATCTCTTCTAACTTCGACGAATCCCCGCTAACGACCCTGAATGCAAAATTGTCTGTACATCTCTCTTATTTCTTCTTTTCATCCACCAAATCTTTACTTATCGCCATCATTAATTCCTCATACAAAACTCGACTTCGAACTACTCCATTATGCTGGTAACGCAAAATTTTCTGATTGCATTCGATGAATAACTTCTCTGATTGTTGAACCACAGTAACACATCAGTGAGGCAACTCTAACTAAGTACATATCAGCCGAGATCGGCATCACATCAGCCGAGTTTGAAGTCTATCTACCGAGCTTGATAATGTGGAATTCTGGAAAGAAAATCATATCTAACTAGATGATTTTGAAATTGCAGAGCAATTATCTAGAAACCATCTAACGAAGCACGTCCAACAGCGAGAGGAAGGTGTCTGTCGCCTTTTAATGCCCAAAGTCGCCCAGTTAACCCTACCGCCGCGGCTTCCAACCGCTTTCAACCTGCGTGGTCTAGCACTTGGGATACAGTACCGTTCATGTAGAGTAGATTGTGGCCAAAGTTCTGGAAGCACCCACTCCAAATTTTCAGCGTTTATTCTAGGAACTCGGCCGAACTCAGTCTTACCATTCGATAGTACAGTAACCGAGTTTGTGCCCCGTGGGAACCATGTGCGCATGAGCACATTCTCTTTTCCTATTCGACGTGCCAAAATGCGATATTCGTGTCGCTTTTTATGTCAAACGATGCAGCAAATATTTCCGCATCGTGACTGGAAATTTCATGGAAATCCCCTGAAAGTTGGCTGAGATAAAGCATTTTGATGAAAGGAGATAGTGTTCTTGAATTTAGTCATTTTTTAAGCTGCGCGAAACAGCCTCAGGAGTAAATCTTAAAATGTCGACTCTCCGGGAGAATCTGTCTTTTAAAGTTTAATAAATCGTTATTAAAGGGTGCAGCGATGGGGCAGAAATCAAACTGGCATCGTTAAGTCCGCCGCGAACGGGTCATGACACTGGCTTCAAAACATAGCTGACCGCCGTAACTCAAAAGTAGACAAAAAAAAAAACAAACTCGGCAGTATTCGGATTTGCGGTAAATTGGCTGATCGGACACCCATATTGAAGAAATACCGCTTGCTGTCAGTCGACCGTCTACTGTAGCAAAACGAATGGGTGTGGCTTCTTGTAATTTTCAATATTTGTTCTATGATCCCTGCCCGACATTCTCGTTGCATTTTTTTATCCCAGAGACCACATGGAAGCCCGTGGAATCGATTCGTCCCGCTTTAGTCTCAATGCAGAGGCTTTTCCTTTCATTATTTACCTGTCACCGGCCTAGTTTGGCATTATTTCTGTCTATTTGATGAACTGTTCAACTCTAACCACTTGCACCTTTATACAGGGCAGGGTGCTTAGAGTTGAATAGTTTATCTTAGACTGTCTAAAACCAACAGCTCGGTCATTTCTATACAAAGATACCCAGATCGTTGGCCACTGATTATTGATTAATGAAGAAATTTCTGTCATATACAGTTAAAACTAGAAGCCCTGTCATGAAATGCGCACAAATAGCACGTCGACCTGCGCGTTAATCTGCGCGTTATAACCATAGTAAGACTATCAAATTCTGTACATATGGCCTGTGCACAAGCAATATTTCAGCCATTGGACCTACGGATAACCCGGAGGTCCATTGGCAGAAACATTGCCTGTTTTTGCTTTGAATAACCAGGAGAACCTGCCGTGCTTTGGATGCCATTCGATATGGCAATTGCGCGCAATTCCTTTGCACAATTAAGCCAAGATAAGCGCACAGTTCATGACAGGCCTTCTAGTTTTAACTGTATCGATTACGTTTTTACAAACACGCGACAGACATAAAAAGACATGTGTTTCACGTATTTATTTATCGCGCTCGTGGATTGATTGTTCGAAACTTTGTGGCGGGGTGGGGTGGGTGTGGTATTCGCGACTATTTAACAGTGTTAAAGGTGAAATGAGTCAAGATTTGAAGATAGAAGATTGAAGACAAAGAAGTGCTCTGTCGTCCATGTTGATGTCGTAACACACTGTGATTTCAGCGGATAGAACCGCCAATTACATTTAGTACTACAGCATACCTCCGTGCAACTAACTGTGATATTTTCTTCCTTTAACACCTACTGATTTTCACCTGGGCTTATCACAAGCATGCTCTGATGGCAGTGGTCTCCAATATTCAAGACGCCACAATACGCGGAAACAGTGTCAGATCGACAAAAGAAAAAATACGGGTCTCTTATTTTTTGCAAGTGTGTCAAATACCGAAATTTTTGAGAAATAGGACGCAATTTTATTTTTCAGACGTTTTGACGTATCCCATCACTTGCATGTAGGCCCCTATTTGTATTTTAATTCACTAAAGGATGGTTGGGAAAGGTAATTGAAGATGTCGAAGATCTCGCTTGGGGGTGTTTGGAGGCAGGCTATTGACTAATGTTCCAATAAGAGTAAAACCCTCGTCCTCTGATTGGATGAGAGCTGGCGTAGTTTCTTTTATGTTTACTGCTCCAGTAGCAAATGTTACCGTCTGACGCGAAATATTTGAAATGACGTCGCCCGTTTCGTAATTGCTTCATCAACGGAGTGTCCAGCAAGTCGCTTCACTTTTCGGGATTTTTCACACGTGCAGCAGACGGTGTTCTGGATGAAGTTTTTTTAAAATTACAAACCTATTTACGATTTGAATAGAGATGGAATGAGTTTATCTAGTTTATTGATTATTTATCCAGTGCTGTCGTGGGTACACGAGAGGTTTATTTATATATATGAATTTTGGACCCAATGTCCGCCTATGACATCACACCCGACTTCGATCTCCAATAGCATCATAGTGTTAACAATTTTCCGAGAATTTAGTTAGATGAAACTGCACAGAAGTTGACCTCCGCTGTTCTTTTTGCGACTGTGATACTATTGTAGTGCTAGAAACCAGCTGCCACGGGCTGGTCACTTTCTACGGGTGGGCAATGTTTCCACGGACGCAATAATATTAGATTCCAAACACCACTTATAGGAATAATCATCAAAAAGTTAATTAACGAAGCACAGCGGTGATGATGATCTTCATTACCCGGTAAAGGCATGCGTGGACATCATTGCCCACGTGTGGATTCCGACCAAATCCACGGCGACTGTCCTGTATGTGATGTAGTTTGGGGTTTGGGGGCTGTCACCAAATGAGAGGAGGAGGTAACACGTGTCGGTATTGACGTGATATGTCGGAAGTTGACGTAGGATTTTCAAAAAGTTTTCAGTTTATTAATCGAGACCATGAGTAAAAAAATTCTTGAATAACTAATTTCTTTCATTTTTTGTCTCAAAAACATAGGTTATGGCCCCTCATTGGAACGAGCTCGATGAGCTCGTTTTTTGTATCAAAAACATAGGTTATGACATTGGGTCATAACCTACCTTTTTGATACAAACAATGAAAAAAATAATGAAAATTAATTGTCGATTTTTGAGAATAGTTTTGGTTTAGTGGCTAGGGCTGTCACCAAACGGGTGGAGGAGGTAACACCTGTCGGTGTTGACGTCATAACTCCGAAAGTTGAAGTAGGATTTTCGAAATGTTTTCAACTTGTTATTCCGGACGATGAGTACTATAAGCTACCCTGATTTCAGCTTCATGCAGTGAACTTTAAATTTGACGTTTTCCTGACCTCGATCGGCATTAAAATCATAGCGTTAAGTATTTTTTCAACAATGTTGAACCAAATGTCCGAAATAACACTCTCAACTATTCGTTTTGCCGCCTGTGATATTATTATAGTGCTATGGAATTTATTTTTGAGTATATGACAGGGGTGGCAGAACCAGGGGGGGGGGGGGGGGGGGGTGTTGGTGTTGGTGGAGCTTCGCCCCCCCCCCCAACTTTTTTACCGGGCCATGTCTTTGTATGCATGTATTTTATAGAAATAGATCGTAATCTTACAGACATACAAGTACCAAATCCACCCCAGACAAGATAATCCACAGGCAGTATAATTGATGTTAACGTCTAGTAAAGCATACAGATGAGGTCTATTTATCAGCTTTGGTCGTTACGACCAAAGCTGATAAATAGACCTCACCTGTATGCTTTACCGACGTTTTTCTAACTGCTCTCAAAGTGTGTAATCTTTCAAATAGAATCTCCTGAAAAATCTCAAAATATCCACTCACTTGCATGGAAATGGGGGTTTTGGGACCCTGAAATTTAAAATTTTCGTACCATGGGCCGAACCATGGTCAGCTCGTCATACCGACGGCCATCCATCGCCCGATCCAGCCCCCTCCCCCCCCCCCCCCAGTTTTAGATATGGTTTTTGTCAGAGAATAGACTGCCAAAAGTTGAAATAGGAAGCAGCGACGTAGCCGGAGGAGAGGGGGGGGGACTGAGGGGGGGGGGGCATATCCCCCAAATTTCAGTCACCCCCTCCCCCCGCCCAGGTGATGTGGCCTAATTATTGATGCCTTTCACAACTTATAAATTATGAACACAAATGGACTCAGAGTCAAGAAAATTGCGCTTTTCGTCCCGATTTCAAAATTTTCACCTGGGGAATCCCCCTCCAGCGATAGGGGTGTCCCCTCTTGTGTACGCCCCCATCTTGCCGCTACGTGGCTCGGATGATGCTGCACATCTTATTCTGTACCCCTCCCAGTAGTTCAGCGATTTGAACGTAGTGGCCACCCCTTTCGTAGGGGGTAGCCGCTACGTTCAGATCGCTGAACTAGCCCCCCCCCCCCCCTTACATGTTACTCTAGCCCCCTAACTTTGATATCCTGGCTACGCGTCTGTTAGGAAGGCTTCATACAGGCCTCGATATTAAAAGATGAAGAAAAGCACGTTATTTTTGTTTTGTTTTAAATAAAGATGGAATATAAAAAGTAAGACTCTTGATCTCGAGATTTTTTAAGAATGGAGTCATGTGCTAAATTTCATGAGTGTAGCTTGACGTACGGCGAAGAAAATCCGTTAACTTCATGCATTAACATTTTCCGACCTTGATCGGCTTTAACGTCATAGTGTAAAGAATTTTCCGAAAATGTTGAAAACAATGTCGGAAGTAACTCCCTAAACTATTCCTTTTTCCGCCTGTGATATTATCATAGTGTTACGTTTGTTAGTTTTTGGTGTAGGGCTGTCACCAGAAGGAAGGCGTAACTCATGTCTGAAATGACGTCATATCTCCGGTATTTCAAGTCGGATTTTAATTGTTTTTTCGACTTGTTATTCATGACGATGTGTGCTATAATTTATCTTGATTTCAAGTTTATGACGTGAAATTAAAATTTTGACGCTGTCCGACCTCGATCGTATTTTCCGACAATGTTGAAAAAATGTCGGAAGTAACGCCCTCAGCTATTCCTTGTATTACATTATATTAGTGCGATGTTTGTTAGTTTGTGAGGTGCGGCTGTCACCAGAAGGGAGCGGGTAACTCTTGTCTGAAATGACGCCATATCTCTGGTATTTGAGGTAGGATTTTCAAACTTTTTTTCACCTTGTTATTCAGGACGATGAATGCTATTAGGTTATCTTAATTTCAACTTCATGCATTGAATTTCAATTTGACGTTTTACAACCACGATCGGCATGAACGTCCTATAGTTAAATATTTTCCTACAATATTGAAAACATGTCGGAAGTATCGCTCTCGACTATTCTTCTTGCGCCTGTGATCTCATTATAGTTGTATGTTATTTAGTTCGGTGTGAAAGGATGTCGCCAAGTGGGCGGTGGTATGGTGAAAACTTGAAATGACACAAAAACGTTGGAAATGACGTAAATCGAAAAATTAAAAAACACATATTTTTACAAAAAATTTTTTTGACGCCCACAACATTCTAAAATCTCATGAAAATCGGAAGAAATTTAATTTTTTCTAACGTTCGTGTGAAAAGGGTGTCCAGAGAAATCGGCCATGATGGCTGACAACTTCCCAGGTCGGTAGCACATTTTAGATATGTTTTTTGTCAGAGAAGAGATTGACAAAAGTTGAAACAGGGAGGAGGCTTGATAAAGATTAGGAAAAAACGCGTTAATTGGGGATTGTTTTGGATAAAGGTGGCATATCAAAAAAAGTAAGACTCGCGGTCTCGAGAGTTTTCAACCTTGGAGAAATGTGCCAAAATCCATGACTGTAGCTTCATGTACTGCGTAGAAAACACATGTATGGACAAAAAAAAGAAATAAAAAAGGCCGATGAGCCCAAAAATCAATCCAGGTTTGTTGGGTGACTTATTCAGGCGCGTAACCAGGATATCAAAGTTAGGGGGCAAGAGTAATGTCTAAGGGGTGGGGGCTAGTTCAGCTATCTAAACGTAGCGGCTACACCCTACGCAGAGGGTAGCCGCTACGTTCAGATCGCTGAACTACTAGGTGTGGGGGCATTCCGAATAGGATGAACAGCATCATCCCAGCCACGTAGTGAGATGGGGGCGAGCACAAGAGGGTGACCTTTGAAATTCGAGACCAAAACGCAATTTCCTTAACTCTGAGTCTGTTTGTGTCAATAACTTATACGTTGTGAAAGGCATCAATAATTAGGCCACATCACCTGGGGGCATGACGCCCCCTCCCCAATCTCACCCCCCTCCCGGCTACGAAACTGGACTTAACAAATAAAAAAAGATATTTGAATAAATGTGATAAGGTAAGAGTTCAAGCGTTTGTCTTCTTACATGGCTGTAAATTTGGTACTTGAATAAGACACGGTTGGATGTTTCATGCTATTCAAAGAGAGGAACTTGCGCTGAGGAGACGTCGAACCGAACTTTGGTAAAATGTAGGTAATTTTCTCCAAAGTCCAAAAATGGCTAAAAAGAATTAACCCCAGTAAATTATATACCCAAATGTTTGGAAAGAAACATAGAACAGGTGGAATCTGAAATTTGCTTTGAAACTATTGTCGCGTGGTTGAGAGTGCAGTCTGAAAGTAGGCATAGCATCGGTAAGAGACCAAAATTTTAACAATAAACTACCTTAAAATAACTGAATGGTTGTATTTTGTAATCCTTCTAATGCTGACTCGTAGAAATCTTTTTCTCATTCATGAGAAGAATCAGCCGTCAGACTAATTCGAATCCATGGTATCTAAAATTCCCGAATGCAGCCATTTTGTTTTGTTTTTGATTTGATGAAGAACGTTCAGCAGGGGCTAACTCCATACAGTCCAGAGCAAGAGGTGTGGAGGGACAAGTGACTTCATGAACGAAAAATGAAGAATGCACAATGTGAACATTTTGTTGTGATTATGCCTCATAAATCTGTTGAAGATAGTTTAATATTCTTGGCAAATTCACAAAAATGATTTCATTAATAAACTCAGGAAAAACATTATCCTACTTTATTTTTGTGGTATCATGCGGGCCTTTTCTGGTGTTTAGTTATGACAGCTGCCATTTAAATGCTCACCTAAAGTGAACTGTGGCAACAAAGATTGGAACAACCATCACTACTAACATTGAACAAATTGTATCGACCAACTGATTTGGTTTAGAGTGTGTGATTGTTCATTCTCTGTTTTACATTGCTTAATTTGTAGTACATTTCTGGAGAGGTAGATTAGATTGTTATCAGAACATGTCGATTTACAACAATAATAACTATTTGTTGATTGTATCCAATTTGATGGGCAGCCAATGAAAGACATGAATAAAACCACGATTATGTCGGTTAATGATTTCATTTATCTGTAGTTTTCATAAGCTTTCAGGCCTCATTTCGGTAATCTAACGGTTCCAACCACGAGATAATGTTGATGTTGTGGGTACAATGTTGATATGCGATTTCGGTGTTACCGACATCATATTACAAGGCTTAAGTGATTATATTGGTATAGATCAGTTTGACACTGAACATAACTGCGTAGCAAAGAAAGTTAATGTTGCGATTTTCTCAAATTTCACTGCGAATGGACAGCTAAAAGCGTTATTGTTCTCTTTTTTTGAAATCGTTTGGGTTGCAGAAAACCATGGATATGGAAACAGGAAGTACTGCGATAAAAAAGTTCGGTTTTCAATCAAATGATATTTTCGTACAAACACAACTATGACGATTACCATTAATGTTTGTGCGGATATATTTTTGTTTTGAAATCTATTTATCCAGTTTTATATTCTTCGTATCGACGACTAAATTATAATATTACGAAGCAGAGCGATAGTAATCCATTTCTAAAAATGGCTTCCCTGGATGAGGAAATTGAAAAGTTGTCGTGCAATTTCGACTTAGTATGGCATGTTACCGGACATGTCATATTGGCAGGACCTCGGTGCAGGACCCCGGAAATGACGTCATGTCACGTAACCCAGTGGCTCCATGTTGTATTGTGATGGTAACCCGCGTGGGCGACCATGTTTTGACGTCATCCCCATAGTGATACGTGGTGTTAGTGCGCATGCACAGCCCGTATTGTTAGGATGATACGTGTTTCCGTCGTCCATTTTGTATACTGGAGGACGCCATCTTGGTTTCTATGGTAGCACGTGGTAGCTATGTTATCCAAAGGCTTACAACAAGACAGGGATATGTACGGAGGGTATGTCCGATTAAAAATGAGTACATCTAATTACCACGAACAACCCGACAATCTCCAAATCAACAAAATCCACCCCAAACTACTTAAATTGACTTTATTAACTACTAGAATCCTTTTTAGGACCGCCATACCGTCGATTTTAATAGTAGCACGCAGTGCTATATTCCCTGGGAATAAGTTCGATTGAACTAGAGTAGTTTTTCTGGATTTTCCCCAGAATCCATATTTACTTCGTAGAATTATCAGCAACAACCCCATAATTGTTTACTTTGGCTCTGATTTCCCAGTAGATTATCGGTTTCTACCTATGTATCTACAAGCTCTGTTATGACTTCTTTGTTCTATTTATTCTGACTTCCCTAAACATGTTATGTTCTACTGTACACATTACATGCACCACATAGGCACATGCTGGATGTGCCGATATGTGCTTATGTGAAAAGACACAGTGTGACACATTGTGCACTAGCACACAGGCACATACGGGTATTGGAGGATACCTATGGCCTGGTATTGTATTATTTGAGGATACTTATCGAGGATACCTTCTGGATAATCCCTTTTTGTCACATGTGCTTATGTGAAAATGCACAATGTGCCTTTTCACACAGGCATTTGCTGGATGTGCCGATATGTGCTTATGTGAAAAGGCACAATGTGACACATTGTGCACTAGTACATAGGCACATAAGGGTATTTGAGTATACCTATGGCCTGGTATTGTATTATTTGAGGGTACCTGATCCCCTGGGGATACTTTTTATAGGATACCTATCGAGGATACCTTCTGGAGAATCCCTTCTTTGTCGCATGTGCTTATGTGAAAATGCACAATGTGACACAATGTGCCTTTTCACATAAGCGCATGCTGGATGTGCCGATATGTGCTTATATGAAAAGGCACAATATGACACATTGTGCACTAGTACATAGGCACATAAGGGTATTTGAGGATATCTATGACCTGGTATTGTATTATTTGAGGATACCTATCGAGGATAGTCGCGTGTGCTTATGTGAAAATGCACAATGTGACACAATGTGCACTAGCACATAGACACATGCTGGATGAGCCGATATGTGCTTATGTGAAAAGCACAGTGTGACACATTGTGCACTAGTACATAGGCGCATACGGGTGTTTGAGGATACCTATTGCCTGGTGTTGTATTATTTGAGGATACCTATCGAGGATACCTTCTGGATAATCCCTTTTTTGTCACATGTGCTTATGAGAAAATGCACAATGTGACACAATGTGTCTTCTCACATAGGTACTTGCTGGATGTGCCGATATGTGCTTATGTGAAAAGGCACAATGTGACACATTGTGCACTACTACAAAGGCACATAAGGGTATTTGAGTATACCTATGGCCTGGTATTGTATTATTTGAGGGTACCTGATGCCCAGAGGATACTTTTTTATAGGATACCTATCGAGGATACCTTCTGGAGAATCCCTTTTTTGTCGCATATGTTTATGTGAAAATGCACAATGTGGCACAATGTGCCTTTTCACATAGGCGCATGCTGGATTTACGATATGTGCTTATGTGAAAAGGCACAATGTGACACATTGTGCACTAGTATATAGGCACATAAGGGTATTTGAGTATACTTATGACCTGGTATTGTATTATTTGAGGATAGCTATCGAGGATAGTCGCATGTGCTTATGTGAAAATGCACAATGTGACACAATGTGCACTAGCATATAGGCAGATGCTGGATGTGCCGATATGTGCTTATGTGAAAAGGCACAATGTGACACAATGTGCACTAGCATATAGGCAGATGCTGGATGTGCCGATATGTGCTTATGTGAAAAGGCACAATGTGACACATTGTGCACCAGCACACAGGCACATACGGGTATCTGAGGATACCTATGACCTGGTATTGTGTTATTTGAGGATACCTTTCGAGGATACTTTTAATAGAATACTTATCGGAGGATACTATTACCTGTTTGGCCCGGCCTTCTAGACCACACCAAGACATACCTACCCCAAATTCCCGTTATAAACTATCGAGCAATTACTGAAAAGTTATTGCTCGAACGACTCGAATCCTATCGAGCAAATGAGCTATAGAGCAATAGCTCCATCGAGTGACTTGCACATACGACTCTTAGCCTCATTTCGGTATTCGAGGATACCTATGACATGGCTACGTATAAGTTGAGGATACCTGTTAAGAATACGTTTATGGATACTTATCTGAAGATATCTGGTCAACCCATTTCGCAGGGTATAAAAGGGAGGATACCTCCAAAATTTTGTCAATCCACGTTTAGGCAGCGATGGATCAACATCACACCTGTGAAGAATGTCAGAACATTTTCACAAAGAACTGTAATCTTTATCGACATAGGAAGACTGCCCACAGAACCGGAATCTACCAGTGTATGAGATGTCCAAGAACATTTAATAGAAATGACAACCTAAAAAGACACCACAAGGTCCACTCACCACTGGACCTATGGCAGTCATGCAAAAGAGAAGAACGCAAACGAATAAAACAAGTTGAACCAATGGAACTGTCAAAACCGTACCAGGTGAATAACCACGAACCAACACGAAACCTGTGGGTACCAATGCCACCAACAGAAATGCCTCGGACAGTAATGACCGGAACAGGGAAGAAGCCAGAACCAGAGCCTAAGCAAACAATGAAGGGGCAAGAAGAGAAGGCTTATGTATTGGTCGAACCCAGTTTATTGGAAAGCTTACCAGATCGACAGCATTTGGTACGCAGAGAAGTCAACGAACTTACCGCGATGGACCTGGATAGAGAAATGAGAGAGATTACAGAATCTCGAACCATGACCGAGACCGAGAAGGTTCTTCACTACAACCAAATTTTACAAAGATATAGATAATTCTACAATAAAGCTTCGCTGCCGATAACGATCAAGATACAGAACAAATGATGATAATGGATAGACTGAAGCTGAACGAGATCGAAATGAACGGAACAGACGAAATAGAATGAAGAGAAGATCAAAATGAAGTGAACGGAGATCCAACGCACGCACGATAACAGAATAAGCAGAACAAATATTGAACTACAATGTATATAACAGACAGTGTACAGAAAAGACAATATTTTTTTCTTGTTTTTTTTTTCTTACTAGCAGTGAAGGGGAATATCCTGCGAAATGGGTTGACCAGATATCTTCAGATAAGTATCCATCAATGTATCCTTAACAGGTATCCTCAACTTATACGTAGCCATATCACTGGTATCCTCGAATACCGAAATGAGGCTAAGAGTCGTATGTGCGAGTCACTCGATCGAGCAATTGCTCTATAGCTCATTTGCTCGATAGGATTCGAGTCGTTCGAGCAATGACTTTTCAGTCGATAGTTTATAAGGGGAATTTGTGATAGGTATGTCTTGGTGTGATCTAGAAGGCCGGGCCAAACAGGTAATAGTATCCTCAGATAAGTATCCTATAAAAAGTATCCTCGAAAGGTATTCTCAAATAATACAATACCAGGTCATAGGTATCCTCAAATACCCGTATGTGCCTTTGTGCCTATGTGCTAGTGCACAGTGTGTCGCATTGTACCTTTTCACATAAGCACATATCGGCACATTCAGCATGTGCCTTTGTGCTAGTGCACAATGTGTCACATTGTGCCTTTTCACATAAGCACATATCGGCACATCCAGCATGTGCCTATGTGCTAGTGCACAATGTGTCACATTGTGCCTTTTCACATAAGCACATATCGGCACATCCAGCATCTGCCTATGTGCTGCATGTAATGTGTACAGTAGAACATAAACATTATCTAGGGAAGTCAGAACAAATAGAACAAAGAAGTCATAACAGAGCTTGTAGATACACCGGTAAAAACCGAGAATCTACTGGGAAATCAGAGCCAATGTAAACAATTATGGGGTTGTTTGTGATAATTCTACGAAGTAAATATTGATTCTGAGGAAAATTCGAGCCAGAAAAACTACTCTAGTTCAATCGAACTTATCCCCAGCCCCCTCCCCCCATCGGTACTATAGCACTGCATTCTACTATTAAAATATACGGTATGGCGGTCCTAAAGAGGATTCTAGTAGTAAATAAAGCCAATTTCGGTAGTTTGGGGTGGATTTTGGTGATTTGGAGAGGGATTGTCGGGTTGTTTGTGGTAATTAGATTTACTCCTATTTAATCGAACATACTCATTAAACATAACCCAGTCTTGTAAGCCTTTGGTACATAGCAACCACGTGCTACTATAGAAACCAAGATGGCGGCCTCCAGTATACAACATGGACGACGGAAACACGTGTCACCCTAACAACATGCGCTGCGCATGCGCACTAGCACCACGTATCACTATGGGGATGACGTCACAACTTGGCCGATCACCCGGGTTACCATGACAATACAATATGGCGCCACTAGGTTACGTGACATGACGTCACTTCCGAGGTCTTGCACCTAGATCCTACCAATATGGCATGTCCGGGTACATGACCTACTACCAATGGCATTGTCAATGCAAATTTCAAACGGGAATATATGGAGCGTTTCTAATTCCATTGATTTGCAGATTTGAGAAGAGAGTGACCATTTTTGCAGTTCTTAGATCTTTGAAAACAATATTTTGTCCAAGTTCACGATTTGTCTTATATGGTTACAAACCGTCATGTGACTGATTTCCCTCATGCTATTTTCAAATGAAAGTTTATTTCTTTTTCATGCATTATCTGGAACATTTGTAACACTTCACGGATGAAAGGTAAAATGTGCTTTCTCCGACACTGGAGTTCGAAGTCATTTATTTGAAACACTGTCATTGGAATTACTGATCTCTTCGTGATTTTTGCATTTCGTTACTTATGCCATTGGAAGTTTGTCTGTCGTCAAATTCCTAAAAAACATTCTTGCGTGAAAAAGTGAATATATTCCATTCCTTATTGTCCTCTAGTCATTATTTTGATAAACATGAAAAATATGCCTTTATTACTTCTTTTATCAGTATTTTGGACAATGCTAAAAATTTAAAAAAAAATTCCAAAAGTTTTGTTGGACAACCCATTAGGGGATTGTTGAACAAGTGATCGTTTGGCCTACTACATTGTAATCAAACACCACAATGCTAGATTTGTGCTTTTCGCGACTTTGTCATTCAGCCAGCTCACCTCATCATTACCAAACAAATGGGCAAATTGCTACATATCCCATTACGAAGTCTTGATATAGCCCTTCATAGAAATGCTTGATAGCAATTTTATATGATAGCAGCTTATAATATACATAAAATTATTTTAAAATAGAGAAAATATTTTTTATCACAATGGTTCTTCTGAGTAGAAAATTAGGCCTACTCACTCAAGGCAGAATGTTGTTTCCGTATTGTGTATTTGTCGTAAAAGTTTGTGATGGACATGGTCGGTGCTATTGCATATAATGAACAAAAAAAGTCACAAAACATAAAAAGTTGGTGAAAGGGCTGTTTTCTTTTTTTTTTAAATGAGTTTAAACGGAGAGAAATAGAAAAACATTCAAGCAGATTGGGAAAACAACTGTAAAATGCCAGCTTCCATATTTTTATACAATTCTATAGGAAAATGCCTGGCGTTTGTGAAATGATGAGATCATCGATGACACAACTTCGCTAACATTTCAAAACTTCAATTTTTATATGAAAGTTCCATACTCTTTATGTTAAATTTACTGACAACTTTAGAAAATTAAAGTGAGCTAACTTCCCTGTAAATATCTTCCGTTGACGAAATTGTCAGCCATGGAGGAAGATCAACTGCCATCTCGGACAGGGAATCGCCTATAGTTATCACAGTGTCTTAATGGGAGAGTACACTGTGGATGGGACCTGTTCGCTGCTGCATTACCAGTATGTTGATAAGTGCTGGTTGATATTGTACTTGGTAATTAGAGTAGAGTGAACCTCCAGCTTTCCAAGAGTTTTTGGGGTGAAAACATTGTAGTAACAAAAAAGGTGTGTGTTTGTGTGGGAGCAGGGCACGGAATTTTCGCCCTTTATCCAACGTAACGGTCAAAACCAGCCAGTACTATTCACAAAAATTATCATTCAAATTATCATTAAATTTTCATTATTTTTTAATTTTTTGTCACAAAAACAACTTATGATACCTCATTTGAACGAGCTTGATGAGCTCGTCCTAATGAGGGGTCATAAGCTATGTTTTTGACGCAAAAAATGAACAAAATTAGTTATTCAACAATTTTGTTTTGCAAAGTGTCGTCTACTTTTCGTGTTAGGTAAATGATTAACCCTTTGAGACTTTAATTATCCTGACGTTCAAACGTCACTGTGAATTCAGTTTCGTCAACGTTTTTCCAAATCCGACGTCAAACGTCGGAAAGTACAAATAACAAGATATTTTTTCACATTAGTGATTATCTGGTTGAGGGTTAGATTATGTTTGGTGGTCTGAATTTGTTATTCAAAACTTGTTTTGTTACAAATTATTGGAGAGTGCCCAGAGGCACTCTCCAATAATTTGTTATAAAACAAATTTATATAAACAAAATATTATTTGTGTGTTTGACTGAATATAAGCAAAGAAAGTGTTGGTTTTTGCTCTGGTATCCTCATTTTTTGAAAGCCCTGATAGTGGGTTCTAGCACTCAACCAGCTAAGAAGTCTTGATAGCTGGATTATATTAGTATTTTAAGCTACGATAACATTTGGCGCAACGATTGTCTCTGAGCACTATTCGGGAAAAAATAGGAATTGAGGTTAAAACTTTAAAAAAATCGAAAAATAATAACAAAACAAATGACCACAAAGTATCAACACGCTGTTTAATTTCGTACGTCATAAGACGTACAAAAGTATCAACGCGCTGTTTGATTTCGCACGTCATAAGACGTATAAAAGTATCAACGTGCTGTTTGATTTCGCACGGCATAAGACGTACAAAAGTATCAACGCGCTGTTTGATTTCGTGCGTCATAAGACGTACAGAAGTACCAAAGGGTTAAAGTAGTTTGGAAAGAGAAATACGGTGTATATTTCAGTGTTTTGAGCACTTGAGTACATACGAATCTCAAGATGTACGGGTACACATCTAAAATAAAGATATCCATGTTCTTCCGGGCACAAATCATCTTTGTTACAGTTTCACAGAGGAGGGGAATGGGGCTAAATATATGATTTAGAGGGTTTAGCGGTATTCGAGATGGATTGTTGTTTGTTTAGGAATGGGATTGAAAACAAGAAGAAATCGAAGGAAAGCGCAAGGAACTGGCTTGAACTTTCTACCATTCGATCGGTTGTTTAGGTTTGTTTTCGTGGAAGGTCCTGAAAAGGTACGTTGGCCCTGTCGAGGCTAACTACAAGTACATTTCGAGCCTTCCATGTTAATGTCTAGCGCCATTGGTAAGGAAGACGATTGTTACTGTTTTAATAATTGGCAGAAATCCGACTGGCCATGTCTTCTAGTCGACTGTTGTTTGATGACGATGGGACTGGTGTTTCTGTAGATTTCCTTTCCTTGTGACCCATGTCGTGCTTCATAAGGTCTCTGGCTCTGGTTGCCTCTGTTTGGGAGGAGGGTAGGCCTCCAAATTTAATATCAAGGTCTACGTTGTCTGGAAAGTCATTGGTTATGGGGTTCGCCTTCATGTTAAGTCCAGCGTTCTGAGTATACGTAGGGTATCCCCTCTGACGTAAATTGGATTCTTTGTTTATTTCTAGCTTCTTCCTGCGCAGAGTCAGATCTACAGTTAAAACTAGAAGTTCTGTCATGAAATGCGCACAAATAGCACGTCGATCTGCGCGTTAATCTACGCATTATGATCATAGTAAGGCCGTCAAATTCTGTACATATGGCCTGTACACAAGCAATGTGTCAGCCAATGGACCTCCGGGTAACCCGGAGGTCCATTGGCAGAAACATTGCCTGTGTTTGCTGTGAGTAACCAGGAGAACCTGCCGTGCTTTGGATTCCATTCGATATGGCAATTGCGCGCAATTCCTCCGCGCAATTAAGTGTAGATAAGCGCACATTTCGTGACAGGACTTCTAGTTTTAACCGTAAAGCTAACACTCTAGCGTCTCGGCTAGAATATTCAAGGACCTGGAATAAAAAACTGAATGAGTGTGATATTCTACCACTTATTTCCGCCGACATCTTTACACAGTGTACTGGTAGAAACGGGCGAGAAACTTTCGGGCCAGAAACGTACATGTTACTAAAGGGGATTTAGGAATCATTTTTGGGATGGGAGGAGTGGGTGGCTGCAGTACTTTGGTTGAAAGAATGCGAAATGTTCGAGTTTAGCATTAAACTTTACTTATAACCCGTAAATGGTACAGGTGGGATTCTGTAGTAAGAGGTACCAAGCCATTTCCAGGGTGGATGGGTGGGTTGGTGGGTGGGTGGGTGTTAGCAAGATGATATTCTAAAGACTATTGTGTGAGTTTGGGAAACATGCCCGAGAAATCTTTGAAAAATTCGATACTCTTAGGTTTGTAGCGTGTTGATGTCTATATTAGGACCATACAAGGGCTCCATATTATGTAAACCTTGCGTTGGGCCAATGCTTTTTTGAAGAGAGCAGCGATAATCGGGAATGGATATCCCCATCTCCCTGTCTACGTGCCTGAAACATGGGCTTATTGTTTCAAAGTTTATTGAAAACAACAAGTGCACAGAACGATACACGCGTGTGAATAGGTTAATCGACACAGCACGAGTGCCAGCACTGAAGGATAAAACGAGATGCCGCTGGGCCTCGAATTTTATCCTTCTGCGATGGCACAAGTGCCATATCGATTAACCCATTCAACCAACCAAATTTGCGCCGGTAACCCATGTTACTATTTCGTCCCCTGAGTTCCAATGTGTTCTATGTGCCAACTGGCACATAGAACACATTGGAACTAAGGGAACGATTTTCAGCTATCGCTAGCGTTTCACATTGTAATTGCGTTGTTAACACCGACTGCGAGTTTGGAAACTCACTTTTACATCTGGCTTATTTTGTATTTATGCGGTCTATAACCGCTTGGAATACCTATCGGGGGTGTAAATGTCCTCGGACATGCTCTATAAATTCTGTTATCCTATTCTGATCAAAAACGAAAAAGTCAAATTCACATTGGCGAACCCACCGTTTCAGCCCATTTGTGACCTTTGACCACTTGACACCAAACCCTTTTGGAGAGAATCTTGACCATTTTCTTAAAACTATTTTATTCTTGAATTTGTATCGAAAAAAGAATGGAATCAGTTGAAGTGCATTTCAGTTATCGCCAAAACTCAACCCTACCCCCATTAAGGTTTAATACCGGGAACCCGCGGCTTCAAGTTCTGAAAGTCAATCACGACACCCGAGAAATTCATAGACCAAGGTATCAATGATTGCGTTATATAGTTTATGGGATTATGACGACCGTTAATTTCTTCCGAGACAGCATCGCCGTTGGATTCTACGGTTTAATCTTTCCGGTTACCGGTTCTGAAAATCAGTGCTAATGCCAGGGAAACTCATAGGCTAAAATCGAGAATCAAAGGTTGCGGAACGCAACTTTGATTCTCGGTTCTGCCCAATGAATTTCCTGAATATGGGGACTGATTTTCAGAAACGACAAAGCGGAAAATTCCAGGTATCGTGACTTTCACAAACGAGAACCAGAAAATTCCCGCTTCCGGGATTAAACCTTAATCCCCTTACCCAAAACAGCATTTGTTGAACATGAGGTATGCAAGCTGCCAGGTCCGATATACTATCGTGTATTTTTATGACCATCATACATCCCTCTAACGTAAAACCATAATGGGAATTTGTCCACTTGATTGGTAATGAGGGTCATATTTAGTCTACCCGGCTGAAGGACTAATTTGAGATAACTGAAGAAATTCGGTATAAATGTTAATGGAAGTCTTACGACCCATTTCCTCTGTTTTCTAAGGTAAAGTGTTCCAGACTCTAAATGTTGACGGCATGGAAGAGTTTATGTAAACTTATACGACAACATGGGAAAGACATATTGGTATTATTGCGGTGGTTGTACCCTTGTTCACAGGATAATATGGTGGTTGGTGTTGGTACATTTTAAAGAAATGTATTAGCTAGTATTTTTCTGTGCGAGTTTGTAGTTTCCTACCCTGTCACGACATACAGGTCGTGACAGGGTAGGAAAGTTTGCGCTTCCAATTGCCCATGTTACTGTTCTGGCTGCTTCGTAGTTAAAATCACATTAATACACTAATAGCATGATTCTGAATGGGTTAAGTTGATTATGTGTCTTCGAGGACTGATTACCAATCCAAGGGCTTATAACAGGTCGGCGACGGGGTCAAGTAGCCTACCGATAATAAGATGGGGAGATTGTTAATCGTTCCCCGAGAGACGTTAAGAAGCCGAAACGCCCGACACATTCATATTATATTACTATTTACCACTCCGCCCCTTTCTCGCGACATAGTGGGCGGCAGGCCATCTATCCCGCCGCGTTAGGTGAACAGCTGATAAATTGGAAGTCTTCATCTCATAATCGCACCACATATTTATTTATTTATTGGTGTTTAAGGTCACATACTTATGCACAATGGCTAATCGTGACCGTGACAGTTTTACGGGTGGAGGAAGCCGGAGTACCCGGAGAGAACCACCAAGCAACGACGAGCAGCTGTCAGCTCCCCAACATCGTAACTCTGAAGTCGGCACCGCAGCACAGGCAGGGTTAGATTGGTTGAAGACATGCGCACCATCGACGTGCAGTACGCCTCAGTACACAGCGTCATCGTGCCCCCATGTAGGCAATCGGGATGAAGTGTCTTGCCCAAGGACACAACGCGGCTGCCGCAGGTGGGATTCGAACCGAGGACCTCTCGGCTTGCAGTCTGCACCTCTACCAACTGAGCCACCGCGCCCCCAATCGCACCACAACGAGGCATTACGGTGGTCGGCGTATGTCACGTTTAGTATACCACGTACCCTGACATCCCCGGTTGGTAGGACCTCGGTGCAGGAGCTCGGAAGTGTCGTCATACAGCGTGACGCAGTGACGCCATATGGAGGTTGTCATGGTAGCGCGCATAAACGGCCATGTCGTGACGTCATTACCATAGTAATACGTGGTGTCAATGTGCAGTCACACAGCGAAAATTGGCGAAAACGGAAACATGTGTCAGTAGGAGGACACGTGTTTCCGCCATCTATTTTGTTTGGTGGTTTCTACGGTGGCACGTGGTTGCAGCAGGTTGGGATGTGTTCGGAGATTGTGTTCAATTGTATAAGAGTCAATATAATTACCCAAATAGACTCGAGAAATACCCGAAATCACAAAACAAATAACAACCAAAACTCCCGAAACGGACTTGGATTCTCCCAGAACAATCCTTATAAGAGTTGCACGTAGTGTTATAGGACCGAAAGACTAAGTTGCATTCGATTTAACAGGAGTATACACTGAAGTGTAGAAGAGCCATCCAGTTGGAACAGTTTTAGCTTTTTGATACTATTTTTGGCTTTCCTGGTACATTTTGACTAGTTCTGAACACGGTTTTACTACAGTTTTGTTGTTCTGGAGTATCCTGGAAGAGCGGAAAACACATTAACCCGGTAAAGAGTTACATTCTAAAGTTAGTCTGTCCCCAGCTAATACTACCTATCCAAGATTCAGATTCTTTATTCAGTGTGCACATACATGTAAAATGGTTACAAATAAACATATTACACAAATGTAATAAGTAGTATACCGTATCTACCTGCCACCCACTTGAAAACTGTGACTGTGACCAAATGAATGAACTTAGAATCAGTTATGTGACACATGATGGGGAAATGAGATCTAACCATTTCAGTTCCGGAGCCAGAGATACGGTCCATCATATACGCCAGCGGGGCTTCAAAATTGGCAAGTAGTAACCTGCTTATATGACTCCCTCCACTACTCATCATAACACACGAGAGAGGCAAAAAGTCCAACATTGAAGTTCGTGTCGTTTAGACTGTGACAAAGAGGTAGGTCATTATGTTTGGGCGTGGGGGTCTTCGTCAGCTAGGTCACCGTAACGTGATGAATGTGATGAATTGTCCCTTGTCCAACTGGATCAACTACGATGACGAATATAATGAATAAGACGATATCAATGAGGACAAATGCTCACCTGCTCAAATGTATGCGGCAGGTTATCAGCCCATTTGTTTAGATTATTGTTTTCAGGTTCTTCATTGCGTACATAAAGCATTTTACATAGGACATATACACAAAATGCGCATAACACATGAAGATCATAGGCACACAAGGTGAAAAGGGATTATATAGGCATAGACAGACTATAGAAGGGATTCAACCGAACGTAGAACGGTGGTTGGTGGGATGTCCTTGTGTGCTAGTGCACAATGTGTCACAATTTGTACACATCACATGCTGCACATGGGCACATGTTTGGTGTACCAGTATGTGCCTGCGTGCTAATGCACAATGTGTGCACAGCACATGCAGCGCATAGACACATGTTGGATGTGCTCAGTGAAATGTGCTTTGTAAGCTAGTGTACAATGTGCGCACAACACATGAACACATAAGCACATACGATACAAATGTTTTTTGTAGACATAGACAGACAGTAGAAGGGGTTCTGTAAGAGGCATTTCTAGCCAGGTTCATGAACTTACCAAGGACATTGAGTACAACATCAGGTGTACAGAGAGCCCGATGTATAGTACAGCACTTAAGCTTGCTATGGGGACCTGTTTTCCATTGGTCTAGTTACATCATTTTCACAATTTATTAATTTGTAATTACAAGTTATTATTGGTAATTACCAGTTATTAATTCGTAATTGCAAGTTATTAACCCTTTGAACCGTGATGGTGTATTACAGGTCAGTTCAATGACAGTAACAGGAAGAGTCTATATTTATTACCTGGGAGGTAGATCAGTCAATGTTTTCATCGTGCAACCTTCGGGCTGCACTTTGAAAATATTAACTTGTTACCGTACACATTCACAGAGAATTCACCCTCCTCGGTGAAATTATGGCATAGCTTGTCCCTGGCCTGGACAAGCGGTCTTTAGGTTTTAAAGGGTTAATTCGTAATTATATGTTATTGTTTCGTAAATACAAATTATTAATTCGTAATTACAAGTTACTATTTCGTAATTACAAGTTAGTTATTTCGCACCTACAAGTTATTATTTCATAATTACAAGTTAGCTATTTTGTAATTACAAGTTATTATTTCGCAATTACAATGTATTAATTCGCAATTACAAGTTATTAACTAAATTCGACCTGGCACTTCCAAACTGCCGTGGTTGGCTCATAAAGCTTGCGCGTAATTATTTCAGAGGTGACTTGCCAAGAGATTACCCACGGCAGACAGTGTGTGAAGTTGGCCTATGGCTGTACTGCAAAGTCGCATGCTGACAAGTCAAACTAGATCGAGTTATTTGTGTGCAAAGCACACAATGGGGTATCCCCGCATTTCCTTGGCAACACCGTAGCATAGTATCGTTTCGAATTAATACCCAAGGAGCCTTTCGATGAAAACTGATTTTCTAACGATAAAAGTGGTTACACTGGAACCACCTGGGGCAAAATCAAAATTCCAAAACCTTCATGCAGATCTAGAAAAATTACCTGAACACATTAGCATAGTTTAAACATTTCGAATTAAATACCCTAAGAGCCTTTGGATGAAAACTGATTTTCTAACAATAAAAGTGGTTCCACTGTAAACCACCTGGGGCAAAATCAAAATTCCAAATCCTTCATGCAGATCTAGAAATGTTACCTGAACACATTAGCATAGTTTAAACGCTTCGAATGAAATACCCTAAGAGCCTTTTGATAAAAACTGATTTTCTGACAATAAAAGTGGTTCCATTGGAACCACCTGGGGCAAAATCAAAATTCCGAAACCTTCATACACATCATCTAGTGATGCTACATGAACACATTAGCATAGTTTATACCATTCAAATTAAATATCCTTGAAGACTTTCGATGAAAACTGATTTTCCAATGAAAAAAGTGGTTCCACTGGAACCACTTGGGGCCAAACCAAATTCCGAAACCTTCATGCACATCTAGAGATGTCACCTGAACACCTTAGCATAGTTTTAACGTTTCGAATTAAATACCCTATGAGCCTTTCGATGAAAATTGATTTTCTAACAATAAAAGTGGTTCCACTGGAACCATCGGGGGCAAAATCAAAATTCCGAAACCTTCATGCACATCTAGAGATGTTACCTGAACACATTAGCATAGTCTAAACGTTTCGAATTGAATACCCTAGGAGCCTTACGATGAAAACTGATTTTCTAACGATAAAAGTGGTTCCACTGGAACCACCGGAAGCCGAATCAAAATTCCGAAACATTCATGCACATCTAGAGTTGCTACCTGAACACATTAGCATAGTTTAAGCGTTTCGAATTAAATATCCTAGGAGCCTTTCGATGAAAACTGATTTTCTAATGCTAAAAGTGGTTCCACTGGAACCACCGGGGGCAAACTCAAAATTCCGAAACCTTCATGCACATCTAGAGTTGTTACCTGAACACATTAGCATAGTTTAAGCGTTTCGAATTAAATACCCTAGGAGCCTTTCGATGAAAACTGCTTTTCCAATGATAAAAGTGGTTCCACTGGAACCACTGTGGGCAAAATCAAAATTCCGAAACCTTCAAGCGCATCTAGAGACTTTCGATGAAAACTGATTTTCCAATGAAAAAGTGGTTCCACTGGAACCACTTGGGGCCAAACCAAATTCCGAAACCTTCATGCACATCTGGAGATGCCACCTGAACACCTTAGCATAGTTTTAACGTTTCGAATTAAATACCCTATGAGCCTTTCGATGAAAATTGATTTTCTAACAATAAAAGTGGTTCCACTGGAACCACCGGGGGCAAAATCAAAATACCGAAACCTTCATGCACATCTTGAGATGTTACCTGAACACATTAGCATAGTTTAATCGTTTCGAATTAAATATCCTGGGAGCCTTTCGATGAAAACTGATTTTCTAACGATAAAAGTGGTTCCACTGGAACCACCGGGAGCAAAATCAAAATTCCGAAACCTTCATGCACATTTAGAGTTGCTACCTGAACATATTAGGATAGTTTAAACGTTTCGAATTGAATATCCTACGAGCCTTTCGATGAAAACTGATTTTCTAAAGATAAAAGTGGTTCCACTTGAACCACCGGGGGCAAAATCAAAATTCTGAAACCTCCGTGCACATCTAGAGATGTTACCTGAACACATTAGCATAGTTTAAACGTTTCGAAATGAATACCCTAGGAGCCTTTCGATGAAAGCTGATTTTCTAATGATAAAAGTGGTTCCACTGGAACCACCGGGGGCAAAATCAAAATTCCGAAACCTTCATGCACATCTAGAGATGTTACCTGAACACATTAGCATAGATGAAACATTTCGAATTGAATACTCTAGGAGCCTTTCGATGAAAACTGGTTTCCTAACGATAAAAGTGGTTCCACTGGAACCACCGGGTGCCGAATCAAAATTCCGAAACCTTCATGCACATCTAGAGTTGTTACCTGAACACATTAGCATAGTTTAAGCATTTCGAATTAAATACCCTAGGAGCCTTTCGATGAAAACTGATTTTCTAACGATAAAAGTGATTCCACCTGAACCACCGGGGGCAAAATCAAAATTCCGAAACCTTCACGCACATCTAGAGATGTTACCTGAACACATTAGCATAGTTTAAGCTTTTCGAATTAAATACCCGAAGAGCCTTTCGATGAAAACTGATTTTCTAACGATAAAAGTGGCTCCACTGGAACCCCGGGGGCAAAATCAAAATTCCGAAACCTTCATGCACATCTAGAGATGTTACCTGAACACATTAGCATAGTTTAAACGTTTTGAATTGAATACCCTAGGAGCCTTTCGATGAAAACTGATTTTCTAACGATAAAAGTGGTTCCACTGGAACCACCGAGGGCAAAATCAAAACACCGAAACCTTCATGCACATCTAGAGATGTTACTTGAACACATTAGCACAGTTTAAACGTTTCAAATTAAATACCCTTGGAGCCTTTCAATGAAAACTGATTTTCTAACGATAAAAGTGGTTCCACTGGAACCACTGGGGACAAAATCAAAATTCCGAAACCTTCATGCACATCTAGAGATGTTACCTGAACACATTAGCATAGTTTAAACGTTTCCAATTGAATACCCTAGGAGCCTTTCGATGAAAGCTGATTTTCTAATGATAAAAGTGGTTCCACTGGAACCACCGGGGGCAAAATCAAAATTCCGAAACCTTCATGCACATCTAGAGATGTTACCGGAACACATTAGCATAGATGAAACATTTCGAATTGAATACTCTAGGAGCCTTTCGATGAAAACTGGTTTCCTAACGATAAAAGTGGTTCCACTGGAACCACCGGGTGCCGAATCAAAATTCCGAAACCTTCATGCACATCTAGAGTTGTTACCTGAACACATTAGCATAGTTTAAGCATTTCGAATTAAATACCCTAGGAGCCTTTCGATGAAAACTGATTTTCTAACGATAAAAGTGGTTCCACCTGAACCACCGGGGGCAAAATCAAAATTCCGAAACCTTCATGCACATCTAGAGATGTTACCTGAACACATTAGCATAGATGAAACATTTCGAATTGAATACTCTAGGAGCCTTTCGATGAAAACTGGTTTCCTAACGATAAAAGTGGTTCCACTGGAACCACCGGGTGCCGAATCAAAATTCTGAAACCTTCATGCACATCTAGAGTTGTTACCTGAACACATTAGCATAGTTTAAGCATTTCGAATTAAATACCCTAGGAGCCTTTCGATGAAAACTGATTTTCTAACGATAAAAGTGGTTCCACCTGAACCACCGGGGGAAAAATCAAAATTCCGAAACCTTCACGCACATCTAGAGATGTTACCTGAACACATTAGCATAGTTTAAGCGTTTCGAATTAAATACCCTAAGAGCCTTTCGATGAAAACTGAATTTCTAACGAGAAAAGTGGTTCCACTGGAACCACCGGGGGCAAAATCAAAACACCGAAACCTTCATGCACATCTAGAGATGTTACCTGTACACATTAGCTTAGTTTAAACGTTTCGAATTAAATATCCTTGGAGTCTTTCGATGCAAACTGATTTTCTAACGATAAAAGTAGTTCCATTGGAACCACCGGGAGCAAAATCAAAATTCCGAAACCTTCATGCACATCTAGAGATGTTACTTGAACACATTAGCACAGTTCAAACGTTTCAAATTAAATACCCTTGGAGCCTTTCAATGAAAACTGATTTTCTAACGATAAAAGTAGTTCCACTGGAACCACTGGGGACAAAATCAAAATTCCGAAACCTTCATGCACATCTAGAGATGTTACCTGAACACATTAGCATAGTTTAAACGTTTCCAATTGAATACCCTAGGAGCCTTTCGATGAAAACTGATTTTCTAATGATAAAAGTGTTTCCACTGGAACCACCAGGGGCCGAATCAAAATTCCGAAACCTTCATGCTCATCTAGAGTTGCTATCTGAACACATTAGTATAGTTTAAACGTTTCGAATTGAATACCCTAGGAGTCTTTCAGGGTGTGACGTACGGATGGACGGACGGACGGACAGACGGAAGGACGGACATACGTACGTCCGGACGCACGGACGGAGATCACGACAATATCCCCGCATTTTTGAAAATGCGGGGATAATAAGGCCTCATACACTAGATGCAACGGGAGCGTTGTCCTCGTTTGGTCTGAAACTGTGACACAGTACGATATCTCAAAGCTGAGCTTCGCTGTAAAAAAACATCAGTTATCACTGTGTTGTGATCACTGTACAAAATGCAATTTAAAATCCCTAATTACAAAAATATCTTGTCACATAGTTATGACGTCACGTCTTTGTTAAAAGTGTGTGATATATTTCGAAGAGTTGGTTGGAGCATGTGTGATATTCAACATATATCGCCACACTTTTACCAATCAAGGAACAATAGACAGTGATTGTGTAACCTGTCAGTTCTAATACAAACACAGCCGAGAGGAAAGATTAAGGGCACCTGTGCTAAAATGTTTTGAACAGAGAAACGAGAATTTACTTGACTTTTGATTTTATTCAAAGAGTTAAAGAAAGAAATCCACACCCGGGTGTAAATGATAAATGGAGCGTTTAATTTCTCGCTCAACCTTTTGAGCGCAATGACGAAACGGAAAAAATGAAGTAATATCACTTGCTTTCCATCAATCTTCATGTGTCTTGCAAGTTTGGCTTAAGAAATTAACTAATTAAACGGGAATGGACACGTGTCAGACAAGGGTTCAGTGGTGTGTTTGATTGTTCGTGTTTTGATTGTTTGTGCAAACATCAATGTGACAAGTCGGTTACAGCACAAAAACTCGTGATATTGAACATACAATCGCTCGAGCTAGTTACTCGGACAAGTCCTCGTTAACTAACTCTCGCGATTGTATATTCAATATCACTCGTGTTCTATGCTGTAACCTATACATATTCAGTAATGGTATATTCTCACTTGGGACAATGGACTCAATTCAATAAACCGGTGTCTTTGTTGTACAGAAAGGCTTACAAAGACACCGCAATGTGTCAAAATTACACCCAGCAATCTTGGCAAACTGTTGTAGCCTATTATTTTTAGGAACATTTGCAATGCAAACTGGGTGAACTGAAATGTGAAGTTTGAATAACCAAGAAACTCATTAATTTAGAATAAAATATTTTTATTACTAAATAAAATCTGTGTTGGTTAGTAAATGCCATATATGTATACAAAATGAATATACAACATAGAATCATTCAATGGAAAACAAAATTATTGCATCTGAGGTCTCAGTCTTGACGAGTTGTAACAACGTACAATCAAAACTAGAAGTCCTGTCATGAAATGCGCACAGATAGCACGTTGATCTGCACGTTAAACTACGCGTTTTGACCATAGTAAGGCTATCAAATTCTGTACATATGGCCTGTGCACAAGAAATGTGTCAGCCAATTGACCTCCGGGTAACCCGGAGGTCCATTGGCAGAAACATTGCCTGTGTTTGCTATGAGTAACCAGGAGAACCTGCCATGCTTTGGACGCCATTCGATATGGCAATTGCGCTCAATTCCTACACGCAATTAAGCCTAGATAAGCGCACAGTTCGATACAGGACTTCTAGTTTTTACTGTCTACATATACAGCCTCCAATTTCATTATCGCCAGCCTGTACAGAAGAAAACAGATTATTTTAGTTTGCGCAGGTTCACGAAGAAAGTTCTGAATGATGCTGCCTGGGGGCCTGAGGCGACTGGCACGCGTATGTGCCATCTCCGGACAAGATTACGGGACTAAATTCATTATCATCATCCCGCATGTTGGTTTCAAAGAGATTATCTTACACAATTCAATGAAGTTCTATGAGAAAATCTTACATTTTAGACGCGTATGCCAAGAGAATCTTCTGATTTTTTTTTGTTTTGATTTTAAAAAAAATAAAAGGGAAAAACAGACTAAAGGGCATTATCGTGTGGATTTATAGAACATAAAGTCTCAGCGATGTGGTTATGAAATAGCTGAAGATGGTTCATTTGAGCTATCTATTAAACTTTACTTTCACATCAACACGAATATCGTCTCCTATCCTACCAAAAAAAAAAAAAAAGAAAAGAAAAGAAAATACAGGATTTTGTTCTGCACAATATGTGACTATCTGAAAACATTTCTCGGTGTATTAGTAGTATTTAAACTTTGAATGACAGTATATCTGAAGTGGCTATTCTTCCACATTTTTTTACAAAGTGTAGCTATGTATATCTCAAAACGTTTGGGAAGTTTGAATATGATTAGTGGTATATTACAAGGGGGGAAATGCATGAAAGTCAGTTTTCACTCTTTCCGTATCTTTGGTAAAACTTTCGGTGTACCCATTTTTACATGTCGTGTATTTTTCGACTATTCTGATGCAACATATCCATATGAAGGCCGTACAACACTCGGACTCGAAGCGAGCTATATAATAAAGTGGGCCTGTAATGAGCTCCCGATTTATAGTAAAATTTACGAAACCAGTTCAATAGATTGGGTGTGGGGGCACGGTGGCGTTGTGTACTAAGGCGTACTGCACGTCGATAGTGCACCTGTCTTCAACCAATGCTAACCCTGCTTGTGTGGGGTTAGTATGTCGGGAAGCTGACAGTTGCTCGCCGTTACTCGGTGGTTCTCTCCGGGTACTCCGGCTTCCTCCACCCGTAAAACTGTCATGGTCATGATTAGACATTGTGCAGAAATATATGACCTTAAAACACCAATAAATATAAATAAATAAATATTGGGCGTGGACCGAGTCCTTCACCAGGTTTGTAAATTTTTTAACCGGGGACCAGGTGAGGATTCTTTTGATCAATTGACCAAGAACCGGATAAAAGACGCAGAATTGGCTGGAGAAACAAACTTTTCCTGTTGCCTAGAATTACGCTAACTCTCTGAACATGAAACACCGCTTTTTCGACCCAGGATATGATACGACATTAATTCATAAAGCAGATGTGTGGAAGAGTAATCAAGAGTTTCAACGTGCAGCCCCTAAGGCTGCACGTTGAAAATATTGGTTGGTGTTCCCTCAATTAACGAATATAGACTGTACCAGTTGATGACACTTGAACTGGCATGGGATATACCATCAGTGTCTAAAGGATTAAAAACAATCCTCCCCAAAATTTTCAGAAAAGAACTTTAATGAAACAACGGTTAAAACTCATTAAATGATGTCAGTGGGTGTTTGTCTATTTCTTTCCCCTTCCCCTGAGTTGCCGTCAATGATTATTGTTTCGTGTAAGGGTATTTACTCCTCGTCTTACTTCCGGAATGTTACAAGCTGATCGGGTTTTACTGTTTTTAAGTATGAGTTTAATGATCGGGAAAATAGACAGGCCATGTGATAAAGTAAAGTTACCGATTCATTGTATCAAAATTATAATAATAGTTTTTTCTGAGTTTCTTGTTGTGTTTTCTTTCAGTTTGCACATTGTACTGAGTAAAGATAGTGTTTGAGTTCGTTTTCCAGTGAGGTCCAAATGACACACAATGAGTCAAATATACAAACTGTGAACAATCATGAAGTATCACTTTATCACATCCTGTCCAGCGTTTAATACCCTTTAACCTCCACCTACCATAACAGAAAGAGCAGACGTATACACAAACATGGACGCTCAAGTTTCATTATGTCTAAGGGTCTTTTTTATTTAAAACATAATGTTTTACCTCTCATTAGAACGAGCTCATCGTGCTCGTTTCACTAAAGTGTCGTGAGCTATGGTTTTGAAGGAAAAAAATGAAAAAGTTGAGAAACATTTGCAAGTGTCGTCTGCAACTCGTGTTATAGATATGGATTTTAAAACGTCATTGAAATGAGATTTCAGGGTTCACTGCGACCATCTTTTACATGAATACTCTTTTGTACCACAAAAACAATTTGCATGTATTCTGTTAGACAGGTAGAAAATAAACTTGCACTGAAAGAGATAACAGTTTTTGTTTATTAAATGGTGCCATTAACGTGCTAGTTTAACTCCAACTCCAGTGTGGTCCTTCGGCAATCATTCCTCTACTACCCTTGTCCATATCAACCATATAAGGTCCTGGGTATCCGCGACCTGGGTATCCGTAAAAGTATCTTGGGTCGTCGTATGCAGCGTATCCTGGTTCCACAACCATTGGTGGGGGTTGTCCTGTAAATTCACGCATGCGCAGTTGTTTCGAAGCTTCTGGGGACTCTCGGTAGCGTTCCTTGCCGAGGTAGTATCCGGCAATAGCGTACAAGAAGGCGACAATAGCAATGAGAATCATTGCAACCCAACCGAGAGCGTAGGAATAACCATACTTCCTGGAGGTTGCTTGCTGTAAAATCTGAAAAAGAAGCAAGGAACGAATAGAGTATCGTTCGGCTGGAATAAATTTGTAGAATAAGTGCAAAAACATTCTATGCTGCCATCTACCCTTTATATTAAAAACCTTTAGTAGTTTGTTTTAGATGTTTCCAGGTCTTAAAATTCATCTCGATTTGCGAGAATCAGTTTTGATTTTCATGAACCTCTGCAGCGAGAATCGGTTTTAAGATAATTTAGAATTTGAGAGTACTGATTTGTGTTGCATCCGTGTCATTGTGGTCTCAATCAGTTCATAATCCCTGATAAAACAAAAGTCATATTTACTTATTTACCAGGGTTTAGTCCGTAGGAGACTATATTAACTTCCAATTTCTGTGAGAGTTTTCTGACAGGCATATACAATACGTGGAGAGTGTATTATCACTAAATCACCCGCAGAGTGGAGATTCCACCCGAGCAATAATTGCAAATTTGTTGCAAAGCATAACCAGCACCAGAAAAGTTTCAGCCAATGGACCTCCGGGTTAAACCTAGAGGTCCATTGGCTGAAACATTTCTTGTGTTTTTTGTCGGTATGTACAATATTTGAAAGTTATAGCTTGGGTGATAACCCCACTCCACAGGTGATTTAGTTACAATCCACTCTCCACGTACTGTACATGCAGAACGCATGCTCCAACATGCAGAATTTCCGTGGTCTTGCTGATACTAGTGACGGTACATTATCAGTGGTTTCTGTTGAAGTCTTGGCTGCCTGTTTAGGCAGCCAAGACTTCACCAGACACCACCGCTAAGGCAGAGTGTTACCACATTGCGAGGAAGAAAAAGACAAGTAGAATTATTCAGGCCTTTAAGGACACTTTCAGGATCTTTATGAGAATCAAATGAACTTTTTGCTAGAATCAAAGTTGATTCTCATTGTTTTCTTTGTGAGAATCTTTTGGGAGAATCGATTCTTATTCGTGCATGAATTTTAAGCCCTGTTTTGCAGATTAGCAACCCGCAGATTTAAAAGCTGTCCGACCACTACTCTGCAGCCCACTATATGCTTTCATAATCTGGTATCGCCGCTGTCCATGCTTACGGTTGTGCGTCTACGCATTACATTTTCTATTCGTGTGATTGTTTTTCTTAACGTCAAAACGTCAAATTTTGGCAATGGCAGACAGATTTTAAGATGAAAACCTTTACATCATTCTCAGAATGCTACTTGGAGGATTATTTCCAAGTACCAAGTAATTTAATAAACTGAAGAGGAAGATATGATGGGGACATCGTCGTGATCGTTCTTGAAACTACTTTGACTCACATTGTTCCCCAAGCTTCTAAGCAAATGGTTAAATTATGTAAAGAATTCCACGCAGTTGTGGCCTGGAACCAGTCTACTTGGACTCGCATTGTACCCCAAGCTTTCAAGCTCTCACACAAGCCTTTAAATTGTCCGTGGCCTTTTTTTAGACTCACTCGTCTGAAATATTTCAGTTGGTTGAAAAAATAAACCAAAGGTTCCGACCAACTGAAATATTCCAGACGATTGCATCTGAAAAATACTACAGACATTCATTTTCCTTGAATTAACGCAAAAATTGTTTCAAGTCTAGAGTTGATTTGCCTGAATCTTTAACCCTTTCAACCTAATAGGCCGTTTTTTTCAGGCCCTGGAACACGGTAAGTCGTAATTTCATTAAATAGAATGGCTGCTACGTGAATGTGTGGGGTAGACTAGTCAATATTTTCAACGTGCAGTCCCAAGGCTGCACATGCAAAATATTAATTAGCCTACCCCCAAATAATTAATATGGACTCTTCCAGTTAATGCCATTGAACTGACACGGAAGATCCTAACAGGGTTCAAACGGTTTTACAAATACCATCAGACATGTTTGCTTATTAAATAAGTATCAATGAAGACTCAAGACTGGTGGGGGGGGGGGGGGGGTGGGGGGCGGAAAAGATTTGCAGTACACGAAGCCGAGGTGGGTGGGTGGTCAAACGAGTCAAAAATGCATTTTTCCACCCCCTTGCAAATTTTTTCTTGGTGCCATTTTATGCCAAACTAAACACTGCATATTTAAACATTTCTTATAACCACAGATAATCAAAGGCTTTTGGGTTCCTCATGGCTCTTAAGAAATGAAGACTTTAAGTAAATGTAACTTATTTTTAACATACATCAATAATCAAGATACAACTAACAGTAAAACAAATGGTTCATATAAAAATTGCACCAACCGATGTTAAAATAAAAAAATAAAATTAACAAAAAATTAAAACAAAGCTCTCATGTCCCATTTGGATAAAATGGTCACAACTTAAAGGGCATACGCATGTTCATGTGTTAAAAAGTGGATTCTATAAAACCGATCGCATGACATTCCCTGTGTCAAAATACCTCTGAAAAATCTCGGAGTTACGTAAAAAATGCTCAGAAACGCTTGAAAATGGTCCTCGACAATGCAGTTTTCACCACATGAATATATACTATTAAAAAAGTAGGGGATATCCAAACTGATTTTGATATTTTCGGAAAATGGTATTGGATACGCGTGATTGGACACATCAATATGTTACCAAGTTTAGTGTGGATCATGAATGTCACCGGCCCACGAAAACTTCGTGCAGGGTTTTCGCACCAGCGCCCCTTTAATGTCTGTGGGGTACGTTTTGAAATTTTCATTTGCACTGGGCGGGCTTTTTCGGAGGTCTCATCGTTCTTTTCTTGGTATAAACTCGTTCATCAATAGTTTCTGGTCGAAACGTAACTTTTGAGGTATGCGAAGACTGACATGTGAAGAACGTTTACGTGCCGTTGGCATGTTGGAAGCGGGCAACAGACAGACAGCAGTGGCTCAAATTCTCAACGTTACTCAATCGATGATTAGCAGGTTGTGGTCACGCTACTACCGTCAGACAGGCAATGTTGATGACAAACGTCGGGCAGGTCGCCCAAAGGAGACAACTGCTAACGAGGATCGTTTCATCCGGTTACATTACGTAATCGCCATCAATATGCCTCAGAAGTTGGAGAGCAGCTACACCGTGCGACAGATGTGCGAGTCAGTGGCCAGACTATCCGAAATCGCCTACACAGCTGGAATCTGTACGCTCGACGACCTCGCATAATTCCACGACACACCTGGAATCTGTACGCTAGACGACCTCGCATAATTCCACTTCTGACTGAACGTCACATTGCTACAAGGCGTAATTGGTGTGGAGCACGACAGCGCTGGGACAATCGTCGGTGGAGCAACGTCATGAACCGAGGTTCACTCTCGACTTCCACGACAGTCGAAACAGAGTGTAGCGTCGGTGGAACGAACGATACCATGACGTAACCGTTAGGCAACGCGATCGTTGTGGTGGTGGATCGGTTAACGCGTGGGGAGGCATAACTATGACGAGCAGAACAACATTACATGTCATCCAAGGGCGTGTCACAGGGCAGTACTACCGTGACAACATGTTAACAGGCCATGTAGTGCCATTTGCGCGACGTCACGGCCGTCGATCCATTTTCCAATTGGCAGGCGCCTACGACCACGCCAACAACCCCCTACCAATGTCCAGGAATTTGCCGCTGCACTGCAGGGTGAATGGAATAACATCAGTCAAGCTGATATTGGACTTTTGATGAAGACTTTTCACAGCTGGAGTTTTATGACTACGCCGATTAGTTCCACTAGTTGTGTTGATATTTTAATGTTTAAAAGGTAAATTGAATACTTATTGACTGGAATAGATAGAATACATGTATATCTTTGTGAATAAAAGACATCACATTACAACAACAGTCGTCTGTGTGTAAACTTCACGAAAAGTGGCTGAACAAGTCGCCCGTCACAGCGTCAAATCCCTTGGAGAATTGGATTGGTGGCATGAGAGCTTCATTGTACCCTTCAACTTCCGCCCATTATATAGTAATTTTTGTGTAATAGGCAATTGATCGCCCAAATTAAAGGCGACATGGTGGACAACGAATAGGTCTATAGTGTTAAATAGTTTTTCACTCCTCCACAAACCCTATTCAGATGTGCACAATTGCTTTCTAAATATAGATTAAGACCCTTCCTTGGAACGGCCCAGTCCAGCTTGTTTCTATGAGCGATCATAAGCTATGTTTCATAACGAAAACCAAACATTAATATTTTAGTTTTTCACAATCCAAAAGTCTGCTCCACGTGACGAATTAGAATGGTCGAGAAGACCGTCCACCACCACACACCAAAAAGCGTGTGGGTGTGTTGCGGTGTGTGTGTGTGTGGGGGGGGGGGGGGGTGCGCTTGCTTGCTATGGGAGTGCTTGCTTGCCGATCAATGTTGTATTATCAGTTTCCACATGTGGCAGTAAAGTTTCATTTTGGCTGAATCATATATGTTTGTACTTAATTTTCAACAACTTACCCGTTGTGGGCGCCAAAACGATAGCAATTTGGTTTCCCAATCGAAAATGTGTCGAAAACTGTTACTGGTCTGTCGGAAAATGTTTGACTACCCACCCCCTACCATCGGTGAAAAGCGATCTACGCCTCTTATTGTGACAACACACTCGATGGATGAAACAAGTGAATCAAAAAAGCAACAAACAGAAGATTTCAATTGTGCACGCTCTTTGACAAAACACATGGAGTGATCTCCCTTTAGCCACATGGTCGAAGAAAATAATTCGGTCAGATTATATTTATTTATTTATTTTTTATTGGTGTTTACCCGTAGCAACGTCCCTGAATAGACAGCATTTACAAAAATCTCTTTAAAATCTAAAAAAAAAAAATATTTATTTATTTATTTACATCATCAATATAGATTATGACCCCTCAATGGAACAAGCTCCGCGAGTTCGTTCCATTGAGGGGTCACAATATTTTTCAGTCCCCCCCCCCCCCCCCACACACACAAAACAAATACAAAATGGAAAAAAATTAAAATTTGAATGGTGATTTTTTTGTGAATAGCGCAGACTGTTTTTTTTTTCACCTTGGATAAAAGTTAATTTATTCTGGTGGAATATATGAAACATGCTGGAGATCCAGACGGTATGCTTCCTCGAAAAAAAAATAATTAAAATGTGGTGTCATATAGAGCCACCCGGTGGCATTTGAGGTGTAATCCAACATTTTTTTTTAGGAAAAACAGTCACTCCGTGGTTACGGCATTGGACATCGAACCGAAAGGTCCACGGTTCGATCCCCGCCGGGGGTGAGGGCAAGCACTTCATCCCGATTGCCCACGTGCCGCTGTTTACTAAGGAGTACTGCACGTCGATGGTGTACTTATCTTCAACCAATGCTTATCCTGCTTGCGCGGAGTTAGTAAGTTGGGTAGTCTGACAGTTGCTCGCCGTTGCTCGGTGGTTCTCTCCGGGTACCCCCGGCTTCATCCACCCGTAAAACTGCCCGACACGAGGTGACCCTGGCTGTCGAAAGTGTCGTTACCCCCCCCCCCCCAAAAAAAAAAAAATAATAAATGAATAACTAATGGCAATTATTGGGGTGATCGTACAATGATTGCAAACGTTTTTCATTATTTTTATTGGGGCGCGGTGCGGTAGACGGTTTTCGTCAGATCACCGAAGTTAAGCAATGTCGAGCCCGGTTAGTCTTTGGATGGGTGACCGTCTGAGCGATCGTTTCGGACTCCCGCGTTGTGTCCTTTTGCAAGGCACTTAACCCCGATTGCCCACATGTGGGCACGATGAAGCCGTTTACTAAGGCGTACTGCGCGTCGATGGTGCGCATATCTTCAACCAATCTAACCCTGCCTGTGCTGCAGTGCGGCGTGGCGATGTTGGGGGAAATGGCAGCTGCTTGCCGTTGCTCGGTGATTCTCTGCAGGTATTCTGGCTTCCTCCACCCGTAAAACTGTCACCGACACGATATGACCTTGGCTGTTAAAGTGTCGTTAAACCTTAATAAATAAATAAATGAATAAATACATTATTCTTATTTCTTGAGTCGTCAAATCCAAATTCGACATGCGCTTTACTAAGCTAAACACAGGAACCAAGCCCTGGTCCCTCGGTTATAATAGCGTGCTTTTCAAATATTATAAAGACTTACTGGATCCCACTCAGTGAAGAAGTATTCGTCGTCCGTAATCACACTTCTCTCCATGTACTCAGCTCCGTGGAAGAAAGCCATTCCAGCGGCAGTGAAAAACGCTGAAAATAAACGAAAGAACGGGCATTTACATAGAGTAATCGCTTGACTGGACGCGTTACGTGAAATAATTCATGAGAGGTGATGCGCACGAGTGTTTTACAATATAGTGCCTCGCCTCGAATGAATTATTTCACGTAACCAGTCCAGTCATGCGATTACTCTGTTTATTACTTTTCATTATTAACGATAATTATATTATTTATTATTACCTAACGTAACGGCCAAAACCGACCAGCGCTATTCTCAAACATCGCCAATTAATTTTCATTATTTTTTTCATTTTTTGTCTCTAAAACATAGGTTATGACCCCTCATTGGAACAAGCTTGTCGAGCTCGTTCCAATGAGTTTAATAATCTATGTTTTTGAGACAAAAAATGAAAATAATAGTTATTTAAGAATTTATTTGCAAGTGTCGTCTGCTTTTCACATGTTAGGTAAAGAGATAAAAAACAAAAAAAGCAATGAAGTTCCCATTACACACACGGCAAAGCGTCTTCTTTTGCGTGCACGGATACATGACACAATTATTGATTGCATAATTCACTTGTGAAGTTATCGTTTATAATCAAACCCGGAAATCCCAGTAAATCACACTTTGGAAAGTAATAAAGTACACTATGACACAAAAGCGAACGCGAATTTTCGAAATTCTCTGTAAGCCTCTCTCCCTGCAAGACTAGAATCCCACCTGTTGAAAAATCTGAGATGCTTTATTCGTGTCGCGATCGGATCAAATCGGATCGAGAAGAAGACGGCTTTTGTGACCACAGTACTGCATTGTCAAGCTACCTGACATAATTATACCTTTTAATAAATGAGAAAATACGACACTTGCAAAAAACATATTCTTAAAACATAACATTATTTTGCATAAAAACATAGATTATTACCCCCAAGCCAGAAACTAAGCGGACTGTCATCTGCAAAATGAGGTCCCCAGAGGGTGAATTTAATGATGCTACCCTGCATAGCAGGGTAGCATCACTGAATTCACCATCTGTGAACCTCAATCGGAATCAGAGTCTCAAAACTAAACAGAAAGAGGTACCCAGAGGATAAACTGGCCAACTGTGTGGGGTAGCATCATCAAATTCACCCTCTGGGGGCCTCAGTCTGCAAATGTGAGACTGCTTATTTTCAGGCCTGATTACCCCTCATTGGAACGAGCACGTTCCAATTAGGGGCCATGAACTATCTTTTAAAGCATACAATGGATAAAATATTAAAATCCGAAAGACGATTTTTTGTGAACATATCAAGCCAGATATGACTATTACGTTAGGTAAAGGGTTAACGAATAACATCAAGTCAAACCCCAGAGGAGGATTGGGAACCAAGCTCGGTCCATTCAAGATAATTTCAACCTTGCGGTGCACCTTGCGCTTTTCGGGGCGCGGGAGATGCCAGTGTTTGGTGTGTTAAAGAAGACCCTCCAAGAGGCTCAGCGGTTCAATGGTTATTGCGTTGTATTTCAAATCGAAAGGTCGTAGGTTCGGTTCTGGACCGCGCTATTTGCGAGGGTGACACTTGTGGTGATGGGGTGGTCTAAGAAGGCGTACAGTGCGTTGATCGTACACTTGCCTTAAATCAATGCTTGCTCTGCAAATGTCGGTTTAGAAAGTTATAAGAGTTCGGCCGTTACACGCCGCTGCTCGGTGATTCTCTCCCGCTTCCCGTAACCGCAAAATGGTCCGGCATCATAACTTTTTGTAAGGTAGTGCAGGTTAACTCATAACACATTACATAAATCTGCAATGTATTGTAAAGTGTTATCGACATTCACGACCTGTGGTGACCCTCGACGTTGTAAAGCACTGACACAGCAAATCTGCTCTGAAAAATAACATCATGTCTTGTCAAAAGGGATTAACACTTACGATGCCGAAAGCGACTATTGTCACCTATTTTATGATGTTTATCTGTACGTTCTGATAAGCGCAGATCAAACCAACCATGTGATTATTTGTTAGAAAGGGCCCTAAGAGTCCTTTCCAACAATTAGTCTGGTGATAGAGTTTCAAGTATGTCATAAATTGTACTAAACTTCCTCGCATATAGGCGTACATAGAGGCCCTCCATATATGGTTAAAATGGGCGTGGCAGTAAAAGGGTTAACCCTTTACCCAACGTAACGGCCAAAACCGGCCAGCGCTATTCTCAAAAATCGCCAATTAATTTTCAAAATATTTTCATTTTTTGTCTCAAAAACATAGGTTATGACCCCTCGTTGGAACGAGCTCGTCGAGCTCGTTCCAACGAGGGGTCATAACCTATGTTTTTGAGACAAAAAATGAAAAAAATTAGTTATTCAAGAATTTTTTTTGCAAGTGTCGTCTGCTTTTCATGTTAGGTAAAGGGTTAACAATCTTCTTTGTGGAAAAAGGTACTCGAGCTGCATTCCAAGTGGCTTTTGCAATTGACAGTGCAATGTTTTAGAAGTCCTTTTAAATGGTACAAATGGTATCAAGTAGGGAATGGCTTAACACTGAAACATTTGTGAGGATCGGTTTCCGTTTCCCTACTTTAGATCTAATGATCGGAAAAAGGGTCTTCTCGGTCACATTTTTAGCGTCTGAGATCAAATGTTTTCACGTTTCTTTGTTGACAGCTACTGTTCTAAAGCGTTGTGGACAGAAAACGGACATAGAATTTCGACCAGATCACGATCCAGGCTTAGCGGTTTAGAGGGTTAATTTTTTTACTGCAACAGTATCTAAACCGGAATAGTTTAGATACGGTTGCCGGAAAGAATTTTTTAATCCTCTGGAACTGTTAAGACTAAATTTTCTCGAAGGAGAGGCTTTTGCAGTCAATGAATGGGTGACATTGATGTCTAACAAATCTGAAAGGGCTAGGCAAAAACAAAAAACAAAACCCATTTGATTCTCGAGATATTAATTTTTCAAATCAGTGAGAGAGGGAGGCTTTCATATTTTAATTTGTTTGATTGTTAAGTGCTGGTAGTCCATATTTGGGCTCCTGTGTTAAGTGCAGGTACCACAACTTAGAGACTTCACATCCTTTGAATGTGGTTCACATTGCCTTTGAAGTGAATTTATTTCATCTGTGTGGATTTGCCTTGTTACAATTTATAACTAAAGCCACTCTCCCATAAATTTTAACAAGGCAGGGACATGAAAACTAATTTTGGCAACCAAGAAAATTTAGCACCTTACAATTGATAAAGGAATATTAAATGCGTTTGTGTTAAATTGTATTTGTGTACCCTTTTTCTGGAAAAATAAATGCCGTCCATATAATATTGGAGATATTTTCCGTAGAACATAGCAAACTGAATGTTTACAAAACAACTGGAATAACCAGACACCCTATCTTAACCCTTTACCCAACGTAACGGCCAAAACCGGCCAGCGCTATTCTCAAAAATCGCCAATTAATTTTCATTATTTTTTTCATTTTTTGTCTCAAAAACATAGGTTATGACCCCTCGTTGGAACGAGCTCGTCGAGCTCGTTCCAACGAGGGGTCACAACCTATGTGTTTGAGACAAAAAATGAAAAAAATTAGTTATTCAAGAATTATTTTTGCAAGTGTCGTCTGCTTTTCAGGTTAGGTAGGGGGTTAATATATGCTTTGGTGCAAACACAACTTTCTAAACATCAATCAAGAAAAGTAAACTTGTGAAGTCTCATGAGTTCATACAATTTCAGGAAAACACTGTAAGCCAATAAAAAAACATTGTAAGATCTACAAAAGTTAAAAATCCCTTTCTCAGGCCCTCCTGCATGGTCCTTTTGGCTGCCGCATGCTCTCGTTTTATAACCAATGCAAACTTAAAAAAATAAAAATTAATAAAATTGATAAATTTGACCCTTGAGTGCAACAAGGCGTTGCAATGCTTTAGCATTGCAAAGCCTTCTTGCACTCAAGGTACGAAATACATCACCACCCATGCTATTCTGTAGATTATGAGGCCTAAAGCATAAAACAAACCAAGAACATGAACTTTTGATGACAAAGAAATAATTACAAAAATAATAATAATAAATAAATGAATAAATAAATAAACAAGAGGCCCCAGGGGGCCCGAGGGCGCTCACCTGACATGGTAGTCTAAATATCAAACCAGGGACTTGACTTAAATAAGCTGCATACGCCCCTCTTAAGAAAAGCATATACCAACTGGATGAAGCAGTTGTGCCCACACAATACACAGGATTTTCCTTCTATTTTCAGTTCCTGCACTTTTACGTCCCAAAATTGAGATAAACGCATAAAAAGCAGATTTTTTTTTTTATTTTTGTTCGGAAATTTTCTAAGTCCCACCCGGCCCCCAAATTTTCAGTGTAAAAAAAAAAAAAATTTGTCTTAAAATTGCCCGAAACGCATAAAAAAACAACAAAAAAATTTTCCAGATTTTTGTCCAAAATTTCTAAGTCCGGAACGGGACCCCAAATTTTCAGCCTAAATATGAACCCAGGGACTTGGCTTGAACAAACTTGAATCTCACCCCCTAAGGATGCTGCATACCAAATATCAAAAGATTCTAATTGGTAGATCTGAAGAAGATTTTTAAAGAATATTCCTCATGCTGCACTAATTAAAATATTTGGGCTCCCATAGAGAGCCCAAATATGGACCCAGGGAATTGATTTCAATAAACATGTGAAACAATCCAAGGGGCGAGGAAACTTGATTTGAATAAAATCAAATTGCGATGTCATAATAAACTATTATCTCAAATATCAATTAAATTGGTTCAGCAGTTTGGGAGGAGAAGACGCAAACACCATGTTCACGGACGACGGACGACGGACGATGAGTGATCACTATAGCTCTCCTGGCTGAAAGTCAGGTAAGCTAATAAATAAATAAATAAATAAATAAATAAATAAATAAATAAATAAATAAATAAATAAATAAATAAATAAATAAATAAATAAATAACCGCACGCCCACATGCAAGTTACAACAAAATGGCATGAGAAACAGAAAATCTACTTTGTGGGGCCGAAGTGGGTTTAATTTTCAATGGTGGATTGCCTCAAAACCAAAACCATCATTTTGGTATAATAAGTTAACCAAATAATTATACGACGTGTTAGGTTGTAGGGTTTTTGGAACATGCCAACAAATGCAAAATAATTTTGTCCCCCCCCCACCCCTTGTGCCGTTGATAGTTGTTATACATCGATCATCCATGACTTGTATCATTCTGAAAATCGACTTTCGATAAAGTTATCTCCCTTGAAATTATTAAATGACTGAGGACTGCTGCGACGACCTTTTTTTGTCGCAACTGTAGGCCTACACTACAGCCTACAGTACATAAAAATCGACTCGGCAACTCACCACACGAAATTGGGAAACAACAACATATAAATTCAAATCGCCGAAATTAATGAATTACCTGCAACATTTTACTGTCATTTCCAAAATCAACGTATCATCGTTTCCTCATTTGTATATATGCGTAAACATTAGAACGAACAGTTCACCTGTATCAATCTATTTTCTTTCGTTGAGAATTGCAATCTCGTCCATTCTGGTCGAATTTTGCGGTCACCGTCACCCACTTCAACTGCTTCGTTCCAACAATTATCACATTTTTGTAGCCTAATTCAAAGATATTTTCAATCATCGAATACCAGTATTCTATGGCTGATAACCCTCCAGTGTTGTCATCCATCGAATATGTTTATATTTTGATTATTTGCAACTCGCAAGCATCACGAATTGTTCGTCTCCATGTTAAACATTTTTCGAAATGTTTTCAAGGCTATGTGACGTAATGTAATACTGGAATCTGATTGGTCAATCCAGACTCCAGAGGGTATAAAAGCCAGCGGGGCCCGCAATGGTGTGCTGTCTCTGAGCCATTGATACGCAGACGTCAGAGCGTAACGCTAAAAACATTCTGCCAATATTAAACACAATAAAACCATAACTCCAGATCTGGTGATTGCAAAAACTAAATAATGAGTACTGCATCACTTAAATCACAAGTTGGAATGGTAGGTTCACCAGAAGTGTGACCAAAGTATTGTGTTTGTCAAATAGATGCACCAGATCTGTCGCTGAGAGCACCTTCCGGTAGCCTCACTATTTATTTCTGTGTGCCTTCAGATTGTTTTCATTTCTTCCGTGTCTTGATAGGGAGTTTTCCCCTGTCAAAACACTTAAGCAGTTAAAGCACTTTGAAATATTAATCTAATTAAACCCGAATCAATTTGTCATGAGCTATTAGCATTATAAAGCTGATTGCGACAGATCTGGTGGTATTGACGAGATTAGAACTGCTTAATTTAAACTCCAGATCTGGAAGCGTCACTGTCAGTCCGTCGCCCCAGATCTGGGGGAGCTTTCCAATAACGTCCAAACGTATTCGCCCGACTCCAGATCTGGGAGCTCAACTATTTCTCCAGATCTGGTGTTAACTCTCTTTGGGGATATTCTGTTTGACATTGTTTTATGGCCAGTCACCCAAATGCACGACAGTTGTGAAAATGATGAATTACATAGCCACAATACACCTGACAATCGGTTGAAGGCCAACTTGGTGAACTAATTTATAAACCAACTTCTGAATCATCCTGAGCGATATCAACTCTCCATTATTTATACAATATTTGTATCCAGAAAATCTAGCTATTATTATAGCTGCACAATATTAAATTACTGTTATGGAAATGTTATAAATAAATTATTTTGTGGAACTTTATACAAGTATTATTGTTGAATTCCAATTACCTGACAAACCTATAAGTCAAACCTAAATCTCGCACCAGGCGAACCCAATCACATGTTGCTGGAAAGAGCAAATTCATTAAAATTCCAAATGCCACCAGCTCTTGAGAAATGAGGGTCTGTGCTGTTCTGAACAAGTCTTGTATGCACACCAGGGTGTGAAAAGTGAAATAAGTTCATATTTCAGACACTCGTCTTTCAAGGGTTGTTAACCCCCTCATTGTGGGGGTGGCACGCAACATTTGGTGTCAACAAGTGGGATAAATTTCAGTTGAATTTTTGGTGTCAGAATTTAAAATATATATATAGGAAAACCTGGTTTGAGTGGTTTTGACTTCAAATAATTTATTGAAATAAATAAAGACTAAATAATTGAATAAATTAAATAGCTTAGGATGGATGATTCTGGGGAAATTACTTTAGGTAAAAATTCAATTGAATCTGAAGATCTTGACGATACAATTGAATATGAATATCCCAAAATGAGTGAAAACAAAGGAAAACATCCACCCCAAAATACTGAATGTTCTGGTGAATTTGATGCCTGGCTGGCTTCTCAAATGAACAAATTTGAGGGCGAGATGGACAAAAAGTTTGAACACTTTTGGCAAAAACTTCAGACTCAAATGGATGGATTCTTATCTGGAAAGAATGAATCCATTCACAACTCTAGTGGACAAGTGAAAGATTCTAAAGTTGAAGTGACAAGTCCATCTAATGTTTCAGAGTACAGCCCTGTCAATTCTGACAGTACTACTCCACCTTCCATTACCAAAGGGCTAAGGTGGGGGCCTTCAGAGGAAATGAACTTCCCTCCAAAACAGGGATGGGTAAACAATTCAGCAGATCAAGCCTATGATCTTCACAATATCACAAGCAGGGATCACAACCCTCCAATAAATTATGTGTCTGTGAATGAATCACCTCATTTCCCTATAGATAGGAAAAACCCTTATTACTTTAACCAACAGAATGCTGACAGAGGTGTCAGTGGAGTAGCAATGAGACCACAGCCTTACGATGGGTCAGAAGACCTAGAGGAATACTTGTCTCAATTTGATATTCTGGCTGAGATTAACAAGTGGGGTTATAGAACTAAGTCTCTATACCTAGCAGGCAGCCTAAAAGGAGGAGCACGAGCTTTGCTCAGTGAGCTGTCAGCTGGACAAAGAAGAGACTTCAATTGTCTTGTTCATGCTTTAAATTCTAGATATGGTTCTGTGAACCGAGCAGAGTTGTATAGAGCTCAGTTGCAGTCTAGGATAAGGGGCAAGGATGAGCCACTACCAGATTTGGCTCAGGCCATAAAAAAACTCACAAGGCAAGCCTATCCTGAGGCCTCTGCCAGTTTAACTGATGTTTTGGCTCTAGATCATTTTATCGATGCCATTCCCGATGGGGACATGAGGCTTCGCCTACGTGAATCTAGACCTAAAAATATCAATGAAGCCGAGAACATAGCTGTGAGACTGGAAACTCACAGACTAGCTGATCGCCAACGAGGAAAAGCGGTGAGAAGTGTGAACCCAAATGAGTTATGCTTGGAGAATCATACTAAAGCTTCTTCCTCTAGAACAAGTAATGATAATTGTGACATTCAATCACAGCTGAGTGACTTTGGTAACACCATCAATTTCCTTACCAAAGAAATACAGAAAATAAATTCCAGCAGAAGTGATTCTGGAAATTTTCTGCACAAGTCTGATTATGGTCAGAGGTTCAATAGTAAACCAAAATGGTCAAATGACTATGGGAGAAAATTTGACAAGCAAAAGGCTTATGGCAAGCCGAAATGGAATAGTAATCAAAAAGGTATGAAATGGCAGTACAATGGGCAAGCCAGTCAAAGTAACAGGCAAGATGGTGCCCAAGAATGGAAAAAACCTTCCCCTTCTATTGCTATTGAGAAGGGAAACGGATGGAAGTTGACCTCGGGGGCCAAAGGTCAGCAGAAGCCGAGTGGCCCATGATCAAATTAAATAATTTAAATGGAGTAAATGCTGAGGGGTGCTTTATCACATCAAGAGTCCAAGATACACCGATTATATGGTTAGTGGACACAGGTGCAAATGTTAGCATTCTGAGCACCAAGTTTGTTGATGCTCTTTCACCTCAAGCACACCCTGAAATTCAACCTGTGAAGGTTAACTTAATTACTGCTACTGGTGAAACTTCACCTTTTGTTGGACAGGCAACAGTGACCATTACACTGGCTGACCAAAAGTTTGAACATGCAGTACTTGTGGCAGATATTAACAATGAAGGAATTCTGGGAATGGATTTCCTAAAAAGTTATAACTGTGACCTTTTACTAAGCAAGAATCATTTGTTAGTTAAAGGCAGTAAAGTGCCCTGCCACAGAACCCTTACTGACCTCGAAGCTCAGTGTTGTAAAGTGGTGGTAACAGAAGATATTCAAGTGCCCCCAGAATGTGAAATGATAGTTCCTGGGAGAGCTATGAATACAATATACCACACAGGCTGTGGAATAGTAGAACCCACAGAGAGTTTTGTTGAACAAAACAGTATTTTAGTTGCCAAAACTCTTGTCAGCCTTAGCACTGAGATGATACCAGTTCGGTTATTAAATATGAACAAGAAAATGCTAACTGTTCATAAAAATACAGTTTTAGGTATTTTAGATTTAGCTGATGAAGTTCATGTTTTAGAGGATAATACTGAAACTAAAGGTGTAAACAGTATTACCCAATCTGACAAATCTGACACAATGCCAGATTACTTGATAGAACTTTTCAGAAAGAGCTCTGAACATCTGAATGAAGAGCAAAAGAGCTTGCTGAGCTCTTTCTTGATAAGGAATCAGAATGTATTTTCTAAAAATTCACATGACATCGGGAGAACTTCCCTGGTCGAGCACAGAATTGAAACTGGGTCGGCAAGACCAATTAAACAAAATCCCAGGAGGATACCCCTGGCAAAAATGGATGAAGCTGACCAGGAAATACAAGAAATGGCTGAGAAGGGGGTCATTGAGCCCTCAGATAGCCCATGGTGCTCGCCTGTAGTACTTGTCACTAAGAAGGATGGAAGTACGCGATTCTGTATTGATTATCGCAAACTGAATAATGTGACTATAAAAGACTCCCATCCTCTTCCTAGAATAGATGATACCATTGACGCGTTATCTGGCGCCAAGTGGTTTTCCACCATGGACCTCAAAAGTGGTTTTTGGCAATTGAAAGTCAAAAAGGAAGACAGACCAAAAACAGCCTTCTCCATACCTGGAAGCGGCCTCTGGCAATTTACTGTCATGCCGTTCGGCCTTTCAAACGGGCCTGCCAGTTTTGAAAGACTGATGGAAAAGGTTTTGTCAGGATTATCCTGGAAGAAATGCCTTGTTTATTTGGATGATATTGTGTGTCACTCCAAAACTTTCTCAGAACAGATACAAAACTTGCAAGACATCTTTCTTAGACTTCAACAAGCCAAACTCAAATTAAGTCCCAAGAAATGCAGTCTCTTTCAAAAACAAGTGGCTTTTCTGGGGCACATAGTAAGTGATCAGGGTGTTTCTACTGATCCTGAAAAAGTGGCAGCTGTGAAGGACTGGCCAAAACCACGAAATGTCAAAGACGTAAGAAGTTTTCTTGGTTTATGCAGTTATTATCGAAAATATGTCTGTCATTTTGCTGAGATAGCAAGACCCCTACACAAACTCACAGAACTCAATTCAAAGTTTGTGTGGACAGACGCTTGTCAAGCAGCATTCGATACACTAAAACAATCCCTTATCACTGCACCTATACTTGCATACCCAACTAGGGATGAAATGTTTGTACTAGATACCGACTGCAGTGGGTTTGCATTAGGATGTGTACTGTCTCAAGTTCAGAATGGTACCGAAAAGGTCATTGGATATTATAGTAAAACTCTCAGTAAACCTGAACGGCGTTACTGTGTCACTAGACGAGAACTACTGGCTATTGTCAGTTCAGTTCGCCATTTTCACCATTATCTCTATGGCCGACACTACAGAGTAAGAACTGATCATGGTGCCTTAAGGTGGCTTTTAAACTTTAAAAAGCCGGAAGGACAAACAGCCAGATGGCTAGAAACTCTGGCAGCATATGATTTTGAAATTGAACACAGAGCTGGAAGAGTTCATTCAAATGCTGATGCTCTGTCTCGGAGGCCCTGTTATGAGAATGAATGTGCTCACTGCACTAAAGTTGAGGAGCAGGACAAAACATGCAATCTGCATGATGTAGAGCCTAATGAAACAGATTTGAAGTGGAACCAAAATTCCCAAGTGACTGGTAGCAGAGATGCTTTCCGAAAAGCATGCTCCTGTCAAATGGATGATGGAGATCCAAGTGACCAAATCTGTAATTCTAGTCTCACTGAAGGACATCAAGGCATTAAATCAGAGTGCCATGTAAAAACTTCATCAACTGCAGAAACTTTGTCCCATGATTCTATGGTCGGCACTGATTCCGGAGAACCTAGAATCAGCTTCCCATGCACTGCAGTGAACACAAGGTTTAAGAGTCAATCAACAGCTGCGGAAATAAATATTATGTCCAATAATATGCTAAGTAAGGCACAAAGAAGTGATCCAAATATCAGCAAACTTATTCAATGGAAACTTGAAAATAAAAGGCCAGAATGGGCACAAATATCTTCAAGTAACACCACACTGAAATATTTCTGGTCCCGCTGGGATTCCTTAGAAATACATGAAAATGTGCTCCAGAGAAAATTTGAGTCAGCCAAAGGCGACTCTTTTGAGTGGCAAGTTGTTTTGCCATTAGAGCTGAAGAATATGGTACTTCACCAACTTCACAATGATAAGACAGGAGGTCATTTAGGAGTTAGAAAAACCCTGGAAAAAGCCAAGCAAAGATTTTTCTGGCACAATATGAGGTCAGATGTGGAGCATTGGTGCAGGGTATGTGACATTTGTGCTGCAAGGAAGCAGCCAATCAAGAAGCCGAAGGCACACATGAAACAGTACAATGTTGGTGCTCCAATGGAGAGAATCGCCATCGATATTATGGGACCTCTTCCCCGAAGTAAGAAGGGAAATAAATACTTAATGGTAGTGGGGGACTACTTCACTAAGTGGATAGACGCATTTCCAATTAGGGATCAGGAGGCAATGACTGTAGCCTCAAAATTGATTGAGAGATTTATATCAATCCATGGCATACCCTTACAATTGCATTCAGACCAAGGAAGCAACTTTGAGTCAGCTGTTTTCCAGTCAATGTGTGGAATATTAGGAATCGAGAAAACTCGAACAACTGCTATGCGCCCTCAATCAGATGGCATGATTGAGAGAGCGAACCGAACAATAGAGAATATGATATCGTCATTCATTAAAACTAATCAAAATGAATGGGACAGGGATATTCCATTATTGATGATGGCATACAGGTCATCAAAACATGAAGCCACAGGCTTCTCCCCTTGTCAAATGACTTTTGGGAGGGAGATAAATCTCCCACTTGACTTGATACTGGGAAAACCAGTAACTAATAAGGAATATTCCACAGAATTTGCATATGAACTATCTGCTAGATTGGAATCTGTCCACGAGTTTGCTAGAGAGCATTTGAGTCTGAATAGTGAGAAAATGAAGCGTCAGTATAACCACAATGTCAAACATAATGCGTACAACTGCGGGGACCCAGTATGGTACTATAATCCACAAAGAAGGAAGGGGAATTGCTCGAAGTTTCTGAAACCCTGGAAAGGCCCCTTCATCGTCATTTCTAAACTGAATGACGTGATATATAAAATACAGGAGTCTGCAAAGGCAGCTCCAAAAGTTGTTCATCATGATCGACTTAAACGTTATGAAGGTGAGAAAATACCCACCTGGTTTGAGAATAATGCAAACAAACCGCAACAGTAAATGCGACTGTTGCTGTTCATTTACACAGTTGTGTAAACAAACAAATAATATTAAAATAACTAAATGTAAATAAAATGAAAATAAAACTTAATTATTATTCTGGAACTGAATGCCGAGTACTCAAGATACTGATATTTTTATTTCCAGATCAGTGTATATAGTTGTAAAGTATGCCAGGACTATACGGCAAAAGCGAGATACGCCATTGACCGACACGTCATGGAACAACACTCGGGCTTTGGATATCGTTGTCCTGGGTGTGGAAAAATCTTCAGTCGGAGTGTTCAAAAGCACCAAAGATGTCCTCAAGGTAACAGTGGGCAGGAAATGCCAGTTTTTAACCGATTGACAGGGACCTCAGGCAGAGAGGCAGAACGTGAATTTGAGGAAAGTAAGCGATATGTCAGCAACAAAATACAGGTGATAAAGAAACCATATTCAAATAAAAGGAAACATACAGAAGACACAACAGAACAAGAAACACATAGTCGTGGTAGGTCAAGAAGCCCTACCCTGAGTACACGTCGAAGCGTCTCTAGAAGTCCTGTGAGACACGTGAGTAAGAAGCCCAAAGACTGTATCTCACAGAAGCCCAGTAATAATGATACTGGTACAAAAGTCTCCTCAGCTGGCTTTGAACAAGCTGGAGGAGCATGTAAAACAAATAAGAAAAGTGTTAAATTTAGCAAACCAGAGGTGGAGGTGCCAACTGTGCGAAAAAGCATTCTACAAAAGCCTGAGCGCCTTCACCTCCCTGAGGTATCAGCTCCACCTCCATTGATATCGCCATTATCCTCAGAGGCAGAGTCGGACAGCAGTAGTTCCAGCAATACCTTCACTAGCAAATCCTCTACCAGCAGCCAGAAAACTCTCTCTGAGAATATGGATAAGTTATCCGACTGTGATGTAGCCAGCCTATATGACGTGCAGGAAGAGAAGAATTCCACATCGCCCAGACCATCCACACCACCACTTGTTGAGAAGGACTCTCAAATTATGTCGGGGGCTGACCCCATTGCAAAATATGTGGATGCCATGCAGTATACGCAGGACGAGAGGGTAGTTCTGAATGTGGGAGGCCAGAGGTTTGAGACGAGTCGCGTGTCATTGGCCACTGACCCGTCCTCGCTCTTGGCGGTTATTACCAGTAAGGTGGCTGGGGTTCGACCCATGAAAGAAGGCGGTTCTGCCGCCTATTTCATCGATCGTGACCCAGTTCACTTTCGCCACATTCTGAACTACCTGAGGAACGGTGGCTTAATCATAATGTCCACCCTCCCAAAGGAGAGACGATTTTTAGATGAAGTAAAGCGGGAAGCTGAGTATTATTGGCTGAAAGATTTGGTAATTTTGGTTGAGAAACGAATAGCACAGCTTTCAGAGGAGTAATTACTCATAAAATTTAAAAACAAAACAAATTTCAAAATTCTAGTCTCTCCTTTTCCAGTCCTGTGGATTTGCATAAATTTACTTTTTTCCTGTAGAAAAGAAAAAAAAAAAATATATATATACTGGTATATATATATATAAAAAAATGGCCCTCACATCATTTTGATGAAGTAATCTCAAGAAGAAATCTCCATCAGAATGCAGTGAGGCACATTTCAATCACAGACTAATTTTTTTTTAAATTTCTTACAAATTTGCAGTAATACAAAAATCTACAGGAGGGAGTTATTCTCGTCTTCTGTGAAGACAGGGAGGTTAAAAAAAAAAAAAAAAAAAAAAAAAAAAAAAAAAAAAAAAATCAGCCTCATTACCTACTCATATTGAGTAAATTTTCTTGTGTTGCAACGATTCATCACAAATTCAATGCCTAACATGCTTATCTGGTGGAGTGGATCATGATACAAATTACCTCATACACATAAAATAGACCAAACCGATTATAGCCCAGAGCCTAGGATTTTATTCTGCCTTTCTCTAACATATTCTGGACCAGGGTCAAATCTGCGGCACACAAGTTAAAACTAAGTTACTAACCCATCTCTGCATTATAAATATGCATGCACTGGAGTTTTAAAAAAAAAAAAAAAAAAAAAAAAAAAATCCCAGCCGAATATGGTCCTCATGTATCATTATACATATCATTATCATGTGTATCGTTGCAACCCTGAAATACTTAATCTCCATGAGATTAGTTACTAGTACCATTACCAAATGGAATTATTTTTATTCCAAACAAGCCAATCAATTTTCCCGGATGAATGGTGAATTGCAGTCCGAATTCCGAACCTTTAGAGATTCAGTTGAACCCTGATAATAATAAAAGTATGGCTTGGGCAATTTTATTTCTGGGGACATAACTCATGCCTCCAGAGTAATGTTGCCCAGGTAGTACACAAAATATGACCAATCACATTAGTACATGCCACCCAATTAATTTCATAAACTTATATTTATTTCGTTTTTGTTAGCCAACTGTAATTCCTAAAATCATTAAATTAAAAATAATAATAATAAATTTGGAGACCAAATTCTTTTAAGGCGGGGGCAGTGCTGCGACGACCTTTTTTTGTCGCAACTGTAGGCCTACACTACAGCCTACAGTACATAAAAATCGACTCGGCAACTCACCACACGAAATTGGGAAACAACAACATATAAATTCAAATCGCCGAAATTAATGAATTACCTGCAACATTTTACTGTCATTTCCAAAATCAACGTATCATCGTTTCCTCATTTGTATATATGCGTAAACATTAGAACGAACAGTTCACCTGTATCAATCTATTTTCTTTCGTTGAGAATTGCAATCTCGTCCATTCTGGTCGAATTTTGCGGTCACCGTCACCCACTTCAACTGCTTCGTTCCAACAATTATCACATTTTTGTAGCCTAATTCAAAGATATTTTCAATCATCGAATACCAGTATTCTATGGCTGATAACCCTCCAGTGTTGTCATCCATCGAATATGTTTATATTTTGATTATTTGCAACTCGCAAGCATCACGAATTGTTCGTCTCCATGTTAAACATTTTTCGAAATGTTTTCAAGGCTATGTGACGTAATGTAATACTGGAATCTGATTGGTCAATCCAGACTCCAGAGGGTATAAAAGCCAGCGGGGCCCGCAATGGTGTGCTGTCTCTGAGCCATTGATACGCAGACGTCAGAGCGTAACGCTAAAAACATTCTGCCAATATTAAACACAATAAAACCATAACTCCAGATCTGGTGATTGCAAAAACTAAATAATGAGTACTGCATCACTTAAATCACAAGTTGGAATGGTAGGTTCACCAGAAGTGTGACCAAAGTATTGTGTTTGTCAAATAGATGCACCAGATCTGTCGCTGAGAGCACCTTCCGGTAGCCTCACTATTTATTTCTGTGTGCCTTCAGATTGTTTTCATTTCTTCCGTGTCTTGATAGGGAGTTTTCCCCTGTCAAAACACTTAAGCAGTTAAAGCACTTTGAAATATTAATCTAATTAAACCCGAATCAATTTGTCATGAGCTATTAGCATTATAAAGCTGATTGCGACAGATCTGGTGGTATTGACGAGATTAGAACTGCTTAATTTAAACTCCAGATCTGGAAGCGTCACTGTCAGTCCGTCGTCCCAGATCTGGGGGAGCTTTCCAATAACGTCCAAACGTATTCGCCCGACTCCAGATCTGGGAGCTCAACTATTTCTCCAGATCTGGTGTTAACTCTCTTTGGGGATATTCTGTTTGACATTGTTTTATGGCCAGTCACCCAAATGCACGACAGTTGTGAAAATGATGAATTACATAGCCACAATACACCTGACAATCGGTTGAAGGCCAACTTGGTGAACTAATTTATAAACCAACTTCTGAATCATCCTGAGCGATATCAACTCTCCATTATTTATACAATATTTGTATCCAGAAAATCTAGCTATTATTATAGCTGCACAATATTAAATTACTGTTATGGAAATGTTATAAATAAATTATTTTGTGGAACTTTATACAAGTATTATTGTTGAATTCCAATTACCTGACAAACCTATAAGTCAAACCTAAATCTCGCACCAGGCGAACCCAATCACATGTTGCTGGAAAGAGCAAATTCATTAAAATTCCAAATGCCACCAGCTCTTGAGAAATGAGGGTCTGTGCTGTTCTGAACAAGTCTTGTATGCACACCAGGGTGTGAAAAGTGAAATAAGTTCATATTTCAGACACTCGTCTTTCAAGGGTTGTTAACCCCCTCATTGTGGGGGTGGCACGCAACAGTTGTAGGGTTTTTGGAACATGCCAACAAATGCAAAATAATTTTGTCCCCCCCCCCCCCACCCCTTGTGCCGTTGATAGTTGTTATACATCGATCATCCATGACTTGTATCATTCTGAAAATCGACTTTCGATAAAGTTATCTCCCTTGAAATTATTAAATGACTGAGGAAGGTCCAGTTAGCAAGAAATTAATTTTGAGAAAACCTCTATACCATAGTGGAAAATAAAGTCAAGTTTCATTTTGTTGCTTTTAATAAACGAAAACAACAGATAGCTCTCTTTCGTTTATTAAAAGTAACAAAAAAAAATTGTTTTTTATGGTATGTTAATTAGAGCAACAAGTTCACGGATAATCCATTATTAAGAATAGTTGGCAGTATTTCAGATTCCAACACTAAAGCGTCCACTTTGGCTCTTTGGTAAGTGAATGTATTTTCAGAGTAAGTGGCTCGTTTTTATTCATCTCAAGACAAGAAAAGCAAATTCAGGAACACGGCGTTGAAACGGTTGGTCACACCAGCATCTCCGGATCAGTTGGAAGCAAAGCAGTTGTTAGCAGTCCCTCGTCAAATCACAAGCGTTATGACCTATTTCTGACGTCGTTCCGTATTGTTTAACCCTTTGAACACTGATGGCAACTTCCATGTCAATTCAATGCCAGCAACTGGAAGAGGCCATATTCATTATTTGGGGGTAGACTAATTAATATTTTCAACGTGCAGCCCCAAGGCTGCACGTTGAAAATATTGATTGACCAACCCCCCACACACATTTTGCACCCGTCCTACCTGATGGAATTATGAATTTATGACGTATCATGTTACTGGTCTGAAAAGCGGCCTCTCGGGTTCAAAGGGTTAAACATAACTAAATGAACATCGATATTGTTTAGTGCAGTAATTCACGTCTATATAACTGCATCGGCCAGGCACAAAATCAAAGACTGAATTTACTCTGAAAATCTGCCATTTTTTCCAGATTTTTAACTACGTCGCACAGTCTGTAATTTTAATGGCGTGGGATGATTTCTAACCAAGCGTGACTTAAATAGAAACCATCGCTGGGTTATAATTAATTAATTAATTTATTTATGTATTGGTGTTTAAGGTCACATATTTCTCACAATGGGTAATCGTGACCGCAACGTGGAGATAAACTCCATCCGGATAACAATACAGTTCTCTGGAGCATATCCTTGTGGTTTCAGAGTGGCGTTCCTGTTCGTGGGGTACAAAGGTTACCGCCACTGGTGGTCTTGAGATTTAACCCTTTACCTAACGTGAAAAGCAGACGACACTTGCAAAAAAAATTCTTGAATAACTAATTTTTTTTCATTTTTTGTCTCAAAAACATAGGTTATGACCCCTCGTTGGAACGAGCTCGACGAGCTCGTTCCAACGAGGGGTCATAACCTATGTTTTTGAGACAAAAAATGAAAAAATAATGAAAATTAATTGGCGATTTTTGAGAATAGCGCTGGCCGGTTTTGGCCGTTACGTTGGGTAAAGGGTTAAAAGGTTAATGTTATAGACTTACCTGCAGCAAATGCTAGAATAGAGGCAATGTAAGGAAACTTGGATTTTTTATAGCAACATACGGCTAACGCCACGATAATGGAAATCAAGAAAAACAGAATTGCAAAGGCAAAGAACGCCACGTGGCATCTCAACAGATCTGCAAAAAAAAAGAAAAGATGTACTAAATAACATTATCTGCAGCATTGATACACATGGCATTTGAATGGCGGTTCAAGCTGTAGAGCGAACATTTAATTGTTAAAAGGGGCGGATTCATGTGAGGGTTGAGGCAGCGAGCCAGCATACCCCCCCCCCCCCCCCGGTAAAATATTCTAATAAGTGCATACATGGGGACAGGATTGTCTCGAGGATGACTGAGTGGGGTGGGAGGTAAATCTGATTTGTCCTGCCCATGTTGACTCAAATCCCACTGACTAATATTCCAACTACACCATCAAGACTTGATGGTGTAGATGGGATATTTGTCAGTTGGGATTATAGTTAAAAGGTCAATACTTCTTGGAAATATATTGGTGAATAAATAAAATATGCAAGTTGGAGTCATGACGCAAATTCATAACCCCTTGAAACAGAAAGACCGCTTTTTCGGTCCAGGAACGTGATATAACCTAACTTCAATAAGTAGATAGTTGCTCGGTGAATTTGTGTGGCAGACAAGGCTGCACGTTGAAAATATTGATTGGTCATTCCCCAAGTGACGAATAAAGACTCTTCCAATTGATGACACGAACTGGCGTGGAAGCTACCACCATGGTTTTAAGGGTTAATTTCATTAACACGTATCATCGTCACTCCAATTTGACCGTGCTGGCCCCAGCGGCCCGAATAAGGTACAATAGAACTATTTGGATGACTGACTGTGTGTGTGACGTAAGTCCACGCATCAAATCTATAGTCTTGAAAGAAAGTGTATGATTACAACAAACAAGAGCGAATTGATGTCTTTGACTCCAGTCAAGTGAAAATGTCCCGACTGGAAAACTTATTTTGGGGATGGGTGGGGTGGGTGTTTTAAACGTTTGAGCACTCCATGTATGTGCTATAACGAAGAACGTTTAAATAATCCTATCTACACTTAGAAAATAAAAAAAATGTTGGTTATTCCCTTTTCCTCCAGTTCATTTTATTTTAACTCTTTACCCAACGTAACGTCCAAAACCGGCCAGCGCTATTCACAAAAATCGCCAATCAGTTTTCATTATTTTTTCATTTTTTGTCTCAAAAACAGAGGTTATGACCCCTCTTTGGAACGAGCTCATCGAGCTCGTTCCAATGAGGGGTCATAACCTATGTTTTTGAGAAAAAAATGAAAAAAATTAGTTATTCAAGAATTTTGTTTGGAAGTGTCGTCTGCTTTTCGTGTTAGGTAAAGGGCTAAGATTGTGGGTGCTGTCGCCCGAACAAACCAATTTAGATAATAGACTGGACCGTAGGCATACGAGTCTAACAAACTTACGTATCCTCGAGTAATAATCATCCGTGTAAGTTTTGCTGTTCTGGAACTCTTCTGGAACGTCAAAATTCGTCTCAAAGCAATAATCATCAACAACGCTATCGGAATTTCGTGTCAGAACTGAAAATGAAAAACAAAACACTATAGAATTGCAATTATTGTAGAAGATTGCCAAACTAAAAAAAAAACCCACCAAAACACAAAACTGGATTGTGATTGGATAGCTTTCCGAGGCACCTACGGCTATGTTTGCTATAGGTGCTGCCGAACTCGTGATTTTGCGTATTAACTGGTAAAGTGCTGGAAACACGTATGTGGGCTTTACTAAATACCTTAGGATGTCACTGTAACATCTACATTCCATTGAAGGAGCTTGCATATTGACCCTGCCAACAGATTTTCTTTGAAACACATTGCTCAGTTACATTTGATTGGATAGTGCCATTTTTTATCACAGGCGAATAGCATCACATGCTATGCAGAATCAAGCTAGGGGACAAAAGTGGGTTCATGAAACTTGCATTTGATAGGGTAACATGCAACATGAAAATTTGTCATAAAGAGTGTTGTTCCAGGTTTTAAGAATATAGACAAATGAAAAAGCGGTATTAAATATCTTTCGCAGTGAAGACTTTATATAGATCAACTATTAATCGGTCGGTAGAAATCAATAATCTGTATATAAGTATGTGTAGAAATTTAGAAACATGATTGTGTAATAGTATAGAATGGTGGGCTACTCAGACACATGCGGACTTCCAAAATCGAAAACATCCAATCTCTTACGGCATGTACACATTAAAAAGGTTTGCAAGCGTTGCGATAAAGTAACACATACCAACTTTTCATAAAATGTCCACGCAATGTGAGCCTTGTGTACAACAAACACAACTACTAACTACAATGAGACCAACGTGCAGATTGAAACATATAATCACCGGAAAAAAATTTTGACGCAACGAATGGTTGCGTCAAAATTAAATTCACTGTTTATATATTCCATATCTTAGAGTTGACTGAGTTCAGCTAATCCCCGTCCGGGGCGACCCGCGTTGCGTCCTTTAGCAAGGCGCTTTATCCCGGTTGCCCACATTGGGGCAAGATGACGCCGTGAACTAATGCGAACTGCACGTCAATGAGGGGAGTTAGAATGTTGAGGAGCTGACTGTTGCTCTTCGATGCTCGATGGTTCTCTCCGGGCACTCCGGCTTCCTCCACCAGTAAAACTGTCACGGTCACGATTAGCCATCGTGCATAAGTATGTGACCTTAAACACCAATATATAATAATAATAATAATAGTTCAGCTGATTGGTGTTTGGCTATATAGAAAATCAAAAATCAAGGTCAAAATACTGTGCCGAAATTCATTATTCATTACAACGAACGCCCGGGACGCTTGAGTCGCATTCACTGTGAAGATACCTTTAAGGCCTTTAGAATATACGATTCTGAAAGGCTGTCAATGCTATTATATTAAGGTCCATATAGCGTGTAAAATGCTGCAGTACATCGGATAAGTATGTGCCATGCAGAGAATCAGACACGTCGTCTTACCTTACCCGCAAGTGTGTAGCCTTATCTGTTCCCTAGCGTGCACGTATACTACACCTTTCAAAGCGAATTCTCTTCTGGTGCTCTGAATGATGGTAATTCCCCGGGAAGACTTTCAAAAGTTGAAAAGTTGGGGAGGGGGGGGGGGGGGGCAAAGGTGATATTTGAAAGGCCGTTCTGAGGGGTTTCGAGAGCCTCCCCCAGTCCTAACTAGGATTCTGAAAAATTTAGTGCTCTAGCAGCGAATCTGAGGCATTTGAAGAGATTCAAGCCCTACATTGGAGACCATTTTGGGCTCTATGTTGTGTGAAAGTTTCATTGAGTCAATGTTTTGGGGGCTGGAGACAAGTGGGGTGGGGGGGGGGGGGGCCCGCCAGCTCTCAACCCCCACGTAGCAGCTGATTGGTAAAGGTACATATATGTGTCCAGTCTATGCAAAAACCAGAATTATAAAAATAATTTTATTACTTGATCTGATATTGTTTCCTACCAATTTCTAAATGCGATAATTTATTATCAATTTGTTATCAATCAATAACATTTCAAACGTGGCTCAAGCCGTTAGGTACAAAAATATGGTTTTGAGTTTTTAAACCGTTGTTTCAGTAAAATTCTGTTATTCAGTACCTCAGCTTATTTACATCGTTGTGGACTATTTTCGAAGCTGGCCCTCTGCCAATACATTGTTTTTCAACACCGTATTTCGAAGCCTTGTTGGAAGCGCCCATGGTTTTTCGATCCATTTAGGCATCGTTTATTGAGTTTTGGATCAAGTGATAAACAGAATCTTCAACACATCTCCAGTTTTTTGTGAAATTGACGAAATCAGTTGATTAGGGTTGGATCGTACCAAAGGCTCGGTTCAGACCTAATTTACTGATCTCGTTTCGTATATTTCCAAAACATTGGGCACTCACTCGCATAATCTATTTATGGCTGGGTTACTGTAGAAATAGTTTGAATATTAAACGTATTGCAGACAAGCTTGAAAGCATACTACAGTACAGTCGCCACGGACTGCCGTAATCCACGCGTGGGCAGTGATGTCCACGCATGCGTTTACCAGGTAATAAAAAAGCATCATCAGCAAATTTTTAATGAATTTTTAATAAAATTTTTGAAGATTATTCCTGTGATTAAGGTTTGAAATCTAATATTATTGCGTCCGTATAAATATTGCCCACCCGTGGAAAGTGGCCATGGCAGCTGTACAGTACCACAGGAATACCTGAACAGAATGTAGAGTGAAAAAGATTTCAGTTAACAGGTGGAAACTAACATCCAAACACAACAGTATCTCCCGTTTTATATTTTAAAAACTACTGTTTCGGGTCCTGATGTTAATCAAATCACATTTTGATAATTATATTCGCAAAAACTTTTCCACCCCGACCTAGTCATTGTGAATAACCTTCATGGGTATCGTACAGGGACAAACATAGCCTTGCATAGGCTGGTCAGTTACTTTACCAGAGGGATGCAAGATGGAAATACCATTGCCCATTTCAAGCTTTTTGAATATCAAAAATGGTAAATATTGCACAACTGTAACGTGCTTTGGAAAAATAAGGTGAGACCTTTACCCAACACACGTTGTGGAAAACATTTTCGATATTCTTTCAAAACAATAGATACGTTTTATTTTCACTTCAATATCACTATTTTAGACCCTCAGGCCTGATGGGAAAATGAAGTCTTCAAACCTGGTCCTTGCAGGTTCATAAATAATAAAAAAAATGGGCGATTTTTCCGATTAATAAAGTAAAGGGTGTGTGCACTTGAATTTTGTTTAATGTTAAACATTCTGTCAGAATATCGTATGAAACAAAGCACAATTTGTCATAATTTAGTCACACCCTCTCCCATTAATAAAATATTTAGATGCAGATCTCATCCGTTGAAAGCTTGTTCAACATGTCCTCTTACGCGCAAGTCATGCATGCCTTATACATTTTATGTACATCTTCGTTATTTAGCTTGATGCATCATTTCAAGTAGACACACATACAACAGCTTCTTGTCAGTCCCAACACAGTTGATGTCAGAGTAAAGAAGGGATGTGAGGAAAAATAAGATTTTTGATGCACTTTATTGGTCTGTCTATAATTTGTGCCAAAATGCTTTCCTCCCCCCCCCCCCCCCCTCTCTCTCATAATTAGAAATCAGTAGTATTAGTCTTCTGATATTTCTGCCCGGTTTTGATAGAAATTCATGTTAATTAACTTTAACCCCTTAACAACACACACAATTTCAAAATTTACTATTTTAATTATTTTTTCAAGAGATTTTAACAAAATCATATCATGTGATCCCTCATTCGAACGGGCTCGTTCCAATGAGAGGTCACTTGATATGGTTTTGTTGAATTTTTTTTTTCAGCCGCACAATTTATAAATTACCCGGGCGGTTGCGGTCGATTCGTTAGGTGAAGGATTCATGAAAGTTACAGAAAATGGCAGGGAGCGTGGTGACTCAATAGTTAGCGCATTGTACATCCAATCGAAACGTCGTACTATCCTTCCGATCCTTGTCATGTGCGTCGTGTCCTTTGGTAAGGCTAGTTATTTCTGCCTATTCTGGAGCATGGTGATGCAGTGTGTCAAGGTTTATAGCAAATTGGTGGTACACTTGCCCACAGTCAATCGTAACCTGCTTGTCCGGGTTGGTAAGAGTCCGAAAGTTACTCGCCGCTGCTTCATGGTTCGCAATGGGTACATCACGTTTTTACGTCCATAATACTGCTAAACACGATGTGGCGCTGTTTACTGAAAGTGTCATCCAACCGTCTCAAACAACATCAACAACAACAACCACGCCCCCCCCCCCCCCCAAAAAAAAAACAAACAGAAAATGACAGAGAAGTTTGTTGATCTAGAGTTTTTTAATCTTTCCTCAAATCGTATATTAATTTTCTCTAAACATTGTACACGTGTATGTTTATCATATATTTAATATTTATTACTTATGTCTAGGCAAGGTTGGGACAATTATTTTCTCCCCCCACTGCATGTGTAACATATGTGTGTCCCGGGTGAGATAGCAGGGAGAGACAGATGTTTCTCCCCCCACTGCATGTGTAACATACGTGTGTCCCGTGTGAGATAGCAGGGAGAGACAGATGTATCCCACCCCACCCACGTGACGTTATACATTTATAACGTTATTATGACGTTATGCATATCGTATCAGTTTTTTGCTACCAACTAATTCATATTGACGTCATCAGAATGCCGTGTGATCAAAGTTTGATGCTCTAAAACTCTTTAAACCCCAAGATGCCACCGTTCCTAATTGATTTCGTGGTATATACCTTTGGTATATACGTAACCTTTGCATGCTCTTTCCGATGGTGTCATTAGTTTTTCAAAACAACGAATACCAAATGAGTTGATTATATCAGCACGTGACCGCCGATTACCTCTGGCTAACGTTACCGCTGTATGGTGGGGGGAGAAAAATAATCCCTGATGGGTACGGGTGTGGGATGGAAAAATCTCACCCTCGGGACAAGATATTTGGTCCAGACACTCGGCAAGCCTCGTGTCTGCCCCAAATATCTTGCCCTCGGGTGAGATTTTCCCATCCCACACCCGTACCCATCAAAGCCGAGTGTCTGGACCAAATATCTTGTCCCGAGGGTGAGATTTTCCCATCCCACACCCGTACCCATCAGGGATTATAATAGTCCAAACTGAACTGTAAGTTTAGAAACACACACAAACGTGCCTCTATGAAGTAACGGTTAGAATAAGCTAATTTACATGGACGAATAATGAACTGCATATTACGTAACACCAGCGCCCTCGAGGACAAAAGCTGTGCAGCTGCCGATCCCCATATTCTCTAAATGGTGTATTTATTATTTTATCAACGTCTTGCACTCTTGAAGTATAATCAAGTTTTCATGGTTTTATTTTTATCAAGTAAAACTAAGCATTTAATCCTTGATATCTTCTTTGACAGAGCTCATTTTGCTCTGTCAAAGGAAATAAAATTGTCTAAGTTCCCTATTACATTAGCTGAAAACTCTGCTGTCGAAAACGCTGATATTTTGACATGAGAGTGTAAAGGGTTACATGTTCTCTTATTATGCTGAGCGGGAGCACAGTGGATCAGTGGTTAAAGTTACTGAAATTCCGGGCTGCAACGGAAAGTGATATTAATGACATTTTGAATGTGCTCCTTATTTCTTTTCACAAAAATTCTAGCTTCTTAATGGGATCCAAATTCCACGTTGTGGCTAATATATCTCCCAACACCAGACCGGGTGAGGTGCCCAGATGAGACAGATCTATCTTACCCATCGCAGGTGACTATCCTTATTTGGACATTTAATGAGCGTCAGACTATTTAACAATCGTCTCCATTTTGTAAATAACCATGACGTCCCACTTCGATTCAATTAACGCAGCTATCCATTCAACCTCACACACCCGAAGATGATTTTTATGCCATGATTACCTATTCTACTATATATAAAAAGCTTATGACATAAATTTTTACTTTAAACACCAACGGCGGTGAACACGCCAGCAATGGGAATTCAATAGTTAAAATTTACACCTACAGTGGAACTTCATCCAAGTTGATCTGTGGTGACCTCGACCAGAATGCAAACCTGTCGAAATTTATCGTTCGTCGCCTCGCGAAGAGTAAAATGAAAGCGGCAATTTTTAATTACGTTTTTAAATGAGTTTAACTCATAAGATACCAAAAATCAACAAACATGCGTTGTCTCATGTTAATAAAGCATCCATAACTCGAAATAGAATGTTATTAAAATGAAAAAGGCCACGTTATTTGCGCCTTTTCTTTTTCAATTTCGTTTCGGCGATAAAATTGACATCGGAAGTACCGCCCACCGGTGCTCATGTAAATACAAACAGATTCGCACGTGAGTAGTAGTGTATGTTCCCCTTCACCCCTAGGTTGCAGGACCCCGGTGCAGGATCCCGGAAGTGACGTCATGTCACGTGACCCAGTGCCGCCATGTTGTGTTGTCATGGTAACCCGCGTGAGCGGCCATATTGTGACGTCATCTCCATAGTGATACGTGGTGTGAGTGTGCATGCGCAGCGCGTGTTGTTAGGGTGATACATGTTTCCGTCGTCCATTTTGTATACTGGAGGCCGCCATCTTGGTTTCTATGGTAGCACGTGATTGCTATGTTACCTAAAGGCCTACAACAGGACAGGGGAATGTTCGGAGGATGTGTTCGATTGAATACGAGCAATTTCCCAATTCGTAGAATTACCACAAACAACCCGACAACTTGTACTATTTCGAATTCTTTCAGAATTCTCTGCTTCTATCTATATATGCAATAGTTTTCGTCTATCTGACCAAGTTCCTTTGTCCTGGAGAATACTCCAGTAGCGTAGAAGGGCCTATCAACTGGAACAGCTTTGCCTATTATTACTATATTTAGCTATTTATGGTCTATCCTTGCAACTTCTTACCCTATTCCAAGTACTCTTGTTGTTTCATTTATCTAGACCATTTATATAAATTATAACTAACCAATCAGTTTACTTGATTTCCCATAATCTGCATGCAGAGTTATCTCCCCTGTGTATAATAAAAGCCTATATCCAATGGCCATATTCCCAGGCACCCTTTTTTCTGAAAAACATATGGCCTTCGGCATCCCTCTTTTTCTGAAATGAGGCTAAGAGTCGTAGTAAATTATACATCATTAGCCGATTGCTTTGTACTATTCTATGACTGGTATAGGGACTACGTTATGGCAGGTCAAGTGGTATTGTGGAGTGGGGGTGGGGGTAATGCCTGGCAGTATAGAACAGCAATATAGTATGGACAATATATACCTCTGTGGGCCCCTGCAGGGCCCATGTTAGCCCTTAGTACTATCAATCCACCTGATGGTTCATGTCATCCTATGACTGGTATAGGTAGTATTCAATGCTAGGTATATGGGGTATTGTGAGTAGGGGTACTGCCTGGTAGTTTAGAACGGTACTATAGTATGGGCGGTATATACACCTATAGGCCCCTGTTAGTGTTTGGTACTGTTAACCAACCGATTGCTTTGTTTTATTATATGGCTGGTATATGTAGTACGTTATGGTAGACCTAGTGATTTTGTGGGGGTGGGGGTAATGCTTGGTAGTTTAGAACGGTAGTATAGCATAGGCTGTACATATCCCTGTAGGTCTCTTGCTGGCCCTTGGTACTACTGATCCACCAGGTGCTTCATATTATTGGGCGGTATTCTGGGGTGGGGTCAATGCCTAGTAATACAGAACGGCAGCAGAGTATGGTTGGTATATTCCCATGTAGGTCCCATCCTAACCGTTGATAGTATTAACCTACCAAATGCTTTGTATCATCCTGTTAGTGGTAAGGTGGTACGTAATACCAGTAGTTCGTACCCTATTCCGAGTACTTTTGTTGTTTCATTTATCTAGATCATTTATATAAATTATAACTAATCAATCAGATTGCTTGATTTCCTATAATCTGTATGCAGAGTTATCTCCCTTGTGTATAATAACAATCTTTTTCAATGACAATATCCCCAGCACCCCAATTTCGGCACCCCTTTTTTGAAAAACATATGGCCTTCGGCATCCCTTTTTCTGAAATGAGGATAAGAGTCGTAGTAAATTAGACCTCAATGAGGGATTTTTAATACGACTCTTATCCTCATTTCAGAAAAAAGGGGTGCCGAAGGCTATATGTTTTTCAAAAAAGGGGTGCCGAAATTGGGGTGCCTTCTGGAGACCATAAATAGCTAAATATAGTAATAATAGGCAAAGCTGTTCCAGTTGATAGGCCCTTCTACGCTACAGGAGTATACTCCAGGACAAAGGAACTTGGTCAGATAGACGAAAACTATTGCATATTTAGATAGAAGCAGATAATTCTGAAAGAATTCGAAATAGTACAAGTTGTCGGGTTGTTTGTGGTAATTCTACGTATCGGGAAATTACTCCTATTCAATCGAACACATCCTCCAAACATACCCCTGTCCTGTTGTAGGCCTTTAGTTAACATAGCAATCACGTGCTACCATAGAAACCAAGATGGCGGCCTCCAGTATACAAAATGGACGACGGAAACACGTATCACCCTAACAACACGCGCTGCACATGCGCACTCACACCACGTATCACTATGGAGATGACGTCACAACACGGCCGCTCATGCGGGTTACCATGGCAACACAACATGGCGGCACTGGGTCACGTGACATGACGTCACTTTCGGGGTCCTGCACCGGGGTCCTGCAACCTAGGGGTGAAGGGGAATATACACTACTACTCACGTGTCCGTCTGCTTCTCAGTAAAAAGGAGAAAAAATAATATCGACTCTTAATAATCTGAAGATCATAGTATAAATAAAATATACCCAAAGTAGCTTGGTGAACCAAATGTTCACAACTAGTGGTAAGTGGTATTAACCGCTTCACCACTCGAGGTGAACATTTGGTACTGCTATGGGTATATTCTTTTTATCCTCTTTCCGAACATCAAATTCATTTTTCTCTGAGATCACTCGATAGAATAGTGAATTTCTACCGCACGAGTAGTGTTTTGATATAGGTGACATCATGTGGTATGTGGTGGGGAGAAAATTCATCCTTGAGTGGAGTGGTGGTGGATGGTGAAATCTCAACCCGGGGAAAGATTTTTTGCCCAGACACGAGGCAAGCCTCGTGTCCAGGCCAAATGTATTTCCTTCGGGTGAGATGTCCCAACCCCCACCTCCACACCACTCGAGGATAATAGTAATCTCAGGAAATTTACTTAATTATTTAATGATGTTTAACGACCCTTTCGACAGCTGTGGTCACCTCGTGTCGGACAGTTTTACGGGTGGAGGAAGCGGGAGTATCCGGGGAGAACCATCGAACTACTGTCAGACTCCTCAACGGGCAGGGTTAGTATTGGTTTAAGACATGTCCACCATCGACGGCCAGTAAGCCTTAGTATACAGCGTGCCTCCACAGGGGCAATCGGGATGAAGTGCCTTGCCAAAGGACACAACACAGTTAACACTTGTGAGGATCGAACCGCGGGAGTATCCGGGGAGAATCGGGGAGAATCACCGAGCTACTGTCAGACACTCAACGTACTAACTCCGCATGGGCAGGGTTAGTATTGGTTGAAGACAAGTCCACCATCGACGGGCAGTAAGACTTAGTATACAGCGGGCCCCCACATGGGCAATCGGGATGAAGTGCCTTGCCCAAGGACACAACGCAGTTACCACTGGCGAGGATCGAACCGCGGACCTTCCGGTTTGAAATCCAGTGTCGTAACCACTGAGCCAGCGCGCTCCCAAATGTCAGCAAATCACTATCTCTGTTCCACATATGGTGTTGAATATTCGTTTTTTTTTCTTCCAAACAAACTCAAGATTCCTGAATGTAATTATATTTTGAAGGAAGAAAACTGAAACATGAGCGCATTTGCATATAAGCCCTGTTAATTTGGTAGTTCTGTGGGACGTGAATGTTTGAAAGAGTTATGTGTTGCTTCGAACGAACATTTTCTTTCTTGATTCACCGATCTCAAATCAACTCTCCTGTCTGACCCTGCCGGATAACTATCAGCTTGCTTCATATACCCATGCTCCCTTTTAATGAAAAATTGGGAGGGAAGTGATTGAATCACATGCTCTCCATCGATTCACCGTGTTATTTACTGTAGCCACATGTACAGTACCTGGAAATTTGTTCGCCTGCGGGGATGTTTGATTTGTATCAGACAAACTAATACTGCGATCAAAATTCAGCTTCTTGATGAATTATTCATGAAATATTAACAAGTTACTCCCCTAATTCATCAGATAGCCTTTATAATGTTTGACAAGTGATGAGATTTGACACGAATGGACTGTTTCATAAAAATGATACCTTCATAATGCGAGCATGCTGGAAAGCATAATTCTATTGTGGAGAATCGGAAGCGGTCGGAGAGAACCGACAGATCCCTAACAAAATATTCGTGAAATTTTTAATTTGTCGTTGACATTTACTCGCCATTCCTGGTCAGATGCTTGGCGGTGGCAGAGCTGAGTGGGATATGTTTACACACAGTACAGCTATAGCACTCGTCAGAGAAAACACATTCGAATTAAAGTTGCACTCATTTAAATCAAAATTTGAGAAGAAAAGGAGCATAGGTTAAATTTCAGCTGATGGCCTTGAGGGGGACGTCATGACGTGAGTGAAATGCTTAGACACAAAACAATGTCACAACAGAAAGTAAACAGACCGCTGAAGGTGATATTTTTCCTTAAAAATCTATGCTTCATTCACATAATTCAAGTTTAACAGTTCTATAAATATAGAACACAAACTCATGTAGGGTGGGGGGGGGGGGTGGTTATGGTGGAAGCAACGACCCTATCTGGAGTTTTCCTTATATTTCACTCCCATGTACGGCACCAACTCAGGTCGCAGAATCGCCGTACCATGTTATGTGTAAGGGTGGATGAGAGAAGCTATACAGCAATGCATTGACCCTGGATCTTTTCATTTCCTGAAGTGCATCCTTTCTCGTGTCATATAGGAACAAACATGCAAATACACATTCAATTAAAAAAAACAAACCTGAAATTTCTACAGAAAAAGGATCGTCAGTCAGTTGGGATAATATATGAAATTTCCATACCGAGCTCACAACACTCGATCTGGGCCGAGATTTATCGGGACGCAGATCGATTTTAGTGAACAGGGTTCAGAACTTTCATGTAAATCGTGACGTGTTTGTGATTCTTTTCATCATATAATGTGTAATTTAACCATTTTACCTAACGTAACGACTAAAACTGGCCAACGCCATTCACAAATTCATCAACCAAATTTCATTTTTTTTCAAGTTTTCGCTCATAAGCTATGTTTCTGAGACAAAAAAGAAAATATTTAGTTATTCAGGAAATATTTTCTGCAAATCGTCCCCTGAGTTCCAATGAGCCAGTAGGCACGTAGAACACATTGGAACTCAAGAGACGAAATGTCGTCTGCTATTTGCATTAGGTGGACAATTAATGAAAAACAAGAGATTAATTCAATTCTACATCAGCACTCACAATGTTACGACGCCGATGTTGACTTCTGCCGTCATTTCTGTATTAGACGTGTTCTGAACGTTATTTTCAATATCATTTATTTGATGGTGATTATGTGATAAAATAGTTTGTTCCCAATATAACTGAATAAATACTACGTGCACTTTGTTTGTTCGCAAGAAGCGTTAAACTTTCAGGTGCAGAGTTTCAACGTTAACAACAGGATTTGTATTTACGACAAAGCCCATCGATCGTACATTTAAATGAAATGAAAAATGACAAACATAGAACGGGTTTCTACAAATAGCTGTAAACTGATTGTACTGTATAAATTCCCCGTGTAAGGTTTACTGACAATGTGAAGAACCGAGTGGAACGAGATAATGAGTGTCTCATTTCGATACAAACATTGCTTCATACAAACATGTCATCTTTTGAACGCGGACAACCTGATCCCAGGAGATATGTCCTTTTGAAAGAAGACATTGTAACCATTGCTCGTACATGTATGGGAGTTCTGTTTTAACACCATGCACAAAACTGATGGTTCATTTTTAATGTTAATCATATTTTCCCCACGTTGAAACAAGGCTTACCTCTAATGTTAGCAGTGTTAACAAGGAAGGTAATATCGGCTTTGTAAACCACATTACTTTTGCCCAGTGCTACTGTGCTACTGCTCGTAACTAATTCGCCACAGAATACTTACGTCATGAATTCTACATAGTGGACACAGAAGGCTGGGTAATTAAAAGCAGATCCTGCTAAAAATGAAATGTATGGTCTTACTACAACTTTAAAATTCCAGACCTGAAACTCGTCATGTTTCATCATTACATAACTGGTGTTATTGTGAATGTATACATATTTTGGGGTCATTAGTATTAGACTTAGAGTTTAGAAGGAGAATACTCTTTCAACACTTTACCTAACATGAAAAGCAAACGACATAAACGACATTTGCAAAAAAAAATTCTTGAATAGCTAATTTTTTCATGTTTTATCTCAAAAACATAGGTTATCACCCCTCGTTGGAACGAGCTCGACGAGCTCGTTCCAACGAGGGGTCATAACCTATGTTTTTTAGACAAAAAATTAAAAAAAATTAATTGGCGATTTTTGAGAATAGCGCTGGCCGGTTTTGGCCGTTACGTTGGGTAAAGGGTTAAGACATTGATGACTTGAGTCTGAAACTCCCTTTTCCATTCCAGGACCATGTGGGTTCTAATTACAAAAAAGGAAAAAAAGGCTGCTCAGTAAAACTGAAGTGGTAAACTACTGATATCTATACAACTGGATTGCTGAAATGTCACCGAAAAATATCGCCACTCAAATAGATCCCCCAGGATGGAGTCAAGTAAATCAACGCGATAACTCACCCAAGCCGTGACGCTTGATAACGTGCAAGCTGTTACTCCACAGCGTAACAGCTTACACTTCATCAAACGCCATCACGTTTACCTAGCACGAAAACTAATAACACCGTATCAAGTTTCAAATCTCGGCACTTGTTTTTGGTCAATAATAATTAAAATACGTAGTAAATATTCAATTTCCGTTGCCACGAAAAATGTGCGTAACATCAACATATTCATTTTTCACAGAAATCAAAGTATCTTCGTTAAGAGGCGATCGGAGATCATAGGCGTCGCCGGGGGGGGGGGGGGGGTGCTCGGGGTGCGAACGAACCGCCTTTTATTACTTTTTTCAAGATCGGAGAATAAATAAATCCCCAAAAGGCCACCAGAGAGCTCCATTTGATACTAAATTCAAAAAATTTTCCCGGGCTCCCGAACCTCTAGTATGCTGATGCATACTACGGAGGTCCGGGGAATGCTCCCCCACCCCCTCCGGGAGTACACCCTTGTACACTTGGAAGATGCATTCAACATCTGCCAATTGTACCCAAGTGTACCTTTTTCATCGAAGTCGAACCCCTTTTTTGAAAATCCCTGAAAATGCCCTTGGAGATTGCGAGGCGTCGGGTAAATTAACACTTTCGAGAAAATTGTATTTGTTGAACGTTGTATATTTGTAGCAACTTCTGCTCCACCGCCTATGATGGGAGCGATAGAGACACTTTTCTGCATGAGAGCGTTCCAGCAATCCGGTTGTGTAGAAATCAGTTCAGTAGACCAACCAGTCGCGTCTGTGATATGCTGTATTCACATTTTCAGCTCTCACGAATGGTGTCACACACGTACGCGTATACAACATCCGAACTATCTGTCTGGGTGCTTTCCTGATAAGACAAACATGTGGAAACATTGCGCATTTTTCACTCGGAAAAGGGTCATAATTGTCATGACCACTGTTCCTGTTGGTTATTATAAGTTATCTCCGCTAACATGTATGGTATATGAAGATTTAATATATGGATGTCGGTTTTTAAACACAATGGAAACATATTGGAAGCCAATATGTGGACGTGTTTCTCACGCGTGAATAATTGTTTTGTTTTTACAAATGCAGAAGACAACAGACAGAGTTACATCCCTTTCCCTTAGAAACGCGCAAACATTTCGGCTCTTTTGTTAACAGATTTGCTCTTTTATTTTATTTTTCTCAAGTTGTTTGATTTAATTACTCGACTATTTAATTTATAACAGCAAAATATGATCGGATTGTCAGAAATCTGATGATATTTGTGACTATTTTCAGGTTTTTAGGGTGATTTTGATATCTAAGCGAGCGAAATCGAAAAGCTTTCATTTAAACCATATACCCCCGATGTTTCGCGTGCCCTTATACACTGGATGTTGCACGCTCTCATTTATATACCCTGCATGTTGGGTGCGCAGTGTGCCATGGCTATTTGTCCTAGGCATTCTGGCCAATCAATAGACAGAATTTACCGGGATATAGGGACAAGAATATTTACCCATCGTTTATTCCCTTATCGAAAAGAACCCAGCTGAAGGCTGCTTACTGATGTAACATATTCAGTTGAGCTTTGTTTAATCATCATTTTGTCTTGCCCTACACCACCCTTTGATAACAGGACTGATAAATTTTAATTAGATATTCAATAGAAATAGTTTCCAAAATACCAAGTTTGTCGAAAAAAAACACCCAAATACTTAAAAGACTGAACTCATTCCCAGTTGTATTAAAATAAAGGCATTTATGATTCGGTTCATGTGTCACGTCATTTAGATGCTTCTGAATACACCCTAAAATGAGTGGGTTGAAAGAATATGAACCCAAATTAGGTTGAGCGAATATTCACTCAACCAAGTTGATTTGGGTTAATTTTTAACCCAACTGATTTTAGAGTGCACATGTAGTTAACGAGTTTGTCCCCTCACAACAAAATGGATGAGAAACCACTGAAAGGCAAACCACGCATTTTTGCAAATTATTTCATATTCGATAATCTGAAGGGGAACACTTAGATGAGACACATCAGATAACTTCCTGATCGAATCCAGGGGTTTGTCAAAAGGGGTGGGGGTTGGAAATGACACGACCCAATATTTTTTTTCAGTCTGCACATTTTCTTCTGGGTTGGAATCAAAAATAATTTTTAGCCGGGACTTCAGCCATTACAGTTGGGTCAAATAAGGGTTACATCACTTACAATTCATTATCTTTTGCGACGCTTCTGCTGATCAAATCGGGTCTTTACTAATGAATTTCAGTCACGACTTGATATAAAAATAACTGAGGAAAATGTCGCATTAAGATGAAATCATCGATGAAAAGGGGAGAATGTTTCAGAGGCAAAAAACACAGCACGCTATCGGGTGTTGCCAGTGTATTCGCGTTGTATCTCTCAACACGCACATTCCGTGAAGAGGTCACTGGAATTGAATACAGATACTACGCCATTCGTTACACGCCCTTTAAGCTCATTCATGAACGTACCAATCCCGAGTTTCAAATGAATGAAGAACACAACCACTGATTAAAATAATCTAAATATAATCAGGTACGCCTTATTTTTTACGACTGTATTCAAACGATACAGTGTACGTTTCAGTGAACAATTCCAGTTTACTTGGTTTACTATTCTATATAAACCAAAACTATGTTTAAATCTTTGTCTAATACGAAAAGCAGACGACACTTGCAAAAAAAAATTCTTGAATAACTAATTTTTTCATTTTTTGTCTCAAAAACACAGATTATGACCCCTCAATGGAACGAGCTCAACGAGCTCGTTCCAATGAGGGGTCATAACCTATGTTTTTGGGACAAAAAATGAAAAAATAATGAAAACTAATTGGCGATTTCTTAGAATAACGCTGGCCGTTTTTGCCGTTATATTGGGTAAAGGGTTAATAATCCTAAATTATTATTATTATTATTATTTATTGGTGTTTAAGGTCACATATTTCTGCACAATGGCTATCCATGACCACGACAGTTTTAAGGGTGGAGGAAGCCGGAGTACCCGGAGAGAACCACCGAGCAACGGCGAGCAACTGTCAGCTCCCCAACATACTAACTACACACAAGCAGGGTTAGCATTGGTTGAAGACAGGTGCACCATCGACGTGCAGTACGCCTTAGTACACAGCGTCACCGTGCCCCCACGTGGGCAATGGGGGTGAAGTGTCTTGTCCAAGGACACAACGCGGTTGCCGCAGGTGGGATTCGAACCGATGGGGAGCGCGGTGGCTCAGTAGGTAGAGGTGCAGGCTGCAAGCCGAGAGGTTCTCGGTTCAAATCCCACCTACGGCAACCGCGTTGTGTCCTTGGGCAAGACACTTCATCTCCATTGCCCGCGTGGGGGCACGATGACGCCATGTACTAAGGCGTACTGCACGTCGATGGTACGCATGTCTTCAACCAATCTCACCCTGCCTGTGCTGCAGTGCGGAATTACGATGTTGGGGAGCTGGCAGCTGCTCGTCGTTGCTCGGTGGTTCTCTCCGGGTACTCCGGCTTCCTCCACCCGTAAAACTGTTACGGTCATGATTAGCCATTGTGCATAAATATGTGACCTTAAACATCAATAAATAAATAAATAGATTCGAACCTAGGACATCTCGGCTTGCAGCCTGCACCTCTACCAACTGAGCCACCGCGCCCCCTAATAATCCTAAATGGAACAGAACGTTTAATGAGAATACTATTCCACGTGAAAAGTGTTTTGATGTGGCTAATGAAACGTGTAGTACAGGGGTATTGTTAGGAGGATGGATATACAAAGCCTGGAAAACATATCCTTGCTTTCATCTTTCAAACAATCTTAGAAAACCAACATTAGAAAGGCCCTCATGAGAACTTGCGCTAAAAAAGAAAAAAAAGAAGAAGAAATTGCGTTACTGCTATCATAGAAATAAAACGGCCAAAACGGGTCTTCTGAAAGTTGTACCACAATTCTTTTGAGAGAATAATACTCTTTCAGTCGAAAACCGAATAATTTTGAAAAGCCGCTTTTAAAATATTACTGATGCAATCAGCAGGGCACACAGAGCTGGACCGCTATAGTATTTTAGATTCCAAGTAGAATAACAAGCAATTAAGGCCACACAAAATAAATTAATTGATTCACAGGCAATTTTTTTTTCAAATCAGTGAGGGACGGAAGGAGGGTTTTATTTTATTTTCTTCTTCTTCTTTTGCAAAAAGTGAGGCAAATATAGAGAGCGTTTAGGCTGCCTCTTTACAAATATAGAAAGTGAATATTTATACAAATAAATTCATTTTTAATTTGAAAAATAAAACATTCCTCTAAAAACAAACTGTACGTTCTGCAATTCACAGGCTTCATATTCTTTCGATGCCCTTCATTATTATTTTTGAAGTAAAGGTATTTAATCTATGGGGACTTACCTCGTTACAATTTATGGGAGAGTGCCTGTAGGCACTCTCCCTTAAATTGTAACAAGGCAAACATTTTGGAGATGCAACTAAATAAATATGCATCAATCAAAACATGTAAAAAGATTCGGGTCTCCCCGAGTTTGTATTACCATTGGAAGACACTGACACTGAAAGGCAACAAAAATGTCCAATGGGAGGGGTGGGGGTGGGGTGGGGGGGGGGGGGGTTCAAATTCAATGGGGGATTGCCTGAGAATCAAAACAATTTTTTTGGGCCTCAGTTCATTTTGTTTACTATTTTCTAATATTGTGAGCATTATTGGCCCCTAGCCTCCGCGACTTTGATGCCCCTGCTGACTGATACTGATTATTTCGCGGCAATGTGGTGTTTGAGTGTTACAAAGACACATGATCTGCTTAGCAATCATGAACATGAAGGTACTGGCATATTGTTCGATTCGATTTTTGTCAATGTTCTAATTTACGTTAGGTGCTCTTGAAAAATCAGGTTAATGTAACTGGGCAATATGTTGTCACCCCTACTTTGTATTACAATGTCAACATTTTTCGTCATTTATTTGAAGTTGTTACTGCGTATCCATATTTATATATTCGTGGTAATGCCTGAACACTTAAAAACTTTGTTCTGTAAGAGACCCGATGCTAATAAATTGGTCTATATTGGGAAATGTAGAGTGCAAAGTTGTCATAAAATTTTATGTATAGTCTCTTGAGTGCAACAAAGCGCCATCTACAATGCTTTTGCAATGCAGGTGGCGCCTTGTTGCACTCAGGACTCGATGTCTGTGTTGTGTGTGTGTGTTGTGTGTTTGCGTGTGGTGTATGTGTGTTTTGAAGGACACAGTCGTGTTTTCGAGAAATTTAGAATGTTGATTTCTGATACCCGGCCGGGAATCAAACTCACGGCAATCCCGCCTGGCAATCGAATCCAACACCTAAACTGCCAAACCATTGCAGTCTTCGTGTTATCGATTGGGTAAGTAAATTATTTGATCTTGTCAACGTCCGTATAAACGAAAATAACAAACAGACGCCCCCCACACCCCGCGCCTAAAAAATTGCGCTACCCCAAGAAGGAATGATCTGAGCGGGTCGAAACTGATCCCAATTTACTCTGTGGACACAATTACCCATTTAACCCTTTACCTAACATGAAAAGCAGAGACACTTGTCAAAAAAATTCTTGAATAACTAATTTTTTTCATTTTTTGTCTCAAAAAAAATCCCGCGTTGTGTCCACATGGGGGCACGATGACGCCGTGTACTAAGGTGTACTGCACGTCGATGCAGTGCGGAGTTACGATGTTGGGGAACTGGCAGGAGCTCGTCGTTGCTCGGTGGTTCTCTCCGTGTACTCCGGCTTCCTCCACCCGTAAAACTGTCATGATTAGCCATTGCGCATAAGTATGTGATCTTAAACACCAATAAACAAATAAATAAATATGAGACAAAGAATGAAAAAAATAATGAAAATTAATTGGAAATTTTTTAGAATAGCGCTGGCCGGCTTTGGCTGTTACGTTGGGTAAAGGGTTAAAAATGCTCAGGTAATGTTTCTGATACTACAAAGTTATTGTAAAAATAATGAACAATTACTGTTTGTGGTAGTCAGATAATAATGGTTTTGAAATGCTGGTGCTGTCCCCGTCCACAAGACTGTCGAATACAATACGACTGACGTTGATTGTGTTGTCATACTCAAGCAAACACACAATATCGTTATTTAAATGGGAGATCCGTGAGAATACACAAGTATTTTGTGTATTTTTAATGAAACGAACTAACGCTAAATTCTATGCACAAGTCTCCAAACAGGATATTTGTTTTTCCATGTTGCCCTTTGAAATATGACACTATAATAAAATATTATTTAATGACTGATAGGGTAACACATTTGCTTGCCTGCTACTTTTAGCTGTGAATATTCTCTTTTGCTCCAAATCATATACTTTAATTAATAATCGGTGAATAGGTGTACAATTCTTTAGGTGCTTTATAAGTAAGGGAAATTAATTAGGCTTTCCCAAACCCAGTTTGGGAAAGACTCTTGTTATTCTTCTTTTTCAAAATTTTTCTTCTCTATTTTTTTTTTCTTTTTCTTTTTTCTTTTTTTTTTCCTCCTCAAAGTTTGTCTGTTGAACTGCTCAAAAACAAGCTGTATGATTTTAACCAAATTTGGCATACTTATGTAATGTCATAAAATCTAGTGAAATGCGGTATCGCCATGTCCGTGAAAACGCGTATTTTTAAAATATTCTGCCAAAACCGTCAAAATTTCACCATTTTTCGAATGTCTCAAAATTGTTTACAGTTATTTAGCTCAAATCTTCCACACATTTACAGCATAATATGATACACCACAATCACCACTCAAATCTTTCAACATTAACCCCCACTGGCCAAAAATGATATGAAAATAGATTTTTTCTTCAAAATTGACCAACTTCAAGGGCAAATTTCTCTAATAAAAAGGTTGTTGTAACAATTATTTTGGTTTGGATAGATGCAACAATGATTGCGGAAGAAAGTTACTGTTTACTTTTTAATCTCAGATTTAACCCTCAAGCACAATGAGGGTACCATTTGAAAATGCCAAAATAAGCCAACTTTTTTGCTTTTTCTATCATTTTGGAAAGGGTTAATTTCAAACACTTTTCATGTACTTATTCACAATTGACTACCAAGCATATCTGCTGTTGTAAGTTTGATTGTAAAGTTTAACCCTTTCCCATTCTGGTTGCATAAAAGTAGGTACCGTAAAAGAAAATTCAATTTTTGTGGAATTTGGTAAGTTTAGGTGATGATTTCCTCCATTTTTAATTCATTGAGCTCTGAATGTTTTCCATAGCTGCATGCAGCAGTCACAGTATGACAAATTTTGTTCTATGTGTTATTATTAAAAGTTTAACGCTTGACAGATTTGAGACTTCCTATAAGAATAATGTCGGAATAATTGTTATTTTCGCCAAAATTTACATGCAGTTTGTCAGCACTGGGGCCATATTTTCTCAAAACGTTTCCCGTGAGAAGATATGACATTCATCCAAGAACAATTTTGCTGTTACACGTTTTATTCCAAGTTTTAACCCTCACCCAGTTGTCGCGCCTTGACTTGGAGTACCCTGAACTTGTACATGTTCATTGAAATACCAAGATTCAAGATTCTGACACGTCTCTTATCAGACACTCAGTTTGTGGTTGATGTTCACACATTTAGAGCATAATATGATACACTAAAATCACCACACAAATATTTTAAAATTAACCCCTATTTGGCCACAAATGATTGTAGTATAGCATTTTATCTTTGAGATTGACTAACTTCAAGCGCTAATTTCTCTAATGGCAATGTTGTTGTAAAAATTATTTTTGTATGCATAGATGCAACAATGCTTGCAGAAGAAAGTTACTGTTTAGTTTTTAATCTCATCTTTAACCCTCAGGCACATTGAGGGTAAGATTTCATTCGTAAATGCTAATATTAGCTAACTTCGATTACATTTTCCTGTCATTTTGGAAAGGGTTAATATTAGATACTTTGTTTTGCTACAGGTAGAGATGCTTAATGACCAAATCCGCTGCTGTAAGTTATGCTTTATTTATTTATTTATTTATTTATTTATTTATTTATTTATTTATTTATTTATTTATTTATTTATTTATTTATTTATTTATTGGTGTTTAAGGTCGCTGTCTTATGCACAATGGCTAATCATGACCGTGACAGTTTTACGGGTGGGGGAAACCGGAGTACCCGGAGAGAACAACCGAGCAACGACGAGCAGCTGCCAGCTCCCCAACATCGTAACTCCGCACTGCAGCACAGGCAGGGTAGGATGAAGACATGCGCACCATCGACGTCCAGTACGCCTTAGTACGCGGAGAGAACCACCGAGCAACGACGAGCAGCTGCAAGCTCCCCAACATCGTAACTCCGCACTGCAGCACAGGCAGGGTTAGATGAAGACATGCGCACCATCGACGCCCAGTACGCCTTAGTATGCAGCATCATCGTGCCCCCATGTGAACACTCGGGGTTAAGTGCCTTGTACAAGAACACCACGCGGGAGTCCGAATCGATCGCTCAGATGGTCACCCATCCGAGGATTAACCGGGCTTGACGTTGCTTAACTTCGGTGATCTGACGAGAACCGGTTACCGCAATGCCACCGCACCCCAAAGTTATTCTTTGGGGCTTAACTCAACATATGCTTTGGCCACGTAAAGAATAGTATTGGCTGACAAAAATTGATTTTCAGTGAATTTTTGCAAACATCTGTACTCATTTCCTCTAATTGCAAGGTTGTTTTGGCAATTATTTTGGTATGGATAGATGTAACAATGATTGCAGAAGAAAGTTACTGTTCACTTTTTAATCTCAAGATTTAACCCCCAAGCACAATGAGGGTGAAATAAGAGTACCGTTATAGAATGCCAAAAATAGCCCATTTTGGATGCTTTTTGTCTATCATTTTGGAAATGGATAATTTCAAGCACTTTGCTTTGCTATATGTAGTCTGCATTTTCACATTGGAAAGTTGGGAAAGCCCGTAATTTGTCCAACAAATTACAATTCTCTAGTTGACTTTGAAATTCCCACCTCTGATATTCCATAAATTCAAAGTAAATATACACAAATTAAACATCACAATGAAGGTTGTAATGCACAGAAAATGAAACCTATATGCAATTAACTCACAGAGTTGAAAGCAAGTGTAAATGGTTCTTGAATGTCTGCTACCGTATCCGTACTAGAATTGATAATACAGTACTATTTCAGGAGAACAACTCGTGGCCAAATGTGGCCAAATGTGGTTCAGATAACAAAGAAAAAAGATAGATATTCGAAATACTTTACGATGACTCCACTGGACAATATTTGGGGAAAAGATCAACTCTGTCTGCATTTTTTTTTATTGACGAAAGGTTCTATGGCCGACGCACATGCGTGTGCCAAGAAAAATAATCGTGTAATTCTAGGAAATTCAAACAGGTGTCACGATTGCTTGCAAGTAATATAACAACTGTGCAAGTAATATAGCAACTGACAGTCTCCAGATAACAACAATCTGTAGTGTAAAGGCGATCAGTCACATTATTTGAGTTTAGGCGGCATTGTAAATCGATAGTTTTTCAGCCCCAGTGAACGTGACCGAAACAATAAAAAACAGAAAACAAAACAAGAGGCCCCTTGGGGGCCTGAGGGCGCCCACCTGACATGGTAGCCTAAATATCAACCCAGAGAATTGATTTCAACAAGTTGCATCTGCTCCTCCTAAGAAAAGATTATACCAAATATCCAAAGATGCTGACCAGTGGATCAAAAAAAAAAAGATTTTTAAAGAATATTCCTCATATTGAACTAAGTTATAATTCAGGCTCCCACAGGGAGCCCATATATGAACCCAGGGACTTAGCTTTAACAAACTTGAATCCCCCCCCCCCCCCCACAAGGATGCTGCACACCAAATATCAAAACATTCCGACTGCTCGATCTGAAGAAGAAGATTTTTTAAAGAAAATTCCTCATTTTGAACTAAGTTACAATTCGAGCACCCACAGTGAGCCCAAATATGGACCTAGGGACACGGCTTGAACAAACTTGAATCTTACCCCCTAAGGATGCCGCATAAAAAATATCAAAAGCATTCATCTGCTGGATCTGAAGATTTTTAAAGAAAATTCCTCATTTTGAACTAAGTTGTCATTCGGGCTCCTATAGTGATCCCAAATATGAACCAAGGGACTTGGCTTGAACAAACTTGAATCTCACCCTCCTAAGGTTGCTGCATGCCAAATATCAAAACATTCCGACTGCCGAATCTGAAGAAGATTTTTAAAGAAAAAATCCTCATATTGACTGTGTTATAATTTGGGCTCCCACAGGGAGCCCAAATATGGACCCAGGGACTTGGCTTTAACAAACTTGAACCCCCCCCCCCAGGATGCTACACACCGACTGCTGGATCCGAAGAAGAAGATTTTTTAAAGAAAATTCCTCATTTTGAACTAAGTTACAATTCAAGCTCCCAACGTGAACCCAAATATAGACCTAGGGACATGGCTTGAACAAACTTGAATCTCATCCCCCTAAGGATGCTGCATACCAAATATCAAAACATTCCGACTGCTGGATCTGAAGAAGATTTTTAAAGAAAATTCCTCATTTTGAACTAAGTTGTCATTCGGGCTCCTATAGTGATCCCAAATATGAACCAAGGGACTTGGCTTGAACAAACTTGAATCTCACCCTCCTAAGGTTGCTGCATGCCAAATATCAAAACATTCCGACTACTGAATCTGAAGAAGATTTTTAAAGAAAAAATCCTCATATTGACTGTGTTATAATTTGGGCTCCCACAGGGAGCCCAAATATGGACCCAGGGACTTGGCTTTAACAAACTTGAATCCCCCCCCCCCAGGATGCTACACATCGACTGCTGGATCCGAAGAAAAAGATTTTTAAAGAAAATTCCTCATTTTGAACTAAGTTACAATTCAAGCTCCCAAAGTGAACCCAAATATAGACCTAGGGACATGGCTTGAACAAACTTGAATCTCATCCCCCTAAGGATGCTGCATACCAAATATCAAAACATTCCGACTGCTGGATCTGAAGAAGATTTTTAAAGAAAATTCCTCATTTTGAACTAAGTTGTCATTCGGGCTCCTATAGTGATCCCAAATATGAACCAAGGGACTTGGCTTGAACAAACTTGAATCTCACCCTCCTAAGGTTGCTGCATGCCAAATATCAAAACATTCCGACTACTGAATCTGAAGAAGATTTTTAAAGAAAAAATCCTCATATTGACTGTGTTATAATTTGGGCTCCCACAGGGAGCCCAAATATGGACCCAGGGACTTGGCTTTAACAAACTTGAATCCCCCCCCCCCCCCCAGGATGCTACACACCGACTGCTGGATCCGAAGAAGAAGATTTTTAAAGAAAATTCCTCATTTTGAACTAAGTTACAATTCAAACTCCCAAAGTGAACCCAAATATAGACCTAGGGACATGGCTTGAACAAACTTGAATCTCATCCCCCTAAGGATGCTGCATACCAAATATCAAAACATTCCGACTGCTGGATCTGAAGAAGATTTTTAAAGAAAATTCCTCATTTTGAACTAAGTTATAATTCGGGCTACCGCAGTGAGCCCAAATATGAACCCAGGGATTTGGCTTGAACAAACTTGAATCTTACCCACTAAGCATGGTGCATACCCAATATCAAAAGATTCTGCCTGCTGGATCTTGAGAAGAAGATTTTCAAAGAAGTTTGCCTGAAATGCACTAAGTTCAAATTTGGGCTCCTATACTGAGCCCAAATATGAACCCAGGGGGGCAATTTGAACAAACTTGAATCAGATCCACCCCACAATGTTGCATACCAAATATCAAAAGATTCTGCCTGCTGGATCTGGAGAAGAAGATTTCTTTTAGAAATTTACCTGAAATGCACTAAGTTCGAATTCGGGCTTCTATAGTGAGCCCAAATATGAATCCAGGGGCCGATTTGAACAAACATGAATCAGATCCACCCCACAATGTTGCATACCAAATATCAAAAGATTCGGCCTGCTGGATCTGGAGAAGAAGATTTTTAAAGAAAGTTGAAATTTGCCTGAAACTAAGTTCGAATTCGAGCTTCTATAGTGAGCCCAAATATGAACCCAGGGGACCGATTTGAACAAACTTGAATCAGATCCACCCTACAGCGTTGCATACCAAATATCAAAAGATTCTGCCTGTTGGGTCTGGAGAAGAAGATTTTTTAATGTTTTTCCCCATTGCCTACAGTGTTAAAAAGTGGTGACTCAGCACTTTTTCAAAGTCCTGAAACAGTACCCTATGATAAAACCGATGGCAATTCTTATTGACCAATCCTTTCTGTTGGTCCTAAAGATGCTTCACCCCAAATAAAAATTCTCGGTGCCGTGCAGTTTTTGAGATATGGGCGTTTTAATTTTTTTCTATTTTTAGCTCCTGTGATTCCCACGGGGCTGCAGGAAAATTTTTTTTTTGCATCAATCAACTACTTATGACCCATTATCATCTCATATCAAATTTGGTTCATATCGACCTCACGGTTCTGAAAATAGAAATTTTAGGTGTGGCCACAATTTTTGCCCCTCCCATAACGAAGGCAAATAATGCCCGACAAACTTCTCTTGAACAAACTTGATTCTAAACCTCAAACGGACTCTGTATACCACATATCAAGTCTCTGCTACTGGTGGTTCATAAGAAGAAGATTTTAAAAAAAATTGGCCTTTTTTCCCCCACCCCTCTGCTCAACATGAGCCGAAACCTAATTTGCATGAAAGTCAAAATGCTCCTATTTTACCACTACATATATGAATTTAATTAAAATGTGGCCAGTGGTTTAGGAGAAAGAGGCTCAAACACCACCTTCACGCAGGACGACGGACGACGGACGAAGAGTGATCAGAAAACCTCACCCTGACTTTCAGTCAGGTGAGCTAAAAAAAAGCGCTGGTGCTGCATTTTGAAGAATTATGATTTCCAAGCTTTGATCTTGGTTATCTGAAGCATATTTAGCCACGAACCATTGATGCCTGCTATCACCTGTGAGTTGATTCCAATTATATTTCGTGTTCTTTTGAGTATAATCTTCATTTTGCTGTTTAATTTGTGTGTATTTAGTTAATATTTATGGAATATCAGACTTGAGAATTTCGACGTAAACTAATTTCCATACTTATATGGCACCTAAAATCGTTTAATGATAAGTTTTAAGAAATTTGCCTGTCTCCGGTGTTTTGTAAATGTGTTAGTGAGGCAAGCGATGGTTGCAGTGAAGTATATATTCCCTGGTTTGTTGACATATTCCCAAAACACCATCAGCTGTTCATCTTACAACTGTTCCAATCCAAAAAAGTTATTAAGGTGCTATATAAGTAATGGGAAGATAAGCTTGAAAATAGGTGACATGTTATTTTCGATGGAGACAAATATCTAAACAATGTTATAAATTTTCATTTTTTTGTGTACAAAACTGCGAATAATTTTTCAGTGATACGGACGGATAGACAGCAAAAGGTGACACAATATCACTTTGCTTAGATTTTTTACGACATCGAAAATAACCTATCACCTATTTCCAAGCTAATGTTCCATTACGTATATAGCACCTTAAGGTTCTATATAAGTAATGGGAAACTAGGCTGAAAATAGGTGACATGTTATATTTGATCTCGTCAAATATCTAAAAAAATGTTTTAATTTTTCATTTTTTCTGTACTCAAAACTGCGAAACATTGTTTATAAATACGGATAGACAGCAAAAAAGTGACAAATTATTATTTTGTTTAGAGTTTTGACATCGAAAATAACCTATCACTATTTAGGCTTTTCCCTCTGGAAAAGACTATTGTTTTTCTACGGATTATTATTTTATTTTTTTTTTTTTTTTTTTGGGGTTTTTTTTTTTTGGGGTTTTTTTTTTTTTTTCCACACATTTTGTCCGTACGATTCAGAAGCCATTTTCGAACCGATTTTCACGAAATTTTGCACACTCATAGAGGGGCACAAAATCTAAAAATGTACCCAAGCGGAATTTTCGATTTAACCCTTATTTCGTCAGAATTGGCAAAAAACTGCCAAAATTGGGGTTTATCGGCACTTTCTCGAAACTCGTCTTGTAGATTTTTTTTATACATTCGTAATTGCTAGACCTGTCTGTGGCACGCCCTTTGATACACACGACATATCAGGCGATGCATATGGTAACCCTCCACAGGCTGCCAAACATCGAAATTTTGATGAAATAGGCCGGTTTCAGGCCCCCACCGCACCCAAACAATACATGAGAGATAAACATAGCTTCCTTCATTGGGAGTGGAATTCACCGAGGATCATTTTTGTCAGTAATAATGGTGTTCAAAAAACCAAGCGTTAACCCGCTTTGGGCTGGTTAAACAGCAATACCCCCATAAAGCTAAAAAATTTGTGTTTTCCGTGGATTTCTCTAAACGAGTCTTGTAGATCTTCAAGAAAAATTTGTCACTCCCAGGCCTTGGTGTGACAATAGAAGTTGCATGGACAAAATACAGTGGTGAGCATTTGTTAACCCTCCACGGGTTACGCGCCTTCTTTTATCGAGCGCACAATCTATACGCAAACATTTAAACAGCAATACCCCCATAAAGCTAAAAAATTTGTGTTTTCCGTGGATTTCTCTAAACGAGTCTTGTAGATCTTCAAGAAAAATTTGTCACTCCCAGGCCTTGGTGTGACAATAGAAGTTGCATGGACAAAATACAGTGGTGAGCATTTGTTAACCCTCCACGGGTTACGCGCCTTCTTTTATCGAGCGCACAATCTATACGCAAACATTTTTGTAAGTAGTAAGGGTATTCAAAAGACGAAGTCTTAACCCATTTTGGACAGGCTAAAGAGAGAGACCCCTTAAAATCTTAAAATTCCCATTTTCTGTGGATTTCTCTAAAAACATCCTGCAGGTTTTCAAGAAAAATTGACTACTCGCAGGTCTTTGTATGATATTACAAGTTGCATGGACAAAATATTCCGGTGAGCGTTTATTAACCCTCTAGAGGCTGCCAAGCATCGTAATTTTGTTGAAATGGGCTGTTTTCAGGCACGCACATCACCCAAAGTGTACCTGAGAAATAAACATAATCTCCTTTGTTGGAAGTGGAATTCACCGAAGACTATTTTTGTAAGTAACAAGGGTATTCAAAAAACCAAGCGTTAACCCATTTTGTGGTTGTTAATAGTGATACCCATCAAAGGCTTAAAAATTTGTTTTCCCTGGATTTCTTTACAAACATCTGGTAGGGTTTTCAAGAGAAAATGGCCATTGATAGGTCATGGTGTCACATTACCAGTTGATGGGATAAATTATTCCGGTAAGCATTTGTTAACCCTCCATAGGCTTCTAAATGTCAAAATTTTGAAAAAATAGTCTGTTTTTGAACAACAACAACATCAAATGGGAATACAACAGAGAAACGTAACTTCTTTTACCAGACGCAAAACTGACAGGGAAACATTTCTGTAAGTGGTAACTGTATTCAAAAATCGAGGTCTTAACCCATTTTTGACTGGTTAAGGAGATATACCCCTTAAAAGCTTAAAATTCCAGTTTTCTGTGGATTTCTCAAAAAAGAAAATTTCAAGAGCAATTGACCATTCGCAGGTCTTCGAGTGACATTACAAGTTGCATGAACAAAATGTTTCGGTAAGCATTTGTTAACCCCCCAGAGGCTGCCAAGCATTGACGTTTGGAGAAAATGGGCTGTCCTTGGGCATGTGTACCTAGGAGATAAACATAACCTCCTTCATTGGAAGTGAAATTCACCGTCGATCATTTTTGTAAGTAATGAAGATATTCACAAAACCAAACATTAACCCTTTAAAAATGGTTAAAGAGAGATACCCCTCAAAAGGTTAAAAATTCATGTTATCTGAGGATTTCTTTAAAAAACATCCCGTAGATTTTCAGGAAAAAATGGCCATTCTCATATCTTAGTGTGACATTACAAGTTGCATGTACAAAATATTCCTGTAAGCATTTATTAACCCAATGCAGGTTCTCAAACATCAAAATGTTGATAAAATAGGCTGTGTTTGCGTATCCACAACACCCGAAGTTTGGAGGAAAGATCAAAATAAGTAAAAGTAGAATTCACTGAGAATTATTTTTGGAAGTAATAAGAGTATTCCAAAAACAACACGTAACCCGTTTTGGGCTGGAAAAACAATGATACCCATCAAAAGCTTAAATTTCCTATTCTCCCTGGATTTCTCTGAAAACATCTTGTAGATTTTAAAGAAAAAATGGCCATTCACAGTTCTTGGTGTGACATTACAAGTTGCATGAATAAATATTCCTGTTGGCACTTGTTAACCCTCTACAAGCTGCCAGACATCAATATTTTGGATACATTTGAGATAAAATGGACCATTTTTAAACTGACACAGCACTCAGTGAGTATGTGTCAAACAAACATAACTCCTTTTGTCGTTCATTGACTTGTGGGACGACAATATTGACATTAACCCACTCCACCGTTAATGATGGTTTTTACCTAAACAATTTTTTTTATCAAACTGTGTCATTTGAGACTACTATCTTCACCTTTCTCATAACATCAATGAAGGAACTTCAGTGAGACAGTTAAAACAATTCATCAGACACTGTGGGGTCATGAAAAATCATGGAATCTCATCGGGAAAAGCCATGATTCTCCAGAATCATAAAGTCTAGTTTCAAGCTAACTTTCTATTACTTATATAGCACCTTTATATTGCTGATAATGAAACCAATTGACAGTTACACGATCGTTCCTGCTTTCGGTTTCTTTCCGACTCAGTTCCTGTAGACATGGATGTTACCATTTAAAACATTCTTCGCATCAAAAAAAAAAAAAGATATTTTAATTTTGCGACCACTCCAAGATCAATCAGAAGTGAACGTAATGTAGTCTATTGTACCCTTTCAAGCATGGCGTTCTCAATGGTATCGCCTTATACATACATTCTATAGCAAGATGGGCAATGCTATTTTGTTTTAGCGGGGAGGCTCAATAATAATATAGTCTTACATACACCCCTATAGGGCTGTTGGGTTAATTCAGTAGTGATCCTTCCAGTGGTGACTTGTCAAGGGGGCCGGAAGCCAGGGACCCATTGACACAATTATTTTTACAATCGTTTCTTTATTGACATGCAGCGAGTGTATCTGTCCGTAAATAAATAATTATGAATTGTTTGCGCATTCAGTTTTCACACCGTCCACCTATTAACTGCTCATTTGCCAATAAATTTCCAAGAAAGTGATGTTACGCCAATTATCGAAAGGAAAATATGAGGTTAGACTCATAGAGTGAATGATTTTGCTTGCACACTAAACGATGGCCAGCTCATTTATTGTATTTATTTATTGGTGTTTTTAAGGTCATATACTTATACACAATGGCTAATCATGACCGTGATAGTTTTACGGGTGGAGGAAGTCGGAGTACCCGGAGAGAACCACCGAGCAACGACAAGCAGCTGACAGCTCCCCAACATCGTAACTCCGCACTGCAGCACAGGCAGGGCTAGATTGGTTGAAGACATGCGTACCATCGACGTGCAGTACGTTTTAGTACACGGTGCCATCGTGCCCCCATGTGAACAATCGAGGTTAAGTGCTTTGCCCAAGGACACAACGCGGGAGTCCGAATTTATCGCTCAGACGGTCACCGATCCAATGATTAACCGGGCTCGGCGTTGCTTAACTTCGGTGATTTGACGAGAACCGGTTACCGCAACGCCACCGCGCCCCTGGCCAGCTCATAAGATGACGTTCTCATGATTACTTGGTTCACTTTCCTTTCGGCAGTGGCGTGAAATTTGGAATGTGCTGGTTACAGTACCACAAAAGTCCTGTGATTGGCCTCACACGAAGTCTGACACGGGCTTGTGTGTGCATTTCGAAGGACGCAAACATGTTTCAGAGGAATATTGGTTTCTGATGCGCCTAGAATCGAACCTGCGACAATCCCACCTGGCAATCAGGAGTCTACCACCTAAACCACTAGTCCATTGTATACCAAATGATGGTTGGAATCTAGCTTATTAGATGAAGTTCTCATTAATTACTTGGTTTTTGAACCCCCGCCGGGAATCGAACTAACGGCAACCCCGTCTGGCAGTCAAGAATCCAACATCTAAACCACTAGTCCATTGTACACCAAACCATGGCTGGAATCGGAAGCATATTAGATGAAGTTCTCGTGATAACTTGGTTCACTTTCCTTTTGGTGGGAACATGAAAGTATGGAACTAGGGCTGCACGATATTCAAAACTGAATACCGGTATCGGTATTCGAAAAAATACCGCGCTATACCGGTATATCGAAAAGTGTTCAGAAAAATTAACATAACTACCACAATCGAGGCTTGGGGCATCACAGTCGGAACGAATTAGTATGCCTTGATGACGTGGTTCGAAAAACCTTTACCCAAGGCAGACGATATAAAAATTTATTACTTTAAAAAAAAGTTAATCAGATTTTCCAAAACTTTTTTTACAAAACAATATCATGTGACCCCTCATTGGAACGAGCTCAACGAGCTCGTTTCAGTGTGGGGTCACATGATATAGTTTTGTTGAAATTTTTGAAAATTATTTTTTCTACTGCTGAAATTGTATTTCATGTGAGCACATGCAGACCTTTCCTTGAGTGAAGGGATAATATTATTCATTCGGGGCTACAGTTAAAAAATTCAAGACATCTTGAAAATTAAATTGAGGGTAAATAAATAATGACGATAAACCGATATTTTTGTAATATCACCGGTATTCAACTGATATTGGTTTGAATACCGGTATATATCGGTTTATCGATATACCGTGCAGCCCTATATGGAACGCGATGGCTACAGTACGACGAAAGTGCTGTGGTTGGTCGGCCCTGTGCATTAAATGTCTCACGGCCTCGTGCCAGTTCAGAGTTGGGTTCCCCGCAACCTCCACTGGATACTTCTTATTCTTAACAGTTAGTGTGGGTGGGTATTATGTCACCTTTTCTCTACGCAAAATTATATCAGATTGAAAGGGTTACAATTTTCGCAGACTGATCGGCTGATCCCGATCAACTTTAAACATAGCAATACTTTCATGCGATCATTTTAACACATGATTTACATACCTGATTGGAAATCCCCGTCGAGCTCGTTCCAAAGACGGCTTTATGACTTTTTAGGGTTTTTTTATTTTAGGGTTTTTAATTATTTTTCGTATATTTGACTACAGCATGTGTTACATAAAGCGTTCAACATCGTCATACATTTCTTGGGTGCGACGGTTTGTGTTATGGATGAAAGCATGGATTGAATCGAAAATGGCATTATTTTTTAAAATAGACCATCAATCCGGTTTGATTGCTTCAGTTAGTATTCTAATTATAAAAATGTAACTCTTCTGGTCCCACAAATCTGTAAACTGGGTCAACAGTATATTACATTTTTATAAAGACTCAATCCTTGTGAACAAGGTATATTTATTTTAAGGTACGAAGAAAATTCAACACTAATATTTAAACAAAAGTCAAGTAAATTAGGGAGAAATATTTTCGAATGAGGTCGTATAGGGCTACAAAAAAGTGTTTTGATTCTCATGCAATCTCTCATTGAATCTGAACCCGCTCATTGGACATTTTTGTTGCCTTCCAGTCTCTTCCAATAGTAATACAAACTCAGGGAGATCCGAAAGTTTTTACATTTTTTTATTGATGCGTATTTATTTAGTTGCGTCTCAAATGTGTTTGCCTTATTACAATAAGAGTTTTCAATTAAAATATTATGTTGTCTGTTATGTTTAATGATCTAGTACCACAGAACACAACCAGGGTGGAGTACGAGGAACTGAAATAAACGACTTGAGTTGGAGGTTTTCTTGTATTTCACGTGCGTGAAATTCACGGAAAACTCCATAAGGGTGCCAGAAGTAGTGCTCGCACGTTTCAGGGATAGTTTGCCGGACCCCGGTGCCGGACCCCGGAAGTGACGTCATGTCACGTGACGTAGTGGTGCCATGTTGTGTTGTCATGGTAACCCGCGTGAGCGGCCATGTTGTGCCGTCATCTCCATAGTGATACGTGATGTGAGTGCGCATGCGCAGCACGTGTTGTTAGGGTGATACGTGTTTCCGTCGTCCATTTTGTATACTGGAGGCCGCCATCTTGGTTTCTATGGTAGCACGTGATTGCTATGTTACCTAAGGCCTACAATAGGACAGGGGTATGTTCGGAGGGTATGTTCGATTGAATCGGAGTATTTTCTGAAACGACTTCCCTGGATAATTACCACAAACAACCCGACAACTTGTATTATTTCGAATTCTTCCAGAATTCTCTGCTTCTGTCTATATGTGCAACAGTTATCGTTTATCTGGCCATGTTCCTTTTATTCTAGAGTATACTCCAGTAGCATAGAAGAGCCCATCAACCGGAACAGTTTACCTTATTATTGCTATATTTAGCAATTTCTGGTCTATTCTTGTTAGTTCTGACCCTATTCTAAGTACTCTTGTTGTTTCATTTATTTAGATTATAACTAACCAATCAGATTGCTTGATTACCCATAATCTGTATGCAGGGTTATCTCCCTTGTGTATAACAAAATACTATATCCAATCGCCATATCCCATGGAATCACATAATTTTGCAAAACACCTGTGGCTATGGAATCCCTTTTTTGTCGTATGAGGCCATGAGGGCTATGTAAAAGCCCTCAATGAGTCCTCATTTATTATCCCTCATACCCTCATTGAATTTTGAGGTTATGAGGACCTTGAAAAATCCCTCAATGAGGTATAATTTTCTACGACTCTTAGCCTCATTTCAGTATTTAACAGGTATATCCCATGGAATCCCATTTTGGAAAACGCCTGTGACTGTGGAATCCCTTTTTTGTCGTATGAGGCCATGAGGGCTATGTAAAAGCCCTCAATGAGTCCTCATTTATTATCCCTCATAGCCTCATTGAATTTTGAGGTTATGAGGACCATTAAAAATCCCTCAATGAGGCATAATTTACTACGACTCTTCGCCTCATCTCGGTATTTGATGATACCCATGGCCTGGTATTGTATTATTCGAGGATACCTATCGAGGATACCTTTTATGGGATACTTATCTGAGGATACCATATAGGCTGTACATATCCATATAGGTCTCTTGCTGGCCCTTAGTACTATTAATCCACCTGATGCTTTATGTTATCCTATGACTGGTATAGGTAGTATGCAATGCTAGGCATAGGGATATTGTGGGTAGGGGTACTGCCTGGTAGTTTAGAAGGGTACTATGGTATGGCGGTATATACACCTATAGGCTCCTGTTAGTGCTTGGTACTATTAACCAACCGATTGCTTTGTTTTATTATATGGCTGGTATATGTAGTACGTTATGGTAGACCTAGTGATTTTGTTGGGGTGGGGGTAATGCTTGGTAGTTTAGAACGGTAGTATAGCATAGGCTGTACATATCCTTGTAGGTCTCTTGCTGGTCCTTGGTACTACTAATCCACCAGATGCTTCATATTATTGAGCGGTATTCTGGGGTGGGATCAATGCTTGGTAATACAGAACGGCAGCAGAGTATGGTTGGTATATTCCCCTATAGGTCCCATCCTAACCGTTCATAGTATTAACCTACCAAATGCTTTGTATCATCCTGTTACTGGTAAGGTGGTACGTAATACCAGTAGTTCCTACCTTTTTCCGAGTACTCTTGTTGTTACATTTATCTAGATCATTTATATAAATTATAATTAACCGATTAGATTGCTTGATTTCCCATAACCTGTACTTAATCGTACAGAGTTATCTCCCTTCTGCATAATAAAAACCTATATCAATGGCAAAATACCCGGCACCCCAATTTCGTAGTAAATTAGACCTCATTGAGGGTTTTTAATACGACTCTTATCCTCATTTCAGAAAAAAAGGGATTCTCCAGAAGGCACCCCAATTTGGGCACCCCTTTTTTGAAAAAAATTGGGCTTCGGCACCCCTTTTTTGAAATGAGGATAAGAGTCGTATTAAAAATCCCTCATTGAGGGATTTTTAATACGACTCTTATCCTCATTTCAGAAAAAAGGGGTGCCGAAGGCCAAATGTTTGTCAAAAAGGGGTCCCGAAATTGGGGTGCCGGGGATATTGCCATTGATATAGGTTTTTATTATGCAGAAGGGAGATAACTCTGTACGATTAAGTACAGGTTATGGGAAATCAAGCAATCTAATCGGTTAATTATAATTTATATAAATGATCTAGATAAATGAAACAACAAGAGTACTCGGAATAAGGTAGGATCTAGATAAATGAAACAACAAGAGGAACTACTGGTATTACGTACCACCTTACCAGTAACAGGATGATACAAAGCATTTGGTAGGTTAATACTAAGAACGGTTAGGCTGGGACCTATAGGGGAATATACCAACCATACTCTGCTGCCGTTCTGTATTACCAGGCATTGACCCCACCCCAGAATACCGCTCAATAATATGAATCATCTGGTGGATTAGTAGTACCAAGGGCCAGCAAGAGACCTACAAGGATATGTACAGCCTATGCTATACTACCGTTCTAAACTACCAAGCATTACCTCCACCCCCACAAAATCACTAGGTCCACCATAACGTACTACATATACCAGCCATATAATAAAACAAAGCAATCGGTTGGTTAATAGTACCAAGCACTAACAGGGGCCTATAGGTGTATATACCGCCATACCATACTACCCTTCTAAACTACCAGGCAGTACCCCTACCCACAATATCCCTATGCCTAGCATTGCATACTACCTATACCAGTCATAGGATAACATAAAGCATCAAGTGGATTAATAGTACTAAGGGCCAGCAAGAGACCTATATGGATATGTACAGTCTGTATGGTATCCTCAGATAAGTATCCCATAAAAGGTATCCTCGATAGGTATCCTCGAATAATACAATACCAGGCCATGGGTATCATCAAATACCGAGATGAGGCTAAGAGTCGTAGTAAATTATGCCTCATTGAGGGATTTTTAATGGTCCTCATAACCTCAAAATTCAATGAGGCTATGAGGGATAATAAATGAGGACTCATTGAGGGCTTTTACATAGCCCTCATGGCCTCATACGACAAAAAAGGGATTCCACAGTCACAGGCGTTTTCCAAAATGGGATTCCATGGGATATACCTGTTAAATACTGAAATGAGGCTAAGAGTCGTAGAAAATTATACCTCATTGAGGGATTTTTCAAGGTCCTCATAACCTCAAAATTCAATGAGGGTATGAGAGATAATAAATGAGGACTCATTGAGAGCTTTTACATAGCCCTAATGGCCTCATACGACAAAAAAGGGATTCCATAGCCACAGGTGTTTTGCAAAATTATGGGATTCCATGGGATATGGCGATTGGATATAGTCTTTTGTTATACACAAGGGAGATAACCCTGCATACAGATTATGGGAAATCAAGCAATCTGATTGGTTAGTTATAATCTAAATAAATGAAACAACAAGAGTACTTAGAATAGGGTCAGAACTAACAAGAATAGACCAGAAATTGCTAAATATAGCAATAATAAGGTAAACTGTTCCGGTTGATAGGCTCTTCTACGCTACTGGAGTATACTCTAGAATAAAGGAACATGGCCAGATAAACGATAACTATTGCATATATAGACAGAAGCAGAGAATTCTGGAAGAATTCGAAATAATACAAGTTGCCGGGTTGTTTGTGGTAATTATCCAGGGAAGTCGTTCCAGAATATACTCCGATTCAATCGAACATACCCTCCGAACATACCCCTGTCCTATTGTAGGCCATAGGTAACAGACCAATCACGTGCTACCATAGAAACTAAGATGGCGGCCTCCAGTATACAAAATGGACGACGGAAACACGTATCACCCTAACAACACGTGCTGCGCATGCGCACTCACATCACGTATCACTATGGAGATGACGTCACAACATGGCCGCTCACGCGGGTTACCATGACAACACAACATGGCGCCACTACGTCACGTGACATGACGTCACTTCCGGGGTCCGGCACCGGGGTCCGGCAAACTATCCCTGAAACGTGCGAGAACTACTACTGGTGCCCCCCCCCCCCCATTCCCGAATTGCGTTGTGTATTATACCACGATTAAACTTGAATTAAGTGAATGTAGCGATATTTTAAAAAATATCACCTTGGTCGGTCTGCTTACTTTCTTGCTTGACGCTGATTGGTGTCGAAACATTCCATTCACGTCATAACGTCCTTCAGATGCGTAATGACCAAAGCAGATGCATTCATACATGCCATTCTTACACGAAAATCGGATTCCACGTGTGAGGTTTCTAACACTTTTCCCTGTGTCGCAATTCTATCGTGTAACGTTGAGTACACAACAATCGTGGTATACTTACATATTCCAGTGTTTTTTTTAATTAGACAAGCAATTAATAAGTGGACGACTACATTTTGTGACGTACTGCTCGACCGGGAGATTACTCTCACAAACACAATATTTCGTGTACAGTAGTATACTCCACGCATACATGTGGGTTAAATACACTCATAAGAATTAATCCTTATTATTTTTTCTTTTTCTATTTTACTCGTTTTGAATTTGACACATTCACAGAATATGAAGTCTAGTAATTGCGGAGCCACAACCTCTAAATGGAGCTCAAATATGGGTTTCCAACACTCAACCTGTTAAATAAAATCGCTGGGATGTTGTGAAAAGTGTTCATTCGTATACCGAGTGGATGTTACTTTACACTTTGGATGCTGACTTGTGTAGGTTTCGATTTACGTTTTTGTTTTAGTTTTCTATTGATGGTGACTTCGTCAACTATGGGTGTCTCAGAGGTCAGAGCATTGAACTTCAAACTGGGCTAGAGTTTGATTCTGACAAGCGATAACTACGTTGTGTCCTAAGACAAGGAACTTAATATCGATTGCCCATGTGGGTGGTGGGGGGGGGACTATACCGCGTTGTGTTAATGATTACAATACTGCACATCATTGATGCACTTGCCTTCAACCAATGCTAACCATGTTTGTGTGGAGTTAGTACGTTTGGGAATCTGACTGCTGATCGCCGTTGCTCGGCGGTTCTCTCCGGGTACTCCGGTTTCCTTCGCCCATAAACTGTTCGACACGAGATGCCTCTAGCTGTCGAATGTGTCGTTAAATCCCAATAAAAACAAAAACAAGTTTCATAAACTAAATGCCATTTCCATCCACATCCACATCCACATTTGCAGTCACTACCATGGCTTCCATGGTGATAGTGACTGGTAGGACTGGAATTAGCATGGGTGTAGGTGCTGTTTATGTTAACAGAGCGGAAATTACACTCGGTCTGTACAGTTTCCATCCCAACTATGAGACGACGAATATGTCTGATACCCAGCTATATTTCAGTGAAAAGATTCGAAGGGAAACGAATTGGGAAGCCGATTTTGAATCGAACCGAATACCAACTTGATATTCGAATCGAATCGAATCTCGAAACTTCGCAGGGCCCTATAGTGAAGTTACACGCAATTTGAAATGGGTCTCATAGCACATTCCAACAGTTTATTATGTCCCGATACCAACCGCAATACCTTGCAGTGATTGGTCAATGCCTCGTTGATTTTAGTCTATGTCGCCGGGCACGCGCATATGTCTACTGTCAGCGATTCTTATGTCCACTGTCAAGAAAAGCGTCTCGTTGCTATGAGCAACGGTTCATCGCAATGTCTTTTTTCAATTGAAATCAACTGAGACAAATACATTTAAACTGAAGTAAAATACGCACAAAGGTACCGTTATTACGTACAAAAAGATTAGTTATCTTTTCATTAATTTACTGTAACATAAACTGAAATCGCTTCATTCGAATCATTTTAAAATTTGTTGTTGAACAGCGAATATTAGAAAGCAGACGTTGTTTCGGTAAGGTGTTAACTTTTATAAAAAAAAATTCCAATTCAATTTTACTTGTGCAAGAACGGGACATATACGTTATTCTGTTTGTTGACAGTGGACATGGTCTCACGTTCCCTGCATGAAACATATATTCAACCCCGGCTGACGCCTCGGTTGAATATAAATTTCATACAGGGAACGTGAGGCCATGTCCCCTCTCAACAAACAGGATAACTTATAATGTCACAGGATATCTATGCTAAAATGGAAGAACTCGGGAAATAGCTTTTAGTGTTGTTGGTGAGCACCTCAGCCTTTACTCAAATACAGGGTATGTGTAATACACTAGATGAATCGACCGGCATTGTTCGTTATAGAAAGGTGTTGAACCCAGTAACCGCGATGTTTTCTTCGTGTTATCGATTGTTTAAGTAAATCATTTGACCTTGTCAACGTCCGTATAAACGAACATACTAAACAAACGTCCCCCACCTCCCGCGCCTAAAAGTTTGCACTACCCCACAAAGGAGAGATCTGAGCGGATCGAACTGATCCCAATTTACTCCGTGGACACAATTACCCATTTAAAAAATGCTCAGGTAATGTTTCTGATAGTGCAAAGTTATTGTTAAAATAATGAACAATTATTGTTTGTGTAGTCAGATAATAATGGGTTTGAAATGCTGGTACTGGCCCCGACCACAATACTGTCGAATACAATACGACTGACATTGATTGTGTTGTCATGCTCAAGCAAACACACAATATCGTTTTTTAAATGGGAGATCCGTGAGAATACACCTGTATTTTATGTATTTTGTCTACACATTTGGACTAAATGCAGTCAATAGGCTGTATGTTAGGAGGCCTAAAAAAATGTAACCTGTACATTTAACCCTTTGAACCCTGATGGTATCTTCCACCCCTGTTCATTGTCATCATTTCAAAGAGTCTATTTTGGTTACTTGGGGGAAGACCAAACAATGTTTTCAATGTGCAGCATTGGGGCTGCACTTTGAAAATCTTGATTGGTCTACCACACCAATTCATTTAGCAGCTATCTACATGAATTCAGGTCATATTACGATCCCTGAAGGGTTCAAAGGGTTTATAGGAACAGATCATTAATATCTGAGGGAAATCTATATTAATGGTGCCAATTGAAACTCAGTTTCAAATTACTTTCCAAATAAAGCAAACTTTGGCAAGTTGACCTCTTTGACGTCAAACAAGAGCCAGGTGCAGGCTGGCTTACTAGGGTCGAAGAATGGCAATCGAGCTGAAGATGCCAGTGGAAAGATGATGCAAACGTTTGTCACCCTATAAGAAGCTACCTTTCCATATCCGTATCTAAAATAGGTTTCTGCATCTAAACAGCAATTGCATATCTGCATGAATGTCCTGATACAGTCATTTGTTAAAGATAAGTACATAATTCAATCAACCAGGAAGTGATCTGAAATATAAATGGCCTTTATGTCTTCCTTGTTTTCGTGTAGGTCACGCACATTGACTTTTTAAAAAAGTTAAAGTGTTTTCTTGTGAAAAAGACGTGGCGTGACGTGACAAACAATTTAGTATTTCCAATAGTTTCGAAAACAGTCGATATTTATTATTTAGCAGCTTGTAGAAGTGCCAACTACAGTACGTAGAGAAGGGACTACCAGTGAAACACATGTGATGTGAAGTTTCCATCCATGAACTGACTATTAATTTCTATTAAGACTGTTGAGAAACACGTACAAAGTTCTGTTGACCAGAAGCATGTTTTTGCTTTTTGTTGATAGGCGAACGGGTAACGCCGTATCGGCCCTATGTGTTCGAGTGCACAACAACCGCCTCAGCCCCACCCCCCCCCCCCCCAAAAAAAACCCAAACAAAATAGTGAGCGCTCATACTTCATATAGTACATGACTGATCTAACCTGAGCGCTCATAATTCATATTGTACATGACTGATCTAACCTGAGCGCTCATAATTCATATTGTACATGACTGATCTTACCAAACGTGCCATGCATATACGTCTTGTATGAGGGCGGGTAGGGTGTCCTAGACTAGTACAATATGTAGGTCACGCCTACCAGCATTTTTGGAAAGTAGATCATGTTGTATATATGTCGCATACACCATGGGATAATCATGTGGGCGTTTTCGAGACCCATTTGTTTATTATTTAGAGCTTCTTACTTGGTTAGTTTCATATCGGCCGAGATATCAGCCCGAGGTAACTTCATATCAGCCTGAGACCAGACGTTAAGTTACCGAGGTCTGATATCTCGGTCGATATGAAGCTGACCAATTAATAACCTCTGTATTTATTAACCCTTTACCTAACCTAACGGCCAAAACCGGCTTGCGCTATTCTCAAAAATCGCCAATTAATTTTCATTATTTTTTCATTTTTTGTCTCTAAAACATAGGTTATGACCCCTCATTGGAACGAGCTCGTCGAGCTCGTTCCAATGAGGGGTCATAACCTATGTTTTTGAGACAAAAAATGAAAATAATAGTTATTGAAGAATTTTTTTTTGCAAGTGTCGTCTGCTTTTCATGTTAGGTAAAGGGTTAAACCAAAACAAATAATTACAAAATATTCTCATATCTGTTACACTTCTCTAGGAGTGTTATTGTTTCACAAAGTCTGAAGTTTCCTCTTCTTCTAATTCAGCTATCGGAATGTCTCGTCTTCCCCACTTGGGAAAACGCGACGATCGGATAGCTTAGCAATCTCTTCCCCACTTCAACAAATCTCTGCATACGACTCTGAATCCTTGTTTGCGTTCAATATTCTGTACAACTCTCTTATTTCTTCTCTTCCTCCACCCAATCCTCACTCATTATATCATCGTGATTCAAAAAGTCCACTTCATACCACTGTGGTAACACAAGTTTTCCCGATTGTGTTCGACGAGCAACGGTTAACGATTTCGATGTGAACAGTTTGGTTGCGCCCAAACATCCTCAGCGATAACTCTTTTACCAGAAATATTTCACAAAAAACACGAGGAGACCTAGCCCAGTTGGTGTTGCAATCTATGAAAGGACAATGATATAGTGTCCTGTAATAATAGCGCACTCGTGTTACACCCTGTTATATGACCCGTGATTGTTCACACGAAAGTTTAACTGGATACCTGTGTCGCGAGGACACAACTCCCCGCACACACCGTAACGATGGAGGTGAACTACTTCGAGACTTTTACAGTTTGTACGGCAAATAGTTTTGTACATTTTCCATTAGGCATCACAATACAGTTTGAACTGAGAACGAACAGGTTTTGATTTGAAGAGGGGTTGTAGGAGGATGTTGACTCGGTAACAAATGCTGAATTTTCTGGTGGATCCCAGGGAACCATAAGAAAATCACGTTGAGAAGCAAAATTGAAAATCAGTTCAATTCACTGCCAATGACCTACCGAAGCACTCTGCGATAGAGAGTATCCAATTTCCTAACAATGTTACCTGACGTCATAGGATTATCTTTTTTCAATTCTATTCTTCATTTTGGTTGATTGAGATGTGATAATGTGGTGCAAGCTCGCAGAACACCAGTCTAATTCTATAAGGAATTCCACGATGTTGTGAGCTGCTTGTTTTGTCCCCCTTTTCGTAGAGTTTGCACGTAGACAAGCGTTGATATAATGCGATTTCGATTTACTCACACACATATTCATGTATTATTTTGTGATGGTGCACTTGCCTCCAAACTCTGCTAACTCTGCTTGTGCCGGGTTAGTAAGCTGAGGAGTCTGACACTTGCTTTCCGTTGCTTGGTGGTGCAGTCGGGATACTCTGCCCCCCCCCCCCCCCCCCCCCGAATAACTGCCCTATACGATATGAACATGGCTGTTGAAAGTGTCCTAAAATCCCAATACAAATGCTTGAAATATTCTGTTGCACGGAAGTAGTTTCCTCTACAAAGCTACATTCAGAGATTTGAATTCTTGCAAATAAGGCCAAATAAAAAAAATAAATTGATTCTCAGGCAATTTTTTTTTTTTAAATCAGAGAGGGAGGGAGGATTTTATTTTTACTTTTTTTTTTATTTCGTGTAAAAGGGTTGAGTATACTCAGTAAATATTTTTGCTGTCTTTCCACTTGAAAAAGAGAAAAGGTTGTATTTTAGTGTAATTGTAGTATACCTTTTATAACTAAGTGCCATAACAACAGCTAAAAGGATTTGTATTTTATTGTTCTTTTTAATGGTATAGGTCTGTCAAGCATCATGATCCATTAGAATAGGCCCCACTAACCAATGCTTGGGGTAGGAGTCCTTTAAAATGGGAAACATGGCTCTAAATGATTGGTTAAACTTGAGTTTATATCGGTGTTTCGGCCATTATTAGTCCTTGTGCAGAAATATATGATGACCTTAAACACCAGCAAATAAATAAATAATTAAATCATGATCCAGTATATCAGAATTTTCTTTGTTACAGTTTATGGGAGAGTGCCCCTCGGCACTCTCCCATAAACTGTAACAAGAAAAAACAATTTACTGCTAACATAGCTAAATAATTATATGTTGAGAAATGTGAAAAAATTACCATTCCAAGTTTTCACAATTTTTTAAAAAAACATGACATAATAAAAATGTCTAATGAGGAGGTTCAAATCCAACGAGGGAGGGCCTGAGAATCAAAACATTATTTTTTTTTAGCCTAAAAGCATCTTTTTTAAAACAAATTATTAGTTCATTTTTCGTACAAACATATTCGTGTATGATATCCCTGAAAACAAGTTGAAAGACTTTTCATACTGGATGACGAAATCTTACGTTTTTGAAATGTATTTGAAAATAAAATTTTAAAAATGTTGATGAACTTCTCTAGTTTGTACAAGGTTAATCTAGTATTTGTCTTCTTGATGTAATTTCTTTTATTATTAATTGTCTCTTGTTTGACAACTTTTACCAGTGGTATGAGGAATTATACATCAAAGCTGTCAACTATTTAACATCACAAACAGCACACATCACTGACATCTGTTTTTGTATATATCTACATCTTTGTATGTACATATACATGTAGAGAAGTTTGTTCAAAGTGCATTAACAAAGCGACCCTTCATAGACGTATCCATATGTACAGCGAACAAACGGATGTATTTTGCCTAACGGCAAATGGCGACATATATACGTACTTTCACAGTCAGATGTCTATCACAATCTACATGTAGGAGCGTGGTGGCTCACTGAACTTCACACCGAAAAGTTCAAGGTCGGATCCCCTAGGGGGTAACTGCATTATGTTTTTTGGGAAAGGCACTAGGGTCCGATTGCCCATGTGGGTGCACGGTGGTGCTGTGTACTATGGCGTCCTGCACGTCAATGGTGCACCTCTTTTCAACCAATGCTAACCCTGCTTATATGGAGTTAGTATGTTGGGGAGTCTGACAGTTGCTCGCCGGTGCTCGGTGATTCTCCGCCTTCCTCCACCCGTAAAACTGTCCGAGACGAGGTGACCCTGGCTGTCGAAAGGCTGACATTAAACCCCAATAAATAAATAAATAAATAAATAAATAAATAAATAAATAAATAAATAAATAAATAAATAAATAAATAAATAAATAAAATCAGTTGGTTTAAAAATCAACCCCAAATCAACTGGACTGAGTGAATAGGAACTCAATTGTCCGAACAGTACCGATATTAGTTCAAATAAAAGTTCGTGGCATTGTAGAATCTGCTCATCTCTCCATTGGCAAAGGATGCCTTTCACTGCTTTTACGCGTTCTAAATATTTCCATTATTTTCTACGATAAGTAAATCATTTTTTTTCTGCAGCCTTATATGGTAGCTTGAAATGTCAAACCAAAAATTTTAGATATCTTTTGTCACGACAGTTCTCACAGGATATCTCCCTGGAAGTGGCGAGGCTGTGTTATACATTAGATCAAGACACTATGCGCTTTCTGTGTTTGGGTGTTTCAATAGCAATTAGAATATCGCAACGCATAGAAAAAAATAATACCTACTCTTTTACGTGAAAAGAAAAAAATTACCCTAGAAACGGCAATAAATGTTTTACACACCTTTTTGCAGGGTATCACCCAAAACGGGCCTTTGGCGTCTGGACCAATAAAGGCGAGACTGGTCGCTATCTCAAAGGTCAGTGACTGTTAACAATATGCATAGAGCGACAAATACACTGGACGCTCTTATTTGAAACTAAGTTAATTGAACATTCCTCAAGCTCGCTCTACCGCTGAAGACATTTCAATTGACAAAACATTCATGAAACGAGATCTTTTATCTCGTTTTTCAACTCTTTCTGTCATCATTCAACTCTGCGTATTTACATGTGGACAATCTGGAAACTATCCCGGGGCGACAATAAAGCACATATTTTAACTACTGAAGTAATAGTATTACTTCAGTAATAGTATTACTTCAGTGATAGTTTGAAACAGAAGTATTATTTACAATTATTACAATTATCACAACCCAACATAACTACCCATATAGACGTGGGCGTAAAAACTGGAATACAGATATGTATTTTCCATATATTATATCTCACGTGACGTTCCCTTTCTCTGATTGGCTTGGGGTACTATACTATTTCTGATAGTTTTACATATCGTCGGTTCTAAAATAACCATGCACTATTCCTTTGTACTATACTATTACATATCGAGGTTTCTAACATAATCGTGCACTATTCCTATGTACTATACCAGTACATTTCGAGGTTTCGAAAATAACCATGCACTATTCCCGTGCACTATATATACCATTACATTTCGAGGTTTCGAAAATAATCATGCACTATTCCTGTGTATTACACCATTACATATCGAGGTTTCTGAAATAATCGTGCACCATTCCTGAGTACTATACTATTACATATTGAGGTTTCTAAAATAATAGTGCACCATTCCTTTGTACTATACCATTACATATCGAGGTTTCTAAAATAATCGTGCACCATTCCTATGTACTATACTATTACATATCGAAGTTTCTAAAATAATCGTGCATCATTCCCTTGTACTATACCATAACATTTCGAGGTTTCTAAAATAATCGTGCACTATTACTGTGTACTATATTATTACATATCGAAGTTTCTAAAATAATCGTGCACCTTTCTTTGAACTATACTATTACATATCGAGGTTTCTAAATAATCGTACACTATTCCTATGTACCATACTATTTTTGAGTATTTTACCTATCGGGGGTTCTAAAATAATCTTGTACCATTCCTCTGCATTAAACTCTTTCTAAAAATAGCCGCGGAGTATTCTTGGATCTTCGATTGACGGAATACGATTCGACCTTTTAAGAGAGGTTTTGTCGGAGTTCTATTTCGCTATTTCTATGTTCAAGGAGGAAATGCTTGTCTTGGGCAAGGTCTTTGGTAATAGGCAATGTACCTGGGATTGGAATCCTAGTAGGTTACGATATTCTTCAATGTTTTGTTCGATGTAATATAATAAATATTGAACGGTCGTTGACTATGCCAAAATAGTGTGGCACTTGTGACAACATACCAAAATATCAAGAAGTAAATATTTCTCATAATACAACTTGTAATTTAACCAATTCATTCTTGTTTGATAGCTCACTGAGCTCTACCATGGACAACTGAATTGGTTAAATTCCTATTTGTATTAACCCTTTGAACCCTAGTGGTATCTTCCACGCCAGTTCAATGGCAGCAATTAGAAAAGTCCACATTCATTATTTGGGGGTAGACCAATCTATATTTTCAACATTCAGCCTCGGGGCTGCACGTTGAATATGTTTTTTTTTATAAACAATATTTTATCCGTCATGAAAGAATTTGGTAAACAGGCGTATACCTATATATATAACTCACCGATACATAAAATATACATTCTTATTTTACCAATAATGGTGCGTAAACAAGTGCAGAGTTGTGAAGTTTGTTCTAGATACAGTCCCTTATCAATAAAAATTTCTAGCAAACTAACTTATGACTTTAGTCTGGATAGGACGCTTCAGTCGGATATTGGGATATAATATCTGACTGAGGAAACCTATTCTATCATTCGGATATTCATTGGAATCTCCTCGTTTGTTCAAGATAGTTTTGCGAGTATTTTCTGAGTCTGTTTTTGTTTCATTTCCTGTTAAGATAACGCTAATATCTTCAATAATGTAGTCTATACTTTGAAGGTATCACAGCAGTAAATATTTTCCCATAGGCGACCATTATAACGTTCAAACAAAAAATATTATGATCGCATCACTTTAATATTGCCATTCAAATATCTTTGTCAAGTATCGCCCTTCAGACAATTTTTTCTGACCCACAAACATAGGGTCATGCAACAAATAAGAGAGAAAACCTGACCGGAAGGGAAATACCGGTCACGTGCACATATTTTTCAGGGAATTCCCAACAAAATCACACCAAAAGTCATTTGTATTTTTTAGGTACAAAAATCACCCTCTTTATTCATCTGGAATATTCCATAATAATGCAAGATGTAATTAGAATGTTTCAAATGTTTATTGAAACAATATATTTTCCCAAGGCTGCTTATTTTTAGAGATTCCATCATTTCCGAGTGCAACATTTCAAGGCGGGTAACTCTAATTCAAATATTTACTGCAGCGATACCTGAAACATAATTTCTCTTTGGGTATTATTGATTGGACAGAAGAGAAAATAGTGCTCAGAATCCTCATATTCGTGTTTACAGGAACATTTCGGGTGATCGTGCAGAAATCTTTCATACATGTCAACATGTGACCATTCAAGTCGCTGCATCTTAATCTTAATTGGCAGTGCAATATCTGGCCTCTTCTCCCGCCCACATAATACCATGGAATGACTGGGTCGTTTATTCTTTGGATGTTTTTCGCCACCTGTACAGATTCACTGGTTCTCATATTTATATCCATGTCATTCAGGATCTTACAGCTGACGGCAAAAAAAAAAGAATCAGAATAAAGTTTAGTCCGACATTGTATTTCACGTAGCTCATTTGCTGAACATGACAATGTTGATTGGTCTACCCCACACATTTACTGAACAGCCATCCTATTAATGACGTTATGGCGTATCATTGTCCTGGCCGGAAAATAGACCGCTCTGTTTCAAAGGGTTAAGGGACAAGCCTTCAGCTAGAATTTTGATATTTGGACATCAGTATGCAGAAGGTTAAAGTGAGTTATTTTTGCACTTGCTATATATGCCATGGAGATCAGCACGTGCATTATAAACTTTGGAAGAATGGAGGTGGTGTTTTCGCATCAGATATAAAGTATTTTGTTTAATGCAAGTACAATTTGAAACGGTATTGCCTTGGAAAAAATTATGCTTGCGTCTTTGCTATATGTTGAGTAGAGTTACAAGTGTACAGTACGGCCGCCGTGGAGTGGTCACTTTCCACGGATGGGCAATATTTCTTCGGACTCAGTAATATTATATTATAAACACTAATTATCAGAATAATCATCAAAAATTTAATTCACGAATCATCGTGTACAACCCGTTTCTTCATTAATTAAAATTTTCGGATGATGATACACTGCAAAAAATATAGGTTCTCTTTAGAACCAAAACTGGTTTTAATCTTGTCCCTGAGATGGAACCGGCTCTGTTTGAACAGTATTTATTTCAAATCAAATAAATTTACCAAGATTAGCATTCAATTTTAACAGAATATTACATGAACTGAAGTAGATTCAGCAGTAAACTCGGAGCTTATTCAACGCAGTCGCCAAATATTTTGAAACAAAGGAGATATGATCAGTTGGCATATCGAACCAGTTTTGGTTCTGTATAGAACCAAAACTGGTTCGATATGCCAACTGTTCATATCTCCTTTGCTCAATAATGATTTAAGACAACCTCGTATAAGCTCTAAACTAACGGCTGAAACCCCCTCAATTTATGTTTAATTCTATTAATATTTAATGTTAATCTTTATAAATTTATTTGACTTGAAATAAATACTGTTTAAACAGAACTGGTTCCATCTCAGGGACAAGATTAGAACCAGTTTTGGTTCTAAAGAGAACCTATATTTTTTGCAGTGTAATACCCGGTAAACGCATGCGTGGACATCACTGCCCACGCGTGGACTACGACCTGTCAACGGCGACTGTACAGAATGATGTGATTTGAAGTTGGGAGTGTCCCATAGACCTTACATTTTTCTGAAGCACAGGTGCCACAACTTAAAGGTTTCATATTCTGTGAATGTGCTCCACAAAATCTGTGAAGTGAAATCATTTAGACTGTATGGATTTATTGGTGCTAAGTTCACGTATTTCAGCACAATGAATATTCATGACCACTCTTTGAAAAATTAATTGTTGGAAAACCAAATGTTTTTTTATTTGGTCTTATCCATATGTCTTTATTTTGTCCAAGTCTTGTTTGTGATGAATAAACCCCCACGTGGATGCTAAAAACGTCTGTTAGAGTGATACGAATGTACTTCTTCCATAGTTGGTATCATTTGTTGAAATGGGAGGGTTTCTTCCTTCACTTGTAATGAAAATAATCTATGGTCAACAAATGGTAACGCCTGTTTTGTGATTAAAGTTTGAGTTGTCTTCCCGCTGCGCAAATTATGCGAACATTTTTTCATTTCGCAAACACTTCTCTCAGGCTGTTTTTATTGTTCAGTGTTTCATGGTGTAAAATTCCATTTGTAGTCAAGTTAGATTTAGGACTAATTTTGACAACAACCATAAACGATAGGTAGAACACATATATATTATCGCCTCTTTAGTTTCTTTGAGGACCACTCGCCCGTGAATGTTTTTAAAACGAAAGTAATAAAAAATCCAATTTGCTTCGATATAAAGTGTGAGGCTACGTCTATTCATTCACTACATACATTAAATACCAACAGTTTACAAAATGTTAACAAAATCCTGTTATTGTGCTTTCATCAAGATTTCAAGGTGAATCCCATTACTATCACGCCCACTGAACATTACTGGGTGTGTTCCAGTGAATTTGAGTATAGGTCTTTACCGAATCGGGATATGAGAGGTGAAATGAGTAATAAAGATTTTTCCTCTCGGTCTTACATTTTGATGTAGGGTGATGCCTCTGGTTTGAGCTTTTTGTCTAAAGCGAGACAACCAATACAATATTCAAATTAAAATATATAACCACTCAATATAATTTCGACGTATCGAATCGTCGCGTCAAAATTATAATGCGCAATGTTTATGCTGTATTTAGTATAGTGGTCTCACTGTAGTCAATATTTAACAAATATTTCACGCGGTCGCGAGCCATATGGCAATTTGTGGATTGGCAAGTCAACCCATACTGTGTATGTTGACCGAAGCAAACATTAAGGGTTAACTGGCCTGTCAATAAACTGCCATAAGGGTCTCAACCTCGTGCAATATTCAATATATTATGCCGAAATTTCCTCTATTTAGAGCATGTTGCTTTACTGTACATATTGGTATGCAATATTATTGTAGTTTTCAATTTGGTTGAAAATAAACCACCGATGAAGCCCTTGCATCCACTGTTTTATTTCTCAGATAACATTTTACGAAGAATACCACGAACTGTTTCAAAATTCCGAGTAATAATAACACTTTTTTCAATAAACCACAGGGATGGGGTTACAGGGAGAGGCGGGTCCATCTATTTAGAGCATGTTGCTTTACCACACACATAGGTGTGCAATAATATTGTTGGTCTCAATTTGGTTGAAAATAAACCAACGATGAAGCCCTTGCATCCACTGTTTTATTTCGCAGATAACATTTTACAAAGAATACCACAAACTGTTTCAAAATTACGAGTAACAATAATACTTTCTTCAATAAACCACAGGGGCGTAGTTACAGGGAGAGGCGGCTCGAGGGCAGTTGTCTCCTCAATTTTCAAATCACACATAGTTTTTAAACATTTTAATCATTGTTCTAGGAAAATTATTCTCTCGAGAAGAACGTTTTGCATAGAAAAGTATACCGTCCTACTAGGTGGGAAAAACGCCCTCTTGAGAATGTTACGTTTGTCATCAAAAGATAAATTATCTGTTTACACCATCGACATAAAAACTTCGATAACTCTATTTTTTCTGGACAGGGTTTCTCTAACCTCCCAACATCAGGCTCAAACATTCTATCTTCACGAATGCTTCTAGCGTCCTCGATCACGCCTATAATATAACGTTCAGCTCCCGAGAGACCTGTCCATGTGCTACAGCTATATGTATTGTGGTCGGGATCGGGTCCACTGCATGCGCTGTGTCTGACACTGTATCAGAACATATTTTGCAAAAAAGAAAATGAGAAACTAAAAATGCTGATTTTTTTTTGCCTCCGAGGTTTAACTTATGTTCCAGAGTGGAAAGATTACCACTAGCTCACTCCAATAAGAAGTCCAAAGTTATGTGATGGGCGGCAAAAACTGAAAAAAACATTATAAAAATTGATTGGCGATTACTACAAATAGCATTGGGTTTATAGGTCTGTTACATTGGGTGATTGGGTTACATTTGATTGCGGCGCATTGGTTAGCGCGTCGGACTTCTGTAAGAACTCTATGATAAATTTTAATGATCCCGTGTTAAAATGATTGTACATCACAATACTGATAGCATAGGGACCAGGTGGCTCAGTGGTTACGGCATTGAACTAGAACGCCCACGGTTAAATCCCCACCAGAAGCAACTGCGCTGTGTCCTTGAGCAAGGCACTTAATCCAGATTGCCCACATGTGGTCACAGCGGCACGGCGGCATGGCGACGCTGTGTACTAAGGCGTACTTCACGTTGATGGTGCATTTGCGTTCATCAGTGCTAAGCCTGTTTGTACGGTACGTTGAGGAGTCTGACATTACTCGCCGCTGCTCGGTGGTTCTCTCCGGGCACTCCGGCTTCCTCCACCTGTACAACTGTACGACGCGAGGTGACCCTAACTGTCGAAAGTGTCGTTAAACCCCAATAAATAAATAATTAAATAAATAAATAAATAAATAAATAAATAAATAAATAAATAAATAAATAAATAAATAAAGCATGCCTTGTTGGAGGACAGGATTCAAACAATACCGCCAGTTTGTTCACCGCTGAAACACTAAGTTGTGGCACTTGTTAAGGCTGTCATACGCTGCATCAGATGCCAGCGTTGCGCGTAGTGCTATAAAATAATAATTAAGGTTATTTCTTCTCCGTTCGCCATTTCTGGACAGTGTGGTGCACATAATGTAAGCCTTTCTGTAAAACACACAAAGATTGAATCTTTGCATCAAAAATTATACCCCTTGATTGTGTATGTATGTTTTACTTTGGATCACTCCCAACTTCCACCCACCCACCCCCCCCCCCCCCATACCTTCAGTACAATGCGCGAACCACTCGCTACTATCATTTACGGTCGATAAACGGCATAGATTAAGTCGAAAGTTAACTGTAGAGTGTGCATAATGTTTTGCTTGAAAACTTGTACCCTTTGCTGAAAAGGAGACAAACAAATTTGCGAGCATGGCTTCTTATATTTCAACCCCACAGCCCCAGCCCCGTAGAATTAAATTCTGATTTTCAGCGTTATAAAATCCAGAATGGGGTTACCCATATGCATTCGAGGGTATTGTGAATGGAGATAATCATGATAGAACACTAGGTTTAAGGGTAATTGTATTAATCCGTTCAAATCAGAACGCATACATTTTTGCGTAAAACAAAATCCGGTGGTCGGTAAGCAAACAACATAAGGAAATGACTAATTAAGGAGAGTCAGTAATAATTTATTCTAACCGCCCAACAGGGCTGTTGGATTAAATTATTTCTGAACTCTCTTACAAATACAAAACGGTTTCTACCAATCGCTCTAGCCAAAATTATATCAGACAACCCCATTCAAGAACTTAGTGTTCTTTTTCATCTTCTTTGTGTCTGCCCGCAGTCAGTTCTGTCTATTATGGACAGGTGCATCGCGCACATCGTTGTCGGATTTCATTATGGGTGTGGTCCGTAGCGACATTTTCCAGACCTCGCTGTTCTCAAATACTACGTAAGGAACTTTAGCATGCATGGGGCGTGTCTCTCTCCACACAGTGGACATGCAGCCATTTTACGCAAACAATCCGATAGGACGGTACACTGTAACAGCATCATTTGATGCTCTCAGAGAGTGTTTGGACACATTGGCAAATTTCCCCATCTGGGGATTGATCCAGGGAACTGTGACACGAGAGATCAGCGTACGTATCCACTCAACCACCACCCTCTTGAGGGTGGGTTGGGTGGGGTTAAACTTAAACGGTGCTGTGGGGTTTAACGCAGTGGACCGACTATGGTTCGGCCATGTGGGAGAAAAATTATGAACATTGGTGCCAAAAAGAAGAGTCTAATGAGAGGGCTATATTACTAAAAAAACCGAACACCACATATTTTCCCTTCGATAACCAGTTTCCTATATATATACTGGCAAATGGGTATTGTTCTTTGGTGTGATAATTGAATGCGCCCACAACTTCGAATGGGTCCCTCTGGGGCGATGTTTAGGAGAGTTAATTACGACATTATCCACTTCATTCAGTAGTATTGTTACGACATGTTAATTAATAACCTCCAGGCATCACGTCTTGAAAATGTTCTCGGACATCACGAGTTACAATCACCGTTCAACCTAAAAGGTTTGTCAACACTGTACGAACAGGTACAATAGAATCCGTCTTGAAGATGTATTGGGGTTTTATGGCCCATATTCGTCATATTAGTATACTTCCCTCGGGCATTCTGCACAAAGCTACTCAGTGATATATTCGCCGCATTTTGATATGTTTATAATCCTTTACAGGCTCTCAATTTTTATTGCTTTTGTTGTACGACACAAACATATTGCTACAATAACAACCTGGCATAATCGGAGGTTATTTGATCCTATTTTGAAGTCAACAAACATACAGGGACGTAATCACGAGTTTAGGGATCGAAGTGGCTCATTGGGTAGCGCCTTGGACGTCAGATCGGAAAACAATACGTATTAAACAGAAAAAAAAATTAGCTGTTTACTTAATCTGCAACCAACAGTTAAAGTGGACAAGTACTAATTTAATCCAACAGCCCTCGGGGCTGTTGTATTAAATTATTACTGAACCTACCAATAATAAATACAAAATGGACTCTACTTTTCGCTATAACCAATATTTTATGCGCCAACCCCAGTCAGGAACTCGGTTGTAAATTAATACGTTATCCACTATGATCGGTATATTGCTACGACAAGTTAATCAGTAACCTCCAGGCTTCAACATGTTCGTGGACATCATCAGTAGCAATTACTGTGGAACGTAAAAGGTTTGTCAACATTGTACAAACAGGTACAATAGAGTAGTATCCGTCTTGCTGATGCATTGAGGTTTTACGAGCCATCCTTGTCATATTAGTATAATTCCCTCGGGCATTCTGCACAAAGCTCCTCAGTGATATATTCGCCTCATTGTTGATATGTTTACCATCGTCCACTGTCCATCAATTTTGATTACTTTGGTTCCACGACTAAAAACATTTTGCTACAAAAAAACTACTTTGTATGACCAGCGATTATTTGATCATATTTCGAAGTCAAGAAACATACATGGACCTAACAACGTGTGGCTCATTGGAAGGGTTTAGTCCCGGGAAGGGGACTTCCCGGGTTCCTGGTTCTGAAAGCCGGTCATGATACCCAGGAAATCTATAGCACGGAACTGGGAATCACGCATGACACTGTTTGATTGTTGAAGTTTTCTAAATTGAAAAACTGCCCCAACGTAACTTTGTAAGATTTCGTCAGCTCTTCTACGCCTGAAGCGTTTACAATCCTGCTTCCTGAATAATCTTTTTCACCAAACACATCTTCATTATCTTTGATGAATTCAGGAGAGTTATTTTTTGTTGACATTCATAATGCGTTTTTCTAAACTGAGTTTTTCACACGAGGCTGAACCAAGAAGTAGGGGGCGCGGTGGCATTGCGGAAACCGGTTCTCGTCAGATCACCGAAGTTAAGCAATGTCGAGCCCGGTTATTCCTTGGATGGGTGACCCTCTGAGTAATCGATTCGGACTCCCGCGTTGTGTCCTTGGGCAAGGCACTTAACCCCGATTGTCCACATGGGGGCACGATGACGCCGTGTACTAATCTAACCCTGCCTGTGCTGCAGTGCGGAGTTATGATGTTGGAGAGCTGGCAGCTGATCGTCGTTGCTGGGTGGTTCTCTCCGGGTACTCCGGCTTCCTCCACCCGTAAAACTGTCACGGTCATGATTAGCCATTGTGCATAAGTATGTGACCTTGAACACCAATAAATAAATAAAATAAATAAATATAACCAAGAAGTGAAGGAGAGTCAGATTTAGCAACAATAAACATGTCAGGCTTACAAAGTGTTTTCTGTTCTAATCGAACTATACATTTTCCAATCACAAAAATGTCACCATGATTGTAAGCAGTCAATTTCACGTTTGCTGTCTTGAGTTTATCATAAACATGGTTTGGCTTTACATTAACCTTAGCACCAGCGTCAATCTAATATTGAATGTGAGTGTCATTGGATATAATGTTCACAAACCAATCAGTTGGCTTAACCCTTTACAAACTAACTGAAAAGCAGACGACACTTAAAAATATTTCTTGAGTAACTATTTTTTTTCATTTTTTTGTCTCAAAAAAAACAAAGGTTATGACCCCTCGTTGGAACGAGCTCGTCGATCTCGTTCCAACGAGGGGTCATAACCTATGTTTTTGAGACAAAAAATGAAAAAAATACTGAATATTTGAATTGGCGATTTTTGAAAATAGCGCTGGCCGGTTTTGGCCGTTACGTTGGGTAAAGGGTTAATAGAATACACATGCACTTGTGGTTCATTGGCGATATTATCAGTGTCACATTCTAGTGGGCCAATGTAACATTCGCCAGAATTAGAGCCATTAGCAGTTACTAACCGAGTTAACTGATATACGACGCGAGAAACAACACTTTTGAAAGTGATTACGGCGTCCACGGCGTCCACATAAACTACAAGTCTTTCCACAAGCAGGACAATTACCTCTCTTGTGTTGCTCTGCACAGATTTTACATTTAAAAATCATTTCAGATTTTTGACGAGATTCATAGTTGCGATAAAAGAAGACTTTTCAGATGTTTTAGGACGATCACCCTTTTAACACTGTAAACAGTAGAACTAACGGTGGCTCTCTATTTTTTTGCATGAATTCTCGTTTCTTCGGCAGCATGACCAAGCTCAAGTCTTTCACGAAGTCCATTGTCACACAGACCACAAACAATTATAACTTTGACTAGTGAGTCTTTCAGTTCACCGAATTCACAAGGAGCGCAACGTTTTTGTCAGTTCGGTCACTAAATCATCTAAAGATTCGCCATCGGATTGACGGTAAATAAAAACATTGTGCCTGAAAAAAGTCTATTCAAGGTTTACAATACAAGTCAAATTTCTCAATTGTAGGCTTACATTTGATTTTATCACCATCGTCACTAAACGTAGACGTATTAGAGACCTCTTGGTACCTTTCACCGATGCATGTGAGCAATATTCGTTATTTAATTTTATCAGATTTAGCATCTTTCTCGGTTGCTGTGAGATTCAGGTCCAATTCTTGTTTCCACCGTTCCCACTATTTAGTGATGTTTCCTTCGAAACTCAATTCGGGTGGGGGGGGGGGGGGGGATTGATCCATTATGCATTCGTGGGTTAGAATTAATATTATTAGAATTAATATTCTGTCACCATATTATATTCAGAGGGTGTCTGTTTGTTTTATATCAGACAATCAAGCAGAGAGAGAACCAGAAGAAAATAATTAGATTCCAGAGTCCATATTTATATCACTCAATTCCTTCTTCCGGTTTTATACCGGGTACACAAAACACGGAATTACTAACATAACAAACCTTTGATCTTCGGTTTACAGTCATCTTCCAACACGTTTTAAGGAGCGTGTGATGTATTTTCCCCACACATCTGACCGTACCCACAGGCGAATCCATGAAATCCTACAGCGCAATTTTTTTGGCCATTTATTTGAACACTTTTACAAGAGGAATAAATTTGCTTTGGTTTAATTATGATATACTTAGTTTAGTTTAAAGTAGTTGATTTGCCCCGCATCGGTTACTTTTTTAAATTCTGGGTTTGTTAAGTCTACTATTGCGTTTCTCTCTACCATTCTTCAAGAGTCGGTTGTATTATCCACAGACAATAAAAGATCAAGTTCACTTGCGTGGAAAATATCGTTGATATATAACAAAAATAAAATAGGCCTAGGAACCGGTCCTTGGGGTACCCCAAACATTTTTTAGCCGAGCCTGATGTTTGTAAATTAAATGTAATAAATCGGGACCTATTTGAGAGATAACTTTTGAACCAGAGATTATCCACTCCCCTAATATCGTAAAGCTCCATTTATTGTAATGGTCTATAGTGTCAAAGGCTTTGGAAAAGTCTACGAAAACTGCTAGGTTTCCTTTTTGTTTATTATGTGTTGTTTTCTGATCTGAAATCCAACGTGCTAATCAATGAGTTGGATTTAATATATTCCCGGTTTTCTATAGTAACGGGAACGGGAATGAAATTACACCCATAACCAGGAACTGGGAAATGTCCCGGATAATATCATGTAAATTTACAAGTGTAACAAGACGCATTTATTTTCGTACAAATAAACATACTTTATTAGCAATCTGCAATCTCCATACGGAACTGTTCTTTTCCAAAGAGAACGCCAAACCCGCTTCCAACTCGTCGTCAGTCTAAAAAACCCTAGTTTTATCAGCACTACTCCCTGGCTTCAACTCCCTCTTCACTGGTGTCTCCAGTCTCATCTGCTTAAAGTAGAGGATACTGGTGACGACAATGAAAAAGGAGTTTATGTTAATGGAGGTAGTGAATAGTGAGTGATATTAGTGATTGTGAAAATGAAGATGGATAAAACTCTGAAGTTAGTGATCTTGCTGTTGAAGAGAGGAGTCATCCGGACCAGATTCGTGATCTGTTGAAAAATATTATTCAGGAAGCCAAAAACACACTATATTGAATAGATTCCCGGGGTTAAGCCAAATTCAGGATTCTCGTAGAATTCCTGTGTTTCTGTATGAACTCTCAATGCTGAATTAGCTCGGATGCAAAAACTTGATATAATTGTGCCAGCCATTGAACCACCATAATGGGTTAACAATCAAAATAAAGTTTCTGTAATTGCAAATATGCAAAATCCTCAAAATATAACAGAGCTACAACTTTTAATGAGCATAGTGAATTATCTGGGGAAATGTTTGCCCAATCTCTCATCTCTTACAGATCATCTCCGATATCTTCTTGAAAAAGATATTGAATGGCAATTTCATACTGAACATGAACAAGCTGGTGATAGTTTAACCCTTTACCTAAAACAGTGTTTTTAAAAAATAAATTAAATTTCACATTTTTTTTCGAAAACAAATTTCACAATTTTTCAATAAAACCATACAAATAAAGATAGCCATATTTGTATGATTTTATTGGAAACTTCCGAGGTATTGTAGGCTGTGATAGGCTTATTCTGGTTAATTTCCTGGACATTTTAACCGCTATGTTAGGTAAAGGGTTAAAGAAAGGTGTCACAAATACTACTGCGCTGCAGTATTTAATACATCTCTACCAGGGAAGATTTCATGTGATTCTTCAAAGTCACGACTTGGTGCTTTTTTTGGACCAGATACATGACATGTGGCTGCCTATAGCCTATGCAATTCAGTGTGCAACTACGTTAGGAGAGAAAAAGAAACATTCAACACATTTGAATGAGAAAAGTTCCACGAATATCTGTATGGTCATCCTTTCATCATTGAAATTGATTTTAAGCCTCTTCAATTCATTTTCTGCAGAGCATCAGTGAAACCGCTTCATCGAATGTAACGATTCTTGTTTAGAGTTGAGAAATATGACTTTGATATGAAGTATTTTAAAGGGACATTACATGTTTCAGACACATTATCACGTGCATCACTACCAAACTGCGATTCTGAGATCTTTGTGACTGAATTGACCATATACATTCTAATACTGACAACCTTCCAATAAATTCGGGCCAACTGGAAATTCGTACAGAAACTCAAAAAACAGTTTTCTCACTATTATTGTTCCTCATTCTTTTCACAGAGTCTAAAGTTTCTTCCACCTTCTCCTAGTTCAGCTACGCGAACGTCGCGGCTTCCCTACTTGGGAAGCCGCGCACCGGGAAACCGCTTTTTTCGCATAGCTGAACAACCTCTTTTCTCCCCACACAAAACGTGAAACATACGCATGTCCGGGTTGAGACAGCAGGGTGGGATATTTCTATCCCACCCACCTCACGTGACATACCCATTTGCATATTTTATTAGGTCGCTGGATCTATTTCATCATCGTCTGCACAATTGTAAAAAAACAAAATGGCTTCACGATTTCCCGCATGTAATCCACGTGCCATTCAAAATCAACAATGTCGATTTGTTTCAACCCCCATGTTTCTCTGCATATTTAATAATATCACTGCGCGAATTTATCGATCGATCAATCAATAATCTCACAATGCCCTTTACATTAGAGTTTGACACGCGCAAATTCATTAACCCCCTTAAGGGACAGTGTAACAAATCAATTTTTTAGTATATACCTATGGTATGTACCTAACTTTTGTACGATCTTTCCGATGAAATTGTTCGTTTTTCGAAAGGACTACGACTTGATAAATTGCGTATGTCAGCACGTGACCGCCAATTATCTATAATGACGTAATCCTCGTGTGGGGGGGGGGGGGGGGGAGAAAAATCATCCTCGATGAGTCTGAAGGTGGGAATGGGGAAATCTCACCCTCGGGGCAAGATATTTGAACTAGACCCTCGGCAAGCCTCGGGTCTGGTTCAAATATCTTGCCCCTCGGGTGAGATTTCCCCATCCCACCTCCAGACTCGTCGGGGATCATAATAATCCCTCTTCGACGAATCTTCGCCTTCGACTCTGAATTTTAGTTTGCGATGAATTTTCTGTACAACTCAATCCTTTTTTTCTCTTTATCCACCTACTCATTACTTACTTCCATCATTAATTCCTCATCATACAAGCCTCTACTTTCAACAACTCCGCCATGCCTGGTAACGCCAATTTTTCTGATTGTGTTCGACGAATAACAATGAATATTTCGATGTGAACAAATTGATTACGCCCAATATCTCACCAAGGGGGACAACTCTACCTTGGTCGTATCCGCCGAGGTCGGCGTCATATCAGCCGAGTTTGATACCGGGCAATTCTGATAAAAATTTTTTTTCTACTTTCAACAACTCCGCCATGCCCGGTAACGCCAATCAATTTTTCTGATTGTGTTCGACGAATAACTATGAATATTTCGATGTGAACAAATTGATTACGCTCAATATCTCACCAAGGGGGGCAATTCTACCTTGGTCGTATCCGCCGAGGTCGGCGTCATATCAGCCGAGTTTGACACCGGGCAATTCTGGTAAAAAAAAATTTCTAATACATAAATCTATAATCAAATGGTGTACACAGTGGATACAAATGTATTATTTACGACACAGTCTTTTTACACAGTTTAATCTCAGCCATTTGTTAGATCTATAATTATCGCATTCACCACTCCCTTTTTCGAAAGCAAGCCGTGATACGAATGACATTTGTCAATGGAATCTCGCGGAAATCATTTCAGACAAGTTGTTGCTTTGAAGGTCTTTTCAGTCTCTATCGATATTTCTGTGCTGATGAACAACGCATTACTTATTCCAATGAACATCGCATTACTTATTCTAAGAGTTTTAAGCATGCAAATGTGCAGCGACGCTGACCTGCCAAAGTATGTTAAATGTCCCATGACAACTGACAACAAACTTGATATTTAAAACGCCGGTTTGCGCCTTTGAATTGCGGAAATGTTTACCTTCATAATCACAATTAATTCGTAAAATAAAATTCATGCACTAATTCGGGGTCGGGGGGGGGGGGGGGGGGGTTAGTTCTGTGTTCGATTACTGGGAATTTTTTCAACAATGAAACCACCTACCTTCAAATATTTGAAATATTCTGAACTAAATCATTTCAACGAGAGAATGTGTAATAAAAAACGATCCCGATACAATATGATTTTCGGGTCAGTAGCTTCATTATTGTCGCCCAGTAACAGAAGAACCACAAAACATTACGGGGAAATTCATGTCGTTTCGCCACGTTGTTTGGAAATAAATATGTTTTAAATCGGTTTCTTAACAATATTATCCGTTGTGTACAGGGGCGCCTGAAGCACTTCAGGGCAGGGGATCAGACCCCGGAAAAAGGGCAATTACTCGCACTAGCAGCCCCGCCATTACATGCCGAAGCATGCACGTCTCGAAGGCTCGAGATGGGAGAATTTGAGAGGACTCCCCAACTCCCCCACTGAATTTTAAAGCTCACAGAACGGATTTGGGATGTCTTTAGTTTTTCTTCGACAATAAATCATTGAAAAGAAATGAGTGACGAAACTGGGAAGGGCATTGTCTGCACCCTCTCACCCCCGTGGTCCGAAGGAAGCTGCCCCTCTGTCCCCGTGCCTCCGGCGCCCCTAAATGTTCTGATATTTATTGGCAAGATAGCGATCTCCCGGCTGTAAACTCTATGTTTTCTATTTTCTCTCCTTCAAACCGATGCAAACTTTGGAAATCGTGACAGAATCACGAATGCAATTGCAAATAGCTTGAACGATTCAGTGTTCTCGCATTTCTCTTTCGACAGGTGGGATTCTGAAGTGATGTGGGGAAGAAAGTGGAAAGGTAGCGACCCGGTCGCGATCATGTAGAAATATTTTCTCTCAGTCTTTGTCATCGCAGTACTGTAGATCTCAGTCAAAAGAAATGACCAAAAATTAGGCTGCCGAAAAACATCATTCTTTCTCATCATTCTTAGTACGGCAGCGAAGTGGGTAGGGCCTCGACTAGCCTCTATGTGTGTGCTTGTATGTCTGTACCCGATACCCCCCCCCCTAAAAAACACCCCCTCCAAAAAAAACCCAAAAAACAAAAAACATAAAAACACCAGACTATATCTTTGTTCACAAAACGTAGTACACGAATAGTATTTGGTAAGATTTTAACACCTTTTGTACTTGGAAGGCAAACATTAAAGGTCAAGGTCATTGTGTTACAAATGCAATGATGTGGAAATATGCACCTCGGATGGTCTAACCCTTTGAACCCGAAAGGCTGCTTTCCCTACCCATTTATTTATTTATTGGTGTTTAAGGTCACATATTTATGCACAATGGCTGATCATGACCCCGACAGTTTTACGGGTGGAGGAAGCCGGAGTACCCGGAGAGAACCACTGAGCAATGGCGAGCAACTGTAAGCTCCCCAAAATACGAACTCCACACAAGCAGAGTTACCATTGGTTGAAGACAAGTGCACCATCGACGTGCAGTACGCCTTAGTACACAACGCCACCGTGCCCCCACGCGGGCAATGGAGATGAAGTGTCTTGCCCAAGGACACAACGCGGTTGCGGCAGGTGGGAGTCGAACCGAGGACCTCTCGGCTTGCAGCCTGCACCTCTACCTACTGAACCACCGCGCTCCCCTTTCCCTACCCAGAGACATCAAACATAATACTTTCGTAAAGTAGGATGGATGCCAAGTGAATGTGTGGGGTAGACCACAGTCTTAGGCTGCACGTTGAAAATATTAATTGGTCTACTCCCAAATAATGAATAAGTACTCTTTGAACAGCCGTCATTGAACTGACATGGGAGATACCACCAGGGTCTAAAGGTTTGAACATGTGGTTATGGAGGGAGTTGTTGGTTCAATAATTTTGTATTTTGTAGCATTTCTGAACATTCCGCGGAAAGCATCCCGACTGTGTCTCGTTTTTTTGTACTAGAAATTTGATTTTACTTCATTATTATTCTTTTTCTCGAGAATATTTGAAATTTTCGAAACACCATACATGCATTGAGTGTGCGTGTGAAAAAGCGGCCATATTCCCCAACTCAATATATAAAATATATTCTCCCTTTTGTTTACGAATCAGACCTGTAGAGCGTTCATGTTTTGATATTGTCGAGCCTATTCCCGTGGAGTATCACGTGCTATTTTTGAAAGAAATCTAAATTGTAATGGTCATTGAGATACTGAAACTTGTCTGCAACTTGTACTGAATGAATCGCTTATGTGCATAGATGAAACGAGCCAACAACACCTTTTGGCCTGGTCGTTTATAAGAAATATACCGGACCTGTTGTCATAACAAACAGGAATCATGGCTGACAATTTTCAAAATTGGGCGAGATTTACTGGTAAGTTAGCTACCCTTAATTTCGGAAAGCTGTCAGGAAATTTAACTGTAGGTTATGGGAATTTCATTTAACCCTTTACCTAACATGAAAAGCAGACGACACTCAAAAAATTCTTGAATAAGTATTTTTTTCATTTTTGTCTCAAAAACATAGGTTATGACCCCTCATTGGAACGAGCTTGACGAGCTCGTTCCATTGAGGGGGTCATAACCTATTTTTTGAGACAAAAAATGAAAAAAATAATGAAAATTAATTGGCGATTTTTGAGAATAGCGCTGGCCGGGTTTGGCCGTTCCGTTGGGGAAAGGGTTAAAACTTGAAATTTCGAGATGCTAGCAAATTGTATCATCGATGTGTGCTTTCATTTCACAGATTTAAGACCTTTTCCTGAAGAGGGGTATAAAAATACAGAAGCTGGCTTCTCAATTTTTTCCCAATCAGTTTGAACGCACCATTATTCTCTGTTGAATCCCATTTAAAAATAAGAAAACGGCGTTTTCACCATCTTTTGATGTTCTGTAATTTCTTTTTCTGTCCATTATATCAACAGTGTGCGAATCGTGACATATAATACAGATATGTTCTTTCCTGGAGGTGAGATTTGCTCATTTTTTCCCGGAAGAATAAAAACTTGCAAATTACTGAAAAAACACATTCGCTAAATAAAGAGCCCAAGTGTACACTTAGTGTTGATAGGTAAAAAAACTGATAGATATTCTTAATGACGTATTATCTGGGAACTAGTTGCCATAAAATGCCAAGTTTTCTTTTGTTACTTTTAATAAAGGAAAACAACAGACAGCTTAGAGAGCTTAGAGAGCTATCTGTTGTTTTCATTTAGTAAAAGTGACAAAAAGAAACATGACTTTCTTTTCTGTTGCTGCTATAGAGGTTTTCTCAACAATTTCTTGCTTCTTCCAGCGCGACTGATAATTTCAAGGGAGATAACTTTATCGAAAGTCGATTTTCATGACGATATAAGTCAGGGAGGCTTTGTTTAGCCAGATTTATCACAGATTATGTCTTTAGCCTTGGATTCAGTCATGGATAAACCTAAAATACATGGTTGTATTGGCGTTGTACACCAAAATATGGATTTGAGGATTGTATCGTTTGTGTGCTTTTCATCACCATCAAGGCGTGGAATGAACACAACTCGATTTACCTGGTATATTGCGCCAGATTTTGCCTTCAAGTAATCGTATACAAACTTCTAATGTCTCCTCCTAATCTCAGCAGTTCGAAAATCAATGCATTTCACAAGCAACAGTTTCAAGTTTTCTTTGGAGCATTTTTGTTGTATAAATTTCGAGACTTTTTTGGCTCTTATATGCCAATAATTGTGTTTTATTGACGTTCTCGGGAGCGCGGTGGCTTAGTGGGTAGAGGTGCAGGCTGCAAGCCGAGAGGTCCTCGGTTCGAATCCCACCTGCGGCAACCGCGTTGTGTCCTTGGGCAAGAAACTTCATCTCCATTGCCCGCGTGGGGGCACGATGACGCCGTGTACTAAGGCGTACTGCACGTCGATGATGCGCATGTCTTCAACCAATCTAATCCTGCCTGTGCTGCAGTGCGGAGTTACGATTTTGGGGAGCTGGCAGCTGCTCGTCGTTGCTCGGTGGTTCTCTCCGGGTACTCCAGCTTCCTCCACCCGTAAAACTGTCACGGTCATGATTAGCCATTGTGCATAAATATGTGACCTTAAACACCAATACATAATACATATTGACGTTCTCAGTTCGGATTTTTCACAACATTTGACCTCTCGACAGATGAAGTAAATGCGAAAAGGAAAAATGTAATTGTACGCTTCAGTTGTTACTCATGGGAGGCAAGAGGTTCACACTGGTGGCGCCATATATGGGAGGGGGGCAGATCAGTGGTTAAGGCAGTGGACTTCAAACCGAAAAGTCCACGGTTCGCTCCCAGCCAGGGTAAATGCGTTGTGTCCATGTGCAAGACACTTAACCTCGATGCCCATTAGGGGGCACGGTGGTCGCATGTACTGAGGCTTATTGCATGTCAATGGTTCACTTGTCTTCAACCAATGCTGGCCCTGTTGTGTGGAGTCTGCCAGTTGCTCATCGCTTCACGGATGTTCTTTTCGGCTTCTCTGGCTTCCTCCGCCCGTAAACATGATGCGATCCTGGCTGTCGAAGGTGCCGATAAACCTCAGTAAAAATATGGGAGAAGGGAGCATGGGGTATAGCATTAACCATTTACCTGACAGGAAAAGCAGACGACACTTGCAAACAAAATTCTTGAATAACTATTTTTTTTCATTTTTTTGTCTCAAAAACATAGATTATGACCCCTCTTTCGAACGAGCTCGAGGAGCTCGTTCCAAAGAGGGGTCATAACCTATGTTTTTGAGACAAAATATGAAAAAATAATAACAATTAACTGGCGATTTCTGTGAATAGCGCTGGACGGTCGTTACGTTGGGTAAAGGGTTAACCCCGCAGATAATAGGCGTTGTCTCTTTCCCTCTACTTCCCCATCACTCCCAACAATATCTGTTTTAAGTTTCAACCCTATACCTAACGTAACGCGATCAATTCTCACCCGTGCCATCTGCATTATATCCTTGGGCAGGACACTTTATCCCGATTGTCCAGGCGGGGTTAGTGTGATGCTGTGTACTGAGGCGTACTGCACATCGATAGAGCAGTTGCCTTCAACCGCTGCGAACTCTGCTTGTGTAGGGTTAGTAAGTTGGAGAGTCTGACAGTTGCTCGCCGCTATTCCGTGGTTCTATCGGGGTACTCTGGCTTCCTCCACCCGTAAAACTGACCGACGCTATGTGACCCTGGTTGTTGAAAATGTCGTTAAAACTCCAATAAAGAAACGAACAAACCTTACGAAACGACCATAGTGAGTGCTAGTCATAAAATCGCCTTTAAAATTTTATATCTTCAATTGTTGCCTCAAAACCCTAGCTTATGCCCACTAATTGGAACGAGATCGTTGAGCTCGTTTCAATGGGCGTCATAAGCTATGTTTTGGGAGCAAAGATAATTTTGTTTAGTTAGCAATTTTTCCGCGAGTGTCGTGAGCTATTTATAATGTTGGGTAAAGGTTTAGAATTAATTATGAATCTAGCAACCCACCCGTTCTGATGGGGAACCTGTCTTCGCTTGCCCTCCCATTAACAAAAATCTAGCACCGCCTCTGGTTTCGTATTGCATATTTACGAGTTAGATATGAGTATGATAAGTTGGATGCTGTGGAGAGAGAGAGAGAGAGAGAGAGAGAGAGAGAGAGAGAGAGAGAGAGAGAGAGAGAGAGACGTTGATTATAAAATTTTAAAATCTAATCAATTTGCCTTTGGTGTTCAGTACCGCACACTGTGCATTCTTCGGCCTTTCTACCAATCCTTTCTCGATCAACTGTAATTGATTAATCTTTTAACATGAGCTGCTTTGTATTCATTTTGTACACCGTCATAACCAGCAGGGTGTTTTGTGTTGCAAAAATAATTGAGATAATACGTCGTCTTATTATACATATATGTGCCAGGGGTGTGTGTGTGGGTGGGGGTTAGTGGGTTTGTAATCATCGACAATCGTAGACACTTCCAAGCTTTCTTCACACTGAACAGGGACAGCGGATCACCGAGACGTCCCTGGTTGAAGTAATAACATTATGATGCACCGCAGGCTACGAAAATGACCTTCAATGTCCCCAACTTTTAATGTCCATGTTGTTACCGACAGGGCATTTGTCCAAAATTCTCCGTAAACAAGAGGTCCACGGTGCCCGAAGCGCTCATTTTGAACAAAACACAATTTAAACAGAGTCCAAGAATGAGTCTACATTAAGCAAGCCATCTCCATAGGCTACACTCTCAATTCTTGAGTCCCTCAGGAGTGACAAAAATAATCTGGGCATCATGCCTTTTCTTCAGTTGATCATAAAGTAAAATGTAGAGCTCCCCTATGAAGCCCCTTGATACAACCTATGTGGATTAATCTTAGTTACACGCCTCTAGGGGGTACTGAATACAAAATTTTTAATTCTTCAGCAAAATGGCCAATTCCGGCTCCCATAGAGAGCCCAAATATTAACACAGGCTCTTGATTTGAACACAATTGAATCTGACTTCCTGAGAGATGTTGTGTACCGAATATGAAAGCATTCTGACTGTTGGATCTGAAGAAGAGAAATTGTAAAGAAATGTCTTCGAATTGCACTAAGTTCAAATTTGGGTTACCATAGCGAGCCCAAATATTAACCTATGGATCCGATTTGAACAAACTTGAATCTGCCCCCCGCCCACCCCCCCCCCCCCCCCCCCTTCCCAGAGATGTTATATACCAAATGTGAAAGCATTCTGACGAGTGGATCTGAAGAAGAAGATTTTTGAAGAAATTCCCTCATATTGTACTAAGTTCAATTTCATGTTCCCATATGGAGCCCAAATATTAACCTAGGCACTCGAATTGAACAACCTGGAATCTCGCCCCCTCACCCCCCCCCCCCCCTTCCACCCCCCGAGATGTTGTATACCAAATATGAAAGCATTCCGACTGGTGGATCTGAAGAAGAAGATTTTAAAAGAAATTTCCTCATATTGCATTAAGTAAAAATTTGGGCTCCATAGTGAGCCCAAATATATACCTAGGGATCTGATTTGAACAAACTTGAATCTGACCCCCTTAGAGATGTTGCATACCAAATATCAAAGCATTCTGACTGGTGAATCTGAAGAAGAAGATTTTTTAAAATTACCCTCCATATTGAACAAAGATAAAATTTGGGCTTCCGTAGAAAGCCCAAATATTAACCTAGGGACTTGGTTTGAACAATCTTGAATCTGCCCCTCATAACAATGATGTATACCAAACATTAAAAGTTTCTGGTTGGTGGTTCTGAAGAAGACGATTTTTAAAGAATATTCCCCATATTACCCTATGTTAAAACTTTGGGCTCCTGTAGAGAGTCCAAATATGAACCAATGAGCTTTATTTCAGCAAACTTATATCTGATCCCCCTATGAATGCTGTACACCAAATATCAAAAGATTCTGATAATTGGTTCTGGAGAAAAGATTTCTTTAAATTTTTGCAAATAGGCTGACTCAGCATGTTTTCGATGCCCATAACAGAACACCCTAACATAACCTGATGGCATTTTTTTACTATTCAATTCTACTGGTCCTAAGGATACTTCATACCAAAGATTAGCTCTCTGTTCCGTGTGGTTTGGGAAATATGGGCGTTTGAAAATATTTCTGTTTTTAGCTCCCAGGTTCCCATGGGGATGCGGGATTTTTTTTGCATGGGTCAAGTACTTATGACCCAATAATACCACAAACCAAGTTTGGTTCATACCGGACCATCGGTTCAGAAAATAGAAATTTTGGGCGGGGCCAAAAAATCTTACCTCTGTTATTACAAAGCCAGATATTACTTCACGAACTTCGTTTGAACAACTTGATTCTACGCCTCATATGGAAGCTCCATAGCAAATATCAAGTCATTGTACACACTGGTTCTTGAGAAGATGTTAAAAATATTTTGGAGCATTTTCCCCCACTTGAATTGGCCCAGTGGCTTTGGGGGAGAAGACCAAAACATGGTGTTGACGGACGGAGAGCGATGCGATTAGCTCAGCTTGACTTTGTCAAGATGAGCTAAAAATCATGAGTGTTTCTCTATATGGTATGTGTGTGCATATATTAGTCCCCTGTTGACACACATTAAAAGCCTAGGTGTGCATGTCTGTGGGTGGAAAGTGAGGGTGAAAGTGGGTATGGGTGTGTTTGTGTGAGGGTGGGTTTGGGGATATCTGTGTGCGAAATGATGTGTGGCTGTGATTATGTGTGTACGTGTGTGTGTAGATTCTTCTCAGCCTTACTGATCGACCTCTAAGAAAAAAATCTTTTAACCCTTTACCCAACGTAACGGCCAAAACCGTCGAGCGCTATTTACAAAAATCGCCAATTAATTTTCATTATTTTTTCATTTTTTGTCTCAACAACATAGGTTATGACCTCTCATTGGAACGACCTCGTCGAGTTCGTTCCAATGAGGGGTCATAACCTATGTTTTTGAGACAAAAATGAAAAAAATTAGTTGTTAAAGAATTTGTTTTGCAAGTGTCGTCTGCTTTTCATGTTAGGTAAAGGGTCAAAACATTTAATTCGCTTTGTTGATTATTTTCATTCACAAACGGAGGAAGGGCTCGGGATATTTATTTATTTATTTATTTATTTATTTATTTATTTATTTATTTATTTATTTATTACGTTTTGCGACACTTTCAACGGCTAGGGTCACCTCGTGTCGTCGGGCAGCTTTACGGGCGGAAGAAGCAGGCGTACCAGGAGAGATCCACCGATCAGCGGTCACCGAGCTACGGCAAGCATCCGTCAGACTCCCCAATGTACTAACTCCGCGCAAGCGTGGTTAGCATTGGTTGAAGGTAAGTGCACCATTGACGTACTGCACGATATAATACACAGCGCCACCATGCTCGCACGTGGACAATCGAGATTAACTGCCTTGCTCGGGGACACAACGCAGTTACAGCTGGGATTAAACTGTGAACTTTTCGATTTGAAGTCCAGTGCCCTAAAAACTGAGCCACCTTGCTGTTGGGGTTCGGGTGGAAACAATGAAGGGAACACATCGATACCTCGGTATGTGTGGAGAACCAGACTCTCTCAGTGTATGTGTGTATAACCATGAAAGTAACTTCCAGGGCACTGTTGTAGAATACTGGCATTTTTATGAGGGCTTATTGTCTCGCGTGCTTCAATTTCAGTTCGAAATAAATAAGATTTCATTTATATTATTTTATTAAATTGTTCGAAGCCCGCCATGCCAATGTATATTATTTTATTTTGTCACAAAAAGTGTACACAAATATTTCGTCACACTTTATTAGAGAGAGCCTACAGGCACTCGCCAATAAAGTGTGACGAAATATTTGTGTACAAGTTTGACTCCATAAATTGCATTACCAATTAGCAAAAGTCTCGATAATGAGTGAAAATCTGCCACCGTTTAATTGTATTTACACATTCTGTAGTACCCTAATGAAGAAATTCACTTTTTAAGTGTTAGTACATTATTAAAATATTTTATTTCTTGAAAACGATCACAGACTGGCAGGAAAAAAGACAGACGCATCATTTTAGGGCGGGGTATTAGAAATTTATTTGAACAGAAGTCATTGAAAGGATTAAAGTTTCATACTTACAGTCTGTTGGTAGAGTTCCTGGGTAACACTCTTTGAATATCCCTCTGTATCTCGTGAATTGCACCCTGCCAACGTTAGGGTCGTTTTCATACCCTTTGTCAAGTCCATTATCTTTTAGTTTGTCAGAGTTCACTTTGAACTCCAGCCAGTGGTCTGTGCCGAATGAGACGCCGAGTATGGCCAACGTTATTATGCTGATTATTGAGGCAATGGTGACTAAAACGAGTCCACACGAAACCATTTTCCTATCTGGTCAGAGTCCTCTCGTAGGTAAAAAGAGTTCCAGACCGAAAGAAAATAAACTAGTCGAAAGATAGAAAACAGTCTGTCTTGTTGCGCTCCCTTCACTAACAACCTACAGTTATGAATCTTCCTGAGTCAGTCACAATTGTCCCCCAGCTCTCATGGTTCACTACACCGCTTTTGTATGCGATTGTCATTAAAATATGAATAGGTGGATATAATGTTCGCGAATTCAAATAATATGTTCTCAATTCACAAAGGTATGCCAGTAATAAAGTTGTTGGTCCAGTTACAGTGAAAATACCTTGAAACTACTCCCTAGTGGATTGTTCAAGCGAACAGTCATTCGAAACAGCTGTTGTTGAAGAAAGTGATCGATCAAAACGCACGTAAAAATCTTGTTGATGATACAAGAGCAGGTCGTCATTCCATTTGAAACAATTTCTAAGAGATTATGACACATCCCAGAATCAACGTTTACTCAACAAAAGCTAATAATATAATCTTTATTTGTTTTGTCAAGAACGTATCACAAAGTTATGTCTATAAATAACGCTTTTGGTGCTGGCAGTGATGCGGAGATTTTTCTCTCTCGTGGTGGGTAGTGTATATGAGGGTGGTATGGGGTGGGGACGAGACTATAAAAGTTTGACACAAATTACACTGTATAAGATGACCGATGAAAGTACTTACAATCCAGCTGTCGTCACTTCTACTGTAAAACATTACGGGGAAATACCACATGTAACTCCTTTTGGCAATGTCTGCCTTTTTGTTCGACCGCGAGCAAAAACGGAGGAGCCCACACTTTTATTTCACTTCACTACACGAGAAAGCTTTTGGTTTGTCATTCAGAGTATACCAATTAATATTTTTAACTTGCAGCTATATGGCGGCAGGTTAACCTTTTACCCAACGTAACGGACAAAACCGGCCAGCGCTATTCTAAAAAATAGCCAATTAATTTTCATTATTTTTTCATTTTTCGTCTCAAAAACATAGGTTATGATCCCTCGTTGGAACGAGCTCGTCGAGCTCGTTCCAATGAGGGTCATAACCTATTTTTTTGAGACAAGAAATGAAAAAAATTAGTTATTCAAGAATTGTTTTTTTGCAAGTGTCGTCTGCTTTTCATGTTAGGTAAAGGGTTAAAAATATTAATTAAAAATTGAGTCTTCAAAAAAAAACAAGGAACCTATCGTCACGTTCGACACTATTGACAAAAGCAGGAATTGAATTGCTGAATGAGTTTCTTTAAAAAATATTATTCCCGTGTATATGAGCATTCCTCTATATTATAGGGCTGAAACTGTCATGGTATTTTCGTAACCGGTTAACCATGCCCAAAAAGCGTGGTTAATAAGGTTAACCGCGGTATTATGAAACTCTGAGCAGTGAAAGGCATTACCGTAAAATTTACGGTAGATTTTAATTGGAGTTTAACAAAACTTTCGATGGACAGGGTCACCTCGTGTGGGACAGTTTTACGGGAGGAGGAAGTCGGAGAGAATAGAATCACCGAGCAGCCGCGAGCAATTGTCTGACTCCCCAACGAACTGACTCCGCACAAGTAGGGTTAGAATTGGTTGAAGACAAGTGCACCATCGACGTTCGGTACGCCTTAGTACACAGCGCCATCGTGCCTCCCACGTGGGCAATCGGGCCAAGGACACAACGCAGTTACTCCTGGTGGGAATCGAACCGTGGACCTTTCTGTGTGAAGTCCAATGCCGTAACCACTGAGCCACCGCGCCCCCTACGGTAGAAATAACAGAAATTAGTTGACTGCACTTCTAGCGTAATTTTGACGATAGGTTTTTACAGTGTTTAATATGAAGCAACGTCACGTACAGTAAGTGACACATGGTGCTACTTGCCATATATGATACCATCGAAAATGTCACAATCTTCAAATTACAAGATAGTGTAACCTTTCTGAACTCCTGTTCATTGATGTCAACTTATCGAAACTTCAAGCAGCAACATCCCCCCGGCCTCATAATAAGGTTCCGCTCTACGGTTTCGTACTATTGGCAGGGGTAAAATTCTAAACATATAGGACATATGTTGAAACTAATGCCATGTAAATTGGAGATATATTTTAGTATCAGATTATTCAGATATATGATGACATTTGGCTAATTAATGGACAAAAGCATTTGAAATTTTGGTCACAGGATTGTAGTCTGAAGCATAGGAGTAAATTACCAGAGGAATTATGGGAAACAGTGTCTTCGGAAAATAGACTATTTTTTAAAATATCATTTTCACACAGAGTTGTTATCAGGCATGTAACTAAAAATGAGACGGAAACATATAATTTTTTTCCCATTTTAAAAACAAGGTGTTATATGCTCCAGGGTTAGGTAAGTGGGGGTAGTGGGAATATTCTGCTTTTGAGGCTGCTGCATGGCTGGAAACGACTGGTATTGGCGTTTTTCATGCGATTTTTCAGGTGGAAGCTGTGCATTTGACAATAAATTATTTCACCCACATTCAGATTGTTTATTTCTACTTAGTCAGATAGTGTTATATCTTTTTAGTGTATTTGCAAAATGTAATACATGTCATGGGTTAGTTAACTAGTTAAAGAATATTCGCATTTGAAGAGAATCTATGGCATGTCATTTTTGGAAATGCCTGGCAAATTGCTGAGCATGTTCTAATGAGGGATTATTGGTATATTTATATTATATTATATTTCAGGTGACATTCATTTCCTCTGATTCCCTGAGAGGTACTATCATATAACATCCTGATAATGTTTACCTCTAAAAAAAGACGTGGACTAATCTAGGGCGTTCGACTGACAGATCACAGAACACAGCGCAGCCTTTTAACCCTTCACCTAACGTAACGGCCAAAACGGGCAGCGTTTATCCAAGAATTAGGGAGACGACCCAAATAAGCTCTAAGCTTTCTGTCGAATCCCTCCTTTAAAATGTATCTTTTCTATTCTTATGCTGTGTAATATTGTTTAATACTAAGTTTTGTACAAGTATTCCATACTGGATGCAGCAAATGTAATATGTTCCAATAAATATAGTTTGTACTAAACGGGCAGCGCTATTCTCAAAAATCGCCATTTAATTTTCATTATTTTCTCATTTTTTCTCAAAAACATAGATTATGACACCTCATTGGAACGAGCTCGTCGAGCTCGTTCCAATGAGGGGGTCATAACTTCTGTTTTTGAGACAAAATATAAAAAAAATTAGTTATTCAAGAATTTTTTTTGTAAATGTCGTCTGCTTTTCATGTTAGGTAAAGGGTTAAGAGATTTATTATGTATTCTGTTTCGTTTTTTTATCTAAGTTCAAGAATGAAAATGCTTGTCTCTGGCCTCGAGGACACATAGTACATTCGCCTCCGGCGTGTGGACTACATGTATTCTTCCTCAAGGATCACTATTTTGGCATCGTCAACTCCAAAACGTGCAATATTTATAATATATTTGACAAAAACAAAACTACCTTTTCAGTTATTTCGGATATTTTGGCAAGTATCGTTTGCTATTCTTAATAGTTAAAATTAAATAATAATAAATTAAATGTTGATTAAAAAATGTCGATGGGTAATTTTGTATTCATCAATAGTGGGAGGGAAAAATATATGATCTGATAAAGTGTGTGAGTGGGGTGTGGGATGTCCATCTCGAACTAATTAATAGCCTTGCGTGTTGAGTAGCGGCCCTCGACTGGGTCTGGGACCGCCCATCATTTGTCAGACTGCTAATCAGTTCACGCGTGCCCCTAACAAACCGTAAAGCTCCTCAAAAATCAAGATTCAGTACAATCGCCATGGACTGGTCGTAATCCATGCGTGGGAAGTGATGTCCATGTACTGTAACCCGAGGACACGGTTCTCCGACATCGTTAATGCCGCTAATTTCTAAATGTTATATGTCAGATCAAGGACAAAAATCGCCCCTAGAGAGTCAAACTGTGTTGTTAGTAGTGAAAAGAGGTTTTTTTTGTATTTAAAAAGTTTTCAGTACACAAATTATTTTTGAGCCACGAAATTTTTACTTGCGCGAAAAATATTAATAATAATTTTCTGTTTCAGAAAAAATAAGTTGTGTAATAAAAACTTTTACTTCACAAATTATGTAGTAAGAAAGTTTTATTGCACAAATTATTTTTGTGTCATGAAATGTTTTCTGCAATGAAATTTTCACCACACAAATTATTTTTTCTGAAACAGAAAAAATATTTGCAAATGTAATTACAGGAAATCTCATGGTGTGGGGTGGGTGGGAGGAGACTATACCCCCCCCCCCCCCCCCGTCCCCCAATGTTTAGATCCATAGTAAATCTTTTGCCCATGGAGGCTAATCTACCTTTGGGGAATCCTGTAGTAATTCTTTGAACTGTAGTGGCTGCCTTTACTATTGTCATTGTCGGATGCTGTTACCGGATGACATCGCCGTTGTCGGATTGGTATGTGCGCACGTTAGTTCAGTTTTAAACAGGACGCTTTTTGCCGTTGTCGCGTGGTCGTCACCGCATCACCGTTGCTGGAAAATCGAACAAATGTGCACGAAGCTCAATGTGGTATAAGCTTTATTGTTGTATTGGAATGTCTTTAGCAAAACGTTGCTTCCCGATAAAACCACATGTCTTACTTATATTACCATTTATCATAACGTTAGTAGGCCAAATCACATTTATAATCACAATATTTAAATTAACCCTCAAGTAACCTAATGTTATAGATTCGGGTTATATTAGAATTATTGCCACTCACCATATAACCTCAGAAATACTCCTCAAAGACAGCTAGGCTCTCGGGGACGTCCAACGCCTCCATTGTCGTACTGTTGAGTTCGTACGGGGACCTCAGGCAATGACGGCGGATCTGCTCGTCTATCTTAGGAGTGTGATCCGTTACACGTCAATTCGTTCCTTAACCCTTTACCCAACGTAACGGCCAAAACCGGCCAGCGCTATTCTCAAAAATCGCCAATTAATTTTCATTATTTTTTTCATTTTTTGTCTCAAAAACATAGGTTATGACCCCTCGTTGGAACGAGCTCGTCGAGCTCGTTCCAACGAGGGGTCATAACCTATGTTTTTGAGACAAAAAATGAAAAAAATTAGTTATTCAAGAATTTTTTTTGCAAGTGTCGTCTGCTTTTCATGTTAGGTAAAGGGTTAATAACTCGGTCCGTATTCCTCACACTCCTCCCCGTTCCATTTTGGACGAAGTCATTACCTGATGAGGTAACGAGTTAGTAAGTGCGGAGAAGTAAACAAAGTGAGGTACCACCACCAATTTCAGCACTTACAAATCTAGCTACCCCACTCGAAATGTGAAAACATTTCGTTAATTTGTCTAACAGATGGTCAGGGCAGAATATGACCAAAAGCGACAACTTTTAGTCAAAGACTTTTAGTCAAAGAAAGAGGAGTATGTAAACTGAATGAGCCCATGGTGTAACCATATTTGTACACAAAGTACATTTCAGTACCTTTTCGAACAAGCACCCTGGGTGTCAATGCAAATCTCGCTTATAGGCATTTTGAAGAAAAGTACCATATATTGAAAATATATACGTGTCAGGAATTTTGACTCCCAGGAGACCAAAAGCAAATAACCTTCGATCGCCTGAATATAATTTCTGCTCTTAAACAAATACTGTGAAGATGCCCAAATTTGTTAAATTATCTACATGCATATATTACATATGTTTATACATCTATACATATGGATCCGTAAATCCCTATACATATATGCATCTACATCTTTATAACTGTTTATATACAAACATTAACAGAAATCTATATGGTACAGCCTACAAACGTTTTCATTGGCCAAAGCCACCAAAACAGATTCTGGTACATTCCTAATTCTTCTAATTGTCCTTATTAGAGTAGAAATCATCCAGAGTGTGTTCACCGGGCAGTGGCGAAGAGGCGATAGATAGGGAGAATCTGATTCCAGGAGAATTCTATCAGTTGGAACCTTTGAAATAGCCTTCAGGGTGACACTGTCCCTAAAAATACTATTTGTGAATCCCAACTTGCAGTTTGGCAGTTTCCGTTGCCAAACTTCAAGTTCAGAAGACGTCCCCATAAAACAGTGTCTATGAATATTTAAATGGGTAAAGCCCAGTTCTTCAATAATATGAAGAGTCCTCTCAGCCGCCTCGCCATTGCCCAAATCTCTGCAATGCAAGACAACTGTCTTGTTATATTTCTGCGCAAGAGGAAGTATTTTGAGCAGGAAATTTTCTTGCGCATGAATTTTACTTCTCCTTGCAGGCCACCTTATCTTTGCATGGAGGCCTACATTTACTTACGGTGGTCAGATCTATTCCGACCTCCCCAGCCCAATAAAGCGTGGAAGCCTTACCAGTGATTCCAACTTAGTAGAGTATTTTTCCACTGAACATCAGTCGACTAGATGAGGATGTAACCCAAAGGTCAAAAATATTCTTTCATCTGAAGCTAGATTTTCTTCCCAAAATCTCCAATATTCAGGGAATACATAGTTAGCGATAGCCCCGATCAGGATTATAGATTTAGACTCTTTGATGATTGATTCGATGTGTTTCAATGTTTTCTTAATCTTGTGTTTAATAGGAGGAGCGTCACCAGTACCAATCCTGTGCTCTACACCATCCATGCAGCCTAAGTCCAGGTCATGCAGCACAAAAACATCTTGAAATTCTATCAAAAGCCTTGCCAACTCTATTCTCTGAGCATCACTAAGATGAGCAATTGACCTGTCAAATAAATCTTTCAAGTGAACTGATATCTGTTCTTGTAAGTGGGTCAGCTGCTGTTCTTGATCTGTTTGTGACGGAGATGCAGCAAATCGCAAAGCTGGCGATTTAAAGTCGTCTAAACTTTGAACCAAGTTAGCTTTTTGACTGTCACTCTTCACGTCCATCAATGGATCAATAATGAAATCTTCTGAAACTTTGACTTCCTGTTGGCAAGAGGACTGTTCAAAGTCAACTACACTGAGAACACTTTCCTCTGCCACATCTTCAGCAGTACCAACTATTGTGTTCTGCTTAAGTTTCAGGTAGTGGTTGGTATCGTTTATGGCTTTCTCAACAACACTTTGTCCATTTCCCAATGACGAAGATAGCAAGATACCATTTTTTGCTGTATAGGCTCAAAAATATATGTAGATCCAATCGGCTGCTCTACATGCATCTCCACTATTGAAACGGTGTTTGGTGGGAGTGTAAATGATTTGGTCACCACCACTCTAGTGACAGGTATACCCGTATCTGTACCATATTTCTTGAATGTGGCATTAACAATTTCATCTCCTATAGACAGTGTACCATTTCGGAGATTTACAATGCAATTATTGGCTTGGAGAAAGTCTAATCCCAAGATAAATTCATCGCCAATAGGTGCCACACAAACATCCCATTTAAAAATTGATGAGCCTATCGTAATGTCAAGTCCTGGTATTATCTTTCCTATGACAGGTTGTTTTCCGATGCCTTTCAATCTAACCCACTTGGCTGTGGGGGCAGTGTAGAAGGATTTAAAAAGATTCTAATCCATTAGAGTAAGCATGGCAGCTGTGTCTATTATCCCAGTTGTATTTACATTGTTTACCTTTAAAGGAAGCATTAAGGACACACCATCTAATCTACTAATGGTTATTTCCGGCATTTCTGATTGCTCACTTTCTTTTAAATTCTCGTTATGTCCATTTGGTACCCCCTTGCACTTTTCAGCTAGGCCATTTTCCCTTTGGACCAAGTATCGGCCTTTCCACTCAGTCCTGTTTTGGTTAAATCTTTCTGGTCTTTATTTTGGATACCAGTTGTCTTATCTTCATCAGGGCTACTCTGTTCCTGATTTGACCGCCACAATTTGGGTGAAAAGGATCCTTGCGATTTATTGTTGCCTCTAAATTTATAATTATTTCTTTTCTGAAAAGGTTGGTTGTTTCTCGTTCCCTGTCTGTATTGAGGAGGTCTATAAAATATATCTTCTGATTGATATTGCTGTCCACCTAATTTATTTTTCATCATGTCAGCCATATCCTTAACCATACGTTTCAGGTCCACCATCTCTTTTTCTAATGAAGCAGGTTTTGGTTCTGACTGAACTGTATTGACTCTATAATCAACATTGGCAGCTTCACTTTCATCGTTGTCGTTAAATGTTACTTGTCGCTGGTGGTAGTTTGAGCTATAACCGATGATAGGGGAGCGCGGTGGCTCAGTAGGTGGAGGTGCGATCTGTAAGCCGAGAGGTCCGCGGTTCGAATCCCACCTGCGACAACCGCGTTGTGTCCTTGGGCAAGACACTTCATCCCCATTGCCCGCGTGGGGGCACGATGACGCCGTGCACTAAGGCGTACTGCACGTCGATGGTACTCATGTCTTCAACCAATCTAACCCTGCCTGTGCTGCAGTGCGGAGCTACGATGTTGGGGAGCTGGCAGCTGCTCGTCGTTGCTCGGTGGTTCTCTCCGGGTACTCCGGCTTCCTCCACCCGTAAAACTGTCACGGTCATGTTTAGCGATTGTGCATAAATATGTGACCTTAAGCATCAATAAATAAATAAACCGATGATAGCCTTTTGATTGGCAAAAGATGCTTTCATGTGCTTCAACGCTTTAATAATATTTGCTGGTTTCTTGTCCATTACCACTTTATCTGCCCCTTTATCACGGCAACCACTAAGAAATGCCTCTGTGGATATCTGCTCCACTGTGGTTCTATCAGAGTCTGGGTACCCATCCAATGTTAGCAAATGAACTCTTTGTGAAAACTCTTCGAGTTGTTCATCTTCTTTTTGCTTTATAAATTGTAATTGTCGTAGAGCAGATGTTGGTGCCTTCTTCCGACTAAATCTACGTTTAAGCTCATGTTTAAGACTATAAAAATCTTGGGTACCCTCTAATAAATTTGCATACTCTAATGCATCCTCTGACAGACAGTCATACAGACGGTTCAACATTTTTGTTGACTTCAGTGTCTGTCCTTAGCAGTCCTCTCAAACTTGAAAATGAATGGCTCCCATTTCATGGTGCCCTTTCCATTGAAGACTAGTAATTTTTGTGGTTGAGGACTTCTACTCGTGCTTCTTCTATGTGTACGACGATGCCTTCTTCTGTTATAATCTTCTTCACCAGAACTATTCTTATCTATATCTGAGGACCTTTTTCTATGTTGTTGATGTCTTTTATCACCACTTCCTCTAGATCAATTTGATGAATATGATGAATCAGACGTCCTATTTCACTTTTACTATTTGAGCGATGCCTCCTATGTGATCGTCGTCTCTCTTGCTGTCTACATCTGGACCGTGTAGAGTCACATGACAGGTAGTCTTGACCTCTATTTTTACTCCTAGAGCGATGTCGTCTGTCTCGCCTCCTTGTGTCTTCATCTGACTCTGAACAATTTGATAAGTCTGACCTTTTTGATTGTCGCCCACTTGTTCTGTGTCGTGCTTTATCTGTATCACTGTATCTGTCTGATCGGTGCCTTGCTTTGTATGACTCCTGTACTTTTGATTTTTCCTGAGAGTTACTTGCCAATGATTTCTTGTGACTCTTATGTTCACCATAAACCTGTTGCTCAGACTCTGTGATAGTACCATCTGAATGTGTGTAATCTGATTCCAACTTTGGAAGTAGGCCTGGCTTTAGCAAGGGACATTCTTTACTGGGAAGTTTGTAAATTCCCGAACTCTGCAAACCGAAGGACAGAAATGCTAAGCTTTCGGCTGGCTTTTTCTCAATTCCTTTCTCCTTCTCCAATGCCAAAAACAACTTTTTGCATTCTTCCTCATACTTAATAGTCAGCTCCTTGATTTGATGTGTTGCGTCTTTCTTCAAATCATCTATTACTCCCCAATGTATATTTATTTGCGATTCAGCAAACAATTTTGCAGATACCAAATCAGCCTTTTCTTTTCTCCAAAGTTGTCTCTCACGTTCATTTCTTTTTGCATCTCAGATATAATCTGATTAAGATCTGAAGGAGTTTGAGCTCCTTGATTTGATGTGTTGCTTTGAGCTGATGGGAAACCATCAAAATGAAAGGGGTTACCTGGGCTCCTTACTGGAGATTTTCCTGGCACTTCTAAAGTAATGATACCCCTATCAATCCAGTCCTGCCACACTGAGGCTAATATGCCAGTTTCTCTCACGAAATCTTCAATCCAATCTCTAGTGCACCTGTGGCATAACGACAATCAAAAAACCATTTAGCTTTTACTGGTCCTATATTTTGAAGAAACATAAATTCATCTTGTGTGATTGTTTGATTCAGTGCCATTGTGTAGAATACAAATTAACAATCAACAGACCTACACCAGTAAGTTAGCTTGAGTGTAATAATTTATTCACATAAATATTTTATTCAAAACAAAATTATTTAATTTTTCTCCGAAAAATATGTATTTAATTTTTCAAAGAACTAATTTCCATAATAAATATGAATTTAACACTCATTATCTTAAATATCACAATGTACTTTCAAAAATGATCAATTTGGATTACTTAACATTTTTTGTTATGTCACTTTAACTGCACCATACGTTTGCAAAATATTTACTTTGCTGCAACCGGTTAAGTTACTTTAACTGAACCATACTTGTACTTTTTTGCAAAATATTAAGTTTATTGCAACCGGTTGCTAACAACAGCCAAAACGATTACGTCCCTTGCTAAATCTGTTATTGTTTACAATTTAAATGTCCGTGGTTGCATTTAAATCTGACATGTTTTTTATGAAAAGTAAACAAAATAATGGCAAAAATTTATTCATATTGGTTGAAATATCAAAAAAGCGGTAATTTTTAAGAAAATCTTCAACCACACGATATTAAATTTCAAAATGAAATTCTATTTTCCAATCACTGAAATCGACAAGATTTTAGAAGGAAATTTGCCATCAGGGAACCCTGCGTTCTCCAAAATACCGTCGTTGCCACTTGTTATAGATTCGGGTTATATTAGAATTATTGCCACTCCATATAACCTCAGAAATACTCCTCAAAGACAGCTAGGCTCTCGAAGACGTCCAATGCCTTCAATGTCGTCCTGGTGAGTTCGTACTCAGCTTAATCACGGGGACCTCAGACAATGACATCGGATCTGTTCGTCTATCTTAGGAGTGTGATCTGTTACACGTCAATTCGTCCCCTAATAACTCGGTCCTCATTCCTCACACTAACATGAAAGGCAAACGAAATTGCCAAAAAAAATTCTTGAATAACTAATTTGTTTTCATTTTTTGTCTTAAAAACATAGGTTATGACCCCTCGTTGGAACGAGATCGTTCCAACGAGGGGTCATAACCTATAGCTTTGAGACAAAAAATGAAAATATAATGAAAATTAATTGGCGATTTTTGAGAATAGCGCTGGCCTGTTTTGGCCGTTACGTTGGGTAAAGTGTTAAGCTAAAGCAAGACAGAAGAGCAAACCTGCTACAATGTTAGTCGAAGCTAGACATGGTTGACAATTTTCGTCATTGGAAGATATTTACAGGAAAGTTAGCTCCCCTTAATTGTCTAAAGTTGTCCATAATTTTAACACTATGGGAATGGGAATTTCAACAACAAAAATTTGAAATTTCGAAATGTTAGCGAAGTTGCATCATTAATGTGTGCATCATTTCGCATTTTCTTGTAGAGTAGTATAAAAATACAGAAGCTGGCCTTTTCCATTTTTTTTCCAATCTGTTTGAACGTTTGACTATTTTTATTTTATTAGGGTTTAACGACACATTAATAGCCAGGGTCATATCATGTCGGTTACAGTTTCACGGGTGGAGGAAGCCGGAGTACCTGGAGAGAACCACCGAGCAACGACGAGCAGCTGTCAGCTCCCCAACATCGTAACTCTGAACTCTGCACCGCGGCACGGGCAGGGTTAGATTGGTTGAAGACATGCGCATCAACGACGTGCAGTACGCCTTAGTATACAGTGTCATCGTGCCTCCATGAAGGCAATCGGGGTTAAGTGCCTTGTCCAAGGACACAACGCGGGAGCACTAATCAGTCGCTGAAATGGTCACCCATCCAGCTACTAACCACGCTCGACGTTCCTTAACTTCGGTGATCTGACGAGAACCGGTTACCGCGACGCCACCGCGCCCCCCGTTTGACTATTATTCTCTGTTGAAATCCATTTAAAAACACGAAAACGGTGCTTTCACCATCTTTTAATGTTCTGCAACTTTTTGTTTGTTCATTATATCAATAGTGTGCGCATTGTGACATTCAATACAGATATTAACCTTTACATTAATATAATAGCCTGGGAGGTAAGATTTGCTACTTTTTTCCTAGGTAGAATAAAAAAAACTTGCAAATTACTGTAAAAACACATTCGTTAAACAAGGAGCCAAAGTGAACAATCACTTCAAATAAGCTTGCCATGAAAGCCAAGTTTCCTTTTGTTACTTTTAATAAACGAAAACAACAGACAGCTCTGAGAGCTGTCTGTTGTTTTCCTTTATTAAAAGTAATAAAAAGAAACGTCGCTTTATATTCTACTCATGTCATAGGTATTTTCTCAACAATTACATGCTTCGAAATTGACCTTCTTCGCCTGTCGAATAATTTCAAGGGAGATAGCTTTATTGAAAGTCGATGTTCATGACGAGATAAGTCAGGAATGATTAGTCCAAACTAGAAAGGAAGGTCTGTAATTTAATATTGGTGTATGGGACGGTCTGATCAGTCAGGCCTTACCATACCCTAAGATTAAATGACGGCCCTGTATCATGTGCGAACTAAACTGATACACATTTAATCGACCCACCATTAATGTAAATGACCAATTATTTAACCAGTTCCGAATTCAGTTGGAAATGTGATTGCCAGAAATGAATAAATGTGGATCAGAGATTAGTAATTGATAAAGGTATACGGTTAATGTTTCAATCTACCCTCCATAGACAGTGGGACCTCGAACTGTTTATAATAAATCGGATAATTGTCGCTCGTAACCCACTTTCCACTGTACACTATCTTGTCCGACTAAATGTTTTTCGGCCTTTTCTACGACTTCTCCCAGTTATCATGAACAAACCAAGAACACCCAACGGTCGTGAAATACACCACTTTAAAGCTTATTCATTCCCCTTTCCATTGACACAGGGTACTGTTGGATACGTTATGTGAATCAAATTTGAGGGTGGTATAACGAAGATGAGTGCTATCGTTTTCGAAAAGCGAGTTGTGTACCTTGTTAATACTTATATACCATTATGGGGGGCACGTCAGCATCGATTCAAAAATGCTATCAAATATCATTTTCCTTTCGATTTCACTGCTTGTGCCGAGTACCTGTGCTACAAACTGATATCTACACAGATGGATTGCAGTGGGTGAAAAACGTTGCCACCCAGTCTGCCCCTTCCCTCACTCCACCCCAACACTACCCCACCCCACTCCACCTCCTAAGTTGACGTCAAATCAGTCAACGCGGTAACTCGTCTCAATCCACGACGTTTCATGACGTGAAAACTGTTTCGCAGTATCGTAACAGATTTCACTTCATCAAACGACATTACTAGTTACCCCGTGTCTGATCACGTGGTACGGGTTTTTACCTACCCGAAGCCAGCCGTATCCCATGAGGCCCTTGGCCTCATGGGATACGGCTGGTTTCGGGAAGGTAAAAACCCATACCACGTGATCAGACACGGGGGTAACGAATTTATCTATTGACTTTCCGTTTTAGAAGTACAATCTATTTCATGTGTGAACACACACAGCATGAGATCTTTTATCTTCCATTGTTGAGCCATACAGGTTTCTGTGGAATTTTTGTGCAAAAGAGTTTTTTGTGAAAATTTGCCGATATGACTGGTATAAAAAAATTATTGAATTTCTTTTTTTCTGATTTGTCTCAAAAACAGAGCTTATGAACCCCACATTGGAGAGTACTCGACAAGCTCATTCCAATAAGGGGTAATGAGCTATATTTTGGAGATAAAAAATTAAAATATAATACATGTACACTCTAAAACTGGAATGACGATTTTACTTCCGCCTTCCAGTTATTGGTAAATTGATTTCGATGAACGCGTCTTCTACGGGGCATGGACAATTTGTAGATTTCGGAACGAGGCTTCCACTGGGTATGGGAAATTTGTCAGTGACTGGGCGGACGTATCGTGGGTTTCAATGAATATGGTCTCATACCACGTATCTATCAACCAATCAAATCAAAAAATTCACTTTAGTCAATAGATAAGGTTTTTTACCTAGTAGGAATACCAATAATACTGAATCAAATTTCCAATTTCGTCACTTGTTTTTATCAATAATAACTAAAATATGTTATAGATATTCAATTTGGGTTGCCACGAAAAATGCGCACACGATCAGCAAATTCATTTTCACTGACATAAAAGTATATACTCTTTAAAAAGTGAACGGCGATTGCGAGGCATGGGAATTTTGAAAGCGTTCGAGAAATTTTAACTTATTGAGCATTCTTTATTTTAACAACTTCCACCCCAACTCTACCTCATTAAGATGACGGTGGTGGAGACACTATTTATGAACACCGAGCGTCTCAGCAATCACGTTTCATATAGATCAGTGGACTTTCAACGCAATAGGAAGTAGTGACGTCACGGACGTGCTTGGCCTCAGACCGATAATCGAATAGTCTAGATTTTCATTTTCTCCCCGACGACCATTGCATTTTTCAGTTTCATTGCACTAATGGTATCACTGAACTAAATATATCGGAAATGATAATCTAAACAGACATGAGTTTCCGATAAATTCTCCAGTGGTTGTGGGACCGTGTGCCACTTGGTCTTTACCTCTTATCTTCGCCACGCGATGGATATGTCTTGCTGACATCGATTGAACACGACTATTGTAAAAAAGTCCTGTTTGGCTTACAGATACGCGCGCTCTGCCCTCCCCTATAAACGTGAACAGTTTTACATATTGACCACAGAACGATCTGAACACTTAGAGGAATAAGCTCAAAATCATTTTGCTGGAGCGCAGTGGCTTGGTTTTTAGATTGAACATCAAACGGAAAGGTCGACGGTTCGATCCAGGCCAGCAGTAACTGCGTTGGGTCCTTGGACATGCCATTTAATCCCGATTGGCCATGTTGACGCTGTGCACTTAAGAGTACTGCATGTAGATTGTGCCTTCAACCGCGGCTAACCCTGCTTGCTGCTCTTTGGTTCTCCGGATTCCTCTACCCGTAAAACTGTCCGATATGATGTGACTCTGACTGCTGAAAGTGTCGTAAAACCCCAATAAATAATACAAAACAGTCTATCAACTCACAAAATCTATAATCTGTGTTGGAGAGAAAGAAAAGGAATTCGAAGAGGGAAGAACAGTGGGTTATGTTAACCCTTTACCTAACGAATCGGGAGCGCAGTGGCTCAGTAGGTAGAGGTGCAGGCTGCAAGCTGAGAGGTCCTCGCTTCGAATCCCACCTGCTTCAACCGCGTTGAGTCCTTGGGCAAGACACTTCACCCCCACTGCTCACGTGGGGGCACGGTGACTTGTGTACTAAGGCGTAGTGCGTGTCGATGGTGCACTGTCTTCAACCAATGCTAACCCTGCATGTGTGGAGTTAGTATGTTGGGGAGCTGACAGTTGCTCGGTGGTTATCTCCGGGTACTCCGGCTTCCTCCATCCGTAAAACTGTCGAGGTCATGATTAGCCATTGTGCAGACATATGTGACCTTAAAACACCAATAAATAAATAAATTACCGAACGAATCGCCCGCATCCGCCCGCGTAATATGCAAATTCAACAACTGAAAAAATATTATTTTTCAAATACTTTCAACAAAACCATATCATGTGACCCCTCGTTGGAACGAGCTCGTTCCAACGAGGGCTCACATGATATGGTTTTGTTGAAATTTTTGGGAAAAATTAAAAACATGGTATTTAAAATAATAAATTTTGAGATCGACTGCGTTGGATAAAGGGTTTTAACCTTTTCAACACTGAGCTCCTGATTGATATCGATGATGAATGAAAAGTTTCAACGCGCCGAGAAGCGCACAGGGACGATGTGGGATTTGAAATTCCCTGCGACCTGAATAACTTTATTTGCTTATAAATCCACGACAGTCGAGAGCGATAACCAATAAACTTATCTGATTTGAGTGTACGCACTAGTAGTGGGGTACTGGTGCCAGACCTCTGAGAACCTCGAACTGGAAGGTGACTATGAATTGTGCATAACTACAATAATTCTGTGTTTTATTTAGAAATCTGGAGATATTTCTTGTAATACTGAATGATATCGTACTAAATATAAAATAATTTATAGCAAAGTGAGCGATTCTATTTTGTATTCATCAAGATTTTCAGTTAAGAAATGAATCATGACTGTTCGAAATCCACGAGGTGATGAAAAAAATTGGTCACGTGCAAATTCCAGGAACCGCGAAGCGGTTCATGGCAAATTTGCGCGTGATCAATTTGCTTCATCGCCTCGTGGATTTCGAACAGTCATGCTTCAATTCTTATGTTTATTCCCTTCATAAAACATAATTATTTTATGTTCCGAACTGATTACCACACGCAAAAATGGTACAACATGGACTGCAAGACTAAATATTAAAAAAAAAACAGTAAAGGGGGGCGAATTAGTTATTCTGAATTCAGTGAGTGAAACTCCTACAAACCCTTCCTATGTGAAAATAAAGCTATTCCTTTTCTCCCCCCCCCCCCCCCCACTACATGTGTAACATGCGTGTGTCCCGGGTGAGACACCAGGGAGAGACAGATGTTTCTCCCCCCATTGCATGTGTAACATACGTCTGTCCAGGGTGAGATAGCAGGGAGAGACAGATGTATCCCATCCCACCCACGTGACGTTATACATTTATAACGTTATTATGACGCGATGCATAGTATTTGGCTACCAGCTAATTCATATTGACGTCATCAGAATGCCGTGTGTTCAAAGTTTGATTCTCTAAAACTCTTTAAACCCCAAGATGCCACCGTTCCTAATTGATTTCGTGGTATATACCTTTGGTATATACGTAACTTTTGCATGCTCTTTCCGATGGTGTCATTAGTTTTTCAAAACAACGAATACCAAATGAGCTGATTATATCAGCACGTGACCGCCGATTACCTCTGGCTAACGTAACCGCTGTATGGTGGGGGGAGAAAAATAATCCCTGATGGGTACGGGTGTGGGATGGGAAAATCTCACCCTCGTGTCTGGCCCAAATATCTTGCCCTCGGGTGAGATGTACCCATCCCACACCAGTACCCATCAGGGATTATAATAATCCCACCCCACCCACGTGACGTTATACATTTATAACGTTATTATGACGTAATACATATCGTATCAGTTTCTTGCTACCAACTAATTTATATTGACGTCATCGGAATGCAGTGTGATCAAAGTTCGATGCTCTAAAACTCTTCAATCCTCAAGCTGCCATCGTTCCTAATCGATTCCGTGGTATATACCTTGGGTATATACATAACTTGTGCATGCTCTTTCCGATGGTGTCATCAGTTTCTCAAAACAACGAATACAAAATGAGTGGCTCGTGAAGCTTCGGGTCTGGTTCAAATATCTTGCCCCTCGGGTGAGATTTCCCCATCCCATCTCCAGACTCATCGGGGATCATAATAATCCCGTGGTCTTGTCTCACTCCTGTGTGTACATCACTGCCAGAAGAGAATATAGTTGAAGCCCGTACAACAATATTATACCAAGCAGATTTCTCTCGGGAACCTCCAAGTGATAACAGAAATGTAGTTTATCTTTTATTTAGCTGATGAAATCCCGTGTTAAATGACACACTGTTGGAAAGGGCTCATTGAGCCCTTTCCAACAGTGTGTCAGGTATCCTGATATCCCACTTGAACAAACAGAACACACCCGGAATAAGGAGCAGTATAGTGGATTGCCCAAATTGGCTTAGGAACAGGCCTTGGCTATAAAGCGGTTAGGAACAGACCTTGGCCTTAAGACGGTTCAGTGCATAGAATGGCAAGATGCGGATGAACCGCTTGCATTAAAACTATATTATAACGTTTGAGCCTGTTTCTGCAGCTATTCTTATGCGCAGCTGTTATAGCTGCAATAACGTTATTTGTTGTGAAAGGCCGCAATTCACTGTATTGTGTTCGTGTATGTACCTGTGTTTACCAACACATCTGCTTTCTAATATCGATTGGCTTTGCTTATAAATCTATAAAACATACATCGGCATAGCACGCAATTCACCTACATCTATCGATGAAGTCATTTTTCTCTCAACGGGTGGGAACTTGTTGTAAACGTAATTGGTGACTTCGTGTATTTCATAGTGATCGGGTTGTACTTTTTATGGAGTACACACATTCATCATTCGATGTTTATCATAGTATGATTAAAAGTCGATGTTATGATTTATCAAATAGGCTACACACAGTTGATAAGCCATATTCTCGTTTTCATCAGTAAATATTTGATTTTATTTTTATGTTATAGTCTGTTTTTCGCTTCTCTTTTTAGTGGGCACATTTAAAGAAGGCGGGACAAAAGTAAACAGAATGGCACAATATGGTTTCAACCGTCTCGACTAAAAAATCATGCAATATACTTGAGGTGTGACGTTATCGATGCATTTTATGTGGGCTACGAAATGTCAAATCGCAACATCGTGTCAACTCTGTGGGATTTATGTCAGGATGAACGTGTCGTCAAATCGAACGCTAAGACAGGGGAATCACGTTGCACCCTCAAAGCGTCGAAAAACTAATGCGATTTTGATCAAATACGAAAGTCATTAGTGGGCTTCAGTGTACACGATTGTGATCAAAAGAGTGGAGTGAGAATTTCGACCTGATCGCGACGCAGTCGCGATCCGATGTAAATCCTCTGTCCATTCTCCTACCAACAAAACACTAGAACCTCACTCGTCGAAAGAGAAATGCGAAAACATTGAATATAAAGTGTTTTAGTTTTAGTTGGTTTTTCTTTTTTCATGGGCAAGGCACTTAATCTTGATTGCCCACGTGATTGCACTGTGGCGCTGTGTACTAAGGCGTATTGCACTTCTCTTCAGCCAATGCTAACCCTGCCTGTGAGGAGGTACTACGTTCGGGAGTATAACAGTTGCTCGCCGTTGCTGTGTGGTTCTCTCCTGGTACTCCGGCTTTCATCAACCGTAAAACTGTCCGACTCGAGGTGATCCTGCCTGTCGAAAGTGTCTTTGAACCCCAATAAATAAATAATAAATAAATAAATTTATTAAATCTTATTCAACTAATGTAAGTACGCCGCGACCAGGTGCGATCTGATCGAGAAAAAGTCCACTTTTATGATTACAGTACTATACAGTTAAAACTAGAAGTCCTGTCATGAAATGCGCACAAATAGCATGTCGATCTGCGCTTTAATCTATGCGTTATGACAGTAAGGCCATCAAATTCTGTACATATGGCCTGTGCACAAGCAATGTTTTAGCCAATGGACCTTCGGATAACCCGGAGGTCCATTGGCAGAAACATTCGCTGTGTTTGCTGTAAGAAACCAGGAGAACCTGTCGTGCTTTGGATGCCATTTGATATGGCAATTGCGCGCAATTCCTACGCACACTTAAGCCTAGATAAGCGCACAGTTCGCGACAGGACTTCTAGTTTTAACTGTAGGTGTACTGATTTTACAAAACTAAGAAGGCGTGGTTCAGAACGGCGACAGAAAGCCATTCTGAATAATTACGGCATATAATTATATGAATAAACTGAATAAATTCGAAGACTTTCTGGCCAGCAAAGAAGCTCAAAAAAGTTGGGTTCACCACTTCCAACTCACTAACCACAAAACCAAAGCAGCCACAAGAACCACTTAGCAATTCCGCTTCCTTAAAATGGCCAGGGACAAAATTAGGTGTATATTTGGAGGAGTTGATAGAGAGAGATGTCATCCTAAAATTCTACAAAGCCTTCATAAGTTCAGTATACAGATCCCTGAACAACTTTTACGTCATCAATCGTCACCGATGGGAGGAGTTACACACATGGATTGACTTGACATCATCTTGACTATTTAGCAATCAAGTTCTAATATAGATCAGTGGCACAGTCTTGGACTATGGCGTCGTCATCACCAGCAATCAATATAAAACGAACACCCAAAAGCTTCAAGCTGTTCCAAACCATGCGCCCCGCCCTTGTCCTACTTCACACAACCGTAGAAACTACCATGACCTAATTTCATGTAAAAATGACCTGAAAAAAATGCAGCTGTTGAGTTTTGTGTCATCCCTGTAACGCGCAACTCTGTTTTTGGTATGTTATCACATAATGATCGCCAGCTGGCCGAAAGACATTCACGAGGTTGAACAAACTGCTCACGTTCACGTAGCATCGACGGGTTCCAACGCAGGGCAGGTTGTTCAAATTCATGAATAACATCAGCGAATTTGGTTACTGACTTACACACTGATTTATATACGTTTTCACGACACTTAGCAGGATAGCTGAATACACTGAGTTGATGAGAACGTCCTATTTTGTCTCCTCTTGTTTTTTAAATTGGCTCATATGGCAGCCAGTCTGAATTTCTCCCCTACACCGTACATATCACCTTTATGAGCCGAATTTCCTGAAACTTTGTTCATTTTTGGGGTCCGGTCTGTTGTCCATAAGGGTTTTAAGATTTCTTTGGCAAGCATACAGGTTCCATTTATGAACCGTTTTTCACGAAACTTGGAAGGATGACTTACAAAACCAAATAAATCGTCATAGTTGTAACCTTGGATTTCAGTGCTGAATCCTTTCAGCGTCGTGTTTTATTTGGATGTTATGGTATCGTCAATTCGGAATATAACAACCCAGACCAATTATCTGTTGTAATAACCCGCATTTATGATATATATTGTACTTGTGTTCCAGTCAATCATCTAGTTTTGTAGGTTTTCCGGACTTTGAATGACCACATAATATGAAAATCATGGACACTTACAGTGTTTATCATTACTCTCATGCTTTCAAAACTTAAACCTGGAGTTGTTATTGAATAGCTTTTTTACAAATGTCAAACTCGGGCTATTTATTTTTCATGTGTTATTGAAGATGTTTTCTAGAAATGAGTGTAAATTGCCACAAACAGAAAACAGGTTTTAATCGTAGGTATGGATGACGTCGATATGCTCGTTTAAATATTTTCTGACAAAGAATTGTTAGTGAAAACGCCGAACCTTTACTCTGGTGTCCCATAAATTTTGCGGTGACGAGACAACTTTGATTTTGGAAACAAAATTCTCACATCACATTTGAAAATAACCCTGCTCTCACCAGTGAATACAGTACGTGGAAAGTGGATTGTAACTAAATCACCCGCGGTGTGGAGTTATCACCCAAAGTATCACTTTCAAAATGTGTATATATGGACAAGAAACACAAGCAATGTTTCAGTCAATGGACCTCCGGGTTTAACCCGGAGGTCCATTGGCTGGAACTTTGCTTGTGATGGTTATGCTTTGCAACAAATTTGCAATTATTGTTCTGGTGGAATGTCCACTCTGCGTGTGATTTAGTGATAATACATTCTCCACGTACTGTAGATTGACTTAACATGGAACGAAAATAGGGATTGAAAAGTGATTAACAAACACGGGTTCTCCGCAATGATGCCCGTGCGCTACCCCCCCCCCCCCCCCTCACCTATGCCACTTTACCGGTACATTATCCTGTGTTACATCTGCTATCACTATCGGTGTCCGATTAACCCGTTTTTAACACAAGATGACCATTTCTTGAATAACTAACAAGTTCCATTTCTGCCTCGAAAGCAGTTTATGGCCCCTCAATGGAACCAGTTCAACGAACGCATTCCAACGATGGGTCCTAAGCCATGGTTTTGAGACCAAAATTGAAAACTAATAAAATTTGAATGATGGTTGATGTGAATATAGCAGGTCCTTTATGGTCGTTAAGTTAGGTAACCTCCGAGCTACATTTGCAGTGTGTCATAAGCTGAGCTCATCCTTCCAATAACGCGAGAATCAACGGCTGATAAAAAGAGCGATTCTCTTTTTGAAGAGAGTCGCCTTTAGTCACTAACCATGACATGTAACAGTATTACAATTATTAGTAACATTGTGCTCGAGTATTCGGACAACTAGTAATCTATCCAGAGTATACCCAGTGAGCGTGTTAACCCATTGGTAAAAGAATTAGCTTTAAACCGAAAGGACGACGGTTAGATCCTGACCCGCTCTATCTGAGCTGTGACCTTGGGCAAGATAAAATATAGAATAAATAAGTACTAGGGCCAGTAAACAGATTTAAACCACCAGTAGGATAAAGGTTTTAACCACGTCTCTGCCGAGTGGCTAAAACCCTTATTCTACGAGTGGTTTAAATCTGATTACCGGCCCTAGTACCTATTTGTTTTATTTTTATCATGCTCTTAATAAATAATCGACTTTGTTACTTGAGATGGAGAAAAAACGATATTTTCTATCGCAAATACATAGGTTTGTTTTGTTTACATCTGGGTCGGTGGGCAGCGATACCGGCTGCTCGTGAATGCTTGATTGACAGCTAGACACATCGTCAAAGTTGATTGAAGTTACCTTGCTTTTTCAGTCAAATGGTTATTAACAATTCTTAAATTTTATTGTAAATATTTAATTGTAGGTATTTTAAACATAAAAAGTCATTATACGTAGTAGATAGTACCGTTAAACGTCGTACGAACGTTGAATGAAACTTCGCTGAGTGTGAATGTATGGAAGTCGGCAAATTGGGTCATGTCAAAGGTCATGTTAGATGTACTTCCTACCATAGGTGTATTTTTTAACCACAGTAGAAGCTTTACACCGGTAATAGGGTTAAAAGGTAAAAATTAACATACGGGTTTTTCAGAGTTTGTGACATAGATGAGCATGGTATAAACCCCGATTACCCGTATTTATGTATGGTAGAGTTGTGTACTTTGGTGTACTGTACGTTGATGATGCCTTCAGTCACATCTTGGGCCAGGTTAGTGAGTGGCAGAGTCTTGACAGATGCTTGGCGGTTCTCTCTTACTCCAACATCCTTCATCTGTAAAACTGTCCAACCCGACGTGACGCTTGTTCTTGAAAGTATCGCTAAACTCCAATAAACAATCAAAAAAGCCCTAACTCGGGACAGGTTTAGAATAAGATTCTAGCTGTCTTGATTTAATCATTATCCCTAACGTAACGACAAGAAACCGAACAGAAGCATTCACAAAAACCCATTCAAGTGTTAATATTTTTTTCATTTTTGCCTAAACAACTTAGCTTATGACTGATCATTGAAACGAGCTCGTTGAGATCGTCCCAACGAGTTGGTTATTAGCTATGTTTTTTAGGAAAAAAAATATTTTAGGTATTCAAGAAAATTTTTTGTCGTCTACGATTTGCGTTGCACAAGGGGTTAAAAAATTTTTTATTTCCGACATTCAAATATTTGATAGAAACTAACAAGATTCTTTGAACAAATAAACAAACAGAAATTGATCCCGTTACATACTGAGATTTATGGTTCCGCTCAACAGTCTCCCACTATTGCACAGAGGTAAAATTCTTGACATATGGTGCATGTTGCAACTTATGCCAGATTATTTATTTCTACTTAGTAAGATAGTTAGTGTTATATGTTTTTAGTGGATTTGGAAAATGTGATACATGTCATGGGTTAGATACCTGAGTTAAGGAATATTCGCATTTGAAGAGAGTGTATGGCACGCCATTTTTTTGGAAATGCCTAGAAAACTGTGGAGCGGAGTTTTAAGTGATCTCTTTGCTGTGAATAGCGATGTTGCACACTGAAGACGCGATTCTGGAACAGGTCTGCCCCTGCCGATCCCAACAGATGGTTTGAATTTAATTTTGAAACACTTCTGTGCGCGTCAAAGGAGAAAATATCTAAGACACCCATTCTTATAAAAAGCATATAATAAAGAGCCCGTAAGAGTTAGACTATGTAGAGTTAGGTGGTTTGCGTCAGCAAGTGAAGCTTGTTGTTGGAAGAGCAGATACAGAAATCGGTGGTTTTGCCTGTTGTGTTTAGCACCAGTAATCCTCGGTTGCTGGTTGCGCTTTGTACTTTTTCCGTTATGGAAAAATACTCCTATGTTTCAAATATCCTTTGTTCGAATGTAATTAAAAGTATATCGTCCACTGAGTTACAATGTATTATATGTGCCTACTGGCGATATAACAATCGAGTAGTCATGTACACGAAACAATTTCGTGTGTTATTATTAATCTAAAGAATTACTTTCGTTAAACGAAAGTAATTCTTTAAAATAATAATAATAATAATAATAAACGAACGTTTTCGACCTGTTTCCTTTATTATTGCATGCCTATGCTTTTATTTTCACAAAATACACGCTTTTCCTGCAAAAACCGAAGCGAACAATAATTTATTTTGTACTGTCCTTGAACAATACGGATCACGTGCGCGGACAATTTAACTATTTCCTTTTTTTACGTTTTGGTTATTTTTGCCAATAATTTATGTTTTAAATATTTTTTTTAGTAAACTATAGGCATGCAATAAATACAGAACAGCATACGCGTTCGAACCATGGGAGGGGGGTGGTGCACCAAAAATTTGCGAGACTTTTTGTGTGGGGTGTGTAGGACTCATGGGTGCGCTAAAAACGTGTGTTCTCAAATTATACAATTTTTCATAATTTTCTGCAATATATCATTTTCTTTATTTCAAACGACTGACATAATGCTGTTAATCAACCCCAATAGCTTAACTGCAACACAGGCAGCCTTTATAAGTCGTCCCCTGAGTTCCAATGTGTTCTATGTGCCAGTAGGCACATAGAACACATTGGAACTCAGTGGACGAAGTGTTAATATGAGGTGAAATCTGTGCAAATGTCACAAATAATACATGTTGGTGGAGGGGTGGATGTCTGGTTCTCAGTGTACAAAATATGCCAGACAAATGTTTTGGAAAAATGCTTTTAATGCACCAGATACAACATGAATTAATGTAAAAATGTGCTAGTATCAATTAATATTCTATTCACTTCATGGGCTTCACTTATTCACTCAAATGTTAAAAGGATATTTGAGAATATTTTCTGTTGGTTACTCGTTATTGCTTTAGTATTATGACAGAGAAGGAGTGCAAGTGAATTGACTGTGACAACTGCCCTGTTTCAACTTGGTTAACAGTTCCAACACGCTTTCAAGTTTCAAATATTGTTGCATGACCTTGTCACAATATAATATTCTGTATAGTTTAACTTGCTGTTATCGTGTATTAAGACTTTGTCACACGTGTCATTCGTAACTTGAGATTTTGAAAAATGACAAATATCTTTTTCAACTGATTTTTAATTGAGAATTAGGCAAAAATAAACAAAAAAATAAATACACCATACTAACAAGGTTAGTACTTGAAGTCACTTACTGAATCAAACATACAGACTCCTGCCAGAATCAAGTAAAAAATAAATAAATGGATGAGAATGGACTGAATTTTTTGTCATTATTAGCTTACTCCTATGGTACAAATCAGGGGAATAATTTGAACATATTTTATTTACGTCAAATCAGAGGAAAATGGGTTTGGGCATATCATTGGCCAGCATTCATACCTTCACGGACATTGAGCTGTTCTAGATGAGTTTTTTAAGGTTCCGCTCTACAGTTTCGCACTATTGCACGGAGGGGAAATTCTGAGCATTGGGCATATGTTGAAACAAAGGTCATGTAAAATAGAGAAATATTTTTAGTATCAGATATATGAGTACATTACGCTTTTTGTTGGACAAGGGAATTTGAAGTTTTGGTACCAAAGTTGGAGCCTGACACATAGGGGTAAATTACCAGATTAATTATGGGTAACAGTGGCTTCAAAAAATTCACTATTTTTTAAAATGTAATTTTTACACGGGTTTGTTACCAGACATGTAACTAAATAATGAAATAGAAACATATAAATTTTTTTGGCATTTAGAAACAGAGGATGCTATTTTCCAGGGGTTGGTAGGCGGGGGTGGTGGGAAAATTCTGCCTCTGAGGCTGCTGGGTGGCTGAAAATGTCTGGCTTCGGCATTGTTTCATGCAGTTTTGCAGGCTGAAGTCTTGTCTTTGACAATAAATTATTCCACCCACATTCCGATTGTTTATTTCTACTTAGTCAGATAGTGTTATATGTTTTTTGTGGATTTGGGAAATGTAATACATGTTGGGTTAGATAACTAAGTTACAGAATATTTGCATTTGAAGAGAGTGTATGGCATGTCATTTTTGGAAATATCTGGAAAACTGTGGAGTGGAACTTTAAAGAGCATTTTGCAGTCGGTATTAACTCTTGAACCAGGAAGTTCCTTATTGGTGTTTGAGTTATAAATACACCTTTTTTCAAAAAACTTTTCATTATTTCTGGTTTGTGGGTAATTGTTAATGATAGTGTAAACATTCATCAAATGATATCTCAGCACAACTGGAAGGAAATAAGTGGAAATTTGGAGAAATTTGTTGATGTAGCCTAATTTCGCAACTTTTTTGAATTTACGTCAAGATTTCGAAAACACATTAAGGTAGAGCACTGCCTTTCCTGAACACCGTGCTTTGTATTCACGACATATATATGTAATTATGTACGACCTGGCTGTTATTATTCACCACAGATTTACAGTCATGGTGTTTACTTTTTCATGTTGGTTATTGGTGTCATGTCTGTGTGTCATCCGTCCGTTAAGCTGTTTGTACTTTCATATCTAGAGAGCAACACCCCACCCCAAAGCAATGGTTATGACTGCTTATTGTTTTATATTTTGATTGTATTTAACAGTGCTTTTGACGGGATCTGGGTAGTCAATGTTGTTGGTGGTAATAACAAAAATGCTCTTTCAAGTGGCTCAGAGAAATGTGAAGATTGAGGAGGTGTGGTGTGGTGTAGTTGTGAAAATGAAGCAAAAACTGGCCGCAAAAGCTATTCGGCAGTCAGAAAGGCCATGCTGTATCCTTTTACTGGTTGAAACCAGAGACTTGTGGTTTATTTACTTATTTATTTATTGGTGCTTAAGGTCACATATTTTTGCACAATGGCGAATAATGACCACGACTTGTGGTTTTTGTTCATTCAACTCAGGATAGACTCCAGATTCTTTTGCCTGAGTTAAATCCAATGTGAGATCACTCTTGTTTTCTCTTAAGGTTTCGCACTATTGCACAGGGATGGAATTCTAAACATAGGGCATATGTTGAAACTCAGGCCATGTAAAATAGAGATATATTTTTAGCATCAGATATATAATTACATTAGGCTTTTTGTTGGACAAAAGAATTTGAAGTTTTGGTCCCAAAGTTGGAGTCTGATACCTAGGGGTAAATTACCAGATGAATTATGGGAAACAGTGGCTTCGAAAAATTGACTATTTTTAAAAATGTACTTTTTACACGGGTTTGTTACCAGACATGTAACTAAAAAATGAAAGGGAAACATATAATTTTTTTTGGCATTTAGAAACAGGGTATGGTATGCTTCATGGGTAGGTTGGTGGGGATGGTGAGAAAATTCTGCTTTTGAGGCTGCTGGGTGGCTGAAAATGACTGGTTTCGGCATTTGTTCATGCAATTTTGCCGGTTGAAGTCTTGCCTTTGACAATAATTATTCCACCCACATTCAGATTGTTTATTTCTTCTTAGTCAGATAGTGTTATATGTTTTTGCGGCTTTGGGAAATGTAATACTTGTTATGAGTTAGATAACTAAGTTACAGAATATTTGCATTTGAAAACAGTGTATGGCATGTCATTTATGGAAATACCTGGAAATTTGTGGAGCGGAACCTAAGATTTCTGAAGCCTCATCTTGCAAACAGGAAGTGAAACTAACCTTTCTGGGTAATAAAAAGTTGCAACAAGTACATGGAATCACTGATGGAATGAAACTAATCAGCGTACTATACTTCTTTCCATACATGTTATGATGTTTGTCAAAGCAATTTATTATTTCAATTGGAAAGCCGGGGTGGGTGTCTGAAAATGACAGTAGAAAAATTGCACAAGGTTGTGGGAGGGTGTAAAAAAGGGCTAAATCGAAAAATGGGACATGACGTCTGCAAATTTTCTACTGCCCCTCCACCCTGTTCGAACTGTCATTTTTTACCGCACGAGATCGATTTCGGAGGAGGGATAAAATTGAACAAGAAACCAAAGGCTTCCAGTTCAATAATATCCTCCGCCAAAATCAATTAATATTTTTTTAGTAAACTGTAGGCGTGCAATATATACAGAAGAACATACACGTTCGAACTGTCATTTTTTACCGCACCGCGGATTCTCGTTCAATATTATCCCTCTGCTAAAATTGATGGAGAAAAATGACAGTTTGAACGCGAATGCCATTCTGTCTATTTTATGTAACTTTGTATTTAAGAAGTATATTGAGCTAGGTTTGACATTCGTACCAGCGGTCAATGACCAGAGAACACTGTCGGAAAATATTAAGATGCTAGCTTCGCGCCTGCATATGAACCAATACTATAAATGTTTTACAATTGTATTTTCTAGAATTGAATTCTCTACATATTAATATAACTGGCTAGCATGAATCATTAGCATATTAAAAGATACGGCAACTTGCTAGTTGGCAAATTGCCATATCTTTGAAAATGCTAATGGTTCATTTCAACCCATTTTCAAACACAATTTTGGAAAATTTTGGAAGATACAATTGCAAAAATTTACAGTACTGGGAAGAGTAGTCGTTATTTTAACCGTAAATATTACAGACTGTTACTCATTGAAGTACCATAATATGACACTTACAGAGGAGTTTCTTATCATACACTTAATTCTACATAACGCACCTCAAGCAAATCAGCGAGAACATCTGTTTTTCAAATTGCCCGTGTACCATAGAATCACGAGAGGACGCTGGCTTTATTTACATGGCATAGCGGAGGTTCGAATCCACACCGAGAAAGTTTCATTCCGCACCAACCGCTCAGCGAAACTGTACAGAACCACGCACATCACTCAGACACCGACAGACTCTAATAAGGGACAACAAGTAAATCCACGATATACGAGACCAGTACAGAACACACGGAATACTCAATTGTTCAGTTTCTTACCATATAATTGCATCAATTAATTCTACATACTGCACCTCATGGAAATCAGCAAAAAATCAACTGGTTAACTAGTTTAAACAATTTTTAATTGTCAAAATAAACAAAAAGGATTGGACAACAAGTGCTGAACACTTAAGACACGTCATCTCCCTTGTATACGATTAACAAGTAAATGCAGCATTTGTTCAATATATGCACATCAGAATAAACAATACGCTATTCAGGACTGCAATGGTGTTAGATATTCAGAAAAAGAAAAAAGAGGAAGAATAAAAGAGGGGAATTGATAACATGTACATATGAGAAAAATATCAAACTGTCTCCAACCAACTCACCGTGCTGCAACGCTCCAGGAGAGCCCCATCACTGCAAGGTGCGTGCAATGTTTTGTCATCACACATAAAGGTTAACTAGCATGCCCTAATTAGGGTCTGTCGGTGGCCGAGTAGTGTGCGTGGTTCCTTATAGTTGTGCTAGGCGGTTGGTGCCGAAGGAAACTCTCTCGGCGTGTGTTCGGACCCCCGCTATGCCATTGTAAGTATTTACAGAGGGGTGTTCGTATGTAGTGGAGCAGATTTTTTTTCAGAACAATTGCATTCAACTGTTTAGTTTAGTTAGTTTGAACATATTTTATTTGCACAAATATTGCAAAATAGTTTGGAGGACAAGTGCTAAACACTTAGATCACCCTCCGCTCCTACAAATTATTGATACAAATTGTGCCATGGCTAACGTATGTTACAAAATTTCTTCTTGCTTTATTATAACAATAAAATAGGAAAAGTATGTAAACAAACAAAAACAATCACAAGACAGGAGTTGAGAGGAAAAGAAACAGGGATGAGCGATGAGCGAGTGGAAAGACAACAATTGGGCATATTAATTCTTACGAATCGGCTCATATTTATAGTCTTTAATTTGGCAGTGTTTTCCATAGTCGCATAAATGCTGGCATGCTCCACGATCCAGTTGAATAGAGAACATACCCTCATTCAGGCGACAATTTGTAGATGACATGAACAGATCAGAAATGAACATTCGCGGCAAAATTCTGATCGCTCATCTTTTAAATGAGCTGGGAGAGAGAGAGAGAGAGAGAGAGAGAGAGAGAGAGAGAGAGAGAGAGAAGGGGTGGGGTGGGGGGGGGGGGGTGTTACTGCTGTGCGAAGCGGAGAAACATTTGTGGACAAAGAATCTCGTAACAGGCTGAAGTGGAAAGCTGGAACATGAATCATTGGTTTGATGTGGAATGGGTAAAATGAGTCCGAGAAAAGCGCTTCCATGATCCAACGGACATAGGCTACTGATGGTGGTGTCACTAGGGCAAGGGTTTCGTCCGTTGCTGAGATACAGCCAACTTATTACAAGTAGTAGTGGCTCAACACAAAGAGAGCGGAATACCCTCATGAAACGGAACGAAACCATCAAGGGAATTAACTCCATTCACAATACCTGCAATTGAGGGTAATATCCAGTTTTGCTCCAAACTATGAACGCGCTCCAGTCTCCGTCCTCAAGCCACCCCTCTCTCACTCATTAATTCGACTTAACCCTATGTATAGTTATCGTTACCGTAGGTTATACTGGTGTGCATTCCTTTGAGTTTAAGGGTGTTAGTTTGAGTTAGGATGGGGGAATCGTCGAGAATCGTGGATGAATTTTTGCACAGCTTTGAATATCTTCTCGTTTTCGTTATAAAATATCTTTATCGTATTTGTAACGGTAAGCTTTTACAGTGTATAATAAAAAGCGTATAATAAAAAGAAAATCTAGTTTTTTTGAGAGGATACCAAAAATTATCTCTCTCGTGAACAAGACAATTGGTTGTTTTCGCTCGCGATTTGTCTCGGTCACTCATGAGATATTCGGTATCCACTCAAAAACACTAGTTATCCTCTATGTAGTCGTTGTACACCTTCCCAATGTAACCGAGAGGGTTGATGAATCGAAGCTTGGCGGACGGATGGAGTTCTATCCGGTTAGCCGTTCATCATTCCAATGGCTGCCTTCCAGCATTTTGGAAAGTATCCAGACTTGAGACAAGCGTTGAGGATATCACTCAATATGCTGATTAATTCAGGACTCTGTTCGAGGATTTTAGACGTGACCTCGTACTGTCCCCCAGGGAGGCGGAAGCTATCATTTATTAATAATATTTATGATTTTCAGTCTCGAGATGGGGCCGACTTGGTCATGGTCATGGGCGTCACTTTTTTCTGAATGGGATTGAAGTTATTTATTTATTTATTTATTTATTTTCGTGTCGAACAGTTTTATGGGTGGATGAAACCGGAGTACTAGGAGAGAACCACCGAGCAGCGGCGAGCAACTGTCAGACATCCCAACGAAAACAAGTGCGCTATCGACGTGCAGTACGCCTTAGTACACAGCACCACGTGGGCAATCGGGATTAAGTGCCTTGCCTAAGGTCATATCGCGGTTACCTCTGGCGGGGATCGAAACCTGGACCGCTCGGCTTGAAGTCCAATGCCGTCACCACTGCGCCACCGCGCTCCCCGGGATTGCAGTTCGACTTTAGAAAGATTTATTGGTTATCGTCAACAAACTGGTCAAGCTGGTTTTAATAGAATTGTCACAGATTATCCTATCGTGATGGCGGTGGGTGCTTTGTGATCAAGGGCACGCTACCCTCACGTCCGTACACGAAAGGGGTCAATTTGTCTCTTTGGAAACGTGATTCATGCTTCTAAATCACCAAGATATGAAACTATAAAATGAAATAACACACGAAATTACAGTATCGGGGTATGAATGTTTTTCAGCAGAGACAATATATCTCCGAAAATTATACACCTAGTGCAAGATATATGTGAGAATGGCAAGATGTGGCACTGAGGTTTTTACGCCTGTGTTTTAGGTTCGTGAGAACAGTAATTCGAGTGATGCATGCGAGATTACAAAACAATATCACTGGTTTGTCATTCACACACTGTCATCAAATCCTGGTTTCTCGGCCCAAAATTTAATTGAACACTTACTTGTGTAATTGCATAATCTTTACACTGATTTGGGTTGCATTGCCGTATTCATGAAAAAATGTTTTTAATTTGACACACCATTTCCCAAGTTCGATATGTTCCACCAAATTCTGAATTCTAGTCAGAATATTAAACCAACAACATCATTAAAGTAACCCATGTGTCTTCACGACCAAGGCACTCAATAAAACCCATTGTTTTCTGTTACTTTCTGGAAAGAATTACATTTTTTAAAGTTTTTTTTACAAAATGTTTTAATCATTCTTCAGAACGGTAAGCGATAACTGGGTATTTTCAATGAAGACAACATTTTCGCCTCCATTATAGTGTATCGTATAGGACATCGTCTTTTCGGTGTAACAAGGCGCCATCTGCAATGCTAAAGAATTGTAGATGGGGCCCTTTTACACTCAATAGATGTTATAATATTTAACGCAGTAGAAGAGAGTGGTGGCCGAGTGGATAAGTGCGCTGGTCTCTCATGCCAGAGGTCCCGGAATCGATCCCCGGTCGGGGAAAGTTCTCGAGGTGTCCAAACACTCTCTATCAGCATCAATTGTGGGGTTGATGCTGTCACAGCGTACCGTCCTATCGGGTGGGGACGTAAAATGGCTGTCCTCTGTGCCGAGAGAGACACACTCTGTGCAGGCTAAAGATCCCTTCGTAGTATTCGAGAAGAGCTAGGCCACGAAGCTGCCGCTATGAAGGTCATCCCACACACCTACGCCATTGGGCCAAGGAGAGGCGTTAATATAAGTTGCATAACTTGTTCGCCAATCCTTGTAAAACAAATAAGATTAAATTAACGCAGTAGAATATATCTTTTCAAAAGAACCATTGAGCAAACTACAGTGTCGTCTGCTTGTTTAAATGCTCATCAACAAAGGAAGACGAAACAACAGACTCCACCATGCATCGCTTCAGCCTTTTATCCCACCCGAAATAGCAAACGACGAAAACAGTTCTTAAATAACTAAAAAAATATAACTTATGATCCCTCACTGGAACGCGCTCACTGCTGGATCATAGACTATTTTTAGTCAAATAATAATAAAAAATAGAAACCGCTGGTCGGTTTTTTGACATGATGATAATTACTTGAGGTAGATTCAGATTCAGATTCTTTATTCACGGTACACATACATGTAAACTGGTTATAAATAAACATATTGCACAAATGTAATAAGTAGTATACCGTGGGAGGTGGCATAGCCAGATTGGCTATCTACCGGCCACCCTCTGGAAGATGCGGTGATTGCAAACAGACTGTGACCAAACGAATGAACTTAGAACTAGTTGTGTGACACATGATGGAGAATGGCGATCGAATGATTTCTTTTCTGGGGCCGGATATTTGGTGCATCATATACGCCAGCGGAAAGTTGGTGCTTCAAGGTTGGCAAGAAGCAACCTGCTTATAGGACCCCCTCTGCTACTCATCATAACACCTGAGGGCAGCAACAAGTCGTATCGTGAAGTTCGTGTTGTTTAGACTGCGACAAAGATGTGGCTCATTATGTTTGGGCGTGGTGTCTACGTTAGTTGCATCATCGTAGGGTGACGAATGTGATCAATTATTTGTTTACATTATTACTTGCAAGTTCTTAATTGCGTACATATGGTGTTTACATAGCACAACTGTAGGGAGGAAGCGCGACAGGTTGCACAAGACGAGGATTCCAGATGAAGACGCAGAGCATGACTGTGACAATTTCCACGTTTACGAAGTGCAATCAGAGAAGTAGGGATTATTACAGCGGACATAACTGGAGTATGACGAAATGGAAGTTAAGTTGTTCCGAAACATGGTTCTGTTGCTAATATTACGAGTTGTGTCGTCTAGAGCGTTCCATGTTTTCGGGAAGGTGTATAAAGGAAGTATATCCAGGGTTTGGGTCCATGTTTTTTCTATATTTAGGAGACCACACTGTCTGGTTGTTCTACCAGATGGATTGTCAATAATTTTAAATATATCATTGAAAGAAACCGGTAATCTGCCGTTCTGCCAGTCAAACACGAACAGGAGTGCATGTAGTTTAAAAAAAATCGTGAACTTTGAGTATTTGATGTTCCATAATCATTAATTATTCGTAAAGATCGCTTTTGCATGAAGACTAGATTTCTGATAGCTCTTGAGTTGCCCCATGCCTGAATTCCGTATACCAAATGGTTATGAATGAGAGCGTAATATAATGTTTTCAGAGCTCCGTGAAGGAGGATAGTTTTTACTTTGTGGAGACTATAGTTTGCTCGTGCTATTTTCGAGCGTAATCGGGATATGTGAGCCTTGTAGGATAAGTGTTCAATGCTAATTCCTAAACATTTCACAGATTTTTCTGTTTCAGTGGCCCCAACCTTGTTACTGTTTTGGTTATTTATTTTTACCTCTTGCTTGGCAGAGATTATTGTTCATACCTTTATTTGGATGATTAAGTATAATATACGAGGTTTTCTTTGCCTTCAGCATTAGCTGTTTCACAGAGCACCGTTCCAATAGTTTTTAAAGCGGTTTATGGGGTTATTGTCGGAGCCCGGGCAGTGTGCAGAGGTGTCATCCATCGGCAAATGATAAAAGATTGAGTAATGTTGAGTTACTTATATCATTTATATATAAAAGAAAAGGAACAGGGCCTAAAATTGAATGTGATACACCGCAACTCTGTTTGGCTAAGTTCGATTTGTGTTCTCCATACATAACATATTGAGATCCGTTGGACATGCAGCTTCTAAACCGGATGCCATATTTTTTCAGTTTACCTAATAATAGTTCGTGATTTATGGTGTCAAGGCCCTTTGACAAATCAGGAACAATGCTAAGGTGCTGTTTATTTCCTGTTTATTATTTTCTATTGCGATGCTTTTGAGGAGTTGAACTGGATGAATAGTGTTATGTCAGTTTTCGGAACCCGTATTGGTGAGGGTATAAAATATTAAACCTATTGAGGAAACTAGTTTGTCTCACTTCCATGAGTTTTTCCATTACTTTTGAGAATACCGGAAGTATACTGACAGGTCTGTAATGTAATGTAAAGCTGTGCTCGTCACCTGCTTTAAATATGGGTATCACCTTCTCGATCTTCATCCACTCTGGTACTCTGCCGTTTATGAAAGAGCTGTTAATTATATGTGTTAGAGAATCCAATACTTCGTTTATCGTATGTTTAAGAAGACAGGTTGTGATATCATCGCAGTCTTTAGATAATTTTGGCTTCATTTTATTTACTACTTGGTTGACTTCTGTAGGATTTGTGGGTATTAAGTTCATGTAGTCTGAGTAGGATTTATTTGGTTTCTGGATCTGTTCGGATGTGGCTTTTCGCATGTTGATAAAGAAATTGTTGAATTCTTCTGCGATGTCATGGGGCTCGTTTAATTCGATATTGTCCTGGATGAAGGATGAGGGTAATCTGGCTTCACGTTTTCCTTTATTGATCGCTTCGTTTAAAATCTGCCACGTTCTTCGCATATTGTTTTTGCTTTCGTTTAGGATATCTCTATAATAGGTAGCAGCTTTACATTTTTTTTTACCTTGTTTAAAATTCTACAGAAGTTTTTATAGTTTTGTGAGTTCCGTTCGTTGGGAGCTTTGAATTTTTTTATTGTAGAATTTTTCTTTATTTTTGGAGGATATTACAAGACCCCTTGTCATCCAGGGTTGTTTTTTAATATTTGTTTTTGTTCTAGCGAACACGTTTGAGAGGGAATGCTATTTCGTAAGACTTCATATAGATGTTTAGAAAGGTTTCATATGCCTCATTGGGGCAACTCAATTGCATTGCATGGTTAAAATCACTTTGCGAGAGAAGTGTTTTGAATTCAACAATTTTTTCTGCGTTTATAATTATTTCAGTGCATTGTGTGGTGTATCAATTAGTTTGGGATTTTCTTCAATATAAAAAACACCACAATGATCTGACTATTCCATGTAGTGCTGTTCGTGAAACGTTATTAGAGAAGATATGATCTGTCAGACTAGCAGAACGACTGGATACTCTCGTTGGCTTGGTGATATAAGGCAGAAAGCCCTAGCTGAATATGAGATCAACAAATTCTTCCGTGTTTGTGTGTGTAGTTGCTTTTAGAAGGTCTAGTTTAAGATCTCCCATAATATACTGAGTCAAAAAAGAAAGTATAATAGACACAAATGTGATAAAACAGCATAAAGGATGAAATATAATACTTCTAATGCAGCATGTTTGTGAACAAGAAGTCGTGCAAAGAGTTTAATGACATGTTGTTGTTGTCCACCCAACCGTATACACTTTTTGCTACGGATTTCAAAACAGCACGTGCTACCCGAAAATGTCAAATTGAATGGATGACCGACTATTTTATTTGTGTTATGTTGTGCTAGAGAACCTGGGTTATTGAGAAAACACGCTAGTTTTTGTCTTCCGACATGCCAAGGTTAACCGAAAATCAGAGGTTGCGTGCCATTGGTATGTATGAGGCTGGGATACCTCCAGATGAGCTCGCTGCTGAGTTCGGAGTCACTGTGGCCTTAATTTACCGTCTCATTTGAAGGTATAGAACTACTGGATCTACTGCCGACCGACCGCGTTCAGGTCGACCAAGAGTTACGACACATGCACAAGACCGACACACCAGAACGTCTCACTTGCAGGATCGCTTCCTTCCGGCGACGAGGACAGCAGCAATTACTCCTGATAAAACTAACAATAGAATCAGTGCACAAACTGTCCGCAACAGACTCGCTGAACACGGCATCCGAAGTAGGCGTCAACATCACGGACCAATCCTTACCCATAGCCATCGTACCGTCAGAATGGAATGGGTACGTCAGCGCGTTCGCTGGACTCAGCAGCGTTGGAGCTGGGTTCTTTTTCGTGATGAATCACGATTTTGTCTACGGCGCACTGATGGTAGGGCAAGAGTGTATCGCCGACGAGGAGAACGGTTTTCTGATGCTTGCGTGCGGGAATGCGACCGTTTCGACAGGGGCAGTGTAATGGTTTGGGCAGGAATTTCCTTGCACCATCGAACGCAGTTGATCTTCGTCGATGGTAATCTGAATTGACAGCAATATAAGGACGAAATTCTTAACGCTGTTGTTGACCCGTTGTTCACCGCTAACGTCGGGTTGCAGTTATTCCAGCAAGACAATGCCCGATGTCACGTGGCGCGTATCTGTCGTGACTTTCTTGAGCAACAGATTATTATGCTTTCTTTTTTGACTCAGTATTTAAATTTTTTTTATTTTCGGCATTCAGAACATTCGTCATTTCATTTTGATAAGAAGACGTTGATGTCGGCTTTAGGAAGGGTGTTGGGTCTATAGGTGACGCCAATAATTCTGGGTTGGTATTTATCTTTAATTTCAATAAATAGAGATTCCAAAACATGGGGAATGAAGAATGAAATATCATTGCAAACTCTATATGGTATTCCTTCTTTAATATATAGACCAACTCCTCCTCGACCATCTTCATTCTCGGGTCTCATACGTTTAATAATCGGGGCATAACCATCCAGACTGAACGACACATCTGGAAGAATTTGGAATATTTCGGTAAGTCTTATTATGTCGAAGAAGTTCTTTCCTGTTTGTAAATTATATAACAAGTTTTGGAAGGAATCCCAATGGGTCTTCAGACTTAGGCAGCTGAGATGGAATATTGAGAATCCTGCGTCTATTTCACAAGTCGTTGACTGAAAGTCACTAGGTGAAAAGTAGTTGCAGTCAGTTGCGCGGTTTTTATATGGGGATTCGTCATTTTCTGGCAAGGAACATACTTTCTCATCATAGAACCGTATGTAGTTATACTCTGCATCCACCGCACCTCGTCGAGTGTAATGTTACCCGCCATTATTCACCAACATACTACAATCCTTTCCTACTGGACAAATATACAAGACATAAACAGAATATGTTATTTCAAGATGAAGATAAAGGGAGGTTAAGGCCCAGACATTGTTGAAATGTTGAAAAGGGTGAGACGATATTTCTTTTACAATTTTAGGCACAGTCTGTTGTAGTAATAGTCTGTAATTGGGCGTTTGATTAGAAACAAAATTACTCTGTACAAGCAGGATAAAAACACTGTAGTAAATATACAAGTACGTTGTGTGCAACATCACCCTACCTAGGATTGCAGTGATATGGTATCTTGGATGGATGATTGAACAAAAAAAATTATAAATAAAGGAATTTACAGTAAAGCAATAGATTGAATTAATGCAGAGAATGAGTGCGTGAATGAATAAAAGACGAGATGGAAGAATCAATGGAGACAAGTAAGGAGAATAGAAAAGAAGTGGAGAGTGGAGGCATTTGAAGAGGCTGAGATGAAATGAGGTAAGACCACTGTAGAGCCACGATCCTCAAAAGCAGCATTATTCCACCGCATTGCCAATCGTATTTCTGACAGCATTACCCCATTATATGTATTACCAAAACATTCATCCCACCCTAAAGCCGCACGTTGAAAATAGAGCTGCAGGTTAACCGAAACCGAACCGAGGTTTTGAGTTTTTTTAAAAAAACCGAAACCGAAACCGTCGACATCCCGTAATCTAAGGTTTTTCGTTTTTTATTAAATACTCGCTTGCTGCAGAAATTCACAGAATGTAGCCACCCCAGAGTAGTGAGAGTACCCAGACGCTGTCATTGGCTCTCACAACTCTGGGAAGGCTACATTCTGTGATTTTCCGACATTTCAGTTTAGTTTTGTTTGCAGCTTTCCTCAAGTTGCGTGTAGGTGTCAGACCTCGAAAAATGGCCAAGCACAATAAAAGTTCTGTATATTTAGGTAATTATTATATTGGCCTTCCTGATTCTTCATGTATTATAGCTTATTTCGGGCATTCATGGAGTTTCACTCAATTTCACTACCATTCAGTTATGACTCCGGACATAAGAATGAGTTTTATTGAATTTTATTTGGCCTCATGAACAAACCGAAAACAGAACCGAACCGAGGTTTTTCTCCACCTGAAAAACCAAAACCGAAACCGAACAAGAAATTTAAAAACGTATAGCTCTAGTTGAAATATTGATTGGTCTATCCCCAAATAATGAATATGAACTCTTTCAATTGCTACCATGGAAGACAACATCTGGGTTCAAAGGGTTCATGGTCACTTCACTATTATTTAAATACACTGCTGGTAATAGGGATGGCCTAAAAATGTGGAACTATTCCAGTGTGCTGTCCATTGAAAAATGTATATACATGAACTACTTGCCTTCTCTCCTCCTTTGAGTATAAATTATGCCTTGTGTCCTTGAGAAGCTCAACAAGAACCAGACTGTCCCAACTCTCTCCGTCAACTTTTTATGACCTGTAACAAATAACTTCAGTTGGAGTTTATCGACTTTGATGTAATTCTGAGGTTATCGCTACGCCATCCAATATATTTGCATTAAAGTTCAATGGGAAGTATGAATTTCCCCAGGCTGAGAAAACCATATCAACAAATCAGGAAATCTTCCAGCAATTCAGAAAAATGCACTCATTGACCTTCGCCCCAGGTACATAGGTCATACCATGCTTGAGATGTGAGCGTGGTCCAATTTCAAAGCACCCATAGGGATACATATAATGGACAAAGAACCTAAAAATATCGATGACTGAGCACTGTTGACTGTAGATCGTATGCCAAAAAAAAAAAAAAAAAAAAAAACACCGGCCAGGTAGGAAAATTTGTATTTTAGTTATCATGCAGACAGGAACAGAGGAGAAGACAGAAGACCAGGGAAAGAAGAAGGAGAAGAAAGAAAAAGAAACCGTACAAAACAATAGTCTGCGTTTCACACAGACTAATTAGAGGAAGAGTTGGAGGAAACAGGCCAAAACTGGAACGATTTCAAGCACTTTATCGTATACTCCAGCTTGCCCCACCCGTCCGCTATGACCTCCGCTTCCTATCAACAATGACACACAGAATTAAAAAACGTTTGCTGGGAGGTTTCTATCGTTGTGCTAAAATGCACAAAAAACAAAGGCGGTGTCTTCCCTGGAGCCATCATCGTTGTTGTCAAAGACAATGCGGAAAAAACAAATGAGTAATCTCCCTTCGATTGTAAACAAGAGGCTTGATATTTCCCATTGCGTTTCTACGGAAGCCAATTAGCTTCATGTCGTTTTTAGTTATTAAATTGTAGCTACAATTTAATCTACAATTTAGCTAAATTGTAGGTACAATTTAATAAATTGTACCTACAATTTAGCTAAATTGTACTTACAATTTAATAATTATACCTACAATTTAGCTAAATTGTAGTTACAATTTAATAAATTGTAGCTACAATTTAGCCAAATTGTATTTACAATTTAATAAATTGTACCTACAATTTAATAAATTGCACCTGCAATTTAACTAAATTGTACCTACAATTTATTTAAATTGTAACTACACTTTAGCTAAATTGTAGGTATAATTTAGCTAAATTGTAGCTACAAATTAGCGTCTGTGCTTTTATTGGTCATGCTAAATTGTCAAAACGGAGTAACTGATTTTTGATTATTAAACAAATTATGACTGAGATTGCTGCAACTAAATCTCAGTCTACAGTGTATGATTTGAATTTCCAGTTGTAGTGGGAGATGAAACGGGATGGGGTGTACATATGGCCTGTGCACAAGCAGTGACCTGGAGGCCCATTGGCAGAAACGTTGCCAGTGTTTGCTATGAGGAAGCAGGAGAACCTGCCGTGCTTTGGATGCCGTTCCATATGGCATTTGCGTGCAATTCCCACGTACAATTAAGCCTAGATAAGCGCACAGTTCGTGACAGGACTTCTAGTTTTAGCGGGTATACAGTTAAAAATAAAAGTCATGTCACGATATGAGAGCAGATTTGAAAGGAAGAATACATGTAGTCGAGGATGCGTTTTGCTTAACCGGAAGCTGGTTCAAAAGAAATGGGGCAGCCTCTGAAAAGGCTCGATCTTCCTGAGTCCTCCAAGTTTCGAAGCGTGAAACCAACTGGACAAATACGATGGGGCCTTGCCATTTAGGCATTTATAGCTAGTACGATCGCATCGCGAGCTGATCTCGATCTGATCGAGAAAGAGAACGCAATTAGGATCATTCTACAGTAACGATAGTTTTTCGCTTCGGTCACAACTGGAAATTTGTAAAAGCAAAAATGTAGTTGAATGCTGATTGACACGTTTCCATAATAAAAAAAAGTTCATGTTCTTGGTTTGTTTTATGTTTTAGGCCTCATAATCTACATAATAGCATGGGTGGTGGTGCATTTCGGCCCTTGAGTGCAAGGAGGCTTTGCAATGTAAAACCATTGCAAAACCTTGTTGCACTCAATGGACAGATTTATCAATTATATTAACTTGGGTCAAATATCAGACATAAACCATTTAATTTTTTATTTTTTTAAAGTTTGCATTGGTTGTATAAAAAGAAATCATGTGACAGCCAAAAGGACCACGCGGGAGGGCCGAGAAACTGATTTTTAACTTTTTAGGCCTAAAGGGCAGAAAGTATCGACGTGTCATTTTTTCTTGGGATCTATCAATTACAAACAAATTGGTCATACCTGCTCAAAGGTTTATTCAAATATCACGAGTCAGGTTTTGTTATTCGTGAAGTGTACAATACAGAAAGGATTTATTTATTGGGATTTAACCCTTTTCCCAACGAATCACCCGCATCCGCCCGCGTAATATGCAAATTCAGCAGTTGAAAAAATATTATTTTTCAAACAATTTCAACAAAACCATATCATGTGACCCCTCGTTGGAACGAGCTCGTTCCAATGAGGGGTCACATGATATGTTTTTTTAAAAAATTGTTTTAAAATTTGAAAAAATGATATTTAAAATAGTAAATTTTGATATCGTCTGCGTCGGGTTAAGGGTTAACGACACCTTCGACAAACAGGGTCACATCGTGTCGGAACAGAAAAGATACACGCGACCCAGGTTATTAATCCAAATAATGGTTGAGAGATAATGTGGAAGAAATGAAATCATTTTATCTCATTGGGGAGAAGGGAAATTGAAAAGGGAGCAGTTTTTGATCGGTGAGTTATCGTTCGGGATAACTCAACGAAGACAACAGTGTACTGTGCACACGGATGTTTCCACAGAAACCTCGGTCAGGTCTAATTGAATGATTCTATGCTTTTAGAACAATAGCAGTGTATTATTTAAAACAATGCCCAGAAATTCTTCTGAAGAGTACCAAGGCATTCTTAAAAAATAATTAGGGCCCTGCGAATCGGACTTTTTTCTGTTCGAATCGAATCGAATCGAATCGAGTGTTTAAGGTTCGATTTTGAACCGAATTCGAATCAAATCGGACAATCTGTCGGCATATGCGATGACCGCGTAGACCACAGTTCCCACCCTTTCAACTTCACGCATTGTTGAGCCGTCCGCGCAACTGATACACGTGCATGCATGTCTGCTGGGTTGCCCCTGATGGGTTTATTCGTACACGGTTACTGATTTTTAAAATAATAACCACCCGACAGCACAGACTGACCAGTTAACCCTTTACCCAACGCAGACGATATCAAAATTTATTATTTTAAATTTTATTTTTTTTAATTTTTCAAAAAATTTCGACAAAACCATATCATGTGACCCCTCGTTGGAACGAGCTCATCGAGCTCGTTCCAACGAGGGGTCACATGATATGGTTTTGTCGACATTTTTTGAAAAATAATATTTTTTCAACTGCTGAATTTGCATATTATGCGGGCGGATGCGGGCGTTTCGTTGGGTAAAGGGTTAATGAAATAATCACCACATGTCGTCCTTTTAAGGGAACAAGGCGCCATCTGCAATGCTTTAGCTTTGCAGATGACACATTGTTCCACTCGAGGGACGATATAATAATCTACACGAAAAGAAAGGACATAAGTTTCCGTGATCGTCACCAGGGCATTCGATTTCAGTATTCGACGGTCAGATATTCGAAAATCGAATCTGACAAACCATTTGAAATTCGAAACGAATTCGAAGATTCGCAGGGCCCTACAAAATAATGCACACTTACTGCTGGTAGTGGTGATATAATACTTACCAGTCGAGCTGGAGGTATTTCATAAATTTTAACAACCAGCCCGTGCATTGAATGTCTCCCTTTGTTTCAGCTTCGCTGTTATACGAAAGAATGACGGCCAAGAACAATAAGTGTTCATTATTTTAACAATTACTTTGCAATAATTACATTGTTAATGTAGTTATACGTTTTGGGTGCAAATACTCAATTTCCATTGGTCAGCTGGATGAAAACGTCATGACCAAATGTAATTCATTTTCCAATGAATACATTTGGTCGAACTTTGACCCGCATTTACGGTTGAGCGCAGTTGACAGAATGTAATTCGGCTGGTGTTTGGGCGGGTTTTTAACTTTTAGCGCCTCTCGCATTGATCAACTCCGCTGCTGTTTCTTTGGTGACATTTTCCAACTGTTGCATAAAGCCCGTTACTAAAATACTCGTTTCCATTTCTAAAGTTGTGAAAATTAAAAATCAGAGTTGTCCGCTTTGTCTTTTGTGTGAGGGTGAATTTTCGCCTCGTTCGTTCGTACGTGTTTTATTTCGTCTTTCTGCATTGTTGTTTGGTAAAAAGTAGTTTAAACAGTTACCGAATGTAATTATAAGAATTGAATGCAATTTTTATAATCTTTATTGGAGTATGAACGTGTGGGAATGGGTACAAATTATGTATGAATCCCGAAGGGATTGTACCCATTCCCACACGTTCATACTCCTATCACCGGAGCGTGTACAGGCCATGATAAACTTTCGAATCAAAAAGACAAATTTACTATTATTATACTGCATTCACAATCTACTGTTCGCATTTTGTTCAATTCAATTTCATTTGTTTCAAACTTGGCATATTTCTTCATCGTCGTGTGACAGCAAGCCTCTCTTATAGAAGTTGTTAACAAGTTGCCTCTATTCATTGTTTTCCTCCATTGTTTATTTAAGCTCTATTCACTAAGTTAAGAAGGCATATCATTAAGACCCAGTGAAAGCTTACTTTAATCTTTATATCAAGTAAACTTGTTATGACATGACGCATTTATTACATTGTATATATAGCCTTGATCACAAGTAAGAATTCAGTTATAGTTTGGATTTCCAAACGTTACTCTGCTTCATTTTATTGGGAAATCCCATGAGCTATTGCTGTAAAATTGTTCGGATATCCAACAAGACTAGTTGTTAAATGTTGATTACTGTTAGACATTTGGATTACCAGATTCAATATTAAATTGTTATCATCTTTAATTTGTCTCCGAGTCATCAGTTGAACACCATTGTTTCAAAGCAGATATCGACGGCCGTTCCCCACGGTTATACTCCAATAAAGATTATAAAAATTGCATTCAATTCTTAATTATTAGAACGTAACTGGGAATTATTTTTAAATAGTGACCAATTATTGTTCCGACGGTTAATAATAATACCCAGTTGCCTGAAACAATACACAGCTGTATATTGAGAGTGGATGCAGAAAACCAGAGTTATCCGAACAACGACTCACCGATCGCGATTTGCATCATCAACTTTAATTCACCCCCAAATTATTTCATCTTTGTTTTGCATTAAAACATGGATTTCATGTAAAGTGGGTTTCAAGTCAGATAGTACACTTGGTCGAAGATATTCGGTCATCTAATTGTCTAAGATTCCGCCCTCCCCAGATAATTATCCGTTAGAAATCCCCGGACTCCGTGTATTACCTTTTACATAACTTTCATGCAACAACACTAATCACAAGTTCTCCAGCCACCAGTCTAATTCTGTAAGGAATGCGACTCTGTTATGGTCTTGAACCAGTCTAGCTCTTAAACAGTCCTTCGTCTATCTTTAGATTCACTCGTCTGGAATATTTCATTTGGTCGGAAAAGCGATCCTACGCACCAACGATATGAACATTTATTATTTTAATTTTTTATTTTTTAAATTTTAAAAAAAAATTAACAAAACCATATCATGTGACCCAACACTGGAACGAGCTCGTTCCAATAAGGGGTCACATGATATGATTTTGTTGAAATTTTTTGAAAAATATATTTCTTTCAATTGCTTAATTTTTAAATTACGCGGGTGGTTGCGACCGATTCGTAAGGTAAAGGGCTTACGTCTTGTCAAATATTCTGTTTCTAACGCTGAAGATTACCAAGCTGATTCTTTGCGCAAGTCTAATTTTATATTTCAGTTTTATTTACCGTGTAATGTATCGAGTTTTTACAATAAACCTGCAGGTCTGACGTTTACAAATTTACAATAATTTTTGTCAGGTAATATTTGTTTGCTGTCCTGTATTTTATTGCAGACGTCTTGTGTACATAGAATTTTGGATACAATATCACAAGGAAGCTTGTGTACAAAATTTCACACCACTGTGATCACAAATGATCTCTGTCTCGTTCGGATCGCATTCTGGTCGCGGCACACTTACCATAGTGGGTCGTGATTTCATAAAAAAAATACTGTGGAATCAAAAGCGAATGAAGAAAAAACAAATGAAAACAGAATTTGAAATTCAAAGTTCTCACATTTGTTTTGACAGACAAGATTACAAAGCTTCGTGAGGAGGGAAGCGTACAGATAATTTCGACCAGATCGCGACCTAGTCGCGATCTGGTCAAAATTCTCTGCCCGCTTTTGTAATCGCCGTACTGTAAAATCTTAATGCAAACTGTAATCTGCCACAGAAGTGTTTATTTTTTATTGAGGTGTAACGACACTTTCGACACCCAGGGACACTTCGTGTCGGACAGTTTTACGGCTGGAGGAAGTCGAGGTACCTGGAGAACCACAGAACAGTGGCTCTTGATGCAAAGTGTAATCTTCCATTCAAGTGTTCATTTTTTATTGTGGTTTAACGACACTTTCGACACCCAGGGACACCTCGTGTCGGACAGTTTTACGGCTGGGGGAAGTCGAGGTACCCGGAGAACCACAGAACAGTGGCGAGCAGCTGTCAGACTCATCAACGTACTCGGCACAGACAGTGTTAGCATTGGTTGAAGACAAGTGCATCATCGACGTGCAGTTCGCCTCAGTACACAGCGCCACCCCACCCCAAGTCAGAAATAGGGATTAAATGCTTTGCTCAAGAACGCAACGCGGTTATCCCTGGTGGGGAACGAACCGTGGACTTTTTGGTTTGAACTTTAAAGTCGAATGCCGTAACCAATGAGGCACCGCGTCCCATGTCATAGAAGCGTTGTACTTGGAAAATATTACCTAGGGAAATAGGCTAGCAGAAACGAAGAACATTTTGGCACAACGGCAAACTCTCGAGTGGTGTGCGGATTAAGGGATAGAGGTATTTTACAGACCTTATATAATACGGACGATAGCACCCGCATCTGTTACTGACTAATTTTCAGCCTCAGTATATGATACCTCATTAAAACGCATTCACAGAGTCCGACATGTGGCGACAGTGGGGATGATGGATTGCCCCCAAATTCTGTCCCAGATTTTAAAAACCATAATGCTAAGCCACAATTGTAACATGAAATTTCCAGACTCGTAATAAGTAAAAGTTGGCAGAAGTTATGCTCACTCAACTGGAAGTTAGCATAAAATAAAGATTTACAGAACGTAAAAGGTTTCCAGACAATATCGGAACCGCAGTCGGACATTTGGTTCGAACACCCAAGATCATCATTCCGAAAATATTTGCCGAGATTACGGACGGGGAGGGGGGGGGGGGGTGGTTACAAAAGCATTTCGATGGAGCGCGTGAAATACAGAAAAAAACTCTAACAAGGGTCGTTAATTCCTGCCCCAGTACTTTACCCGAATTGGGTTCTGTACGTATACCACGATTAGATTGAAATAACAATATCAACTCCGGTGGTCTGTTTACATTCTTTCTTGGCACTGTTTGGTGTAGAATCATTTAATCACGTCACAACGTCACTCAGATGCGTAACGACTAATAGATACGTGCTTACATGACGTTCTTATACGTAGGCTGATCTCCACGCATGGTGTACACAGCACATTTCTCAGTGTCAGTATTCAGTGCAGTTGATAAAGCTAATATTTTGGGCGAACCCGGAAAAAATTAGTTGTAGGCCCGTGTAAGCTGGGTTTTACTTCATTCGATGCTGGAAATTTCAGTCTGTAACATATCCAAAATATGCTAAATTCCGCTATGGGAAGATGTTTTTAAGTGCACCAAAAGGACCATCCTTTTAGCAATTTTCAACATATTTCTGGCCAGCATTTGCAAAAATTTGAATTTTCTCTGGTCAATTTGCATGTTTCTGAAAAAGGTAAATCATCGTCATAGATAACATCTGTGTGAAAGTAAGTACAACACCCACCATTTCATGAATATTAACCGCGAACGTCTGCTAATAAAGAACGTTTACAAAATGATCGCAGCAAGAGACGGGATCGACACCAATTGATGTCTGAACGCTCTTTTTGTTCCAAATAACATACCACTCAGTTCTTGCATGGCGTCAGGTTGGCACTGACGCTTTGTGTCTTATGTGAAGTTCGATGTTAAGAAAATTGTCATTTTAGGGCAGTTACCCCGAATTCCTCACATTTTGTCCCTTTTTGTTGCATTTGTGATGCAGTTCCACATCCTGTCACTGAGTTGGAGAATCTCTACGATAGAGTCAGAAACAAATAGCCCCCCCCCCCCCCCCCCATCAGATATTACAGAACCTGACGAGCTTGTAAAATTAGAAGATTGCCTCTCGCAGTGTATCCCCGGCTGCGAAGCTCTGGCTTTTTAATTTATTGAAGCTTGTTGAGCTCGTTCCATTGAGGGGGTCATAAGCTATGGTTTTAAGGCAAAAATAGAACTAATTATTATTTAAAAAATGTTTTCGCAAGTGTCGTCTGCTAGCTGTATCAAGTAAAAGGTTAAGCAGGTGCTGTATAGTTTATCTTACAAGGCACAAAGCCAGAATGTGTCTCCTTAACCCTTTACTCAACGAATCGGCCGCATCCACCAGCGTAATATGCTAATTCGGCAGTTGAAAAATGAAAAAATATTATTTTTCAAAAAATTTCTACAAAACCATGTCATGTGATCCCTCGTTGGAACGAGCTCGTCGAGCTCGTTCCAACGAGGGGCTACATGATATGGTTTTGTTGATATTTTTCGGAAAACATTCAAAAAATGATATTTAAAAATAATAAATTTTGATATCGTCTGCGTTGGGTAAAGAGTTAAACAGATACCCGTTAACAATTTTGAATTTATCTTGAAAATGAAGGAATAAAATCATCTATGTCTCCTTGGTAATCGGACATCAAAATAGCCGGATGTGTGGTGTGAAGTTTATCACACGGTGTGTGAAATTGTAAACTGTAAAGGAACGGTTGTGTAATTTTGAGCTTGTCACATCGCGCAACGTTCGAGTTTGTGAATTCCTTCCTTAACAGTCAAACAGTCTTCTAGTTTTAACTATCTCAACATCCTGTTCCTCCAAACTATAGTGCCATCATATACAAAACTGTTAAAGATGATGAGCGATTATACTTTTAATTTCAGGAAGGGTCAGAAATAATTTAATACCACAGCCCCATTGAAACAATTTTCTGCTCTTTATGACTTTGTTTCACCGACGACGAATTCTTTCACGCTCAAGTGACAACTTCTGGACATAAGTTTGAGAGGATTGAACTGAAATTGATGAATTATTTATTTTTTAGTGAATAAACTGCTTATTGAACTATAGCTTTAACTCTTTTGGCGCGGAATAATCTGAGAAACACAATTCTTAGCGCCTAATATTCATCAGGAATTTTACAGAAAGTATACGTTGTTGGACTAAAGCGTTATTATTTTAAAAGAAAAATTCATTCGTGACTCACACAGATTCGATCTACAACCTCATAATTAGGTATGTTCTCTACACAACTGTGTCCTCTAGGACATAATAGACATAATCTGACTTCCGCCGTGGGTTTGCTATAGCGGCGGGACCTGAAACTCCCACTGTGATAGTGTCCCCACGGCGAATGTAAGATTATCAAGGGTTTGGCCACGCGATGAATTTCGAAACAGTTCTGTGAACATCCCCAGAAGTGAAAACCTATGCTTAGTGGCAGTAATCAAGATGTTAATTTCGACTCACATTACGGCCAAGATACTATTGATTGCAAATGGTGGGTGGATCTAATGTTGTATTTCATGTTTTCTATTTTTCTTTATATTCTATTTATTTTTTTTATCTCTTCACACACACACACACACACTCTCTCTCTCTCTCTCTCTCTCTCTCTCTCTCTCTCTCTCTCTCTCTTTTTCTGTCTCTAATTTAATTTGTGTTTGTCTATAATGTTTATAATATTTAGATTTTGTTAGATTTTGTTATTTATGGAATACTTTCTGCCATATTGTAAATTGTTAGTCATTGTACAGGAACGGAGGGACTTCTAAGTGGTAAGCACTTGTCCTCCAATCCTGATTTGCATTGTCAAATGGCAAATAAAATATGTTTAATCTAATCTGAGAAACAGAATTCTTAGCGCGGAATATTCATCAGGAATTTTACAGAAAGTACAGGATGTTAGACTAAAGCGTTATTATTTTAAAAGATGTTCTAATGATCTCATTGACAATTTTTCAAATGATTTTCTGTATATATTTAATTGGCACCTTTATACTTTCAAGGGACGATATCGTTGTTCATGGATAGGACATAAGTGGTGCATGAAACATAGGAATACGTATCTTTGTTTAACCCTTTACCCAACGAATCGGCCGCATCCGCCCCGCGAATTATGCAACTTCAGCAGTTGAACAAATATTATTTTTCAAAAAATTTCAACAAAACCATATCACGTGACCCTCGTTGGAACGAGCTCGTCGAGCTCGTTCCGACGAGGGGTCACACGATATAGTTTTGTTGAAATGTTTTGAACAATTTAAAAATAATGATATTTAAAATAATAAATTTTGATATCATCTGCGTTGGGTAAAGGGTTGAAAGCACTTAGAAATGGACACACACAGTTGGCTAAAATGACTACTGCAGTACCTTTCCGCGGCCTGTCGTCTGTCGACTTTAGTCGCCTGTCGCGCCAAAAGAGTTAAAGATCAGATACTAAAATAGTATCTTCGTAATCTTTGGAACGAAACATATGATTACAATAAATAGCATAATTAATCATGAGAACTTCATCTAAAAGAGTTAGATTCCAGCCATTGTTTTTTGACTGTGTGCATTGGTTCAGGAATTCGTGATCGCCATGCGGGGTTGTTGAGCATTCTAAATTCCTCAAAGAAACACGATTGTGTCCTGCGAAAAACACACACAGACCTCTGCCAGTCTTCAACTGATGCCAACAACAGTTTTCGTCGCACTTTAGCCGGCGCGTTTCACACTTTCATGCTGCTGCCGAAGGGAAGATGAACCAAGTAATCATGAGAACTTCATCAAAAAGCTAGATTTCTGCCATCGATTTTTGAAGGTGTGCAATGGTCTAGTGGTTTAGGTGTTCGACTCCTGATTTCCAGGCGGGGTTGCCGAGGGTTCGACTCACGGCAAGGATCAGAAACTAACATTCTAAATTCCTCTAAAACATGATTTTGTCCTTCGAAAAACACACACAGGTCCGTGCGAGACTTCGTCTGACGCCAATCACAGCACTTTCGTCGTAATGTAGCCAACCGGTTCCACACTTTCATGCTGCTATGGTTTATGTGTTGGACTCCCGATTGCCAGGCGGTGTTGCCGAGAGTTCGAATCCCGACAGGGGATCAGAAACAAACATGGTTGTGTCTTTTGAAAACGTTCCAAATTTCCTCTAAAACATGATTGTTCATTTGAAAAACACACACCAGCCCGTGCCAGTTTTCATCTGAGGCCACCCATTCTACAATTTCATGCAGCTGCCGAAAGGAAGATGAACCAAGTAAACATGAGGACTTCATGTAAAAAGCTAGATTCCAGCCATCCTTTTTGGCTGTGTGCAATGGTCTAGTGGTTAACCCTTTAAACGCAGATGATTTCAAAATTTATTATTTGAAATATTATTTTTTAAATTTTTTCAAAAAATTTCAACAAAACCGTATCATGTGACCCCTCTTTGGAACGAGCTCGACGAGCTCGTTCCAAAGAGGGGTCACATGATATGGTTTTGTTGAAATTGTTCGAAAAATATAATTTTTTTCAGCTACTGAATTTGCATATTACGCGGGCGGAAGCGGCGATTCGTTGGGTAAAGGGTTAAGGTGTTGGACTCCTGATTGCCAGGCGGTGTTGCCAAGGGTTCGAATCCCGGCAGGGGTTCAGAAACCAACATTCCAAATTTCCTCTAAAACATGATTGTGTCATTTGAAAAACACACAAAAGCCCATGCCAGTCTTCGTCTGAGGCCACCCACAGCACTTTCGTCGTACTATAGCCAGCGCTTTCCACACTTTCATGCCGCTGCCGAAAGAAAGATTTCGGCCATCGATTTCTGACGGTGTGCAATGGTCTAATGGTTTATGTGTTGGACTCATGGTTGCCAGGCAGTGTTGCCGATGGTTCGAATCCCAGCAGGGGATCAGAAACCAACATTCCAAATTTCCTCTAAAACATGATTGTGTCATTTGAAACACACATACACTTAAACACACCACATACACACACAGAGCCAGCAATGTGATAATATTGAAAGTGAATTTCTGCAATCAGATAGATTAGCAGAGTTAACGAAATGTTGAATAAAGCAAACAAAATTGTGTTTTGATTGGTGTCCTATATCCAAAGAGGGTTCACTGTCTCCGCCCGCCCTCGCTGTTCAAAGTTTTTATATTCCTCTACCAGACTCCGAGGACTGAGATATCTATTAATCTAAACACTTCATAAGTCAGTCTCACTTCAGTCATGACAAAACCCACGTCATTGTCGTCTGGGGTTTTACGGATTGAGACAAATCAAATTAACAGGACTGAGGCCATAATCGCTGCCTGACAATAATTATATTTCTTCCCATCGGGGCGTTGATTGTTTTATATAAATGACTATTTGCGATAATAACATTACGCATATCACTTGCTATTTAACAAATTAACCAGAACACTTAATCAATAGGCACTGGGGAAAACGGGTGAAAAACCATTCGTTTGTGATATTACCGCATCATCGCTAGATTTGAATGTATCTATGCGTGAATTGGAATGAGCGTCAGGAATTAACGCTTGGCAGTACGGTAAGATAACGGGATCATCTGCCATTATGCAATTTTATTGGGGTGGACGTTGGGTGTGTGTGTGTGGGGGGGGGGGGGGGGTTTCCAGGTGTGATGGGAGCTTTGTCAAAAAGAGTAATTGGACGAATTTCCAATTGTTCGATGAGGAAATATTTCCTATAATAAATTGCGTATTTTGAGTGTGCAGTGCTAATACACTATAAAACCAGTTGGGTTAAAAATCAACTCAAATCAACTGTGTTGAGTGAATATGAACCCAATTGGGTCCATATCCACTCAACCCAGTTGATTTGGGTTGATTTTTAACCCAATTATTTTTAGGAAATAGGCAAACTCAGTGTTAACCCACTTGAACCATCCAGCTATCAGTGATGGGTAAAGAGAAGTAGTAGAAAAGATACCGAAATTACAAACAGAAACTCCCAGGAGTTATGGAAGAGAAAAAGTTGTTAAAATATGTAATATACGAAATATGTAATTAATTATCTCAACCCGGTGCACATGAACGGGATCGAGATAAATAGGGCGACGTACACGACCTTGCTAATGCACAGAAGCGGCGCAACATGGAAGGGCAGCCCAGTTGACACATTCTTCTTCCATCAACATGCTATACGAAATGTGTCAATATACAGGTATTCCGATAAAATGGTATCTGCAATTCTAAATGATCGGAGCACTACATTTTAGATATATCAGTTCTAAATATTTTTCCACAGGCTAACATTATAACGTTCCTGGGAAGAAAATACGATCGTGTCACTTTAATTTTAGCATTCAAATATCTTTGTCAAGTGTAACCTTACTGACAACGTTTTCTGTCCCGAAAAGAGAGGGGAATGCCACAAATAGGAGGGAAGAAAGGACAGAAAGTTTATGCACGCATAACCCACAGCAAAATCAAACCAATTGTCAAATGTAGTTTTTTGCCCCCAAATTATATCAAATCTCCCTCTTCATTCTCTGGAATAGTCAGCAATAATGCAAACTGTCAGCAGAATGCTTCAAAAGTTTATTAAAACAATATATTTTTCCCAAGGCTGCTTAGTTACAGAGATGGCACCATTTCAAGGCGGGTAAATCTAATGCAAATATTTAGTACTGTAAACCCTTAAGGGCTCTATTTTCGATTTGTCTCCTTTAATTACTGCCAGATAACCGACAGCTTATAAATTTAAGTTGGTGTGAAGATCCGAATGTTTTTTGTCAGTTCGCTAACCTCATGCAATGATTACAATCTTGGTGGCGGGCGATTAAACACAACCAGAACTTTCAAAGTGAAAAGAAAATAGAAAGATTTAATTTTTTCTCTTAATTTACAAAGTTCATTTTTTTATTTTTCTGAAACGATGTCGTGCTAGATTTGCTTTACCGTAAATAGATATAATAATTTAACATTCAAACTGGTCCAACAACTGTTTTTTGTACGCATCAGTTCACAAACTCGCAGTTTCATGCAGAGTATAAAAATATTTTTCCCCAATCAGTTTAAACATTTGACTATTATTCGATGAAACCTATTTAAAATTAAGCAAACGGCGTTTTCACCATTTTTGATGTTCTGTTACTTTTTTTCTGTTCATCTTATCAACAATGTGCGCACCGTGACATATAATACAGAAACTGTCGTTTCCATTAGTATGAAAGTCCAGGAGGTGAGATTTGCAATTTTCCCTGAGAAGAACAAAAACTTGCAAATTACAGTAAAAAACATATTCACTAAAGAAAGAGCCAAAGTGCACATTAGTGTTGAAAGGTGTTATACTGATATATATTCTTAATGACGGATTATCTGTGCAGTACAGTTAAAACTAGAAGTCCTGTCACGAACTACGCGCTTATCTAGGCTTAATTGCGCGTAGGAATTGCGCGCAATTGCCATATGGAATGGAACCCAAAGCACGGCAGGTTCTTCTGGTTATTCATAGCAAAGATAGGCAATATTTCTGCCAATGGACCTCCGGGTTACCCGGAGGTCCATTGGCAGAAACATTGCTTGTGCACAAGCCATATGTACAGAATTTGAAAGCCTTACTATGGTCATAACGCGTTGATTAACGCGTAGATCGATGTGCTATTTGTGCGCATTTCATGATAGGACTTCCAGTTTTAACTGTAGTTGCATCTAATTGGATTGTCATGGAGTCAAGTTTCCTTTGTTACTTTTAGTAATTGAAAACAACAGACAGCTTTGAGAACTGTCTGTTGTTTTTGCTTATCAAAAGTAACCAAAGGAAACTTGGCTTTATTTTCTACCTGTGTCATAGGTGTTTCTAAACAATTACTTGCTTCTTAATTGGAACTTCCTCGCTCATCTAATAATACCAATGGAAAAAACTTTTTCGAAAGCCGATTTTCAAGATGATATAAGTCAGGGGTGTTACAAAGAGATGTACAGAAACAAAAGTATAAAACTTCAAATTAAAATGAAAGTGCTAAAAAATCTTTCTAGTCACTAAAATCATTCATCAATGGAAAATATTTGTTATACCCTTTGTAAATTGATGTCGTGCTATTAAAATATGATCATTGGTTGTTTTTAAATCTTAACTTCAGTTATTTTTCCATAGAGAGCTGTAGTAAACACACGTACTAGAATATCATTCTAGTTACTAAAATCCTACATCATTGTTATTATTATTCATTTATTTGTGTTTAAGGTCACATACTTATGCACGATGACTAATCGTGACGGTGACAGTTTTACGGGTGGAGGAAGCCGGAATACCCGGAGAGAACCACCGAGCAACGACGAGCAACTGTCAGCTCCTCAACATTGTAACTCTGTTCAAGCTCCGCTCAAGCAGGGTTACAGCAGTTGAAGACACGTGCACCATCGACGTGCAGAACGCCTTAGTACACGGCGTCATCGTGCACCCATGTAGGTAACCGGGATAAAGTGCTTTGCCCAAGGACACAACGCGGGTCGTCCCGGACGGGGATCGAACTCGAGACCTCTAGCATAGAAGTTCAACAGTCTACCTCTGAGCCACCGCGCTCCCTCCTACATCACTGAAGGCTATTTGTTATGGCCTTCGTTAATTGATGCCGTGCTGTTATAAAAATCATCATGTTTTTTTTAAATCTTAACAAATTTCTTGATGCCAGACACTGTGGAATATTTCATCAAATGAAGACATAGCTGCTCTTCACCGGTCATGACTTAATTTTATGAGAAATCCAAGAAAATACTCAACTGGTTACGAGTTGTAGACAATACCTGGTAACTTATCATGATATAGGAATTGTGTTTCAGTACTGGTGGCCCCGACCTTCATTTCTTCATGTCCCTAAATTTTACCAGTTATTGTGTTTTTACCGATGATTCGATTCGGTTCGATTTGCATCGCTCCGATTTGGAAATTTCCTACCAAGTTTCTCCCTGGGGACTCTTTTTCTATCATTAGGTCTCATGTACAGGAGACCTGACGATATAAGAAGAGTTCAAGGAGACCTCGCTTCCGAAATTACTACTTTGATTCAGTTCTGGAATATTCCGCGTGTTTGATCGACTTAACCGAACAGGCGAATTGCCATTGAATACAATACATGAGTGGCTATTTACTGGTTAAGAAGGTGCAGATGTGTACTATTTTAAAGAAAGTGTATTACTTTTTGCATTAATTATTGTACTAATTAACAACTCGTATCCCGTGTGTACCTCGATGTATAGTGGTGGGGACGCTACAGAGGTATCAGTGGTGAATTCTCCACCCGACAAGTTTTTATAACTGGCGATGGGTTTTCGGTCCGTGGGTGTTGGTCTCATCCAACGGTTCACGGACTAGCGGCTCATCGGCGCTTTTGTGTATTCTATATTCGGGAGGTTGATATGCCGTAACGTGCATTGGTAGCGTTGCTCTCCTCTCACAAACCGTTTACTATCCACCATTGTATCTTTCCAAAAGAGGTTCTACGGTTAAAACTAGAAGTCCTGTCATGAAATGTGCACAAATAGCACGTCGATCTGCGCGTTAATCTAATCTACGCGTTATGACCATAGCAAGGCTATCAAATTCTGTGCATATGGCATGTGCACAAGCAATGTTTCAGTCAATGAACCTCTGGGTAATCCGGAGGTCCATTGGCAGAAACATTGCATGTGTTTGCTATAAGTAACCAGGAAAACCTGCCATGCTTTGGATGCCATTCGATATGGCAATTGCGCGCAATTCCTACGCGCAATTAAGCCTAGATAAGCGCACAGTTCGTGACAGGAATTCTAGTTTTAAATGTATCACTAAACCTAATGAGCCAACAACACAAACCTTGCTGTCATGAATATTCTTTTCATCAAAAGGGAATGGCAGGAAGACAGCCTTTTAGGCTATGTCATTTCCGTGCAGCGTATTCATCTGTAACCTGTCTAATTGTTATCTTGTATATTTATATGCTGCAAAATAAAATCAAACAATCAAGAAACTCGATTCGAGATTCGATTCAAAATCCTCTTCCCGATTCGTTTCGAAATTCGGTTCGACTCACAATTGGAGATTCACAGGGCCCTATACTTGCAGTTTAGCCTGCGGTGATATTTGGACTTTGTATTTAAGAAGTGAATGCAATTTTTATAATCTTTATTGGAGTATGAACGTGTGGGAATGGGTACAAATTGTATGAATACTTCGGGATTCATTCAATTTGTACCCATTCCCACACGTTCATACTCCAATAAAGATTATACAAATTGCATTCAATTCTTATAATTACATTCCGTAGTTGTTTAAACTACTTTTTTGCCAAACAGCAAAAGCAGAAAGACGAAATAAAAACATGTACGAACGAACGAGGCGAAAAACCACCCTCACACAAAAGACAAAGCGCACAACTCTGAGTTGAGCGCCAGTTTTCGGCATTGACCCAAATTTGTCAAATTGCCGTCTTTCGACACGAAACTTGGAATGTTCAAAATAATCATTTAACATATCAGTAAACTATAATCACTGATCACTGCGAGAGGCGCTAAAAGTTATAAGCCCGCCCAAACACCGCCCGAATTACATTCTATCAACTGCACTCTACCGTAAATGCAGGTCAAAGTTCGACCAAATGTATTCATTGGAAAATGAATTACATTTGATCATGACGTTTTCATCCAGCTGACCAATGGGAATTGAGTATTTGGACCCAAAACGTATAACTACATTAACAATGTAATTATTGTGGTTTAACGACACCTTCGACAGTATGAGTCATCCCGTGTAGGATAGTTTTACTGTCGGAGGAAGCCGGTGTACCGGGAAAGAACCACTAAACAGCGGCGAGCAACTGCAGTCTTCTTAACGTAATAACTCCCATCACATAGGGTTAGCATTGGTTGAAGATAAGTGCACTATCGATGTGTAGTACGCTACCGTGGGCCATCAGAGTTAAGTGACTTGCCCGAGGACATAACACAGTCGCCTTCGGTTGGGACTGAGCCGTGGACCATTCGGTTTGAAATTCAATGACGTAACCATTGAGGTCCCGCGCTCCTGGCGGAAGGTGTATAGTACTCACTTGTTAACCCTTTACCTAACATAAAAACAGACGGCACTTGCAAAAAAAAATTCTTGATTAACTAATTTTTTTCATATTTGCCTCAGAAACGAGCTTGTTCCAACAAGGGGTTATAACCTATGTGTTTGAGACAAAAAATGAAAATATATTGAACATTAATTGGCAATTGTTGAGAATAGCGCTGGCCGGTTTTGGCCGTTACGTTGGATAAAGGATTAAAGGCTACTAACAGTTCGGTCTGGGATAATAGAAAGACGCTTGGAAACTACTGGTCTTACAGATCAACAGAATGGACAGTACCAAATTTCCTGGATGAACCACAATATGTTGCTTAAATGCCATTGATAGCTTCTTTTACTGCGTCGCTTGACAGCTGTTTGTGTTACGAAGGCAAAACAGTTATGAATCGGATTCAATACGACCTTATCGCGTAAAAGATGTTACGACAGGAAACGAACGGAACCTTGTGTTTCATCAAATAATTGATCTCTTCGGCTATTTAAGTGAAACACTGTATTTCTCCTTTTATCGATAGTGTCAAATATGCAACACATCATTTGCATAGAAATGCGTGTCGTCCATCACATGCAACGCTGGTGTGATAACGTGGTCCACTGAGATATCACCAGAGCTGTAATTATTATTCAAACCAATGCAACTCGCAATTGCCTGCATTTGTCTCATGCATATCACATTTTACAGCTTTTGTGCGGCAAGACAATTCAGCCTGACAAGCAGTTCGCAACAGTATTGACTGTCATGGGAGAATCGAAGAATCGCGTGTCCCCAAGTCTTCCAACTAATGCACCCCCATCTCGTTAAGATCCTAGCTAAGATCAATGAGGGATTTCACCCCTTTACATGAAACGTTCTGCAAACAATCCCTACACATTCTATATTCATTGTGAATTGGTAAATGGTCACCCTGTCAGTGGATGTTTGCCATTACTTTTTAGAAAAGCAGAAACTTTGGATGAAAATCTCACGAGGGCGTGAAAGTTATCATATTTGGATATTGGTTGTATCATGGAGTTGGAACAGGACGATGCAAAAGGAGTGGAAGTTATTGCCCTGTATAAATTGGGATAAACGTAAGGCTTGACTTTAACCCTTTGACCCCTAGCGGCCGTTTTTCCGGCCAGGGACATGACACGTCATAACGTCATTATATAGGATGACTTTTTAGTCAATGTGTGGGGTAGACCAATCAATATTTACAACGCGCAGCCCCAGGGCTGCACGTTGAAGATATTGATTCGTCTACCCCAAATAATGAATATGGACTCTTCTAATTGCTGCCATTGAACTGGCATGGAAGATACCACTAGAGTTCAAATGGTTAAGGAGGACTATAACTCTTATTCAAACACTTACCAACAAGTATTTTGTAAAATACGAGCATGGTTAGATCTGGCGCTCTACGTGAACGGCCTCTATGTGTTCTGAATACTGGAATAAGGGCTGCAGGTTTTGTCTCTAGAATTTCAAAATGTTTCTTATACGATAGCTAGGAATCGAGTTTAATTCTAAGTAGCGCCTCTATCGTCTGCATGATCGGAGTTCCGAAGAATTTGACGTGGGATTATTACAGAAATGGCACTTTTCCCGCGTTTGGGAATATTTGAGTTTGATCCGGCATTCAGATTAATCATCAAGCACATTTAACCTTTTGAACAATGATGGTATATTTCATGACAGCTCAAAGCCATCAGTTCGAAGAGTCTACACTGCTAAAAATATAGGTTCTCTTTAGAACCAAAACTGGTTCTAATCTCGTCCCTGAGATGGAACCAGTTTAGTTTAAACAGTATTTATTTCAAATCAAATAAATTTACCAATATTAGCATTCGATTTTAACAGAATAATGCACGAACTGAAGTAGATTCAGCAGTAAACTTGGAGCTTATTCAACGCAGTCGCCAAACATTTTGAAACAAAGCGAATATAAATACCTGGTATATTGGTTCTATACAGAACCAAAACTGGTTCGATATGCCAACTGTTCATATCTCCTTTGCTTAATAATGATTTGAGACAACCTCGTATAAGCTCTAAACTTACGGCTGAAACCCCTCAGTTTATGTTTAATTCTGTTAATATTTAATGTAAATCTTTATAAATTTATTTGATTTGAAATAAATAATGTTTAAACAGAACTGGTTCCATCTCAGAGACACGATTAGAACCAGTTTGGGTTCTATAGAGAACCTATATTTTTTGCAGTGTATATTGGGTACTTTAGGGAAGACCAATCAATATTTTCGACGTGCAGCCTAAGGGCTGCACGTTGAAAATCTTGATTGGTCTCTCATACAACTTCACGGAACAACTATCTACTTAATGAGTTCAGGTCACATCACGATCCTAGACCTGAAAAGTGGCCTTCAAAAGGTTAATAGTTTTCAAAGAAGCAAAGAATACAATCAACCCTTTTAATTTAATTACAAATTTTAACATATAAAACACTCACTGATTCAACAATTAACAATTGACTGTTCACTATAAAAAATTATCTCTATTTCTGACTGTGGGGCGCGGTGGCGTTGCGGTAACCTGTTCTCGTCAGATCACAGAAGTTAAGCAACGTCGAGCCCGGTTAATTCTCGGATGGGTGACCGTCTGAGCGATCGATTCGGACTCCCACGTTGTGTCATTGGGCAAGGCACGGAACCCCGATTGTCCACACTGGGGCACGATGACGCCGTGTACTAAGGCGTACTGCACGTCGTTGGTGCGCATGTCTTCAACCAATCTAACCCTGCCTGTGCTGCAGTGCGGAGTTACGATGTTGGGGAGCTGGCAGCTGCTCGGCGTTGCTCGGTGGTTCTCTCCGGGTACTCCGGCTTCCTCCACCTGCAAAACTGTCACGGTCACGATTAGCCATTGTGCATAAGTATGTGACCTTGAACACTAATAAATAAATAAATAAATAAATAAATAAATATTTCTGACTGTTCACTATAAAAATTTATCTCTATTTCTGAAAACTCTAATTCAAATAACTTTGCCGATTTTGTTGTGGCAGTATCCGTCAATGCATTTTTCAAACGCACCGTGCAAAATTAACAACCATCTGTATCGACAAAGGGAGAAAAATATTCAGTTGTACAATTTATGTGTCGGCATTTGGGTAGTATACCGCTCTGTTTTACACCTCCTATGTAAATGTATTTTCACAAAAGAATCCGAGCATTTCGATACAGTAACAAATTTGAAATTTTCCTCCCATTTTTCAATGTCTACATGGGTGATCCCTCTAATGTGAGCCTCGATATTAACCCTTTACTCAACGAATCGGCCGCATCCGCCCGCGTAATTTACAAATTAAGCAGTTGAAAAAAATTTCAATTTTTTTAACAAAATTATATCATGTGACCACTCATTGGAACGAGCTCGTTGAGCTCGTTCCAATGAGGTGTCACAGCACATGGTTTTATTTTAAAAATTTTTGAACTTTTAAAAGTCAGTAATTAAAATAATAAATTTTGATATCGTCTGCGTTGGATAAAGGGTTAAACAAACACTAACTACAACGAGACCAGTGTGAAAATTGAAATATAAAATTACTTAATTTAATTTTGACTCAACGAATGCAATGATTATATATTCCATTTCTGATACTGGACCAAGTTCAGATCATATTATCTTTGTACTGTATCAAATCAAAAACTGGATCAGAAACATTGTGTCGAAATTGCAAAATGAGAAGGAAAATCGTCATCAATTAATTTAAGCCCGGAACGCTCACATCAGATTAAATGCTCTTATACGGGAATAGAAAGACCGATTCAACATGATATTGAAAAGGATCAATCTTTTTAATAAACCGAATGAATGTCGAAATTCGTGACGTAATGACATAATGCGAACTGATCAACTCTCTTAAAACTGAACAGATGATCGATTCAACACCACTGGAACTTTAACAAAGACAAGAAGAGTTTTCGTTACTTGGTGTTTTTATATCATATTATTGATTTATGTTTCAGTTCTGGTGCAGGAGTATGTATAATATAATATATAATATATAAGACGAGTAATGTTAGAAAATAACAATAACATGATTTTGGAGGGCATTGCGCTTTATTAATGGCCCAGCAGAAAAGATGAACAGTCTCCGACAGCTTATAAGCAGCTCGAGATGCAGTCGGTCATGTGGGCAGCCACTACGTTCCTACAGCTGAACTACAACTATCGTCTGATTAGAAGTCGAATGGTCACGTGACTATCATATGTCCTCTCCATGGAGAGCTTCAAAAACTCACAAGTGGTCAAACAGCATTTGGAACACGCAGTTTAGCATAATCTCCGAGTATAATCCCTCCGTGACATGACGAAAACACTCCGAAATGAAAGGTGCTTACACAACGCCACGGAGAATCAAATTTCGAGCGAAGTGGAATGGTGGGAACTATCGATCGAAGGAGCTCAATCACATGACGTGTTGGGCTGTTATTGAGATGCTAACTCATTAACGACATAACACGTCACGTGATCTGTCGAGATTTACTCAGTTTGAAAGTTCGAGTAAAACTCCGTTAATGTACCAGGAACGCCTTGCAATGTGGTAATAAAACAAACAAATGCTTGTCGGGTTGGTGGGTTGTTAAAAGACTATTGTCGCCATATTCATGTCGATAACTGCAGGACATAAAATGACACCTTTTTAATCACAATCTTAAAAATAGGACACTTTTTCAATCCATATGCAGTTTTAGTCGTAGAAAACGGTTCACCCCAAACTATTTTAATCATTTGAGCAGACATATTGCGAATGGCAACTCCCCTTCAGTTCGCCGTACACTAATCTAGTGCCCGTAGAACTTTCTGTTTCCAAATAAATATTAAAAAACACAGTTCTAGCTTCTGTACTCCTGCACGGTGGTGTACCGTACATCTATATAACATACAGTACAGTCGCCGTGGACTGGTCACTTTCCACGCGTGGGCAATATTTCCACGGACGCAATAATATTAGATTCCAAACACTAATTAAAGGCATAATCATCAAAAATTTAATTAATTAAAATTTTGCTAATAACGATTTTTGCTACCTGGTAAACAGATGCGTGGACATAACTGCCCACGTGTGGATTATGACCCATCCACGGCGACTGTACTGTAATTATAACACCTTAACTAGGAATTTGTCCGATGGAAGCGAATAAATCATCTAATATATAACATTAAATTAGCACATGGAACTAGAGATAACAAATTAAATGGACATAACAGGATAAACTTTTTCTTTTAATACGTTCTTGGTATAAACAAGACAACAATGTTAAAATTTAGATGGTTTTTCCCTCGCAAACTAGCGCATGCGTTGTCATCACCGCACAGATTTCTGGATATTGAAACGATTTGTTGTACACATCAATGTGTTCATCAGATCCTATATCGCCGTTTTTGCGTCGGTGGATCTGTTGTTGTTTCGCATTGAACATCCCGACTTTGTGAAAGTTGTTCCCGCGTAATTACAGCCACAGACTATTTCTATGGGCATGTCATTTATACAAAAAACTATCGTGTGTATCTATTCGAGTTCCAAATATTATTAACCTAATTTTATATGTGTATTAAGTAGTAGTTTCCGTTTCTCACGATAAATGCCAAAGACTTTTAAAACAGTCTGCATTCCTTTTCCTGTGCGTAAAAGCAAAATTATATCATCAGAATAAAATAACGCCATTTCTCGGGCGCCATTATGTTGGTCATCTGCGACGCACATGGTTTACAACTTAGATATACTATATTTCGCGTACTAAAATGTAGCAGACGAGACTTTAAAAGTTATTTCAAGTAATCTATGTTGTACGTTGTTTTGATTTACTTAGCCCTTTTATATTGGATACAGTATTTTGTGTGATTAGAAATGAGTTTATGGATTGTTGTTACAGGCATCCATAGGTGTTCGCAGGCTTTCAGGTCATGTGATATCAACAGGACTTTTGGTTGGTTGGTTCGGAAATTTTTTAAAAAGAAAGTCAGTTGAGATTGTTATGTAAATGTTCTGTTTTCTTCGAGATTTTATTCTGGTATTTTTGGTTAGTATGTATTCAGGTTTATTTATTCATTTATCTCGACTTTCATTTCGATTATCTATTTATTCTTTATTTGCCTCGTATTTTCGTGAGATTGGATTTTTAAAAGACAGACTGACGAATTACACAAATATTCACTTAACAGATTGCATGAACGGTTATGGGATTGTTATTTTGCAGCTCATTTGCACAGCACAGTTAGAATGGTTTTATGGTATGATGACTGGATGATGAGATGGTGATGGACATGTTGAGTGGGACTTAGATCTACAATCTGGTAAGAAAAGTATAGTTTTTGGAGTGAGTTGTGTTTGTGAGTGTGTGTTAAGGGCTTTAGTAAATGTGGATTATTATTAATTTGTTTTAAACATGCAATGAAATATTTTAATGAAAGAGGGGTCTATTAGTGATGATTATCATTTGTATGTAAGTACATATGTGCTTATAGTCATGGATGCTGAAAGTGGCATTAAACACCAATAATATAGGTGCAGGCCTGCTGGGTCCATGCTTTTCTTGTATCTGGTTATACACGAGGTTCAAGTGTGGAAGAGTTGTATTATTCAATTTCAAGAATGCCGCGGGTTGAGAGTTAATTAATTTTTCACTTAAACTGCTTGGTCAGCACTGCGTGTGTGATTAATTTTAATCACCTGAATAGCCACAACTGGACGCACGCCGCATGCTTTTAATTAACAAATTGCTGATGATTATTTTAATCCGATAGTCTCTGTCACTTTTTGTCAACTTTAACTGCCGAGAAGGCGCTAATATTTTGTTGTTTGATTATCGTTGAATCATGGAAGCTGTTTGTTGGACATTTTAATCCCACAGATTAGGTAAGTTTTTAAAATGTCTTCATATTAAATAAATAATATATCAACAGTTCATTAATTTGAATGATTGATTTTCCGTGAATAATTTATATATTTTCCAGATCTAACATAGCTGTATGATACAGTGTTGAGAGGTTCACTGAACCCACCTGACAGTGTATCATACGCCTTAGTTGGCTGTTATAGGCAAAAGCCTACTGGATTACGCCTCGAAGATATCACACACCCAAAGTTATGAATTCAGTTACGTGATGGCGACGATCCTCGACGTACTGTTTGGCATTGCGTACTTCTAACGCAGATTGACAGTAGACATATATGTCAAACGCGATTTTGCATGATTGGTGTATTAATTTTGCATCCCTTTATAAAAGAATCCCTTGAGACGTTGGCTAGTATAAATATTGTAGGGTAGTATAGGTTGGGCTCATTTACTCACGTTCTCTTCTAATAGATCCCTATCCCTGTACTACGTTTATAGTTATAGTTATGGCTAGTATAAATATTGTAGGGTAGTATAGGTTGGGCACATTTACTCATGTTCTCTTCTAATAGATCCCTATTCCTGTGCTACGTTTATAGTTAATTGCTCCCGATCTATTGCAGTGAACTATGCGAGTTCAGTGCCATAGATCGGCTGGCAGCATAAATCCATTTATGATACATTAAATTTGTTTTTGTTGTTTGGCGATCTGTTGCGGTTAACCCCGAGGTTCAGCACAGTGTTATTGTGCATAACCACCGTTTGGTGTTGTTTAGTATACATGTGTCTGTCTGGCGATCTGTCGCATTGAACCCGGTGGGTTCAGTGCCACAGATCCCCAGACAGCGCGACACCATTAACCTTAACAATTATTGATGACGACGACCTGTAACCTTTAATGACCTTCACACATGTTTATATTTTTACTTTGCAGAATGTAAATGATTGATTGGCTGTGATATGGATATAAATAAACATTGAACCTGGTCGGGACTTGTAGTATTTTTTTTTCTCAGGTTCTTTTAAATATTTTTGAAATTGAGGGTCGTTAAATTTATTTGCTAAAAAAATTCCTTAACAACTTACTCAACAGGATGTGTCACTTGTGGGACCAATCTGCTACAACCCCGTTGTAACAAAATTAAACTTTTAATTGTAGTAAAGTTAATTTGTACCCACTTTAATGAGTGAACGTAGGTTACAAAAGTATTTGGAAAGACCACGCGTACTTTCAGCTGGCAAATATACCTCCCATGTCCTTATTTCATCAAGTCTAGGGAAGTATTTGCATAGGGAGTATGATGATTCAGATGTAAAAATTGAATGGTGGTGTAAAAGCGGTTCGTCCATTCGTGATCAGTTTTCATATACTAAACACAATATTCATAAATTAGTGAACAGTACTCAAAAGGTGAGACTATATGTGTGGCTTGGTACTTGTGATCTCTCTGTCAAAAGAGGTAAATTTGTCTTCTTGAGAGAGGAAAATATTTTGCAATCTGTTGAAAAAGCAATTGTCGCTTATCAGGAATTTGTTACTCTCATTGAGCAGTACCCATCTTTAGATCTTGTATTTCTGGGAATACCTCCAATCTCTATTGTTGAGTGGAATAAATCCAGAGGGCACAGTTCTCCTGAACAGTTCACCGAAGCGGACATTGAATTGCAGAAGGGAGTTACAGCCTTGAATGATTGGATATACTCTTTTAACAGTAAAAAAGGATTTTATTGTCCCAAGTTTCATTTAGATATCCAAAACAATCGTAAACGAGCTAACTTTAAGAGTATTTACAGTCTCAACTTCAATCTCTTTAAAGATGGAGTTCACCCCAAACCTCTTTTAGCTCGTGTGTGGTTGAAACGTCTCATAGAGTGTATGACGTTATATTGATTTGAATTTCCACTCAGGTTTAAGTTCAACATTTTTACAACATTTCAATTATTTTTTTTTTCTCTCTTTCATCAGTTCGTTTATAACTGATCACGTCTGTCCAATTTGTTTAACAGTTAGGCTCAACCTCTTCTTTTCAAATGGCTGAAATGACACAAGAAGAGATAGACAATCTAATTAAGGTTTTCGGGGAAATGGGAGTGAAACCCAAAGCTGCCAATGCAGATGAACTCAGAGAGTGGATGGCTTCGTTTACACAAACAACTTCTGAAGTAAAGGTGGAGGGGAAGCCTGGCACTCCCCCCAAAACAGTTTACTTTGCACAGCCACCTCGACTTCCATCTTTTAGTGGAGATGCTAAAGGTGAAGTCGCATTTGATTTATGGCAGTATGAGGTTAAATGCTTGTTGTCAGAAAAGTATTCGGTAGATGTGGTGACACAAGCAATAAGACGGTCTCTGAAAGGTGAAGCAGGGCGTATTGTAATGCAATTGGGCCCTTCAGCATCCCCAAATGAAATTTTGGCCAAACTCAATAGTATTTATGGCACTATAGACATTAAGGAAACGATTCTTGCTCAATTTTATAGTGCACGTCAACAAGAAAATGAAAGTATTTCCAGCTGGAGTTGTCATCTGGAAGATACACTTAACAAAGCTGTGCAAATGAAATTAGTTCACCCGTGTGAAACTAACAATATGCTTCGCACTATGCTTTGGACTGAACTGAGACAGGATTTTCGTGACATAAGTGGCCATAAATATGATACAATCCAAGATTTTGATGAATTGCGTGTCGCTCTTAGAATAATAGAGCAAGATCATAAAGAAGATGTTGTCGCAAAATCCAAAAAGTCGTTACCTGCGAATCAGGCCCAACCCAGTACTTCCAATGAAATTAAAGAATTAAAATCTATGCTATTGAAATTAACAAATGAAGTAGCTGAGTTGAAGCAACAATGACTTGAACCACATTTCAAATCTTATAACCAGAATCCAAATTGGAAGTCAAGAAAATCACAGGAAGAGAAAGGCTTCCCCAATCCATCCTCTGATTTTCAGTCTGCTCAGAATGCAACACCGTCTCGTAATTCTCGAGATGTTCGGTGCTACAAATGTGGTCAGTTAGGACACATTGCAGTGGGGTGTAGAGTTAGAACCGATCACTTAAAGGGTTTAAACTCAAACAAGCCTATGGGGCGGGGTCGGCCATAGGTTTCGCTGAACAGCCCCCCACTCATACGAGATATATTCAACCACCTGGTCTATTAGGTACTGCTATTGAAATTCCTGTTAATTTAGCCAGAATATCTACAAAAGCTCTGTTGGATACAGGGTCAACAGTATCCACAATTAGCTCTGCATTTTATAATGAGAATTTAAAGTCATATCCTATTGAGCCATTAAACCAGTTGCTTGATATAGAATGTGCTGATGGACAGACTCTACCTTATTTAGGGTATATAGAAGCAGAATTACAGGTTGCTGGTTTAATGGATCAATTGCATCAAAATATTGTGTTTTTAGTCGTACCAGATAGTAATTACAATAGGGATGTGCCAATTTTGCTGGGTACTAATATTTTATCTAATCTCATGCAGCAATGTCGTACCAGGCGTGGTTCAAGATTTTTACAAGAAATGCCTTTGCAAACACCATGGTATTTGGCATTTCGATGCATGACTCTCAGAGAAAAAGAGCTCGCTAAAAATGACTACTGTTTAGCAATCATTAAAAATGCAGAGAGTAAAAATTGTGTGGTTGCTCCAAATTCGCAGACAGTTTTGCATGGTTACATTGACAAACAGTTACCATACCACCAGTCTTGTGCTATTAAACAACCCATGAGACTATCAACTATAGATGGTAATTTGGACATAACTCCTAGCATGGTTAGCTATAAATATAACCAGAGAGATATTATCAATATACATGTGTCCAATATTTCTACCAACACAATTGTTATACCTCCAAAAGCTATTGTCTGTGAACTTCAACCTGTGGTTGTAGCACACACAACGGATTTGGCCCAGAATAAGGACACAGGTGGTTTGTTTGATATAAACATGTCATCGTCTACTTTGTCTGACAGTGAAATTAAACGGGGGCTCAGTGTCATTGAACAGTTTGAGGATATATTTTCCAAAAATGACAATGATATTGGGTTTTCGTCCTTGGTTAAACACCGAATCAAACTGACAGACAACTTACCCTTCAAACAGAGACATAGGCGTATACCACCATCGATGTTCGATGAAGTACGAGATCATTTACACCAATTGCTGGCCGCTGGTATCATTAGGCGATCTCACAGTCCTTGGGCATCAAATGTTGTGTTAGTGCGAAAGAAGAATGGCAGCCTTCGATTATGTATTGACTTTAGAGAGCTAAACAAAAGAACTATTAAAGATTCGTATGCTCTCCCAAGAATCGAGGAAATTCTAGATTGTCTTGGTGGGTCAAAATATTTTTCAGTTCTTGACATGAAGTCAGGCTACCACCAAGTCGAGATCGAAGAGTCTCATAAGGAAAGAACAGCTTTCACGGTAGGCCCGTTAGGTTTCTTCGAATTTAATCGAATGGCAATGGGCCTCTCCACGGCCCCTGCCACCTACCAACGGTTGATGGAAGAGTGCTTAGGTGATTTGCACCTAAAAGAATGTTTAATTTATTTAGATGATTTAATTATTTTTTCGAAAACATTTGAGGAGCACTTGGAGCATTTAAAAAATGTTTTTCAACGGCTGCGTGATTCTGGATTAAAGTTAGCACCTAAGAAATGCCACATGTTTAAAAAAAAAGTTGTTCACGTTGGTCATGTTGTATCAGCTGAAGGTATTGAAGCTGATCCAGGTAAAATTGAGAAGATTTTGCACTGACCTTGAGCTAATCCAGAACAGGTACGACAATTTCTCGGTTTTGCTGGATATTACAGAAAATTTGTAAATAATTTTCCAAAAATAGCAAAACCATTATCTATTCTCATGCCTAACCCAGTTGCCAAGAATCGAAATGGAAAAAGACAGAAGAACAAACATTCTCTAAAATGGGCATGGGGTCCTGAACAAGAAAGTCTTTTTCTGCTTTGAAATCGATTCTTTGCAACCCTCCCATACTTGCTTATGCTGATTATACAGCACCATTTGAATTACACACTGATGCTAGTAGTAGTGGTCTAGGTGCTGTTCTCTACCAAGAACAAGGTGGTAAAAAACGTGTAATCAGCTATGCAAGCAGAGGTTTAGGGAAAGTGGAACAGAATTATCCAGCTCATAAATTAGAATTTTTAGCTTTAAAATGGGTGGTTACGGAGAAATTTTATGATTATTTGTATGGACATAAATTTAAAGTGTATACAGATAACAATCCCCTGACTTATGTTTTAACTTTAGCTAAACTTGATGCTGCTGGCCACAGATGGTTATCGGCTTTAGCAGCATATAATTTTGACATTACATATCGTGCTGGAAAGAGCAATGCAGATGCTGATGCCCTTTCAAGGCTTCCTGCTCTACAAAACAAGGACAAGCGTTCTGAAACAGTCAACACTGATTCTGTTAAAGCTATTTACTCTATGATTCAGAAACACCCTTTTATCGAGAGCTTATGTCTGTCAAATTCTGTGGTGGTTGATGAACCAGACGTAGGGCGGGACATCAGCTCTATGACTGACATAGAATGGAGAAGAGCTCAGGCTCAAGATCCAGTTATATCATTCTGGATGACAGCTATTAGAAACAGAATTAGGCCACAATTTACCAAATTGCCCAAAGATCGCAAACATTATGCATTTCATCGCATATTTGGCACTTTGAAATTACACAGAGGTGTATTATATAAGCATAGTGCCAATACCAATGATCAAGCGTCTAAACAATTGGTTATTCCATCGTCTTTTGTCAAAAAGGCAATACAATGTTTGCATGATGATATAGGACATCCAGGTCGGGATCGGACTATCTCATTGTTAAAGGAACGATTTTACTGGCCTTTCATGGATAGTGAAATAGAAAAATATGTTCAAAGTTGTGACCGTTGTATCAAGAGAAAATCTCCAACGAATATAAGGGCTCCTCTAGTAAATATAACTACTACATTTCCTCTCGAGTTAGTTTGTACCGATTTTCTTACTCTAGAAACATCGAAAGGTGGTTACCAGTACATTTTGGTAATTACTGATCATTTTACGAGGTATGCCCTAGCAGTACCAACCAAAAACATGACTGCAAAAACGACAGCTGAAGGTTTGTTTAACAACTTTTTCATTCACTATGGGTTTCCGAAAAAGCTTCACTCTGATCAAGGGGCCAACTTTGAAAGCAAGATTATTAAAGAACTATGTGACCTGACCGGAATTGAGAAATCTAGAACCAGTCCCTATCATCCTATGGGTAACGGAATGTGCGAAAGGTTCAACAGGACTCTTTTAAATATGTTAGGTACGTTAGATATAGAAAAGAAACGAGACTGGAAAAGTTCTGTTGCACCTTTGGTTCATGCGTATAATTGAACTCGACACGAGAGTACAAAACAGTCTCCATTCTACCTCATGTTTGGACGACATGCTAGACTCCCAGTAGACCTAGCTTTTGGTATTGATCGCTCCAAGCAGCATGATTCTATTTCTAGCTATACAGATGACTTAAAAAGTCGTTTATGCAAGGCTTATGAAATAGCATCTAAAGCTGCAAAAGAGGCTCAAGCTCGACAAAAGAAAAATTATGACTTAAAAGTCCGGGGAGCTTGGCTTAATGTGGGCGACAGAGTGCTTGTAAAAGCATTAGCTTTTGATGGCAGACACAAACTGTCTAATCGATGGGAGGATGACACATATATAGTCAAGGATCAACCCATCAAAAACATTCCAGTTTTTGTTGTGGAAAACGAAAATAGAGAGGGGCAAAGAATAACTTTACACCGCAATCATTTATTGCCAATTGGTTCCCTCCCACTAGAGGAAAGTCATCCTGTGCCAGCCCCTCGGTCTATAAAACACACATCGCCAGTATTAGGCGAGCCAGTAGGAAAAGAACCCCCCCCCCCCCAAGCCACAACCAAAACCAAGGCAGCCAAAACCTAAGGTCAGACAGCCAACACCTAAAGCTAGGCAGCCAAAAGACAATATACCAAATATGCAAGATGTTACGGCTATAGAGTCGCATGTTATGTCGTCAAACTTATCAGTCAATTCTGAAGATGACATTGACTTTGCATTTGAAGTGGACAGTTATGTGCTAGATCCAAACAACCAAACGGTTACACAACCTGTTGTTCGAGTGGATCAGGCTTCTTCGCAACATTGCGTAGGTGATGGCCGACCAAATGTTGTTGAAGCTGATGTTAATAGTGTTTCTGTTGGTGACGACCAGCAATCTGGATCACAGCATCCGGGTAGGGAAACAGCTATTCAGAGGGCTGATATTGAAAGCATTTCGCAACAATCAGAATCCGAAATTGCAACTGTCAGTAGGGGTGGTGATCAAATGTTACCCCCAAGTTCAAGGTCAGAATTACCTAGACGAAGTGGTCGAGATAGGCGACAACCACCTTGGATGTCTTCAGGTGAATATGTAATGTCACAAACAGTTAATAAACCCTCTTGGTCAGAAAAAGCGATTATATTGGAATCATTGGCTCAAAAGGGTGTATTTACAGGATCATCTGAAGAAATTTCTAATGCAATTGTTTCTGCATTCTTTCAATAGTTACATTTCTATCCTTCTATTTTAGTGTACATTTTAAATGATTTCTTACAGGGAGTAAGTCAGTGATGATTGCATCGCTACTACCATGCTCCATCAGCCATTTAGATTTATCAGATAATGATTTGTTACAGGGAGTAAGTCAGTGATGATTGCATCGCTACTATCATGCTCCATCAGCCATTTAGATTTATCAAATAATGATTTGTTACAGGGAGTAAGTCAGTGATGATTGCATCGCTACTACCACGCTCCACCGATCACTAAGATTTACCTGTTAATTCTATTTCAAGTGCGCAGTTTACATGATTTACTTAAGAGAGCAAGTCAGTGATGATTGCATCGCTACTATCACGCTCCACTAATCATGTAGATTTACTCGTTTTCAATCGAAGACGATCAGTGACGATTGTATTTATCAGCTAGTAGTTTTTTCCGTTAGAGTTTTAGATTCTATTTGTAAAGAATTACCATAGGCTACTATTCCTACCCCATTGTCAGGTCTGTACCTTGTTTGATAGGAAAAGTCAGTGATGATAGCATCGCTATTACTTCATTCCTATGTGCTAAGTCAGACATCTGCACAGATAAGACATTTTACCTATAAAGTGTAGTTGTTCATGTACTATATTTGTTTAAAGGTACTTGAGAGAAATTATCATGTGATGTCTCCAGAATGTATTTGTGTACTTGGCACTCACACGTGTAGTTTCATTCTCAGGGTATAGTGATTGTAAGTTTTAAGACTGCATTTTCTAACTGTAAATATATCTCAATGTAGTCTGGCATCTCAGGTATGTGTTTTGGAATAGACAATATCATGCACCTAGTGAGTCAGTGAGGATAGCCTCGCTACTGGTGTATATATGTGTGTGGTATTTATCTCATCTGAACTACGTATCGGTGATTTTAATGAAGTATATATTGTTGATTTCTGGAACATTTTGTTCCATTTAAATGACACGGATGTCATTTTCTCCAAGGTGGGAGAATGTGGAAGAGTTGTATTATTCAATTTCAAGAACGCCGCGGGTTGAGAGTTAATTAATTTTTCACTTAAACTGCTTGGTCAGCACTGCGTGTGTGATTAATTTTAATCACCTGAATAGCCACGACTGGACGCACGCTGCATGCTTTTAATTAACAAATCGCTGATGATTATTTTAATCCGATAGTCTCTGTCACTTTTTGTCAACTTTAACTGCCGAGAAGACGCAAATATTTTGTTGTTTGATTATCGTTGAATCATGGAAGCTGTTTGTTGGACATTTTAATCCCACAGATTAGGTAAGTTTTTAAAATGTCTTCATATTAAATAAATAATATATCAACAGTTCATTAATTTGAATGATTGATTTTCCGTGAATAATTTATATATTTTCCAGATTTAACATAGCTGTATGATACAGTGTCGAGAGGTTCACTGCTCGAAGATATCACACACCCAAAGTTATGAATTCAGTTACGTGATGGCGACGATCCTCGACGTACTGTTTGGCATTGCGTACTTCTAACGCAGATTGACAGTAGACATATATGTCAAACGCGATTTTGCATGATTGGTGTATTAATTTTGCATCCCTTTATAAAAGAATCCCTTGAGACGTTGGCTAGTATAAATATTGTAGGGTAGTATAGGTTGGGCTCATTTACTCACGTTCTCTTCTAATAGATCCCTATCTCTGTACTACGTTTATAGTTATAGTTATGGCTAGTATAAATATTGTAGGGTAGTATAGGTTGGGCACATTTACTCATGTTCTCTTCTAATAGATCCCTATTCCTGTGCTACGTTTATAGTTAATTGCTTTTGGGAATTATAAAGATATTATATTTGTCCAACCCGTGGCAGATTTGTCTTGTTCGTGCCATAGCCTATGGGGTGGGTATGTTCATCTAAAAGGTTATGTAATTTTGAAATTGAGTACCATGTGTCGTTGTGTTAATGCGCTCATTATTCGTCAATACATAGATTGTTTGCCCCCCCCCCCCCCCCGATCTATTGCAGTGAACTATGCGAGTTCAGTGCCATAGATCGGCTGGCAGCATAAATCCATTTATGATACATTAAATTTGTTTTTGTTGTTTGGCGATCTGTTGCGGTTAACCCCGAGGTTCAGCACAGTGTTATTGTGCATAACCACCGTTTGGTGTTGTTTAGTATACATGTGTCTGTCTGGCGATCTGTCGCATTGAACCCGGTGGGTTCAGTGCCACAGATCCCCAGACAGCGCGACACCATTAACCTTAACAATTATTGATGACGACGACCTGTAACCTTTAATGACCTTCACACATGTTTATATTTTTACTTTGCAGAATGTAAATGATTGATTGGCTGTGATATGGATATAAATAAACATTGAACCTGGTCGGGACTTGTAGTTCATTTTCTGCGGACACGGTTACACAAGCAATGCTGGTATCCAGTTGGCAGCGTGCAGAATTTTGGCTACTGCTCTCCAATATTTGGAGAACTGTCCCTTGGTACAGTTGTGTTCAACAATAGTCTACTACACTTAGGTGCTCATTTATCACAACAATATTGATTGTCAGGGAAAGATATGTGATAATGTTCATGATTATTGTTAATATTAGACTAATATTGCCTTCCTTCCAGTTGCTGAAATCGTGTTTATTGTAATCAAATTGTGTAATGGTGTATACATTTTTGTATCTCAGACTCCCTGATTATTTGATATTGAATAAATATTGCATACATGTACGTCTGAGTTAGTTGTGGCACAGCCCTATTGGACATGATGAAGATCCATAATGCCAAGGTCATGGGTGGCCTGTTTCAAAAATATCAGCAGTAGACATGAATCCAACCGTTTCTAGCCCAGGTAGGCATCCCTGGATTATCTCTTCAAGACAATTTACTTTCGATAAAGTTACCCCCCCCCTAAAATTATTGGACGGGCCAGGAAGGTCCGTTTAAGAAGGTAACTGTTGAGAGAACGCCTGTGGTATTAGTCGAAAATAAAGCTAAGTTTATTTTTGTTACTTTCAATAAACGAAAACAACAGACAGCTCTCGAAGCTGTCTGTTGTTTTCGTTTATCGAAAATTCCAAAAATAAAATTTGTCTTTTACGGCAAGATCACTAGAAGCAAGTCAGTAACTGTCCACTTTGGCTTTTTGTTCAGAGAGTGTGTGATTAACCCTTTGAACCATAGCGGTCGCTTTTCCGACCAGGAAGATGATATGTCATAACGTCATTATATAGGATGGCTGTTCAGTAAATGTGTGTAGTAGACCAATCAAGATTTTCAACGTGCAGCCTCGGAAAATATTGATTGGTCTACCCCAAATAATGCATATGGACCCTTCTAATTGCTGCCATTGAACTGGCGTGGAAGGTATCATTAGAGTTCAAAGGGTTAAAGTAATTTGCAAGTTTTTATTCTTCCCCGGAAAAGAATTAGCAGATATTGCCCCCTAGGCTATTATATTTATGGAAAGGATACTGTCTGTATTATATATCACGATGCGCACGCTGTTGATATAACGAACTGAAAAAGTAACAGAACATTAAAAGATAATGAGCTTCGTTTTCTTACTTTTAAGTAGGTTTAAACAGAGGATACTAGTCAAACATTCAAACTGACTGGGCAAAATGTAAAAAGCCAGCTTCTGTAGTTTAATCTACTCGGAAGGAAAATGCCTGAAGTTTGTGAAATGATGCGCACATCGACGAAACAACTTCGCTAACATTTCGAAATATTAATTTTTATATGGAATTCCTATACCCTTACTTGTTAAATTTGGTGTATTGAATTATTTATCTTCTCCTGAATGCGCATGCGTATAAAAAGTAGTGAAGATGGAAATCTAAATTACTATAGCGATCTATGGGGGAAAAACGAAACACTTTCATTTGCCACAAATTTAATTTTTTCACATAATGGGTGGACATACACTTAAAACTAGAATTCCATTCACGAACTGTGCGCTTATCTAGGCTTAATTGCGTCATCTCCATAGTGCTACGTGGTGGGAATGCGCATGTGCAGCGCGTGTTGTTAGGGTGATACGTGTTTCCGTCGTCCATTTTGTATACTGGAGGCCACCATCTTGGTTTCTATGGTAGCACGTGGTTGCTATGTGACCCAAAACCTTCTAACAAGACAGGGTATGTTCGGAGGGTATGTTCATTTGTAGATTCGTAGCAGTACCCAAATAAACCAGACAACCCCTCCAAATCACCCCAAATGACGACCTTATTTACTACGGATTCCCCATTTTATCGGCTTAGCCCGTAGTGCTATAGTACCAAGGGGTTACTAGGGGTGAGTTCGATTGACTGGGAGTAATTCTGGCTTAGAATTTCTCAGAATCCTCGTTTAATTACCACAAACAACCCGACAATCCATCCAAATCACCAAAATTGACTTTATTTACTACGGATTCCCCCATGTTATCGGTGTAGCACATAGTGCTATAGCAGCAAGGGAGTACAGGGCGTTCGATTGAATAAGAGTAATTGGCTGGCTTGGTATTTGCCCCATATGGTTTATAATAGTACTAAGAGAGCCCTGTGGGTATGTTCCTTTAGACTAGAGTAATGTTTTTTTTCTCCAATGAATTCTATAAGAGTAGTGCAAAATGACAAATTTACCCAGAATCCTCGATTTTTTATATAATTTCTATTTTTAGTAACATCCTTAAATGACCCCCATCACTATTTTAATAAGTTCATTAAATTTATTTTTTTAATGTAAGGATCAAGATTCCTTTTTGGATCTCCAAACTGAACAATGAAATAACATAATTATCGACCAATTAGATTAATGTATTCCTATTGTGTTTCTTTCCCATTACTTTCTATACTAATTTTCCCAACTTTAACCTATAATGCTATAGGAAACAAACACAAACCCCAATCAAGAATGAAAATATCGATAAAAAACGCTGTGACGTGATGACGTTTTCAAAAACGTCCGTCACGTCTAAATAAATTCAGCGACTTTGTGGCGTCGGCTTCATTCCATTTTCATCTCCTGACGGAAAAGGATGATCTCTGTGTACTCAGATTATTCAATTGTTTTTGTGGGTGCTATTTTTGTGCATTCGTTATTCTAAGGATTATGGAGACTTCTGGATTTTTCATGTGAGGATTGTGGGAAAATATTCACTGCCAGGACCAATCGGGATCGACATAGGAGGACAGCTCATGGACAAGGTAAGACATTTGACTGTAACAACTGCTTTCAAACATTTAGTAGGAAAGAAAATTTAGACAACCATAAAAAACTTGCTAAGATTTATATACATGTTTGGAATGTGGACAGGAATTTAAACAACTTTTACATTTTAATAGGCATAAAAACACCGCCCATCTCCCTGTTAGCCTTCCCAAGAAACGGAATTCTGAAAGACCGGCAACGACCCTGAAAAAAACCCGAACTGTTTTGGACATTGACCCCATTGATTTTGATCAGGACCTTTTGGCAGAAACAAGTGATGAAATTTCGGAAATTTATCGTAGGAACTGGAATACTATTCGGACCCATCACATGCCTAATAGGAAAATACAGGACATTTTAACTTATAGATTAGACACAACTGATTTATCTACCATGAATTATGAATTAAATAAAACAATCTTTCAATCTCAAAAAAATAAATTCAAAATTAATTTAAGCTACGGTTTCATTTTACGTAACAATGAAACAGAAGAACTAAGATTTTATCATCCTTCACAAATTAATGCCCGGGTTCTTGATAGACCACCCCTTATTGAAAATGCTGTAGATTTTGAGAATGTCCTTGAAGATCTTGAACAGGAAAACATTTTGGAATGGGCTAGGCAGCAAAGATCCAACTCTAAATGGATTGTGCATCAATTAGCCAAAGTAACTTTATGTAAACAAGATTAAAAATCATCCAATTGGTGGGGTCCCTGAAAATCTTCCCAAGTATATTTTATAAAATCATTCGATTGTTGCCCTTATCAGTGATGAACACGACCATTTTGTTTATAATGACAATCTCTGTTTATTCCGGTGCTTAGCCCTGTGGAGCGGAAGTGAGCCTCATTCTTTGAATACTACTGCTCAGACCCTGTATAGTAAATACACACATGAACCAAAAGCTAGCTTTCCTGATGTGAAATTAGATGAACTCCCCAAAGTTGAAAAAGTATTTGAAGTGAATATTGAAGTTTTTGAACTCTTATTAAAAGATGATGAAGTTTTGGCTAAAATTATACATAGGTCTAATAGAAATTTTGAGAATCCCATGTATGTTAATTTGTATGAGAACCATTTTAGTTACATCACTGACATTAATCAATATTCTATGGTAAATTGTGGAAAACAGGATTTGGACTGAATCGCCACAAGTTCTCTTGTACTGATGATGTGTCTTATAAGTATGTTGGTGATACGTATCACACCACAAAGACTATTTTTGAAAAGTTACATGAAGAAGGTATTGTTATTCCAGAACACTTACGGTCATATCCCTACAGAGCAACATTTGATTTTGAATGTTATTTTGATAAAACGTCTCTCCCCACTTCAACTGATACTCTTGTTCGGGAAGCTCAACACAAACCCCTCAGTGTTAGTGTATGTATTAATGTCCCCGGTTTTGATAATCCCAAATGTTTTATTACTGATGGTGACACACAGACATTGGTTGAAAATATGATGAATTATTTAATGGAAATTTCTCAGAAAAGTTACTCTCTCATGCAAGAGATTCACATGGCCACCATATTATCCCTCAGGCAAATGATTCAAGATGCTTTGGCACAGGAAGGTACAGATGATTCTAAACCCCACCCATTTGAAAAATAGCTGCAGAATTTGATCGTTACATGAAGGAAATGCCCGTCTTAGGTTTTAATTCTGAAAAGTATGACCCACTGTCTTTTGTTGTTAAAAAGAGTAACAACTTTATAGTTTTCAAAACAGATCACTTGAAATTTTTAGATATTTGCAATTACTTAGCTATGGATTTAGTTATGATAAATTTCTCAAGGCTTTTGGGTGTTCCATTACTAAAGGATTTTTTTTCCTATGAATGTATTGATAAATTGGACACTACCGAATTACCTCCCCATGTTTCCTTTCATAGCTCTTTAAAAAAGGAAAACATTACCGAAGAAGAATATGCTTACTGCCAGCAAGTTTGGGGGGAAATGGGATGAGGACATATATGGACTTCCTGATTTGGTACAATATAGAGATGTCCAGCCATTCCTAGAGGCTATTGAGAAACAATCACAATTTTACTTGGAAAGGGGGGTCGATATGTTTAAGGATGGTATTAGCGTTCCAGGACTGACGCTAAAATATTTATTCAGTACCGTCGACGAAGGTATATCCTTCGAGAACATCAACGAGAAGAACAAGGATCTTCATCATCTCATCAAGGACAATATTGTAGGGGGGCCTTCTATCATATTCAATCGTTATCACGAGAAGAATATTACCAACATAAGAGAATTTAAGTATGGCGCAGAAGAAAAGGGATGTGGGGGTGTTGTAGGTTATGATGCCAACGCCTTGTACATATGGTCATTAATGCAGGAAATGCCAACAGGTTGCTACTTTAGACGCAAGGAAGAGACGAGCTTTAAACCAGAATATTCCCATAAATACGATAGGATGGCCCATCAGTGGCTGGAATATATGTCTACCAGGGGCGGTGTCCACATCCGACATGAATACAATGATACAGAAAAGAAGAATGGTAGACGTCAAGTGCCCGTAGATGGTTGGTGTAAAGACACCAAAACTGTTTATCAGTTTCACGGATGTTTCTGGCACGGTCATGAATGTTATCTGAATATGAAGGACGGTACATTGGCCACTCACAATGCAGTACGGGGTAAGTCCATGTTTGAGCTTAGGGAAAAAACCAAGGGAACCACCCAGTACCTACAGAGCCTTGGATATGATGTAATAGAAATCTGGGAATGTGAGTGGCATCAGCAGAAGAAGACCAATGCAGACTTAAAGACCTTTCTCCGGGAAAAGTTTGGGACTTCGGTGGATGGTTCGATGACATTCAGCGAACTTCTCGAGAAGATCCGCACAGGCAATATCTTTGGGCTAGTGGAGTGCGACATTTCTGTACCCGACCAACTGAAGCCCTATTTTGAAGAAATGCACACCAATCTTCAAAAACACAAATATTTCTCGGGAAGATATCGGGCCACACATGAAGCCTTACGCTGAAGCCAACAACATTATGCGCCAACCTCGCCGTAGTCTCATTGGTAGCTACTTTGGCGAAAAAATCTTGCTGGCTACACCATTATTGCAATGGTACTTGGAGCACGGACTGGTAGTCAGTCGAGTGTGTCAAGTCATCCAGTACCAGCCCAAGGCATGCTTCCAAACATTTGGTGATCAAGTATCCCAGGCCCGACGGGAAGGGGACTCTGACCCAAGTAAAGCCATCGTAGCTGACACGATAAAGCTATTAGGTAATTCTGGCTATGGGAAGACAGTCACTAATAAAGCAAAACATAGGAATGTAGTGTATTGTGATGAAGATAATGTGTCCAACCTCATCAATAATCTGGCCTTTCGGAAATTGAACACCCTCACTAAAGAACTTTATGAAATTGAAATGAATAAAAGAAGAATCAAACTTGACTTGCCCCACCACATTGGTTTTTTCATGTATCAATATGCCAAGTTACGTATGCTCCAGTTCTACTATGGTTTTTTGGATGTTTTTGTTGATCGTAAGGATTTTGAACTTTGTGAATCGGACACGGACAGCTTATATATAGCCCTTTCTGGATCTTCCCTTGAAGAAGTAGACAGACCAGAGAAAAAAGAATCATTCTATCGCCAAGCCCATAAATGGTTACCCTCAGAAGCCTGTGATGCCCACATGGAAGATTATGTAAAAACTAAATTAAGGGGAGATAACTGGATGCCATCTCAATGCTGCAGGGACAGAAAAGCTTTTGATAAAAGAACCCCGGGTCTTTTTAAAATTGAATGGGAGGGGAGGGGGTTATTGGATTGTGTAGCAAAACTTACTATTGTTTCGGTCCATCAAACAAACTTAGTTGTAAAGGAATAAATAAAAGACAAAATGATTTAACAAAAGAAACATATTTAAAAGTAATCAAAAACAAACAAACAGGAACAGGAAAAAATAAAGGCTTTAGACTTAATGGAAATGACATGTTTACTTACGTACAGACGAAAGACGGCTTATCTTATTTTTATCCAAAACGACTAGTTGACGATGACGGTGTATCGACTTTACCATTGACAATTTAATTTTTTTCTCAACAACCAGTGAATATTCTTCCACAATCTTTACAGAAATTCAGAGGTAAGCATAATTCGTATATTCAAATTATCCCAATCAATACTATTTTTATATTTACAGAGATGGTTATCCAAGAGGAAAATTTTCTTTCTTCTTTTTTTCTCATGGGGGTGGGTGAAAGTAATTACTTGTACATATTTGTAAATAGTTTATGGAAGGAAATTTGTTCTTCAACAAATATCATGCATGTTGTAAACTCCTGGTGTAGGCTAAGTATAACCAATACTCAAAAAATTTATGTTTAGTTTCATTCCATTTATTTTTTAAAAAAAAGTTGATTCCTGGTATACCATAGGTTACCCCTATTGCAACCGGATGATATCCAATTATATTTATTTTCAAAATACTCGAAACATTTATGTTTAGTTTCATTCCACTTAGTTTTTTTTAAAAAGTTCATTCCTTGTATCCCTTAGGTTACCCCTATTGAAACCGGATGATACCCAATTATATTTAGTTAAAAAAATGTTTTTGGTTATCCCTACCAATGGAGTAATTTATGTTGTCAATTCATCATCATCATCATCATCATCATCATCATTCTCTGGTGAATAAATTTCCTTCTACCTTTTTTTATATAAAATTTAAAAAAAACAAAAAATTTAAAAATTTAAAAAAAAAAAAAAAAATTAAATTTAAAAAACAAAAAACAATTTCCTGTTGTGGGGTGGTAATGCTCTCAAGTTATTTGATGTTTATCTTTTTTGACAAATATCAGACAAACTTGACCTATCCCAAGTTCAGTTCAAAATGCAGAGGGACACTTCTTACAGGACTGAAATAGAAAAAAAAGTACGAACTGTAGGGGGTGGGAATGCACTCGAGCTATTTGACTTATCTCCATTGGACAGAGGTTTATAGCTTGACCTGTCCCAAGTCAGTATAAAAATGCAGAGGGCCATATCCTACAGTTTAAGGATCAAGATTGCAGTTTGATTGTCAAACTGACCAATCAGATCGAAGTTAATCAACCAATCAGATTAATGTATTCCTATTGTGTTTCTTTTCCATTACTTTCTAAACTAATTTACTAATTTTTCTAACTTTAACCTGTAATCCAATAGGAAACAAACACAAACTCCAATCAAGAATGAAAATATCGATCAAAATTTTCTGAACTGTGGTGGTGTTTTCAAACACGTCCGTCAAAGATATATAAGATTAGTCGAGGAATAGACTTGGCATCATTCACGATCGAACCATTGACCAGAGAAGATGTTCCGACTTGGTAGCCATCACACTTACACTAATGTCACCCAGTGCCAAGGTGAACTGAAGATACATGTTCGAAGATACTTTGAGGGTAAAGACTAGAAACCTTATACAACGAAGACTGGGATTACACTATCTTTAGAAGAATGGAATGCTCTGAAATCCCAAATAGAAGAAATAGATGCAGTCATCAACACCCAACAAACAGCTTTAACTGAAGATACTAAACCTTCTGATGACTTCAAAAAGCCAAGGGAATCACCTTTGAAGAAGAAGAAGATCACAGTAAGAAGAACCAAACCACTACCATTGATCGTTGATGAAATTGATAGTGAACTTAGGCAAGTTCACTTGCAACATGAACTTTGTTTGGCATATGCTCATTATGTGGAAGAGAATATTGACGCTGTAGTAAAAGAAAAATGTTATGGATGTACAGTCGACCATCCAAGTCAGATTCAGCATAATGTATGCCTCATGATGTCTGAAGAAGAGAAGATTATAACATGTTTTAGTGAAGCACTTGAAAGAGTTAACAAGAATGATGTCCATCTACTGTGACACCATAATACTTCTGGAATGAATCCACCACCAGTACAGAAAGTGTATGAAGATATGTTCGAGAAACCTCTCACAAATGAACAGAGATGTTGTATTATGGATTTAGTGACTGAATGCATGATCTTCAAGAAACCACTCAGTATGAAGATGTAAATAGATGTTTTTTTATAAAAAAAGAAAAAAAGAAAGAAAAAAAAGTATAAAAAAGAACAAAAATAATTAAAAAAATGTCGCAGTTGCTCTTAAGCCACCTGATGAGTTTCCCATGGGCAAGGACAAAACATTTTATTCTGAATTGTGTTTTGGCAACCACAGAGAAAGGTGTCGTGGGTGTCTTTAAGTCGCCTGATAGGTTACTTTTGGGAAGGGACGAACCTTTTTCTTTCAACAAAAATGAAATGTAGCTCCCCTGCATACAGTACACGCATACACATTTTTTTTAACTCGCTAGATGTCCCCTTCCCAAAAACGTATAAAAGGGTGAGTAGTTCCCACATAGAACAACAAACATGGATCCTCGTTGGAAGCATCCATTCACTTGTTTATTGTGTGGTCCCACGTGTAGTGGTAAATCATCCTTTGTAAGTCGGGTTATTCAAAATATTCAAAATATTATATCACCTGTTCCAAATCACATCATTTGGTGTTCCAGTGAATGGCAACCGTTATACAACACTTTATCCCAAGTAAAATTCGTAGAGGGTCTCCCTCAAGAATTAAGATCTGATAGTTTAGTCATATTGGATGATCTGATGCTCGATGCAGATGCTCGAGTCTCTTGATTATTTACTAAAGGTAGTCATCACCATAAGATTAGTGTGATGTACATTATTCAAAATTTATTCGACAAAAATAAAGTCCATAGGACTGCAGCTCTCAATAGTCATTGCATGATCTTGTTTAAAAATCCTAGGGATCGTTCTCAAATCTCACATTTGGCAGCACAGATGTATCCTGGTCATTCCAAGTTTCTGAGAGAAGTTTTCGAAGATGCTACTTCGATCCCATATGATTACCTTTTAATCGATCTCAAACAAGATACTCCTGAACATATGGGATTACGAAGTCAAATTTTCCCAGGGGAAACCCAATATGTGTACCTCCGAAAAGTATAAAAGGGGAGCAACAAGTCTGTCTCAAGTCAGAAGAATGTCTGACCGTCTCAAGCGCAACATCGCTCTTCTCAAGATTCTTAATAAATCGAAACCCACACTCGTTAAATCCATACTAAAACATGCAGACAAAGAATTGATTACTTGTTTGTGTGACTGTGCCTCGAATATCTTGAAAGGGGCAGTACATCTGACCAAAGCTCAGAGAACCAAACTCGTTCGTCAGAAACAACTAGTGAGGGCAGTGGTAAATAAAGGTACCTCTGACAAAAAGAGGAGACAAATCTTGCAGAAAGGGGGATTCTGGGGGCATTGCTACCTCCTGTACTATTGGGTGCTGTTAAAGGTATTTTATTTTTGGATAATGATGAAATATGCAAAGAAGATGGCTTTAGTAGAACCAAGGTTACTGGAACGTCTACAAGAGACTCCAAGACAACCGAATGAACTGGCTGTTTCATCATTGGATAGAGAAATGAGAGATATTCTCGATGCCCTTTTCTTTCAGCTGATGAAAAGATGACACGTTATAATCAAATTTTACAAAGATACTTGACATTTCAACAAAAGGTAGTGGCTCCTCGACCGATTAAAGTCGAATTCGAGAAAGATAATAAAGACGAAGTCATTCTCGATTCTGTACCCATGACAATGAAAAGAAAGGGAAAGTTGTTGTTGAATCGTATTAGAAGTGACCCAAATATATCTTGGAACGAGAAGGGTGAATTAATCTACAAAGATCAAACAGTGGTAGTGTCGAATGTAACATATCTTCTAAACGACGATTTACTTAGAAGACGAAAATCTTTCCAACCAAAGGGATGGGAAGTGTTGGCCGATGCTTTAAGAGATAGTAACATACCCCAAGAATTGCTTGGTCATAAAGAACGTTGGGATTTTATGAAACAGGTCCCGACGTCGGAACCTAAACAACGAAAGAAAACAGAAACGCCAAAGTGGACCGAAAAGGGGTATAAATAGAGTAGCCACTTGAACAAGACAGTCATGGAAGCATTACACTATGATTCTGAATCTCCTGGTTGTTTTGGTGGTATAGACGCTCTTCGTAGAGCGTCCAAGAAAAAGACTAAACAAGTTGTGAAATGGTTGGAGACTGAAGACACATACACTCTTCAAAAACCTGTTCGTCGTACATTTCCTAGAAGGAAAGTGATAGTTAGTGGTATCGATGCACAATGGCAAGCTGACTTGGTAGATGTAGCAAAGATTAGTAAATTCAACAAAAACACAAAATTTTTGTTGACATGTATAGATGTGTTTAGTAAATATGCTTGGGTCATACCTCTCAAAAACAAACTTGGTGACTCCATCGTTAAAGCTTTTACTAAAATTTCCAAACAAGGTCGTAAACCATTAAAATTACAAACTGATCAAGGCAAAGAATTTTTAAACAGAAAATTTCAGAATTTTCTTAAAGATCACAAAGTCGAATTTTTCACTACCCAAAATGTGGAAACAAAATGATCCATAGTAGAAACTTTCAATAGAACTTTGAAAATCAAAATGTGGAAATATTTTACCAAGAACGATACACTAATGTTTCTACTTCAAAAGTTGGTGAAATCATATAATCATTCTCATCATCGTAGTATCGGTATGGCCCCTATTGTCGTGATCTTTGAAAATCAAGAAGAGGTTTGGCAAAGGTTGTATGGACAACCCTATTCTTATACAATTCATTGGAGAAAAAAAAACATTACTCTAGTCTCTCGGTACTATTATAAACCATATGGGGCAAATACCAAGCCAGCCAATTACTCCTATTCAATCGAACGCCCTGTACCTCCTTGGTACTATAGCACTACGTGCTACACCGATAACATGGGGGAATTCGTAGTAAATAAAGTCAATTTTGGTGATTTGGATGGATTGTCGGGTTGTTTGTGGTAATTAAACGAGGATTCTGGGAAATTCTAAGCCAGAATTACTCCTAATCAATCGAACTCACTCCTGTACCCCTTAGTACTATAGCACTATGTGCTAAGCCGATAAAATGGGGAATCCGTAGTAAATAAGGTCGTTTGGGGTGATTTGGAGGGGTTGTCGAGTTTATTTGGGTAATTCTCCGAACCGGGAAATTACTCTTCTACAAAGGAACATACCCTCCGAACATACCCCTGTCTTGATAGAAGGTTTTGGGTCACATAGCAACCACGTGCTACCATAGAAACCAAGATGGCGGCCTCCAATTTACAAAATGGACAACGGAAACACGTATCACCCTAACAACACGCGCTGCGCATGCGCACTCCCACCACGTATCACTATGGAGATGACGTCACAAGATGGCCGCTCGCGCGGGTTACCATGACAACCAAACATGGCGCCACCAGGTCACGTGACTATGACGTCACATGAGATCCAGCATGAGATCCATTCAACCGGGGCCGTTTCGTACATCTCCTACTACTCGCATGCAATGTTTCTGCAAATGGACCTCCGGATTACCCGGAGGTTCATTGGCTGAAACACTGCTTGTGCACATGCCATATGCACAGAATTTGATAGCTTTGCTATGGTCATAACGCATAGATTAACGCGCAGATCGACGTGCTATTTGTGCACATTTCATGACAGGACTTCTAGTTTTAACCGTAGGATCAAATATTTTATAACATACTTTTTAAAAGGGTATCAAATACGTTTTGTTAAAATTAGTTTTTAATGGTTTTATTTTTGTTTAAAATTTTCACTTTTTATCCCAGTACATCGCCTTATTAATTTGTTAGAAAAGACTGAGACGGGTAACTTCAAAATCCCAATAATGTACTAAACCCTTAAGAGAAAATTTGGACGGACTGATTTGATTAAAGCAAACATTAATTTAATTTTCTTTGTTCTATAAACGTATTTTGGATATGTTATTGTTTTAATGGTTCCATTTAACTATGAAAAGTGATGTTGTTTCTCTATTTATGACCTTGCGACAGATAATACCTCTCCACCCTGGTGACAATTACAATACAAATATGATTCCGAGTGCTTCGTGATAATTTGCAATTCTCGCTCTTACTGATGGAGTAGAAATAATTCAATATGCAGACAGCTTTAGAAAATTAAGGGGAGCTATCTTTCCTGTAAATCTCTTCCAATGACGAAAATTGCCAGCCATGCCTGAGGGGAGGTGTCTAACAGACAGACTTAATAAACTAAATGTGTCAATGTTGCTTCCATGAACTGGGGTCCCAATCCATCAATATCAACTTTTTCGCCATGTCTGTACTCCGAGATCAAAAGGCCTGCAGGTTTGGGTTGTGGCGTCAAGTTTACTTTTCTTGCGCCTATCAAAGAAATTTTTTTTCGTCACCGTACATTTTTTAACCTCATCTTATACAAATCTAATCAGTCAATTTATAGATATTACATTTATAAGATACCTTCTTGGGAAGAAAATTATGTACACTTTCTGAAATGGCTTGCCTTGAATACCCCGATAACGGGTAACAATTTTTATTACTCAAACAGCGCACCATAACAATTTTCGCACACTATTTTGACTCGCCTTCCTTTGACAGAAATGCAGGACTATAAAACCAGAAGTCTAAGGCACACCCCTAGGTTGCCCAAACCGACGAGTGAATCGTAGAATTTATCCGTATTATCAGAGCTCGGCTAACGCCGCCTCGATCAATATAAGTTTTTAAAGTTTATTTTACATCATATTCACCTCCACAAAAGTCCATAACTGTTTTATATAAAACACATAAATGTTGACGCCAGTTATTTTAGACTATTTTCAAGCATAAAATAATGTTTTCCCAATCGACCAGAATCGACGCGCTGATTATGTCAAAATGAGTGCGATTTATCTGAGATACATGAGCTGGGCAATTTTCATCATGCTTGCGCAATGGGGGTGTTAGTTAATTCATTTGCAAGACCCCGATCAATTTAACACGAAGAGATATGAGAGAGAGGCTTGTGAAGAGAAATCATTTAATAAAAGTGCACACTCACACACCGACGATCGGGTACACACTCATAATGTTAAACCTTCTAACCGGGCTTTCTTCTTGGCAAAACTGGGGCCAGTCCGTTCGTTAGGGCAAGACAATACGCACGAAGTCATGAAAAAACGTTCAACTGGGGTCTCTCTCAAAGTTCGAGTTTTCTACATTAAATCGATCTGTTTTGGCAGCTATTACGAACGGGGTGCCTGTGTTTGTCACTGCGAGCCAGGTAAAAGCGTCTAAGTCTGAAATGTGAACACGATCGTCGGTGTTTACTAACCCCACCACCCCGTACACGCACACCTACAAACACTCTCACGCACATACATAAATATATGAAAAATATTATTTTACCAAATCTGCCATCATTTTCCTTGATAATATCCCATTTGTGTTGTTTACTAACATTTCTTTTCTTTATCATTTGCAATTTAATACACATTTAGCGGTAGAAAAGAGTAGCCTGTAAATCGTAAATAACAACTTTTGACCCGAAAGGGGAACTGACTGACTGATCGGAAAAGAAGCTGGATTCAAGTAATTTTTGAGAATTTTTGGTGAATAAAGAAATATATAGTTTGAGAACCTACTGGAAATGTTGGGGATATTCCGGTCCTCTTATAACCCTTTAAACCTTGGTGGTGTCTACCAGGACTGTTCAATGACAACAATTGGAGTCCACATTTATTACTGGGGCAGATCATTCAATATTTTCAACGTGCAGGCTCTAGACTGCACGTTGAAAATATTGATTTTTAACCCCACACATTCACTGAACAGTCATCCTACTTGGTGAAATTATGACATATCATGTTCATGGACAGGAAAAGCGATCTTTCGGGTTCAAAGGGGTAAACTGATTAGTATTACAGTCAAGAAAGTTGGTAGGTATTACATTTAACGTCTAAAAATAGTAATTTTAACAGTCTTCAAACTGAGTATCATTTGGTCTGATGGTGAAGTCCAGGTGTATAAGAATAAAAGCAACATTAAAATTGTTCTTTAAGCAAGAAGACTGGGCATCGACGTGCAAGCTAAATTTGTTTGGGCTGTTGTCTTTGCCCCATAGCCCAGTATTTTCCAGGGGCGTAGATACAATGGTGGGGGCGAGACCCCCTCCCACCAAATATTTTCTTAGGACATTTGGCTCGATGGAAACGTTTGATGCATTTTGTTGGACAAATTTTACAAATTGAAATTTGTTATTGATATTTTGGCTAAAATATACGTTAGACTGAATTGCCGATAACTAATCCGTTTTGAGTGTCAAATCTGTAATCAGTCGAAAACGTTTATTGTTCTCGAAAAAATATCGAGTTACTAATTTATACGCAGAGAGAATTCGGCCCCACCCCAGCATGGTACTACACTCTTTCCACTGTAAATCTGCTATACTTTTTAAAAACATACTTTGGTTGAACAAACTTTGAACTGAATTTCATTATTTGTTTTGAGTTAGCGCCTTAAAGTTAACGCACCATTAAAGCTCTTTTGGGTGGTTTGAAAAGAGTAGGATAGATGTATGGGGGTGCAATACCCAATTCTTCAGGGGTAATAAGTATTACCCCATTCAGAATACAATCGTCGATTCTATCATGCTAAACATCACGTTCGTTTTACGCCTCCGTAAATCGGTCGCAATTTGATGAACACTGCCATGATCAAAAGCGTGCCCACAATCAACTAAAAAAATGAGCTATTTTTTCCTATGGACATCAATCGTGCGCGATTGACGTAATAGTAGGAAAAGTGTTTTTTATTATTATTCGGGAATTTATGAGGAATAAGCGGCGTCAGAGTCGCGTGACTCCGTTACGTCACGTGTGTATTCCTGGTAGCCTGTTTGAGTGGCCATGTTGTGACGTCATTACCATGGTGTGTTGTGTTCGTGAGCATGACATTTTGCGGGACCCGGCCCCCGTCCCTACATATCTCATCCCCACCATAAAAGACTTACCAACAGCACCCCTATCCCATTCTAACAGGTTTGGTAATGGGGAGAAACTTTCTAATAATCTACTTCCAAACCATTTTGACATCTAGTAACTGGTATAAATCATAAGCAACTGGTTATTTTAAATATTTTCTAAATCTTTTTGCGTACAATCCACGGTTTTTTTTTTATCAGGTGAGCGTTTCAGCCCACTTGGGTCCTCATGTATAAAACGTAAAACTGCCAATATAAGGTAAGATCTATTAACCCTTTACCTAACATGAAAAGCAGACGACACTTGCAAAAATAATTCTTGAACAACTAATTTTTTTCATTTTTTGTCTCAAAAACATAGGTTATGACCCCTCGTTGGAACGAGCTCGAAGAGCTCGTTCCAACGAGGGGTCATAACCTATGTTTTTGAGACAAAAAATGAAAAAAATAATGAAAATTAATTGGCGATTTTTGAGAATAGCGCTGGTCGGTTTTGGCCGTTACCTAGGTAAAGGGTTAAATGGTATAATGTTTCAAACGATTTGAACCTCACAATGTTTGTTCTTTTATAGAAGTGTTTGCACAATTTTTATTACCTGATAAGCTGTGCTTTTTTACTGGTTGTGAAGATATGTCTTAACCCTTTGATACCGGGAGGCCATTTTCAGGTCTAGGAACATTATACTTCATAATTTCAATGTGTAGGGTGACTGCTAAATCAATGTGTGGGGTAGATCAATTAATATTTTCAACCTCCAAGACTTCATGTTGAAAATATTAATTGGTCTACCGCTAAATAATGAATATGGATTCTTCCAATTGTTGTTATTGAACTGACATGAAAGATACCACCAGGGTTCAAAGGGTTAACCCAAATTTACAATTGAAATTTATGCAACTGGAATTATGCGATTTAGCCCAGAGGTATACAAAATAATAACATGTCTTACACACAACAGATAAAACACATATAAGGAATCTTTCTGACGATCAAATAACCTCACCCAGTCCATGTATTTATTGAGAATTTGATCCCGAGTATTTATTTATTTATTGGTGTTTAAGGTCACATACTTATGCACAATAGCTAATCGTGACCGTGACAGTTTTACGGGTGGAGGAAGCCGGAGTACCCGGAGAGAACCACTGAGCATCGACGAGCAACTGTCAACTCCTCAACATTCTAACTTCTAACTCTGTTCAAGCTCCGCTCAGGTAGGGTTACAGCGGTTGAAGACATGTGCACCATCGACGTGCAATACGCCTTAGTACACGGCGTCATCGTGCCCTCATATAGGCAACCGGGATAAAGTGCCTTTCCCAAGGACACAACGCGTGTCGTCCCAGACTGGGATCAAACTCGAGACCTCCAGCATTGAAGTCCACCAGTCTACCACTGAGCCACCGCGCTCCCTGGATCGCGAGTACAGATCCACATTATAATGTAGTTCAGTTTTGACATTTTTTAATACAAAGTTTTGTTTTCGGTTTTGTAAAACAGTCATCGTTTTTTTTATTTTGCTTTTCCGAGTAAAATATTCAATTGTGCAGGTCTTCAGATAAAACGTTTGTATGCATCGTTCTGGTGACAGTATATAGAGGATATCTATACGTTATTTTAGTTAATATCAGGAATTATTACTTTCAAAATTATGATTTACTAGGATTTCCGAGTTTGATTATAAACGATAACTTCACAAGTGAATTATGCAATCAACAATTGTGTCATGTATCCGTGTGCGCAAACGAAGACGCTTTGCCGTGGGTGTAATGGGGACTTCATTGTTTTTTGTTTTTTAACCCTTTACCTAATATGAAAAGCAAACGACACATGCAAAAAGAATTCTGGAATAGCTATTATTTTTCATATTTTGTCTCAAAAACATAGGTTATGACCCCTCATTGGAACGAGCTAGTTCCAATGAGGAGCCATAACATATGTTTTAGAGACAAAAAATGAAAAAATAATGAAAATTAATTGGCGATTTTTGAGAATAGCTTGACCGTTACGTTAGGTAAAGGGTTAAATAATATAATTATCGTTAATAATGAAAAGTAATAAACAGAGTAATCGCTTGCCTGGACTGGTTACGTGAAATAATTCATTCGAGGCGAGGGACTATATTGTAAAACACTCGTGCGCATTCGCGCACTCGTGTTTGTACAACGTCCATCACCTCTCATGAATTATTTCACGTAACAAGTCCAGTAAAGCGATTACTCTCTATTTATCTTATGAGTGTGGACATAAAAGTTTTATTTTTTACGACCGCTTGCACTAAAATAGAGTACTTTTTCTTTTTATTATATGCTACGTGGCATTTACTGCACAATATTCAACCCAATTCGTCTTCAGACACGTACGTTTCAAAACAATAACAAAGATCAGCTGATAATTCTTTCAACTTTGTACAAGCCAAATCACTCAAACATAAAAATAGTCCCACTTCCCCACGATAATTTAACCAACTAATTGTTAAACTCACAGATGAAATTTAATAATTATAATGCTACAAATGAGAATATTCTCTTATTTTTCATTAATGTCAATTTTAGAACATTTTAAATGTCAGTTAAGGAATTTGGAATTGAGTGCTCCAATTCATCCAAAAAAAAGAAAAAGAAAAAAGACTTACTGGGCGAATCGATCAACAAGGTTTTTCGAAAAAGTTACCCAGTTCAAGGCTCAAAATCACTCTCGGCTCCACTTTCTATATATCTAATTATTTTACTTTATTTTATTATTATTATTATACACCTAATTTTTCAGTCATAGAATCACAATGAAATAGCGTGAACTTCTGGTATACTGCTGGTAAAGCCGGTGTAAAAGGAATGGAAGTCCGCCGGACTACTATTCCTAGAAATGTTAGACCTAGGACTATAATTCCGCGGAATAATAGTCCAGAGGGACTAATTTTCCTACGGACTTCCATTCCTTTTACACCGGCGCTGAATTGTTTGTCACAGCATCGAAGGCGAAGTGATGTGCCGAAGCGTGACGTAATTTAAGAAGCTACTGAGTTCTCCATGAAGTCGATGAATATCGAGAAATACCTTTTAGATAATTTGCAAGAATTCACAGACTAACACATAATTAAAAAAATCTTTGTGTTTGTTGAGAATGTAATCTATATCAAAATATTTTACGTAAAACTGCGTCCTCTTCAGTATCTATGTATATCTAACATAACCACACACAAGTGTCAATACGCTTCGTAACTCTTTATCTTACACGACAAGACAACGACACTTGCATTTTTTCTTGAATAACGAAACAAAACAAAAAAAAAAGATCGCTTATGGCCTCTTTTTAGAACGAGGTCGACAAGCTGGTTCCAATAAGGAGGCCATAAGCTATACTTTTGAGGCAAAAAAAACCCAAATGAATTACGATTTTTTTTTGTATCGATCAGGGTGAATGAAGCCTTGATCACAACTGACCGTGCGTGTTTGGAGATCGTGCGTCCTCTGCGATTTTTCACTGCCGTGGTTGCCGTGGGTGGTCGTAGGGCTCGAGGACACTTGAGAAGGAGTTGCAAGTGCATCGTAAAATAGGAGTAAGTCTGACGTGCGAGTCCCAGGGGTTACGTGCGATGTTCTTAGGAACAGGCCCACCACTTGCAAGGTGCGATGCCCTTGGGATTCGTACTCACTTCTTACGATTCTTTTGCAACCAGCGTACGTTGGCCGTGCGAATTGTACGATTAACGTACGGGTCGTACGTCACTTGCAAGACATTCACACCGACGCTCTACGTCGGTTTTACGAAGGTCGCGCAAAAGTCGCACGAGCTATCGTCAATTTCCCCGTGGGTATATATACTGACGAAGTGAAGGCCTCGTCATCATTGGACGTCATGTAGGTCAAACAGTTCTTCAATACTTAAAGAATAAAAAACGCACAGAAAAAAATTCATAACTGAATCTCTTAACTTGTCGAAATACAAGAGCAAACTGATAACTTTGTACGGCGCGCGCACTCTTTTTATAGTCGGCGGTGCAAGTGAAATCCGTGCGACACAAGTGTCACGCACTTACGCCGTGCTTTCGATTACAGTCGTGAGCGGCAAGTACGAGCAACTTGCGGGCAACGTACGTCGGACGCAGGGGATAAGTGCCCTCTCCTTGCGTTCTTATTACGTCTTAGACCGCGACTTTTTCTCACTTGCATTTCAAATCGTACGGTTAACCTGTGGACTCCTTGCGGAGTGCGCACGTCAAACGCGCGCTCTCAGATTTCGCAAGGAAATCGCAGAGTTTGCTGTGCATGTCCAACAGCCTCCTTGTGTGCTTACGGGCGGCGAACGACAGCGAAAAATCGCAAGCTGTCCTTGCGTGCCGCGCACGATTTTCACAAAAAAATGCCCGCAGACCATCCGCAGAAGCACGTACGGCCAGTTGTGACCAAGGCTTGAATACGGCCATTACCGTAGGTGAAAAGTAAATTCCCTAATCGTACCTATTTGAAACCCCTTTTCAACAATCGAATGGGCACTGGAGGCATTGTCGCGTGTAGTGTCTGCTATTTATTTGAATGTCTGACTCTCTGAGACAACAGTCGATTTCGCCATCGACCTGGGATGCGTCCTCCTCTCTGCCTCTGTTTTGTTTTTTTTCTCCAATTTGTCGGAGTTTGGTGGGGATGGGTCTTGTTATCAAAGATTCCTAAAGGAAAATCTGATATCTCTCTGTGAAGCATCCTATCTCCCTTGATAGGCTGACAGATGACACCCGAGTTTCGAAAACCAAATATCGGATGATTATTTCTCTTTTTTAAATTGTTATGGGCAGATGCCAGGGCTGCTTCACAAACCATATATATATTTAGGTTTTTCCCTTTCTTGTACAAAATAACTGCTGTGGAATGTCTTATTGGACATCTAAAGGGGCATTGATGCTCAGCTTACCTATAAAAAAAAACTCTCTCCTAAAATGTATGGCCTTCCGACCGTCGCGTTTGGCGGACCCTGTCGTTCTTCGGGATGGTGTTCCGTTTGCACAGGCGGCGAGGAGAAATTATGTGTTCTCGTGGGTGGGGAATTCTCGTCCTCTGTGGTGTTTGTGCCTCTTTTTGCTTCCCTCTGACGAGGCATTCAAAACAATATCTTTAGAAATAGGTTCGCAAGGGGTTAAAAGACACCACATCGCCCCAACCCTCCACGCGACGCAATTGATTATGACGATGATATGACTGCCAAAATTTCAGTCATGAAAGTACACTTTTTGCCTAATAGCAGACGACACCACAAAGAAATTAATTCTTTTCCTCCTCAAATGCATAGCTTCTGACCCCTCATTGGAACGATCTCAGTGAGATCGTTCCAGCGATCGTTCCAATACATTTTTTACTCTTTGCCTAACACGAATAGCAGACGACACCATAAATAAATGCTTCAGTAACTAATAATTTCATTTTTTCGCCCCAAAGCGTAGCTTACGACCCATCATTGGAACGATCCCAATGGGATCGTTCCAATGAGGGGTCATAAGCAATGTGCTTGAGACAAAAACTGAGACTTCGACTAAATAATATTTGGCAATATTTATGGATCAATTCAGTGGCGCCCATGTGTTCAGATATGCAAGTTATTTGCAAAAAAATGAAATGGTCCTATAAATGGAATATGGAAATTATAAATAGTGTTTTTTTTCCTTTTAGCGATCAGGAAGTGTCAAAAACACGCGCCTGTGTAACTATATTTGTTAAGTGTAATATGGAGAAAGTAAAATTTGCGTTTAACTTCCCCGATCAGTTTGAAGTGTCGCGACAGACGAGGCATATTCCGTTTTGTGTCTTGCAATTACGCAGGAATTAAGGTTGACTTTGGGGAAATAAATAGCAGTTAAAATTTCACCTTGCTTTTTTGGTGTGAATGGTTTTCGCGCATTTATTTTTTAAGGCTTTTAACTTTATATTCCAGAGGGATTTTGGTAGTGTTGGCAGCTAAAATACGCAACAGTTCAACTACACTCTCAAGTGTTCAGCCGATCAACCCTGAAGCCTCCGTACCCCACACAGAAATAGTCTTTATATTAACGCATTATCTAACAATTAAAAAAATAATTTAATTTTCAATTAAGACCCAATGAACCCATCTGTTAAACAAATATTTACTTGAGATCACTAGCGCCGGGGGAGGGGTAGCGTCGGGAGGGGGGGGGGGAGGGGGCAGTTTGCAACTGCCCCGTGATTTTTGGTGTTTTAAAAAGTGTAGGTTGACCTATCTATACGTCTGAGGTGAAAGTCGTGGGGAGGCTGTTGGTACGGATCTTCGACGTTGGTGGAGGGGCAATAGTACGTAGTTGCACTACTGACCAGGTTCCATTCATATAAAAAATCCTCTTGTTCCAGTCTGTTGGTTTTCCACCAGTCTTTCCTGCGTCGTGGTGCTCAGGATTATCTTTGGAGACAAAATGCACCACACACACAGAAATAAAGGTAATATATTACCCAAATTGTAAGGAAATAATTGAGTAGATATTGTGAAGAAAACGAAAGAGAATGCTCCTCCTAGCATTATTTAAAAAAAATGTTCTGGGGGAGGACCTACAGATTCCTGCTTATCGCTTCGCACCTTCGGCGCTCGAGGGGCCCGTGACGCCTGCTTTACACATTGCCCCGGGGCCCGTCCTCGTTCTCGACGGCCCTACTTTAGAACATAACATATGGTCCCTCATTTGGAACGAGCTTGACGAGCTTGTTTCAACAAGCGAGCATAAGGTACGTTTTGGAGGCAAAAGAACCCCGAATGGCTATTTTGTGAAGATGGCTGAGCGGTTGTGGCCGTTACATCGGGTAAGGTCAGCGGCGTAGCCTTGGGGAGGATTGGGTAACTCGCCTCCCCATCCACGTTTTCCAAAATTAAAGTACTTAGGCCTTTAAAAAAGTGCCCCGGTTGCTTTAACTGGCCAAAACATTTTGGGTTTTTCGGCACCGGGAAAGACCTTGGAGCCTCAGGCTTATATTTCGACGAGTATCCGAGAATCGATTCACGCCAAGATTCGCTAAATAAAGCCAGCAAGAATCCATGTAGATTCTCGCTGCACCTCTGCGATGATTCGCGTGAAAAGAATTGAGTAAATTTAGCCCTTTACCTAACATAGCAAGAACAAATTAACCAATACAAGGCTAACATGACCTGAAATAACCTGACACTTTGTCAATGTCAATAAAATTGTACAAATTTGGCTGCCATTGGAACCGGATCAATGAGCCGGTTCCAATGGCATCAGTAGGTATATATTGAGAGTTTAACAACCACTTTGTACATGTACGTGTACAACATACGTACACGATGCGTTCGCCAACGTGGAATTCAGTGTTAAATCACACGCTTGTTCACAAAAATGTACAGTGGTCTTGAATCCCTCCATGTTTTTTGTGACTCCTAGATCGCACTTTTAACGTTCAAATACTCGTGGTGAACGCGCGTTTTTAAAAAAAGGGTGAAATTGTTCATCTTCAATTTTATCTTTTTACTTTAAAAATAAATTTTGTATACGTTCCCATCGCAGCTCAGACCATCGATCCATCGTTGGCGAACACGAGCAAAAAATTCTAGGCTAGATAAAAAAAACGGCCTGCGGATTCAAGACCAGTGGTCCAGAACTCTCAATTGTTTTGAGGCGATGGGTTTTTCCCATTTATGACGTCATTAGGGGAATTCCCCACTATGGGAATTCCCAAACTCAGCTAATCGAGCGATCGGAATATCCTAGGAAATAAATAAAAGTGATAAATAGAGCTCCTGTGCGCCTTTGGCGTGTTGTTAAACCATTTCATTCGAATGTCAGTCTACAATTGTCAGTCTGTGTTTTTATCAAAACTGACAAGCAGGTTGCATGTCAAAGTGACATTTACTGTATAAACACTTACTGAGAACGCTATTTTGTCACGCCTGAGATGTATTACAGGTTTTTATTCAAATGAGATTAATTTGTCAAGTTAAATGGTTTATCTGAAAAACTATTTCTTTCTGATTTTTAACACGTTTGAAACGGATGCTATTTTAATATTTTTAACTATTTATCGAGGTGTCATTTTATAAAGGGTTTTTTTCTCAACTGGTTTTAGTTATTATATTAAAGACGGAAGATTTTTATTTACTTAAAACATAAAAAATAATTATACATTTAATTTTGAAAATAATAAAAACAATTAAAACGAAAGATGTTTTTACAGATGGATCCTAGGCGCCGAGATTTAATTTTAGGCGAGTATGAACGTGCTAAGAAGGGCATTCAGTCTGCTGACAGGAGCAGACGCCTTGGTGAGATGGAACTCAGACGCGAAGCCACAAAAATATTTAAACCCGTGACGGAGGGTCAAGAGCGAAGCAGGAAGGAGATAGTCGAAGAATTGAGACCCATCAAGGAGAGTTCTTTGAGAATGGGTTCGTTGCCCGGTAGTTTTGGAAATCGGTATTCCTTTCAATCTACACCGGATTACGTTCCCACGGGGATTCAAACCGACGTGAGCGACGATACAGCTTCGACTATCACCACTGATAGCGTCGCGTCGTCTGAGGATGGCGGTAAGAGAGATCAGTCGTATGGAATTTATAAGGATTCTGAGGGTAGAACTTTTGTGGGAGACACAGAAGTGGAAATGGATGATGATGAATTGATCGTGGGTTCGAATAAGTATAAAGTAACTGATGGTCTGCGCAGATTGCTCCTTTACGACAAGCCTGGAGATTACACGGAACAGGATTTCGATAATTACGGAGACATTCTGGTTCAGACTCACGCCATGAAGAGAAATAACGATGCCAGAGAGACGAGACCCAAAGCCAACAGAGGTTACAAGTGGGCGAAAGTGGTGAAACCCATATGGGATATGAACAAGAAGTTCGTCTAATCGGTGACTGGCAAAGAGGTGAAAATCACTTTTCTTCCGAGCGATTCCGACGCTCTGTCTCAGAGATTGAGTTTGTTGATGGCGAGCAGACGGGCTGGTAACACGGGATTAGATAATCAGATAGTTACTATATCCTACGAATTGTTAAGACAGAAGGTTTTGAATAAAAACCAGTATAAAAGGCTGATGAACGAATTGAAGGATTGATGTGTATATAATAAGTAGAGAGAAACAAACAAACAAACAAAAATAAAACAGTAAATTTTTACACTAGAATAATAAAAGTATTTAAAAACAACAAAACGATTTACCAGTGAAAATAACAAAAATATATCATAAAAATAAAATATGTTGGTGATAAAGAACAGGGGATACGTTAGGACATACGTTCAAGGCGGTTCTGGCATCGTCGATTCTATAATGCTAGCGTTCACGGGCGATGCGGGTAGAAAACTCGCATCGACCGCGTTTGAAGTTGGTAAGAAGACGGCTTTGGATGCTGGTAAGAAAGCCGCTTCCGAAGCCAGTGGTAGGATAGCTTCTGAAGATTTCTGAACAGGGACGCTAGATGTAAGGGGAAATGGACCTGGGAGAGAAACGACAGAAAATCAATAATTGACTACATTCTCATAGATATGAATTTATGGAGGGAGGTGATAAGGGTAGAAGTGGATGATGAGGGCAAAATGGAGTTGGATAGTGATCACAACTTGATTACAGTGACGATGAGGGCCAAAAACCTAGAGAAAGGGCAAGGAAGCTTCAAGGATATTTGGGAACTCAAAAAGGATGCCGACTGGGTGAAGTTCGAAGAAAAACTGAAACCAAAGCTTGCAGCCGTACACAAGGGGGGTAGTGTCCAGAAGATGGCCGACGCCATAGTTGCGAGCCTAGTGGAGGCAGGGAAGGAAAGTGTAGGAAAGATTAGGGTGCCAACACGGGAACTTGGGTACAGAGTGAACGAAGAACTGAAAAGGGCCATAAAGGTTAGAAAAGCTAAATGTGCCGCATACAGGAGAAGTAGAAAACTTAAGGGGGTGGAAAGCAATGAGGCCATGGTAGCAAAGGAAGAATACCAACAAGCACGAAATAAAGTAAACAAGATAAAAGTCGACAACCGGAGAGTGCGAAATAGCAGTCTTATTAGGACGATAAGAACGGCAGGGGGGTCGAGTTCGAGCGTATTTTGGAAATGGGTGAACAAACGTAACAAAGGGAATAACCAACAGAGCATTAAAGTAGATGGCAGAGTTACAGAAGAGCGAGATCAAATCGCATTAGAACTAGTCAAGCACTGGGAAAAGGTAAACGATAAGCGATGGGGCATGGGGAACCCACCGGAGTGTCCGAACCAGGTCGAGGAAAATCTCTCGGACTTCGTGTGCAGCGAAATCAAAACTGAGGAGGTGCGAAGGGTGATCTCAAAATTGAGGAATGGAAAAGCGGGAGGGGTGGACGAAATTCCTAACGAGTTTATCAAAAAAGGGGGAGAGGAACTCTTGGAAAGCCTAACTGCCCTATTCAATTTAGCCATAGAAAAACAAGAGGTCCCAAAGGAGTGGAGGGAAAGCAAAGTGACATTTATTCACAAAAAGGGGGAAAAAGATGTTTTGGATAACTATCGAGGGATCTCTGTCAGTAGCAACATTGGAAAGGTGTTCTGTAAAGTCCTTTATGGGAGACTAGAGGAGGTAATTGAGGAGAAAGGTTTTTTGGGAGAAATCCAGAATGGCTTCGGGAAGGGAAGGAGAGTTACTGACCATCTTTTCACACTATCCCAAATGATAGAATCCGCGAAAGCAAAAAAGAAAAAGATGTTTATGGCCTTTTTGGATATCAAGAAGGCATACGATAGAGTATGGAGGGAAGGTATGTGTTCTGTAAAGTCCTTTATGGGAGACTAGAGGAGGTAATTGAGGAGAAAGGTTTTTTGGGAGAAATCCAGAATGGCTTCAGGAAGGGAAGGAGAGTTACTGACCATCTTTTCACACTATCCCAAATGATAGAATCCGCGAAAGCAAAAAAGAAAAAGATGTTTATGGCCTTTTTGGATATCAAGAAGGCATACGATAGAGTATGGAGGGAAGGTATGTGGCGCAAGCTGGAGGCTATGGGCTTAGGAGGCGAGTTTGTTGGAATTATGAAAGCATTATATAAAGATGTACAGAGTGAACTTAGCCTGGGAAACATTACAACGAAACGTGTGCCTATGGAGATAGGCCCAAAACAGGGGTGTATCCTTTCGCCGATCCTGTTTGCATTGTACATCAAAGGTTTAGGAGATGAACTCCTGCGTAGCGAGGAGGGGGTAGCAGTTGGTGACTTGAAGATCCCAGGGCTATGTTTTGCAGACGATATGGTTCTAGTGTCAGAAAGCGAAGAGGGGCTAACGAAAATGCTGGGAATTGTTGGGAAATATGGGAGCAAATGGAGACTCGAACTTAATGAAAGCAAGAGCAAAGTTATTCCTGTGGGCCGCAAAGTGGACCCCACTCGAAGGTGGAGAGTGGGTGAGTTCTGCATTCCGGAAGGGAGCAGCAAACTTCTCAGTGTGGGAGAGACGGGTGATTACGAGTATTTGGGGGTAAATATAAACATTACAGGAAGAGGCATCTACCGGAACCACACAAATAAATTGATTCTGAAGGGGAAGCGAATCCTTAACCAAATGAAACTTATAGGGAGAAACAGTTTCAATAAGGTTTTCGTGGGGAAAACCATTTGGGAAATGGTGGGGCTGCCAAGTATAACATACGGTACGGAAGTGGTACCCCTAAACCAGACGGCCGTAAAGAGCTTGGAAATCCTGCAGAACGATGCAGGCCGATGGATAACGGGGTCGAGTAATGCCGCAGCGCTAGAAGCAATCAGGGGTGAGCTTGGGTGGATGAGGATCAAGGACAGGATAGACCTGTTGAAGCTCGGTTATCTTAATTATTTGGTAAATCTCCCCGACAGCCGATGGTGTAAAGTAATGTTCCTGAGAATTTTCAACTCAAATATCAAAACGGGGTGGATGGTCCAAATGAGGGAGCTAGTAGAGAACTACTCATTGGAGATCTCGGACCTGGACGTCGGGGCAAACCAGGGTAAAAAAATCGTCAGAGAAAGGGTCATGGAGGATTGTAACCGTAATTGGCGAGAGGGGGTCAAATCAAAGAGGTCTTTGGGTGGCCTGCGTGATAAAGAGAAGCCAGGTTTTGAAGAGTACCTTGATGGCACCTTTGGGGGGTCACTGTTGTTCAAGCTGAGGTCGCGATCCCTGGAGCTGAGGGGAAAAATTGGGAAAGACGGTGAAAGAGAGTGTCAGATGTGTAACTTGGACATGGTGGAGACCCTGGAACACTTTCTTCTAGAATGCCCAAAGTATCAGCCTAAAAGAATGAGATTCACTGGGAGTATAATGGGGAAGTGGGATGGGAGAATGAGGGACATGTGGTTAGGGGGAGACTCAAAGGAGAGGGTTAATATGCTAATCGGAGAGATTGGGAAGAATGGGACAAGGGATATCATCAAGCAGTTCGTCTCCGAGTGTTGGGAGGAGAGGAGAAGCGTGGGGATAGGGAGGCAGTTGGGAGTACAGGGGTAACCATGGCCTTCTCGTCCGAGAACCGCGACAAATCAGCGGCTGGCCAAAGTGTTATTATTATTATTATTCTGTGGCTGGCAAGAGGGCAGCCGACGCGTTGATCGACAAGTTGATCAGTCCGCCGGCGAAGCGAGCTGCGTTAGAGCGAACGCCGAAAAGTTGGAAAGATTTTCAGGATGCCGTGGTACCCATACAAGATTTGGTCAAAATGACGAGTGGATCCGGATTGAAGAGAACTCGCGACGGTGCGATATAAATAAATAATAACATTAAAAACAGAGTTTGAAAAACGTAAAAAAATTGTGTTTGAAAAGAATCTAAAATAACAAACAAACAAAATAAAACAAAGATGAACATTAAAGATATGTCTTGGAACGACGCCGCGACCAAGAGGTCGAATAACGAGTTCTTTCCCAAGAGCATAAGAGGTTTGATAGTGGGAAAATCGAATTGTGGAAAGACCAATCTGTTGTCTCGACCCGACTGGTTGGATTACGACAGATTGTTCGTGTTTGGCAAGAGCTTGTTTCAACCTGAATACAGACTGCTTCGAGAGTGCATGGATCGTAGATTGCCCAAGGACGTCATAGCCAGAATCTTTGACAGTAGGGAGGAATTCGACAAGAGCGGAGCTCCACTTTCAACCATTTTGGACGGTGCGGCGATAGAGCTGATGAAGAGAAATGCATCTTCGAACGTCGAGTGTCGATTTTATGAGAACGCTAGCGACGTTCCGGATCCTAGGGAACTGAAATCGGAAGATAAGAATCTCATGATTTTCGACGATCTGCTTTTGGAGAGACAGAACCGATGCGAATCGTATTACGTTAGGGGTCGACACAGCAACGTGGGCTGTTTCTACCTGTCGCAGAATTATTTTCGATTGCCCAGACAGACGATAAGGGAGAACGCTAATTTTCTATGTCTCTTTCGCCAAGATCTCAAGAATCTCAATCACATCTACGGCGATCAGGTCGCAAACGACACGAGCGCTGCGGAATTCAGGAGATTCTGCAAGAGGGTTTGGGATGGTGGACTTTACAATTTCGTCGTGATCGATTTGACAAGCGAATTTAATCGCGGAAAATATCGGTGCGGATTCGACAAGTTTTATGTTTCTGATGATAATAAGATAGAGCGTGAAAATAAAAAAATTAGAAAATAATAAATTTTCAAATAATTAGTTTTGAATAAAAAAATAAAATTAAAATATAATGTTCGAACATGGAGAATTGTTAGAACGGATAGCCGAGAATATGGCTGCGAAACAATCCATTCAAATCGTGGTGAGTGGCGATTCGACTCGATTCGCTACGAAATTCGAACCTTCCATCGAATTGAATAGAGAGAAAAGTTACGAGATGGCTTTGGTGAATCTGGAGACTTAGTATTCCTTTCCCAACGTCACCGAAAAGAATAACTCGTTCAAGTATTCCGACGGAATGGATTGGTTGGAGATTCGAATTCCCAAAGGGAGTTACGACATAGACGATTTGAACGATTACATTCAGACGCGAATGAAGTCGGATGGAAAGGGAAGCAACAAGATCAGACTCGCTCCCAATCCTAATACCTTACAGACGATGTTGGATTTGGAAGATAATTTTCGAGTGGATTTCAACACGGACAATTCTATAGGCAAGATGTTGGGATTCGATCGAAAGATGTATCGAGGCCACGCGGCATCTGAAAATACGGTCGACATTCTCGCTGTCAATAGCATTCTGGTGAACGTAGACGTGATTGCCGGCAGATACGTGAATGGTAGCGCTCAACCGACGATCTATTCCTTCTTTCCAAACGTGTCGCCGGGTTATAAGATCGTGGAGCGACCTCGAAATTTAGTTTATCTACCATTGATTTTAGACACGTTGTATAGTCTCAAAACCACGTTGACGGATCAAAATGGTGAACTGTTAGATCTTCGCGGAGAGAGAGTGACGATACGATTTCACATAAGAGAAATATAAAAGCCAAAAAAAAAATATTGTGTATATATATAGATAACAAAAATAAAATAAACGCAATATTAATTTTACAAAATTATTTTAATATAATTATTAAACAAGAAACAATTTAAGTAAATATATTTTAAAAAACAGAATTATGACAGAATACGTGGTTAAAAACGTGAACACATCCGCAGGACAGAGGAAGAAACTTAAGAGAGCGTTAACAACTCGAGGCGAGGCGGTGAGATTCAAATTCACTCACGAAGATCTGACGAGAGGCGGTCAGGATTCGATCGCCTGGACCAGAAGTCAAATCAAAAGGATGGAGAAAGCGATTCGCGATGGAAGAGGGTTGACGGTGAGAATGAGTCCCACTCAATTGAGATACAATTTGAGAGTGAAAGGTGGTTTCCTACCGCTATTGGCAGGAATAGCCGCAAAAGCATTACCCTTCGCCGCAAAGGCGCTACCCTTTCTCGGAAAGACTCTCGGCGTGGGAGCTCTCACGGGACTCGCTAGTTCGGCAGTTGAGAAATTAATGGGTGGCAGCGGACTGTTTTTGAAGAAGGGAGGAGCCGTGTGTCGCGTCCACGTAGACGGCAGTGGTAAAGGATTGTATCTAGAACCCGTTAGAGGTGGCAACTCTCTGAGAGGAAACGGTCTCTATCTGAAGAGTGGACGGAACGTCGAGCGACTCGGCAAGGGTTTGTTGCTCGGTGAGAATTCGCCGTTTAAGAATATACCGATTTTGAATATGTTATTATAATATAAAATTATATAAAATATAAATCATACAAAGTATAAAATAATATATAAAATGGATAAAAAGGTGGAAAAACAATTAGACGATAATGATGAATATCGCGAGATAGAGTGCGAAAAAGATGTGGAAAAACGATTAGATGCTAATGATGGATATCTTAGGAAAGAACTGACAAAGGAGTTAAATAAAGATCGGGATATGCGGTTGAAATTTAAAAGAATGAGACGTTTTCCACCGTTACCACTATCTTCTGAAGAGAATGGTAATGATCCGAGTGTAACCGAGAGATGCACAACATTCGTTCATAATTATGATTCAGATAAACAAATGTGTTGTTATAAAAACGTAGCATATCACAAAAAAAAGAAAAGAAGAATCGACGCTGAAATTTAAGAAAAAAGGAAACGTTATTATAATATATGGGTAATAGTGAAGAAGGAAAACCCCAAAAAAATGAGATCAAAAGATGATCTCATTACTTTTTTTTTTTTTTTTTTCTTCGCTAAAAATCAATCTCTCTATTGTTTATATTTCCAAGTCTATTATTAGCATGTTGACACTCGTGTCTTCTCCTTTTTCGAAAACGTGTTGAATGTTTATCTTTACTCTTTTGAGTTTTTTTACATCGGTTAACTCGCTCTCACCACCCAATTTCTTCACAAGTTCGAATGAGATGTTTGGAAATATGTAATTTCCATAGGGCAATGACAAATCGTCCTTGTCGAATTCTCTATCTTCGGCGATGACGATGTTCTGCAGATCGCTTTGGTATTCATAAATCAAATCGAGCGCGACTTCGTCCAATTTCAAAGGCATCTTATATTTGTCGTATTTGTGCTCTAAGCCCTTCGTCTCGACCTCATTCAATTCGATGGGATTGTGTCATTGTAATCTATAGATTTTATGACCGAATTTCTTATTCGCTTCGACTCGTTTCAATTTCAATTCGCATCTTTTAGGTGTTGTTGTCCTCATGATTGATTATTTAGTTTTTTTTGTTTTTACGAATTCTTGCAAATAATGTATATTTTAAATTTTGTATTTAAATAATAATTTGTTCAAAAAGTTTTTTTTTTGCTCTTTATATATATATATAAAAAAGTTGTTTTTTTTAATTTTTAATTTTTTTAATGCCAAATTTTTTAGTAAAAGTTTTTTTTTCTCTTTATATATATATAAAAAGTTAAATTTTAACATTTCAATCTCTCTATTGTTTATATTTCCAAGTCCGTTATTAGCATGTTAACATTCGTCATTTTTCCACTTACGAAAATGGTGTGAATGTTTATCTTTTCTCTTTTGAGTTTTTTTTCATAGGCGAATGCGCTCTCACCACCTGATTTGTTCACGAGTTCGGGTGAGATTATTGGATATATGTAACCTCCATAGGACAACAATAAATCACCCTTGTCGAATTCTCTGTCTTCGGCGACGATGATATTATTCAGCAGATCACTTTGGTACTCGTAAAACAAATCGAGCGTGGCTTCATCCACTTTCAAACACATTCGATATTCGTAGTAGTAGCGCTCTAAGTCTACCATCTCAACCTCGTTCAATTCGATGGGATCGTGTTGTTGTAATGTATAGATATTAAAACCGCATTTCTCATACCTTTCGACTCGTTTCAATTTCAATTCGCATCTTTTAGGTGTTGTTGTCATGATCGATTATTTGGTTTTTATGAATTCTTGCAAATAATGTATATTTTAAATTTTGTATTTAAATAATAATTTGTTAAAAAAGTTTCTCTTTATTTCTGTTTATATATAAATAAAAGTTAAAAAAAAAATATTCTTACAAACTCAATTTTGAGGTAAAAACAATGATCAAGTCTAAACATCCGAATTATAGTCTAGAACGTGCAAGACTTCAAACGTTTAAAAATTGGCCTTCGCATCTCACTCAAAAACCCGAAGATTTAGCCGCCGCGGGTTTCGTTTACGTGGGTAAAGGCGACAAAGTCAAATGTTTTTGTTGTGACATACATTTGATGAATTGGGAACCTCACAACGTACCTTTACTAGAACACATAACTAATATTGAAAAAGGCGAATGCGATTATTTGAACAAGATCCTAACGTTGGGATTGATCAAAATCCAAGACGAAGAGAGGGATAGAGACAAAAATCAAAAATTATTGATGGATATGTTACAACTCGGATACACCAAGGAACAATTGTACGATGTGTTAAACATCGCGAACAAGACCCTGTCTCAATTCATAACTTTAGAACATCTCATCAAATTCATGGCGGAAGCAGACGAGTTATCATCACTCGTTGAAAACGAGCCGAGAAAAACGTCCACCAAGTGTCTGGTCTGCAAAGGTGTCGCAAACGTCTTGTTTCTACCGTGCGCACACCTGTGTTGTTGTAGAGAATGTTATTCCGAAGACGAGAAAACGTGTTCGTTTTGCAAACGAGAAATAAAAGCTGTCTTAAATTGTTTTTGAATAAAAATCACATTAAAGAAAAAAAATTGAATTTAAAATTTAACTTTTTTTTTTTTTTTTTTTTATTATTTATATAAAAAGAGTAAAAAAGCAAAACTTTTTTAACAAATTATTTAATACAAAATTCCAAAAAAAAAATATTCTTACAAATGAAGCAAACAGATAAACCAATGGTAAATTTAAATGAGAAAACCATACCTCAGTTAAACGAGATTTGTAAACTATTACAAATTTCAGATTTCAGAAATCATAGAACTAAATAAAAAAAAAATTGATGTCATACAAGAATATTTGCGAAATGCTAGAAAGGCAAATGAAATGTCAATAGCAATGACGTCAAAAGATGCATCGGTTGTGAAAAATGAGAAGATAGTAAAAGGAATTGAAATGCCGACGTCGAAAAAAACCCAAAATCATTTCGATTGTGAAAAATAAGAAGACGACTAAACGAAAAGCCGTTAAAGAACATCAAGTTTTCAAAGAAAAGAAAAGAAAAACTAAAACGAGTGATACACTTCAGATTCAAGACAAACGAGATATATCGAGCAAAATTCAACGAGCAATCGACGAAGAGAAAGGAGAAGAATATGTAACACGACTCATTGCGGAACTATTCCAATCGAAACCTGTAGAATGGGAGAGTGCGATCAAAGGCGTTTTTAAAACTTTCGATGTGGTTCCCTCGTTGAAGAAAGTCGATCCGAAATTGTTCATGGAACGGGTGAAGAAAGAAGTATTGGATTTGTTTCGCGAATACATGAACGTGGGATTAAAAATTAAGATGATACTCCATTGCATAATGAATAAAATCGACGTGAAGTCTGGCGAGAGCATCGTGAAAAATGCATATTTCAGATCTAACGTCGAACCCGTATTTCGAGGTTCAGATCTATCGGACGTTTTCGAAAAGATGAAAGACAAGATGTTGACGTCTCTCGCGAATTATCAACATGAAGGTAGAAATTGGACGTTCGATGAGATGTTGAAACTCGAAATTCACATAAATAAAAACGATCCATTGAAAGGATCTTCCTACTTGGAATTACCGTATTTCTTGACTAAGAAACACGCCATGGTCAACGTGAGAAATAAAGATGATCAGTGTTTTAAATGGGCAGTCACCTCCGCTTTATACCCTGTTGAAATACACTTTGATAGAGTTTCTCGTTACGTGGAAACTTCTAAAAATCTTGATTGGACCGGAGTGACTTTTCCAACAGAGTTAAAACATATCAAACGTTTCGAGGCTCAAAATCCCACCGTAGCGGTGAACGTCCTTGGATACGATGAAAAACAAAAGATCTATCCTCTCAGACAGACTTCGTATCGCGGAAGAGAAAAGACGATTATTTTATTATTGATTTCGAATGGTGACAATCATCATTATTGTTGGGTTAAACATCCGACCCGATTACTGTCGAAACAAAATAATAATCATAACGGAAAGATATCTTCATGTTACAATTGCATGAACGTGTTTCACAGTGAAAAATCATTAGCGAAACATCAAAAATATTACAACGAAAATCAAGGTGTCACCGTCGAAATGTCCAAACCCAACACCATCGTGAAGTTTGAAAATCACAATAGAAGGTTAAAAGTACCATTCATCGTGTAAGCCGATTTCAAATGTTTCACCACGAAAATGAGTTCCTGTCAACCCAACGCTCTTCAAAGTTACGTCGAAAGATATCAAAAACACATACCTTCGGGCTATTGCATTTACATGAAATGTGCTTTCGGCTCGCAACACGACATGGGTCCCTTCACCTACACGAAACAGTGCAAAGACGACGACGTGGCTCAAAGGTTCGTGGAAGAGTTAGAATCGAAAATTCAAATGTTATACGACAAATTCAAAACTCCAGTGAAAATGATCATCACGCGAGAGCAGCAGGACGAAAATAACAGAGCCGCTGAATGTCACATATGCAGACAATCGTTCGATGAGAATTTGGAGGAAAATATGAAGGTCAGAGACCACGATCATTACACGGGTCTGTATCGCGGTCCGGCTCACAGCAAGTGTAATTTAAAATATCGAGGCGCCGCTTTCTATCCGGTGATGTTTCACAATCTCTTGGGTTACGACAGTCATCTGTTCGTGAAAAATCTCGGCACCTCACACGAAGAATTAAATTGCATTGTGAACAGTGAAGAAAGGTACATTTCCTTCACGAAATGGAAGCTCATGGAGAAGAAAAGAGTAATCGACGGAAATACGTTGAAAGAAAAAACGAAATCCATTCGTAGATGCATACGTTCCATTGACAGTTTTAAATTCATGTCGACCGCTCTGGAAAAATTAGTCGATAACATGAGCAAAGATAAATTTAAAATCACGAGCGAACATTTCGGAGAACGAGTAGACGTTATGTTGAGGAAAGGAGTCTATCCTTACGATTACATGAACAATCTAAAGAGATTCGAAGACACCGCACTACCTTCGAAAGAAGATTTTTATTCGAAATTATACAAATCCGACATTTCTGACGAGAATTACGAACATGCCAAAAACGTATGGAAATCATTCGATATGAAAACCATGAGAGATTATCACGGTCTCTATCTAAAGACCAACGTTCTGCTCTTGGCAGACGTGTTCGAACATTTTCGAGACGTCTGTCGTCGAAATCACGATCTGGATCCCGCTTGGTATTTCACCACACCTGGTCTGGTGTGGGACGCTCTGTTGAAGACCACCGAAGTCCAATTGGAATTATTATCTGACGTGGACATGTTGCTCATGTTCGAAAGGGCTGCGAGAGGTGGCGTCTCGATGATCTCTCACAGATATTCTGAGGCTAACAATCCCTACATGAAAGAAGGTTTCGATTCGAAATGGTCGACTAAATACATACAGTATTGGGATGCCAATAATCTGTACGGTTGGGCTATGAGTCATCCTTTACCGATTAGAAATTTTGAATGGGTGAAGGAACCGGAAGAGTTGCAAAAATGGAGAGACTATCCTTGCATTTTAGAAGTCGATTTGAACTATCCGGAAGAATTACATGATCCACACAACGATTATCCGCTAGCTCCCGAACGAATGGAACCAAACAAAGGAGACGAGGAAAAGCTCATTCCCAATTTATTTAACAAACATAACTACGTCGTCTACAGTGAGAATTTGAAACAGTACATCGATTACGGGATGAAATTAGTCGACATACATTGCATCATTCGATTCGATGAAGAGCCTTGGATGAAAAAATACATCGATCTCAACACGAATCTCAGAACTCGAGCCGAGAATGATTTCGAAAAAGATTTCTTCAAACTCATGAACAACTGCGTGTACGGCAAATTGATGGAAAACATCAGGAAGAGAACCGACGTTCGACTCGTCACGTCTGAGAAAAGAGCTAAAAAATTAGTGGCGAAACCCATTTACAAACACCGAACCATATTCGACGAAAATCTAGTGGCCGTTCACATGCAAAAGACGCACCTGAAGTTCGACAAACCGTATTATCTCGGACCAATCATCTTAGATGTCAGCAAGCGATTGATGTACGAGTTTCACTACGATTACGTCAAACGAAAATTTGGTGACAAAGCCAAATTACTGTTCACCGACATGGACAGTTTAGTTTACGAGATAGAGATGAAAGACGTCTACCGAGATATATCTCCGGACGTGGCCGAGTGGTTCGACACGAGCAATTATCCCATCGATCATCCGTCCAACATTCAATCGAACGACAACAAGAAGGTGTTGGGTAAATTTAAGGACGAGAGCGGCGGTAAACAGATCGTCGAATTCGTGGGCTTGAGACCCAAACTGTATGCTTATCGTCTAGAAGATGATGAAGAGATCAAGAAGTGCAAAGGAGTTAAAGCGTGCGTGGTGAAGAAAAACATCTCTTTCCAAGAGTATAAAGATTGTTGTCTGTTAGGAAGTGGTCTGGTGTATAAGACTATGAAATCGATTCGAAGCGAAAATCATGACTTGTATACCGAAATAGTCAACAAGATTTTGCTGACGGCCGATGACGATAAGAGATTCGTGTTAGACGATAAAATAAGCACTTTGGCACTCGGACATTGGACTTTGGATCTAATTTTAGATGATATGAATGGAGATGATTGGATTCTGGATACGATTGTGGATGATAAGATTCCAGATATGATTGTGGATGATAGGATTCCAGAAAATCAAGAAGAATTAGATGAACACAAAATTATAGAAATCGATAGTGACATCGAGAAAGTTAGTTTAAAAAGAAAAAGAAAAAAATAGAAAAAAAAATGTCATTTTTAGTAAATTATAATAAAATAAATAAAAAAAAAATATATACGCATTTATGAATAAGAAAATAAAGATATCCGTAGAAGGTGTCTTCTTACCAAACGAACCCCTATCCAACATCAATCTGTTGAATGCGGCAAAAGATTTGAAAATCAAAGATTTTCTAGGAGTGTTTTCCAGAGATGCCTTGCCGAAGAGAAGACCTCGACAATCGGAATGCAGAATTTTAAATCTAGACGATTCATCGGGTGAAGGCACTCACTGGGTGGTGTGGATGAAGAACGGGAAGAAGAAAAATTATTATTTCAACAGCTACGGAATCTCGCCGCCAAAAGAAATAAAGAACTATTTCAACAAATCGATGGTTCGTTACAACACGGAACAAGTGCAATCACCACATCAAGTGTTTTGCGGTCACCTGTGTCTCTACGTTATCAAGAGATGGTCTGAAGGAGATCGATTTCAAGACATTCTCAATGATTTACATTAGAGAGAGATTTTTTTTTATAGTATATATAAAGATAAAAAATTATTTAAAAAAAATTTTAATCGAATAAAAACGAAAAATAAAATAACATAGTTCATTTTTAATAAACTGCGTTTGAACATATTTTTTCTAAAAAAACAAAAAATCCCACAACAACATGCCAGTCGATAAATTTGGTAGAAGTGACGACGAAAAAGTCAACCCGAGAAAGAAGAGGAAGACGTTCGAAGTCGACGATGGTTACGATGTTGCCAACTTGGATGAACGTTACGTTCAGAGATATGAACCTCGAGAAGAACCTTTGAACATGAACGATAAGAAGCTCTACAATCTTCCCGAGACGATAGATCTCGCAGATGCTGCTACTAAAAAATACGTCGACAGGGGGAATGCCGATTTCGAACGAATCCTGCTAGATAATTACTTGGATAAAACCATGACTGACGATCTCGATCTGAAATCCAAACGTTTGGTGAACATCGCAAATCCCGTAGATCCCACCGATGCCACGACCAAGAAATACGCGGACGACTCTCACGCGAACACCTGAGAAATAGATACGTTCTGAAAACGATGCACTCGGAATTGAACGCCAATTATAACAAGATAAAGAACGTGGCCACTCCCATGAATCCCAAGGACGTGGCGACCAAACACTACGTAGATCTGGAACAGAGAAAGTCTGACAGACATGAAATGAAATCGGATCTGAATGCGGGATTCCACAAGATATTGAATCTGTCGAAGATCGACGACACGGATGCAGACTCAACCGCGGTCAACAAGGGCTACGTGGATTCTGCCGTGATACAATTGCAAGAATACCTAGAATCGCAAGTGGACAATCTCTACCTGAACAAACAATCTGGCGGAACCATGGAGGGTGGCATCAACATGAACGGTCACAATTTATTCGGTCTCGATCATGATCCCGAATTCGATTCCAGCGCGGTCAGCAGGAAGTACTTGGATGACAACTCGGTCTGGAGAAAGGACGACATCATGGAAGGTAAACTAGACATGGGTGGACACGCGCTCACGAATCTACCAGATCCCGTGAACATGACGGATGCCTGCACCCTGATTTCGGTGGTGGAGAAAGTCAAATATGCTAGACAAATGATCACTGTGTGGGCCGAAGAGGCCGGCACCTTAGATGAAGGAAAAGCTGAGTGGTCTTTTGGAAATGGAAGTAGCGGATCAAAACATGGTCAGGTGGGATATCCCATGCCGTTGGGAGGTGAAATCCTTCGAATGAGTCTGGCTTCCTCGGATTTGAATAACAGAGCGGTCGTCAATCTCATGGTGAATGGTGTGGAGAGCGATAAGAGATACAGCGTCGAAAAGACTGAGAATCAACACGCGAATGTTAGCACGTTCGGCATGCCTCTCAAAGTTAATGCCGGAGACAGGATTAATTTCGTTACGAAAACCAATTATCCTGAAGCCGCCACTTCCGTGGTGAGTCTACTGATCGAACTGGATCCTTTGAACAAACAGTGAACGCGTGGAAAATAATGAATTAAAAAATAAAAATAAATAATGTGTGATTATTAAAAACAAAAAAAACAAAAAAAAAAATGAGATCTAAAGATGATCTCATTACTTTTTTTTGTTTTCCTTCTTCTTCACTATCGTCATATATTATAATAACGTTTCCTTTTCTCTCAATTTTCAGCGTCGATTCTTCATTTTCTTTTTTTCTTTTTCTTTGTGATATGATACATTTATAACAACACTTTTGTTGATCCGAATCATAATTATGAACGAATGTTATGCATCTCTTGGTAACACTCGCATCATTACCATTCTCTTCAGAAGGTAGTGGTGATGGTGGAACACATCTCATTCTTTTCATTTCCAACCGTCTATCCCGCTGTTTAACTAACCATTTTTCCACATCTTTTTTTTTGTTTTTTGGCTTGCAACACAGGATGGAACATCCGACGGAAACAGAGAGACGATCGCACAGTATCGAACAATCTAAGATCTCTTCGAGTTTTAATATCTTCGTCACGAAATATCCTTTTTGTTTCTCTCGAGTTAATAGCACGCGATCTTTTAAATAATTCAGAACGTAATCGTAAATATCTTCTTTTTTTCAAACATGAAAATGGAACGTGTATTTCGTTTTCTACGTGACTACTTAGGAATTGTAACATTTTGTACGTTGAGAATGTTGAAAAAAGACGATTTTTTCTTGGATGAAACTTTTTTTTTTTTTGTTAAAAAAATATCATTAAAAACGAATTTATTTTTTTATTCTTTTTTTGTTTTTTTGTTTTTAATAATGACTCATTACTTTTTATTTTTTTTTTGTTTTTTTATTTTTTTCACACACTCGTCTCTCATCGAATGATTGACATCTTATTTCCATCCAATTCGAATTGTAATTCTCTGTCCGACAGGACCAGGGTGAAGGCTTCGGTTTTTCTCGGAACGTTCCTATCGAATTGCATCTTGATCTGAATGTCTAACACGCTACTCTTGAGTTGTTCACTCTGTTTACTGACGTCGAATACGAACATGGGATACATCGACTTGTATTCGCTGGGAGATATGTTGGGGTTGCTCATCAATTCATCTAGACCATGATACTTCTTTCTAAAATCAGCGGCGTCGCCGTACAGTCTGCAGAAATCGTTCTTGTCGAACAACGCATTGTAATCGATTGCTGGATATCTCGTGGCATTCAGAAACACTTGCATGTTTCGCAAACTGCAGTGATTGAACAGCGACGCATTCTTTTCCTGAGACCCGTCCCTATCAGTCTGAAACGCAACCACGATGAAACGCGGTCTCTCAGAAGCGGATTTCACCATCAATCTCCAATCGAAGTGATTCATGGAGGGAGGAATGCTTGCCGTGTCACACTGTCTCATTCTAAATCCCACGGGTAATTTACTCTTGGATTCTATGATCTTGTAGAGATGCGCTTTCTCCACGATCGAAGGCTCCACGTGCGGAACGAACCACGATATCTTGTGTAGAGTTATCTTACCCACATCGGTCGCAGTGAGTTTCACTATTGCGTCGTCATTTCCTTTTCGAATCAACGTCAGATTGTGTTTGAATCCGTACATGATCTTGTTGTAATCGTCCGCGAATCCGAAGATGTGTTTCAAAGGTATCCTGAACGAAAACATTCCTTTAGGTTTGGACGTCTTGACGACGTAGTCGAATATCGCGGCGGCGCCGGCGCTAGCAGGGCCTACGGTGTCTTTCATCCACAACTGATTAAGTCCTCTGGATTTCGAAAAATCATCAGGATATGTCAAGAGTCCGAACATCGTGGTGGCCTGACCGTGATGAAACACAGATTCTATCTCTTGTCCGGATAGCATGTATTTTATGTTACTGAATAGATGCATGATGCCATTATTGGCTAGAGTAACCGTGTCATCGTCGGCGTAGTCGCTCCCATCTTCCTTGGTGAGACGTCCCTGCACCACTATGTAACTCTCGCTAGGATGTACGAATAAATCTTGAGTTTCGACGTTGATTCTTATCTCTCCCGCATTGTTCAAACTCGTCTCGGTCACCGGTTCGTATTCGTGAACCTCATATTCTTGAATACTTTCATCTTTCACTATGCTTTGTGCTATATCTAGTATGTTTGTCATTTTAAAGGATTTTTATTTTTTTTGTTTATTAATTAACTTGCTTTCTTTATCTAAAAATAGTTTTTAATTATTTTTTATTATTATTTTTTTCTCTCTTATATATATATGTGTGTAAACAAGAAAATGTCAAAGAGTGTAAATAAAAAAAAATTTTGTCTTCTTCATCAAAACTTCGTCTTCTGTAATTGTTGTTCATAAAACTTTCCGATGATCTCTTCTCCATCCAAAGCTTCGATTTCGTAAGATCGGTGTGAAATATTTTGATTATCACGAAGATTTCCGAGGTCCATCGAGGAGTATAACCCTTTTCGAAGTGCTTCTTATAAGCGTAGATTCTCACTCGATCGCCGACCGCAAATTTCGGCGTTCTAGACTTCTTCCTGATCTTAGATCTCTCGGGATATAGATTCGCGTAGACCCGTTTTTCGTTTCGAGGATCGCTAGCTTCCGCGGGAGTCATCTTGATCGATCTTTGTCGCGTGTTGTTGTAATCTTTGACCAGACCGTTCAGAGCGTATATGTATTTCTTAGTCGAATTCGCCGTGAAGTATCTGTGCATCTTTTCCTTCATCGTTCGATTCCAACGTTCCAACACACTAGCTTTCTCTTCGTTTTCGATCAAGTAGAGGTCTACCAATCGACGAACGTCCTTTGTTGTAGAATTCCTTTCCCTTATCCACCCACAATGTACTCGGTTTTCGAGAAGATGAGTCGAACACGCTCTTCAGAGCCACGGCGACGAGAGGTCCCGATTTATTCTTCAAAGCTCTGATCCAACCGTATTTGGAAAACACGTCAATGACCGTCAATAGATATTTGACGCCCTCGTTCCACCTCGAAAACGATCTCATGTCGACCAAGTCGGCAGACCAAATATCATCCAGACCCTTCACGAACACCCTTCTCTTTCGAAATTTACGCACTATGGGTTTGTGTAACTCCTCGGCCAATTCGCTCGTCAATAATCGTTTCTTCTTCTTTTCAGATGCGCTTTTTTTTTTGAACGCCCCATCCGAATCGACGTTTCGCACCGATCAGATTGCCGACCAGCGAACGTTCCATCTTCTCTCTCCTGGTCGGATTCGATATGCCTCTCAATTTCCCCAACATGTTTTTGTCGCAGACGTCGTTGTGAGTCTTGGTGTCGGGATGTCCGGCGTAGCACAGATCGTGATCATACGCGGCCGCGTCCACCCTATTCATGGGTTTGCTCCAAGATTTGTGAGTCAGATCGGCGTTGAGTCTCTTGTTCAATTTCGTTCCGGGTCCGGTGAAACTGTGACCGGGCAGATGCATTTCGAAAGGTAGATTGTTGATCATTTTATTCACGATGCCTTTACCTTTGCTCGCGTTCTTTTTTTTGACAAATCGCGTCTTGACAGAACCACACACGTCGCAAATTCTGTGAAGCATCTGTCTGTCGTTTTTAGTTCGCACTTCTCTAGAATTACTCGTCTCGGTAACTCTCTTACACTTTACGCAATACATTTTTTAAAGAGTTATTTAAATTAATTTCGTTTTTTTATTTTATATATAAATTTAATTTTTTTTTTTTTTAAAATTCTGTTCTTATTATATATATATATATTTTTTTTTTCAATCGCTGCTCTTGAGTTCTATCATCTTACTGAATTCCTCCCTGGCCTCTTTCCTTCCCATTTCCATGAGAGAATCCTTCATCTCTTCCTTGATGATCTGACGAGTCTTGATTCTCACGGCTTCTTTCATGGCATCGTATTTCGTTTTCTCGCTCAATATCGCGAAGTATTCTCCGTCCGATATCCTACCGTCTTTCAACGCCATAGAGATCATTTCGGATATCGTGTCGATCTTGGAGTCGGCCAAGACGCGAATCTTGTCGTGTTTCCTCGCCTTCAGATATAATTTCCTACTCAAAAAGTTTCCGAGCGTGCTAAACAATCCGGCGGCGAGAGCCACTCCTTCTACGGTCAACACGATCGGAATGCCGACCGCGGTCGACAAAAATCCGATGCCGGCCGCGTGTAAACCCAGAGAAATCGTGATGAGTGTCGTGTCGATCGCGTTGACGACTGTCACGAAACGCGAATACTTCTTCTTGAGGGAACGACGAGAATCTCTCTCTCGAATTAGATACTCTTGGATTCTATTGATTTGATCGATGCGATAATTCTCTCCTTTTTCTCTTTCTTCTAGCGACGGCGCCGTCGGCGAAATGTTGATCGGCTTCTCATCCTCGTCGTCCACTAACGTCGGATACAATTTATTTCTGGTTCTCATTTTGTGTTTTTTTTCTTTCTAATATTAGATAAAAATTTTATGTGTGTATTTATTTTTTTATTTTCTACTCTCCCTTATTTTATATCAACGAGAAAACTCAGACGTATGCTTCGTTGAACAATAATTTCAAGATGCACCCCTTATCTCGTAAAGTCAGACTTTTCTGTTCTTCCGAATCTGTGGGCTTGCTTCGATTCTTACAGTAGAGTAATCTCTTCCAAAACGCGATCACTTCATTGATTTGAACGCGTTCGAACGCCGGTTCGAAATACTTGACGACTATATCTTCCCTTTCCATCCACAGACACGAATGATTCTCGTGATCGAAGTCTAGGTGATCCCGACATCCGACGCATCGTTCTAACAAGAGACGACCTAGTTGTTCGTTCACGCAGAATGCGTAGGCTCTCATCAGCATTTTTAAAAGAAACCTCACTCTAATATCCTGAGAATCGCTCATGATTTACGTTTTTATTATCTATTCAATTTGATGTATTTATTTTTCTAAATAACCAATTATTTATATATTTTTTTCTCTCTCCTATATATATCAATCACCTTTATTTTATTTCCTAGGATATTCCCCCACCCCACGACGAGGGGAGATAACTCCGTATGATCGAGTTTACGAGAATCGAGCGATCCGATCGGTCAATCGACGGAGAATCGAGCGATCCGATCGCTCCATTAGCTGAGTTTGGGAATTCCCATAGTGGGGAATTCCCCTAATGACGTCATAAATGGGAAAAATCCATCGCCTCAAAACAATTGAGAGTTCTGGACCACTGGTCTTGAATCCGCAGGCCGTTTTTTTTATCTAGCCCAGAATTTTTTGCTCGCGTTCGCCAACGATGGATCGATGGTCTGAGCTGCGATGGGAACGTATACAAAATTTTTAAAGTAAAAAGATAAAATTGAAGATGTACAATTTCACCCTTTTTTAAAAACGCGCGTTCACCACGAGTATTTGAACGTTAAAAGTGCGATCTAGGAGTCACAAAAAACATGGGGGGATTCAAGACCACTGTACATTTTTGTGAACAAGCGTGTGATTTAACACTGAATTCCACGTTGGCGAACGCATCGTGTACGTATGTTGTACACGTACATGTACAAAGTGGTTTTTTAAACTCTCAATATATACCTACTGCATCCATATTTGTAAAGTTTTCCTGGCAAATATTATTTATTTTTTCAAAATATTATAAAATTCAGTGTATGTTTTAAAATTAGAAAAAAAAAACCGTGTTGGGTAAAGGGTTAACATGTGTTACCAGAAAACAACAGGGCTTCAACCATGGTGGCCTCATGGGATCCTGCGACACTCATAGCCGGTATGGATTCTCTCATCCATTTTCGAGAGAATCCAAATGGATTTTCCCTCATTTGGATAAAATAAAGGCCCTGAATAGAGGATAGGATACTCAACACGGTACGGCGTGAAATGAAGTGTGTGTGTGTGTGGGGTGGGGGGGGGGGGGGGTTTCTGATGTTATTGGCAGCCGAAAAATATTTTGTTCTCACTTTGTTTATCCCGAATACGCCCCTGGCAGGGTAAGGGCTTAAAATACCACAAGGAGACACCCTTCTTCCCATTTCGCCAATACAAAACAAATATTGTACTGCCAGTAGAAAGAAGAGAGATCGAACTGAAAATGTGTGCGAGCGGGAAGATCGAACTGAAAATAAACTTCAGTTTCATCACCAGTGAAAGGTAATTTAACGCGAATGCGCGCGTATTACTTGAAACAATTCTTGACACAGTGAATGCGGCATTCAATTCTCAGGACGATTCAATTGACTTGGGAAACAAAAAAATGGAGCCGTATATAAACTGGATCCACTAATATGCGGAATTCGTAAGTGCTTCTCGTTTTAATTTTTACAATTATATTTCTTTTACCTAAACTGTTTCTATATTACGTAAGCATAATAAGCTGACCAAAACATTTCTGAATTTATGACCTACTTCAGTATTTTGCAACTATGCCTGCGACACATTTCGTCCAGAAATCCCAACGAGATTTTTATTTAAAAAAAACACGATGTCATTTGGGTTGGTTCCTTTTACAAAGTCATGACAGTCTCGTAAAAATGCAGTATTCAGAAGTACAGATAAAAACAATCTATTTGATGCAATAATTCGACCAGTTCAGCAAAAATTCAAATTGGCGTGTTCTGCGACGTAACCCCCCACCCCCCTTGTCTAGATTGGCGGTGTATATTTTACAGGGTTTTCTTTTCAATATTGAACATATGATTTCAATTTCCAACCAACATTCACTTTTATATCTCTAAATTTCTAAATAACGTTTATGAGAAATCATGATCAAATTTCAGGAATGAGACTTGGAACTCGGTCGATTAACTAAAAAGCAAATATAACCTCAGAAAAATTTTGACTAGAAAATCTAATTTTCATAATTAGGAAAAAGTTTTCCTTGATTATGTCAAAAACTGAAATCTTTGTGGAGAAGAGGTTGACAGACACTCCACTGGAAAAAGTCCTTGACTCCATTATAAATTTTATCGGCTGAGTTCGGATAAAGCTTTTAAACAGGGATTCACCTAATTCAATGTTATATGTTATCAGTATTCGTGTTGTTGTGTTATGCCACCTCCAAACTTTGAACGAAAATGTCGGTGACCAAGGCAACGAATGCGATTGCGTAAGATTTCAAATTACTTATTTCCGCATCAGAAGTACTTTTTGAAACTATTTTTACATCCACCCTCGATGATATTAGATGTAATGTCTGCATGAATATTTTACCCCAATTCGCGATATGTAAGTAGCCTTCATTTGAGTATTCTGCTTAGTTTTTTTATGTGTGGAGGGCTGTGAGGTAATTGTCTAAGTTTTTTTTTCGAATGGAGATCTTAACCACCAAGTGTAGCCTCCCACCTCCACCCCCTTGTCCAATAAGCTTGAAATTCGTTAAAAAGAACAGACAATGCTTGAAGATTATGTCGAGGACAGTTTCTCTCAAAATCACCTCAGCACGGGCGTTTTGTCTAAAGTCGAGTTTGTACTGGAACGATTCGTCCAAACAGCGGATCTTTTGGGGGAGTGTGTGTGTTTGGTGTGTGTGTGTGGGGGGGGGGGGGGGGGGGTGGGATGGGTGCCCTATCAAATGTTTTCGAAGACGATATTAACCCCATAGTTTGGAACCATGTCCAATAAACTTGAAACTATTTTAAAATAATTTCTTGGAAACAACAGTCACAATGCTTTGAGATGTAGTATTCATCTTTTTTTAGTGAGAGAGATTAAAGCTTCTTCACGGAATGTTTTTTGTGTATGTTCTAATAAGAAGAAATAGCATGATATCTGCACAAAATAATTGCATTTCAGGGGCATTTTCTCTCGCGCTTGTTTTTTGCATAACCGTGTTCTTGTTTTACTTTGTAATTTGATAAATACCCGTGTAAAAAGTGAGCAATGCTGGATTCAGCTATTACCACTAGCTCCCTCTACAAACATGTAGCGTGTTTGTTCATTTCATATAGATAGAATCATAAACAGACTCACAGAAACACAGAGCCACGAATTGTGTGAACAGTACAGAGCCCCAATTCCAGATTATTCTTTGCTACGTTTTGACGACATTTAGACGTTGTTTTTGTTAGAACGGATACTGCATTCTCTTCCTTCGATGGCCGCGCTCCGGTAGATTATGCATTTACGGTACGACAAAACGCGATTCTTGTCAGTCACTTCATGGCCGACAATTTTCGTCACTATATGAAATTTACATCAAAGCTAGCTCCCTTTAACCCTTTACCTAACACGAAAAGCAGACGACACTTGCAAATAAAATTCTTGAAGTACTATTTTTTTTATTTTTTGCGTCAAAAACGTAGCTTATGGCCCCTCATTGGAACGAGCTCGTTGAGCTCGTTCCAATGAGGGGTCATAACCTATGTTTTTGTGACAAAAAAAACAAACAAAAGGTAATAAATATTGAATGGAGAATTTGTGAATAACGCTGATGTTGGGTAAAGGGTTAATCTTCTAAAGCTGTCTGTAAATTTAATACTAAGGATATGGGACTTTCAAACAAAAATTGAAATTTCTAAATGATAGCGACTTTTTATCAACGATGAGCTCACTATCTCACAAACTTCAGGATTTGTTTTCTGCAGAGTAGGACAAGAATTCAGAAGCTGGCTTTTTACAATGTTTTTTCCAATCAGTTTGAGCGTTTGACTATTATTCATCGTACAGTACAGTCGCCGTGGACTGGTCACTTTCCACGCGTGGGCGATATTTCCACGGACGCAATAATATTAGATTCCAAACACTAATTACAGGAATAATCATCAAAAATTTAATTAAAACGGGTACAAAGATTACAATGTTGATTTTTACTACCTGATAAACAGATGCGTGGACATAACTGCCCACGTGTGGATTACGACCAATCCACGGCGATTGTACTGTATAAGCCTATTTACAAATAAGTGGGCGCCGTGCTCATTAAGTAGAGGTCCAGGCTGCAAGCCGAGAGATCCTCTGATCGAATCCCACCTGCTGTAACCGCGTTGTGTTCTTGGGCAAGACACTTCACCCCCATTGCCCACGTGGAGGCACGGTGACGTTGTGGACTAAGGCGTACTGCACGTCGATGGTGCACTTGTCTTCAACCAATGCAAACCCTGCTTGTGTGGAGTTAGTATGATGGGGAGCCTGCCAGTTGCTCGCCGTTGCTTGGTGGTTCTATCTGGGTACTCCGGCTTCCTCTACCCGTAAAAACTGCTCGACTCGAGGTGACCCTGGCTGTCGAAAGTGACGTTAAACCCAATAAATAAATGGATAAATTTACAGATAAGAAAACGGCGTTTTCCACATTTTTGGATGTTCTGTAACTTTTTCCTGTCAATTATATCAATGCGCGCATCTTGACATATAATACATATACTGGCCTTTCCATTGTTATAAAAAGCTAGGAGGTGGGATTTACTATTTTTTTCCTGGGAAGAATAAAAACTTCCACATCACTGTAAAAATGCATTCATTAAACAAAGAGCCAAAGCGTTCACTTTGTGTTGGTAGGTGTGATACTGATAGATATTCTTAATGACGGATTATCTGTGAACTAGTCGCTTCTAATTTGCTTGCCTTGAAAAACAAGTTTCCTTTTGTTGCTTTCAATACAAAAAAACAACAGACAGCGCAGAGAGCAGAGATATCTCTTGTTTTCGTTTATTGCAAGTAACAAAAGGAACCTTCGCTTTATTTTCTGCTGATGATATCGCTGAACTAAATATTAGAGTTATCCACCTTGAAATGTTGCACTCTGAAATGATGCAATCTCTAAAAAAATAAGTAGCCTTGGGAAAATATATTGTTTCAATAAACATTTGAAATATTCTATTGATATCTTGCATTATTGTTGAATACTCCCGTTAAATAAAAAGGGTGATTTGATGACTTTTGGACCTAAAAAATGCAACTGACTTTTGGGAATTCCATGTAAAATGTGTGCACGAGACCGCTACTTCCCTTCCGGTCAGTTTTTAAATCTTATTTGTTGCATGACCCTCTGTTTTCGGTTCAGGAAAAGTTGTCTGAAGGGCAATACTTGACAAAGATATTTGAATGCCAAAATTAAAGTGATGCGATCATATTTTTTTTCTCGCCTGAACGTTATAACGGTCGCCTAAGGGAAAATATTTAGTTCCGTGATACCTGATGTCGGTGTTTTCTGAACATTTACTTGCTCTTTAATCCTTTACCCAACGCAGACGATATCAAAATTTATTATTTTAAATAACATTTTTTTTTACTTTTTCAAAAAAATTCAACAAAACCATATCATGTGACTCCTCATTGGAACGAGCTCGACGAGCTCGTTCCAAAGAAGGGTCACATGATATTTTTTTTTTAAAGTTGTTTTGAAAAATAATATTTTTTCAGTTGCTAAATTTTCATATTACGCGGGCGGATGGAGCCGATTCGTTGGGTAAAGGGTTAAATGGGCCTTCTTTGCTCGCCTAATCATTTCAAGAGACATAACTTTAAAGTCGATTGTCATGACGGTATAATCAGGGATGGCAGCTGAAAACTTGACTCATTGAGAAGTAACTTGTTTTGTGTGGTTTTGTTAGGAATAAAACAGTTTCTATCATGTTCGTCGTGGATACTATTTGGTGCATTCCTGTTCCAGCTGGCGTCCAAATTCCGAATTGTAATGTGTGATATTAGCTCCATGTTGTTTGAAGTTTCAGGAAAATAGTGGGTAAGATACGGATTCTGCAATCAGGGTTAAATATTATGTGTTGGATAAGATAATGGTATATTCGCTCACAGACCTTTTAAACTCTAACAGGTGTAACCGTGTCACACAAATTTGAGATTAAAAAAAAATTTTTTTTTTTTTTTTTTTGTGGCGGGATGGGGTGGGTTAGCTCGTAAAATTCCAACGCTGGTGCAGGAATTTTAAAATTCTGTGAAAAACAGGAAGCGTATATTAGTTGGTACGAATGGTGAAGGATCCGACCAACAGTCGCCGAGAGGTGGCTTCTGACGCACTCTAACGCGGATAAAGGGAGTTTCAAAATTCTATAAATCTTACAAAATACATTCAAGATATTTATAGTCACTCGACTGTGCGAAAGTGTCAGAGTCTCCAGCCACATGTCCATCCTCAATGATTTCTAAAATGCACTGACTACATCGTCCTTTGGTTGCATCAAGACGTGATCTGCAATGCTTTAGCAATGTAGATGGCGCCTTGAGGCACTCAAAGGACGTTATTGACTACCGTATAATGCTGTACAAAACTAATAAACAATTTATTCAGTGCGTTAATTCTTTACCAAAATAACGTTAATGCACGACAGTTCCATTCGCAAATTTGCACTCAATGATTTAGCATTGAAGATTGCATCTTGGGGCACCTATGGGACAATATTATACAGCTGCATAAAACTCATAAACACCTTAATCCGGGTCTAAACCTTTTACGTAAAGTAACATTCATACACGGCAGTGCTTTTTCCCTTCAAATTATTTAATCCCCCCCACCCCTAAAACATAGCTTATAGACTTACATTGGCGGAACAAACTAGTCCCAATGAGGTGTTATAAGATAAGATTTCTGGACACAAACATTAAAGCTTCAGTTATTCAAGATATTTTTTTTGCAAGTTCCGGCAGTAGTTGTGCTAGATAATAAGTAACAAATGGACCCAAAAGAGGTTTTTGCGCAGTCTCTTTGAAGATCGGTTTCTTCGCCTTCCCAATTTTCTTCAATTTTGTAATTTGCCTTGCAGCTAACTTTGTACAGAGGAGGCGAAACCGGGGGGGGGGGGGGGGGGGGGGGCACAGGGGACACAAGCCCCCTCGACTTTTTTCCACAGATTTTTAAATTTTTTTTTCGTTCCAACGAGGGGTCACATGATATGGTTTTGTTGAAATTTTTTGAAAATAATATTTTTTCAACTACTGAATTTGCATATTACGCGGGCGGATGCGGGCGATTCGTGGGTAAAGGGTTAAGAACATGACAATATACAGGCACCCCTGTACTATATTATTTGCAAATCTAAATAGCATTTGGCCAAGAAATCCCACCTTCGGTCGATTCGGTCGCTTCGGTCCGTTTCTTCTACTTCGGCCATCTTCCAATCCGAAGGCTTGCATAAGATGATTGAAGAAGAAGAATTGTACTTGTCAGTGACAACTCCGCGTCATGCTTATCTGAACGAGACACTATAGAGCGTCACCGATGCACGATAGTAACTTTTTCTACCAGTGGGCCGAAGCATGAGAGCCTTGAAAATTTGTGGCCCTCCACTTTTATCAAGCCTTCCGCCGCCTCTGACTTTGTACATCAATTTTGAATACAAAAACCTTCGCATTATATGTTTTTGTCGGGTGTTTGGGTATAAGCCCCATTATATCTCCCCGCAGCTGCTTTACTCTGTGCTTTTTACGTTTCTTGGTCGTAAGATAATCGTTATATGCAACCCTGAAAAGAGAGACGATGGTGTTTTCTCTTCATTGTAAACTCAGTGCTAAGTAATTTTAAATTTAAATTTACATCTAGTAAAAATCGCAGATCGGTAAATGAAAAAACGTGTGTGATGGCATCACCCGTTACCATCCCTATTGAACACTGTTATTAACGCAGTCAAGGATCTCGGCTATAAACTAATCCAACCGACGCCAGCGTATGTCTCCTCAGAGTCAAAATGAACGTTTTTCCCCATTGTTTTCAAATGTCGAGGCATTTGGGACAAGAGTGAGAAATTTTGCATTTTGATTTGCGGCGCAATATTCATGAGACAATATTTCAAGGCGTAAAACAAATAGTTACAAATGTCAGACAAGTTAAGTTGTGATGTGAAGCTGATCTTGAATGTGTAAAGTGTTTTCTAAAAATAAAATTGTTGCTAACAGACTTAATTCCCCAACGAACAAAAGCTGTTATTTAACATTAACCTATTGCGCAATGCTGTAATCTTCCTTGTCACTGCAGTAGCATCAATTGGAATAGTCCATATTCATTATCTGAGGGTAAACCAAGTTGCATTTCCAACGTAGAGCCTGGTTAAGGGTTAAGCAGACAGTACAACTGGTGTAACTGGAGGAAGTTACAAAATACCCAGGAATTTATGTTTTATTTACAGCACGTCAGGGGCGGACTGGGCCAAGAAAAATTACCGGGTAATGCACTGGATGGGGGTGGGGGAGTAGGAAGAGGGGCGGTCCGAGAGAACATTTTAAATTTTCAAAATGAAAGAACGTTGCTTCCCTGCATCTGAGCGATCAGTTGCAGTCCATATTAGAGGGTATTTCGATGGCATATTTATATTATCTTCGTCTCTCAACATTCGGAAAGAATGGTTGCACGGGTGGGGGGGGGGGGGGGGGGGGTGGTGGCTTTGACCCATCGTGCAGACCATAGTTCAGCCCAATCAGAGAAAAGTTTGATTTTTCAAACTGACGGAACGATGCTGCCTTGCATCTTCGCGATCAAATGCAGACTAGACTGCTGGTATATCGAAATATCAATGTGGACCTCCAATGCCAGTTCACACAGAGAGCGTTTCCGTATACCGGTAGTCTATGCAATCAGATATATTTCGCCTGTTGCTCATTTTCACAAACTTTCATGAACCAACATGTGTTGGGCTGCATCAATTTTGGGGCCCCAGGTGGACCCCCCCCCCCCCCCTTATGGGTGAACCATACCGGCCAGCCCGCTAGTCAAACGTCATCTAGTCAAAAGTACGTGGTGAAAGTGATGGCCGGGTGAATAAGGCGTTAACCCTTACCCAACGCAGACGATATAAAAATTTATTATTTTAAATAAAATTTTTTCAAATTTTTCAAAAACTTTCAACAAAACCATATCATGTGACCCCTCATTGGAACGAGCTCGACGAGTTCGTTCCAACGAGGGGTCACATGATATGGTTTTGATGAAATTTTTTGAAAAATAATATTTTTTCAACTACTCACTTTGCATATTGTGCGAGCGGATGCTGACGATTCGTTGGGTAAAGGGTTAAGAAAAGTTATGGCTTGATGGATACTTGACTGACAATTTTCGTCATTGGACGAGATTTATAGGAAAACTAGCTTAATTTTCTAAAATTATCAGTAAATGTAACACTAAGGGTTTGAGAACTTCATATAAAAATTGAAATTTCGCACTTGTCACAATCTGACAATCAACGAAATGGCATTTCTATGGATACAATTGTTAACTCTCCTCGCACCAGGCAGACCCATGGTAGGTTCGTTGCCCCTCGAACATAAGGGACTCTCCACTTTATGGATGGAAATTTTTGTCATTGACGAAATTTACAGGAAAGTTAGCTCCTCTTAATTTTCCAAAGTTGTCAGTAAATGTAACACTAAGGGCAGGAGAATTTCAAATAAAAATTGACATTTTAGCGAAGTTGGATCATCGATGTGCGTATCATTTCACAAACTTCAGGCAGTTTTCTGTAGAGTAATACAAAAAAATACAGAAGCTGGCTTTTTACAATTTTTTAGCAATCAGTTTAAACGTTTGAGTTTTATTCTCTGTTGAAACCCATTCAAAAATAAGAAAACCCTGCTTTCTCCGCCGTTTCATGCTCTGTATCTTTTTTATGCTGATTACATCAACAGTGTGCATATCATGACATATAATACAGACACTATCCTTCCCATTAATATGTAAGACTAGGAGGTAATATTTGCTATTTTTTCTTCAGAAGAATAAAAACTTGCAAATTACCGTAAAACTCATTCGCTAAACCATATCATGTGACCCCTCGTTGGAACGAGCTCGAAGAGCTCGTTCCAACGAGGGGTCACATGATATGGTTTTGTTAAAAAATTTTGAAAAATAATTTTTTCAACTACTGAATTTGCATATTACACGGGCGGATGCGCCAGATTCGCTGGGTAAAGGGTTAAGAAGAGTTGTGGCTTGATGGATACGTGGCTGACAATTTTCGTCATTAGACAAGATTTACAGGAAAGCTAGTTTCATTTTCTAAAACTGTCAGTAAATTTAACACTAAGAGTATTTGAACTTCATATCAACAGTGTGCGCATCGTGACATAAAATACAGACACTATCCTTTCCATTAATATAAAATACAAACACTATCATTTCCATTAATATAAATACAGACATTATCCTTTCCATCAATATAAATACAGATACTATCCTTTCCATTACTATAAATACAGACACTATCCTTTCCATTAATATAAATACAGATACTATCCTTTCCATCAATATAAATACAGATACTATCCTTTCCATTACTATAAATACAGACACTATCCTTTCCATTAATATAAATACAGATACTATCCTTTCCATTAATATAAAATACATACATTATCCTTTCCATTCGGGGCACGGTGGCTCAGTTGGTAGAGGTGCAGGCTGCAAGCCGAGAGGTCTTTGGTTCGAATCCCACCTGTGGCAACCGCGTTGTGTCATTGGGCAAGACACTTCACCCCCATTTCCCACATGGTGGCATGGTGACGCTGTGTACTAAGGCGTACTGCACGTCGATGGTGCACCTGTCTTCAACCAATGCTAACCCTGCTTGTGTGGAGTTTGTATGTTGGGGAGCTGACAGTTGCTCACCATTGCTCAGTGGTTCTCTCTGGGTACTCCAGCTTCCTCCACCCGTAAAACTGTCATGGTCATGGTTAGCCATTTTGCAGAAATATGTGACCTTAAACACCAATAAATAAATAAATAAATAAATAAAAAAAAAAAAAATAATAAATCCTTTCCATTAATATAAAATGCAGACACTTTCCTTTCCATTAATATAAAATATAGACATTATCCTTTCCACTAATATAAATTCAGACACTATCCTTTCCATTAATATAAAATACAAACACTATCCTTTCCATTAATATAAAATACAAACACTATCCTTTCCGTTATTTAATATAAAATACAGACACTATCCTTTCCGTTATTTAATATAAAATACAGACACTATCCTTTCCGTTAATATAAAATACAGACACTATCCTTTCCATCAATATAAAATACAGACACTATCCTTTCCGTTAGTTAATATAAAATACAGACACTATCCTTTCCATTAATATAAAATGCAGACACTATCCTTTCCGTTAGTTAATATAAAATACAGACACTATCCTTTCCATTAATATAAAATACAGACACTATCTTTCTGTTAATATGAAATACAGACACCATCCTTTCCGTTAATATAAAATACGGACACTATCCTTTCTGTTAATATAAAATACAGACACTATCCTTTCCGTTAATATAAAATACAGACACTATCCTTTCCATTAATATAAATGCAGACACTATCTTCTCCATTAATATAAAATATAGACAATATCCTTTCCATTAATATAAAATACAGACACTATCCTTTCCATTAATATAAAATACAGACACTATCCTTTCCATTAATATAAAATACAGACACTATCCTTTCCGTTAATATAAAATACAGGCACTATCCTTTCCATTAATATAAAATACAGACACTATCCTTTCCAATAATATAAAATACAGACACTATCCTTTCCATTAATATAAATACAGAGACTATCCTTTCCATTAATATAAAATACAGACACTATCCTTTCCATTAATATAAAATACAGACACCATCCTTTCATTAATATAAATACAGACACTATCCTTTCCATTAATATAAAATACAGACACTATCCTTTCCATTAATATAAAATACAGACACTATCCTTTCCATTAATATAAATACAGACACTATCCTTTCCAATAATATAAAATACAGACACTATCCTTTCCATTAATATAAACACAGACACTATCCTTTCCATTAATATAAAATACAGACACTATCCTTACCATTAATATAAAATACAGACACTATCCTTTCCATTAATATAAAATACAGACACTATCCTTTCCATTCATATAAATACAGACACAATCCTTTCCATTAATATAAAATACAGACACTATCCTTTCCATTAATATAAAATACAGACACTATCCTTTCCATTAATATAAAATACAGACACTATCCTTTCCATTCATATAAATACAGACACTATCCTTTCCATTAATATAAAATACAGACACTATCCTTTCCATTAATATAAATACAGACACTATCCTTTCCATTAATATAAATACAGGCACTATCCTTTCCATTAATATAAAATACAGACACTATCCTTTCTATTAATATAAAATACAGACTCTATCCTTTCCATTAATATAAAATACAGACACTATCCTTTCCATTAATATAAAATACAGACACTATCCTTTCCATTAATATAAAATACAGACACTATCCTTTCCATTAATATAAAATACAGACACTATCCTTTCCGTTAATATAAAATACAGACACTATCCTTTCCATTAATATAAAATACAGACACTATCCTTTCCATTAATATAAAATACAGACACTATCCTTTCCATTAATATAAATACAGACACTATCCTTTCCATCAATATAAATACAGATACTATCCTTTCCATTACTATAAATACAGACACTATCCTTTCCATTAATATAAATACAGATACTATCCTTTCCATTAATATAAAATACATACATTATCCTTTCCATTCGGGGCACGGTGGCTCAGTTGGTAGAGGTGCAGGCTGCAAGCCGAGAGGTCTTCGGTTCGAATCCCACCTGTGGCAACTGCGTTGTGTCATTGGGCAAGACACTTCACCCCCATTTCCCACATGGTGGCATGGTGACGCTGTGTACTAAGGCGTACTGCACGTCGATGGTGCACCTGTCTTCAACCAATGCTAACCCTGCTTGTGTGGAGTTTGTATGTTGGGGAGCTGACAGTTGCTCACCATTGCTCGGTGGTTCTCTCTGGGTACTCCAGCTTCCTCCACCCATAAAACTGTCATGGTCATGGTTAGCCATTTTGCAGAAATATGTGACCTTAAACACCAATAAATAAATAAATAAATAAATAAATAAAAAAAAAAAATAATAAATCCTTTCCATTAATATAAAATGCAGACACTTTCCTTTCCATTAATATAAAATACAGACATTATCCTTTCCACTAATATAAATTCAGACACTATCCTTTCCATTAATATAAAATACAAACACTATCCTTTCCATTAATATAAAATACAGACACTATCCTTTCCGTTATTTAATATAAAATACAGACACTATCCTTTCCGTTAATATAAAATACAGACACTATCCTTTCCATCAATGTAAAATACAGACACTATCCTTTCCGTTAGTTAATATAAAATACAGACACTATCCTTTCCATTAATATAAAATGCAGACACTATCCTTTCCATTAGTTAATATAAAATACAGACACTATCCTTTCCATTAATATAAAATACAGACACTATCTTTCTGTTAATATGAAATACAGACACTATCCTTTCCGTTAATATAAAATACAGACACTATCCTTTCCATTAATATAAAATACGGACACTATCCTTTCTGTTAATATAAAATACAGACACTATCCTTTCCGTTAATATAAAATACAGACACTATCCTTTCCGTTAATATAAAATACAGACACTATCCTTTCCATTAATATAAATACAGACACTATCTTCTCCATTAATATAAAATATAGACAATATCCTTTCCATTAATATAAAATACAGACACTATCCTTTCCATTAATATAAAATACAGACACTATCCTTTCCGTTAATATAAAATACAGACACTATCCTTTCCGTTAATATAAAATACAGGCACTATCCTTTCCATTAATATAAAATACAGACACTATCCTTTCCATTAATATAAAATACAGACACCATCCTTTCCATTAATATAAATACAGACACTATCCTTTCCATTAATATAAAATACAGACACTATCCTTTCCATTAATATAAAATACAGACACTATACTTTCCATTAATATAAATACAGACACTATCCTTTCCAATAATATAAAATACAGACACTATCCTTTCCATTAATATAAACACAGACACTATCCTTTCCATTAATATAAAATACAGACACTATCCTTACCATTAATATAAAATACAGACACTATCCTTTCCATTAATATAAAATACAGACACTATCCTTTCCATTCATATAAATACAGACACTATCCTTTCCATCAATATAAAATACAGACACTATCCTTTCCATTAATATAAATACAGACACTATCCTTTCCATTAATATAAAATACAGACACTATCCTTTCCATTAATATAAAATACAGACACTATCCTTTCCATTAATATAAATACAGACACTATCCTTTCCATTAATATAAATACAGGCACTATCCTTTCCATTAATATAAAATACAGACACTATCCTTTCCATTAATATAAAATACAGACTCTATCCTTTCCATTAATATAAAATACAGACACTATCCTTTCCATTAATATAAAATACAGACACTATCCTTTCCATTAATATAAAATACAGACACTATCCTTTCCATTAATATAAAATACAGACACTATCCTTTCCGTTAATATAAAATACAGACACTATCCTTTCCATTAATATAAAATACAGACACTATCCTTTCCATTAATATAAAATACAGACACTATCCTTTCTATTAATTTAAAAGTCTATGAGGTAATATTTGCTATTTTTTCTTCAGAAGAATAAAAACCTGCAAATTACTGTAAAAACACATTCGCTAAACAAAGAGCCAAAGTGGATGGCTACTTGGTTGCTTCTAATTAGCTTGCCATAAAAAGTCAAATTTCCTGTTACAACTTTTAATAAACGAAAACAACAGACATCCCCGACAGCTCTCTGTTGTTTTTGTTTATTAAAAGTAACAAAAATGATACTTCTGTTACATTTTTCTGTAATACTTCTGTTGCTTTATTTTCAGCTAATGTCATAGGTGCTTACTCAACAAATAGGTGCTTCTTAATTTGACCTTCCTCGCCATTCTAATCTTTTCACGTGAGATAACTTTATCAAAAGTTGATTTTAATGGTGAGATAAGTCAGGGGCGATTGCGCTGATCTCTCCCACCAGATGTTCTGTGATCGATCCGTGGCTGAGGTCTGGAACGTCCTTGAAGTGGTTGATCACGGTTTGGCAGCATGAATTGTCGGGTTGAAGCTGTCACAGCGTATCAGCCTAACGGGGTAGGAGGCGTAAAATAAAATGACTCGCCTGTGCAGAGAAAAACATACTATGTGTTGGCTAGAGATCCTTTCGTAGTATTCGAGAAGAGTGAGGCCATGGAGTTGCCACTGCAGAGGTCATCCCACACATCTGTGCCACCGAACCAAGGAGAGACGTTAATATAAGTTGTATAACTTGCTTTCCTATCCCTGTAAAATTAATAAGCTTAAAACCCTTCACCCAACGAAGACGATATGGAAATATATTATTTTAGATATTATTTTTTATTTTTTTAAAAAAATTTCAACAAAACCATATCATGTGACCCCTCGTTGGAACGAGCTCGACGAGCTCGTTCCAACGAGGGGGCACATGATATGGCTTTGTTGAAAGTTTTTGAAAAATAATATTTTTTCAACTGCCTAATTTGCATATTACGCGGGCGGATGCGGGCGATTCGTTAGGTAAAGGGTTAAAACAAAGGACTATCACTTCTAGAGCATCCATGGAGTGGAGTTTCCAAGGTACCAACCGTTATTCTGTGAAAAAAATCATTGCAAACAACAGCATCTGTCATTAGCCACCATTCAATTCTTCATTTCGCCATTCCTCCGCATTGCTTAATTGCTTAGCAAGAGGCCCCTTAAGCTTTTCAAGCACCTTCATCTGACGACTTTTTGCTTTTGCTTTAAATTGTTCCCCCTTTGTTAGTGCTAAATTAGAGTGTATGCAATGTGATTTACCAATATTGTACACATTTCAAATCAATGAATCGATGATAAAAATATCATTCTGACGGGTTCCAAATTTAAGGAATTAACCCTTTACCCAACGAATCGGCCGCATCCATCCGCGTAAATTGTAAATTCAACAGTTGAAAAAATATTATTTTTCAAAATTTTTTAACAAAACCATATCATGTAATCCCTCGTTGAAACAATAATGGTATACATTATTTAAAGTCAGAATGGTCCAATTCTACACTGGGACCTGAAGAGTTCCCTCAAATACAGACCGGGGGTCTCCATCTGAAACTGATGCCATGACAGTATAAATTACCAAAGATATGTTTATTTGAAGTTACAACACTATCGGTTAATTTGTTGTAACATAACGGGTTGAAAAAAGTTATAACATTATGCGTCGATTTTTATAACATAATGCGTTGAAAAAAGTTATAACATTATGCAGAGTTTATAACATTATCGATTGTTTACTACATTTTTTGTAACATTATGCGTTGGTGTAACATTATGTGGCGTTGTAACATTATCGGTTATAACAAGCCTTTGCGCCATCCATGTAAGATACCATGTGGCGACCATCCATGTCGACGTATTCCTCTACCAGGATATTTCTATCATTTACACCACTGTACTTTTTGCAAGATGGGATACTTTGACAGTGTGGAATACTTTCGAAAGGTACACGAAGCTAAGATATGATGTAGTATTTGTATCCGTTGTGTCCGTTTAATCCGTCTGGTGGTCAACTTATTCCTATTCGCATGCATAAAGTTTCGTCACTTTTTTAATCGGTAGATGTGAATATTGATACACCACTATTAATTGGAAAAAGCAGAACAAACAATATTTCAGAGAGATGGAACACGGGATTAAAAACCCGACCACGAACACTCGTACCAGTGTGTTAGGGCCCGGTGAAGTTTCGCGAATCGATTCGAGTTGAAATACTAATTATGATTCGATTAGCTTCAAAATCCGTTGTGTTATTCGGGAGGAATACGAATCTCTGCAAACTTCTAAACGCATTGTAAAGATACATATATAAAGTATCAAACAAATACCATGAAATAACAACATTTCTCCCTGATAGCACTTTCGAACCTCTTTTTGCGGATCTTCAGGATCTTAAAGAAAGATCTCACAGGAAGAAATGTTATGTGTTCCTGTCTATTGTGTATCGTCACACGTCCATATGAAGCCAACACGTTGGCTTCATTTGGACGTGTGAATGCACGCACTTGCCCCGTACAAATGTCCTGCACTAAACATCGCCTGGTATATCGGGGAGACGACTCCTCATTGCAAGTACCACAGACGCAACCAGTGGAATACGATTCGACTTGAATTTCGCTTCGATGTGAAATATTTTTATCTGATTCGATTCGACATTCGATTGTAACACAAAATCGCAATTGAATTCTCTAAAACGATCAGCCAGTTCTAATAGCCTTTCAGAAGATTACCGAGAAAATCGTCAATCAAGCGCACCTAAAAACCAAAATTACTTCCACCGACTTGAGGCGGTTACTGTTTAGGGTTAGGAGAAATGAAGATAGGTGGATTCGTCTGTTTGTGAAGTGAATCATATTCTTTGAGCATGTGATAGAAAGTACAACTGCGTTTGCTATATTCGCCATGAATGTGGGGAACACAAACTAAGGGATTTCATAACTTGTTTTTTTTTCGTTTTCAGACAAGTACTGGCAATGACAGATGTTCATGGTGGGAAATATCTGATTTAATAATGATCGCATCAAAGTAAGTGTATCTGTATGATTGCCTGACACACAGTGGTCACGGTGGATTTGGTAAGCTGTCAAGGGATATTAACTTCTGTTCATCACTCAGCTTTATTAAATTTAGTAAGACATCAGCTGAATACAGATATCTGCAAAAAATGGTATAGGAAATGGTAAAGGACGCAATACAGACACATTTGTTATCTATTAACTGGTAGAGTGCTGGAAGCCCATATTTGGGCTTTATTCTAAAGTGGAGGTACCACAGCTTGAAGGCTCGTATTCAGTGCATGTGCTTTGTATTATCATTGAAGTGATATTATTAGTCAATATGGGTTTGCCTTGTTACAATTCATGGGAGAGTGCCCATAGGCACTCTCCCATAAATTGTAACAAGGCAACGACACGTGTACAAGATTTGATGGCCAAAAATAATTTAGCACTCTACCAGTTAAAGGAAGTTGATGCGAAAGATGACTTTCAGTCCTCTCAACACGACGAAAAACTACTGAATTCTAATTACAACCCTTGATCATACGGGCATCCATAGAAATTTATCGAGGAAGAGGAGGGATGTGGCAAACACAATATTATGATACACAAGGACACCACTGTGCATTGTATTCTGCAAACAAACATGGTTCTATATAGAACTAAAACTAATTCCTGAGATGGGTCCAGATTTGGTTCTGTTATTATTACTTATGTATTATCATGAGCAGAAATATTCTATAACACATTATATTCCTAAAATAAATAATTATACACAAAACAAAAAAATAATGGAACCAACCTATCAGTTTTGGTTCATATAGAACCCAATATATATACCAATTTATAAATTATAGAACCAATTTCATGACTTACAACCAATGTAAACAAAAATATTATTTGTTCTATACGGACACCCCACCTCCGCCCATTTGAGAAACCCCCGATGTTTTCTCAGCACCCCGATGTTTTCTCAGCGTATTGAAGTATACTAAAAATATATTGACTTATGTGGTAAGTACAGCTCAAATTTTCATTCAGAAACCAGAACGTGAACTATTGGTCAACGCAATAATGCAATACGCTGTGCTATCAATGACGTATATATGGTTGTTTTGCGATCTCTGGAAAGCACAAGCGGTAATAGCACTTTCAGCTCATGACCCACCCTGAAAGGTTGGTAACACCACATCACAAAAATTGTAAGGTGTAAAATATATCCGCAGTGTTGTAGAAATAACCCTCGTACTATAAGTAAATTTACATCAGCGTCAGATAGACATATCTTTTAAAATGCTAATGATTCAATTTAGTCAGTTATTTTAACAGGTAGAAAATATAATTCTAGAAAATACAGTTGTAAAAGTTTTATTGTATTGGCTCCAGCTGATTGATCAAATATCAATCAGACAGAGGAGCATTATTTTACCAAAAGAGAAACTGACACTCATTGCTCCTGGTTGACTGCATTAAATCATATCTCACCACCAATATCAGTTTAACCCTTTACCTAACCTGAAAAGCAGACGACACTTGCAAAAATAATTCTTGAATAACTAATTTTTTTCATTTTTTGTCTCAAAAACATAGGTTATGACCCCTCTTTGGAACGATCTCGACGAGTTCGTTCCAACGAGGGGTCATAACCTATGTTTTTGAGACAAAAAATGAAAAAAATAATGAAAATTATTGGCGATTTTTGAGAATAGCGCTTGCCGGTTTTGGCCGTTACGTTAGGTAAAGGGTAAATCATAAACAACTCAATGCATGGCTAACACCATTTGCGTATTGGTATGCGAATATTATTATTATTGAGTGCCCACTCGTGCCCCTACTGAGGATGCGCGTGATTCATGAAATATTCTTTCGATTTTAGCTGTTTCAATGTGTATCTGAACAACCAAAGGGCATTTCAGCTACGCAAAATATCAAATGTTCTCAAGTGATGCACGAGATTTTCTAAGAAACAAAATCAAACAAACCAAGAAAAAAGCAACATAAGAAAATAAAAAAAATCTAAAAGACCAAATCAACACAAAACTAAAATAGACACTACACGTGTATTTTCTTTCCTGCAACCATTCTTTGTCAATCGCTGTCAACCCGCTGTCACGGACTTCTACTGAAACGATATTTTATTGCAAGCCTTCTGTGAGTGCTTAAAAGAAACAATGTAAGTTAAGATTTTGGATGCAGGATGCAGACATTGAAAGAGTTGAAATACCTTCGTGGTGGACATCGCAGGCCTTAAAACTTGTCACAATTCACGAGAAGCAGATTTGATTTCCACGAATTCCTGTTGCGAGAATTAAATTTCAGTTCGTAAGTATTAGAATTTGAGAGTACTGTTATACATATGTGAGTGCAACATGCACATATGCCAGTAGTACACTGCAAAAAATATAGGTTCTCTTTAGAACCAAAACTGGTTCTAATCTTGTCCCTGAGATGGAACCAGTTCTGTTTAAACAGTATTTATTTCAAATCAAATAAATTTACCAAGATTAGCATTCAATTTTAACAAAATATTACATGAACTGAAGTAGATTCAGCAGTAAACGTGGAGCTAATTCAACGCAGTCGCCAAACATTTTGAAACAAAGGAGATATGAACAGTTGGCATATCGAACCAGTTTTGGTTCTGTATAGAACCAAAACTGGTTCGATATGCCAACTGTTCATATCTCCTTTGCTTAATAATGATTTGAGACAACCTTGTATAAGCTCTAAACTTACGACTGAAACCCCCGCAATTTATGTTTTATTCTTTTAATATTTAATGTTAATCTTTATAAATTTATTTGATTTGCAATAAATACTGTTTAAACAGAACTGGTTCCATCTCGGGGACAAGATTAAAACCAGTTTTGGTTCTAAAGAGAACCTATATTTTTTGCAGTGTAGTGGCAAACGTCATAATTGCATAGTAACGAAAGTCTAACCTTTAAGGACCCAATTTCGATTTTGGTGAGTTTCCATCATACATGTGCACGTAGAACACATGTTCCAACATGCGGGGTTTGTGTAGTCTAGTGAAGGTACAAAATTACAATACAGTCGCACTGGTGTCTAGTGAAGTCTTGGCTGCCTTGATAGATAGCCAAGACTTCACTAGACACCACCGTTAAGTGGAGTTTTGTTACCCTATAATGAGGCTGCAAGGAATAAGAAATCTTTTGGCTTTTTAAATCGCAATTTAGAATCTACGACAAGAAACAAATGAATATTTAGCGCGAGTAAAAGATTATTCTCATTGTTTTTCTTTCGAGAATCATTTGAGCGATCGATTCTGATTGTCGCATGAATTTTAAGCCCTGCATCGGATATATTTTTTCATGACTTCAGGTGTATTTCCAATGTCGCCTATAACTTTTCTCCATCTGCTAATCTGATCGGCCGTATTATGACACTGGTCTCCATCTTTGTTAGTAAACAATCGTGCCATAGAGGGCGTAATATTTTTCCAATACCAATTCAAAAGGAATCAGATACTAAGTCATTTATTTGCCAGGGTGTTAACTATTTACTTAACGCTGGATGGACATTATCGTTGATAGGGAAGGTCGCAAAACCTTTGTCTACAGTAAACGTGATCAAACAATCCTTTTCCAAAAGTTGGAATCATAGGTCCTAGTAGAAAATAATAATCGTGATAATTCGGCAGTGAGCTACAAGGGTACCTGTGCCCCCACCCCTTCATTTTCTACACCACATATTTCCGAAAGTCCAATGTCTCTAGAACATTTTCCCATGCTCGGCCACTTGGCGACGGGGCTTTTGGAAATTACAACGTGTAATATACGTTACCATGAAAAATTGACCAAAAATTTCTAAAACATGAAAGTTAACTTTTTACCCAACGCAGACGATATCAACATTTATTATTTTAAATATAATTTTTTAAAATTTAAAAAAAAATTTCAACAAAACCATATCATGTGACCCCTCATTGGAACGAGCTCGACGAGCTCGTTCCAAAGAGGGGTCACATGATATGGTTTTGTTGAAATTTTCTGAAAAATAATATTTTTTCAGCTGCTGAATTTGCATATTACGCGGGCGGATGCGACGGATTCGTTGGGTAAAGGGTTAAAGATAGTAACTAAATCCTTCTCCAAAAATTGACAAACTTCTTTATTGACAAATTGATTATACAAAAGAATCCACTCTTTTGTACCCATTTTTCAGATTGCTTTGCTTCAATTTACGTTCCCGTACGTTACATGGAACGACAAAGGATACTTTTCATTTGTTACTTTTTCTAAACACAAACATACGCAAAACACATCATTACCAACCAGTAAAAGACAACCAATAAAATGAATTATATTCAGCCTCAGTTATTTGAGCATGTTCCACGTGGAGACCCCAGGAAGTGGAACAGTGCTCGTAAACAAGTTGTATTTTCCTGGTAAGATTTGACCAGGCAACCAACGCATGGGAGTGAAGCTCATTGAAGTAGGCAGCATGGGTATACTCCATTCCACAGCGGCCGTGGTACAGCCATAGGAGTCAAAAGTGACCTTAAACACCAATTAACATATAACTTGAATAGTATACGTTACCAATATCACATTTCGTGATGGGAATGTGCATATACGTAAATTGTCATTAATATCATATATATTTGCACCGAGTTGTGCAGGTGAATAGAGAAAAACAACATGAAGACATTGGGTACAGTAAAACCATCTACTGAATAGCCGCCTTGCAGTGAATATTTTTTCAAACAGCAGGGGTATTCAATTATCCGAAATGTGGTCTATTTCTGTATTTCAGTGATAAACATAGCATTCATTCTTTTATATTGTATGCCAGAGAACTGTACCAAACGAAATATAATAGATTAAATGCCAACATTGGGTGTACTGAGACCATGTTGGACCAGAGGCATGGAATATTTGTGGTTGTAGGAGTAATTTTTCGATAAATTACAAGGTTTTGTATTCAGAAGTTAGCTTAACCCTTTGAACCCTGGTGGTATCTTCCATGCCAGTTCCATGGGAGCAAAAGGAAGAGTTCATGTTCATTATTTAGGGGTAGACGAATTAATATTTTCAACGTGCAGCCTTGAGGCTGCACCTTGAAAATATTTATTAGTCTACCCTACACATGCACTTAGCCCCCATCGTATTCAATAAAATTATGACTTATCATGTTCCTGGCCGGAAAAGCGGCCGCTAGGGTTCGAACGGTTAATACCCAGGCGGCATTTTACAGATCAAATTTGTGCCAAGGTTATGATAAGTGATTTGGTGTTTGTAAGTTAGATTAACTTAACGACGTTATTTAATTAGAAGATAGCAAATTAGCATGAAATGCAGACAGCACATGTTTGAGAGCTTGACATATTTTTTTCTTTCATTCCTTTACCATACCTCATTATGGTGACGTAAATGAAAGAGAAAAATATGTATCTTTACATATGAGTTTTTATGACATTTAATACACGTTGTTGTCCCCAATGAAATAACATCATGAAATAAATAGTACGTACTTTGTGATATGAATGATGTTAGAGTACAATTGCTCCGGTAATAAATCAGGGTGGTGGTGGGGGGGGGGGGCGAGGGGCTGGGGAAGCTTCAGCCCCCCCCCCCCCCCACACACACACACACACACTTTTTTTGCCGGGCCATGTTCTTTTTTGTATCCATACATTTTAACAGAACCAATGACTGGTGAAACAAGGGGTGGATCCTGAGCCTCCCCCATATTTTCGCCAGCTATGTTTCTCTCGTGCTGGTTCAGTTTCGATTGATTTCGGATAATTTTTTGCAGTAAGTGGCAGCAAAGGCTAAAATGTATACAGTCTGTTAAAAAATCGGTTAACTGAAATAGATCGTAATCTTACAGACGTACAAATACCAAATCCACCCCAGATAAGATAATCCACAGACAGTATAATTGCTGTAAACGTCTGGTAAAGCATACAGGTGATGTCTATTTATCAGCTTCGGTCGTTACGACCACAGCTCATAAAGAGTCCTCACCTGTATGCTTTACCGACGTTTTTTAACGGCTCTCAAAGTGTGAAATCGTTCAAATACACCTCCTGAAAAATCTCAAAATATCCGCTCTGATGCATGGAAATGTGGGTTTTGGGACCCTGGAATTTAAAATTTTCATACCACGGGCCGGATCATCGTCGGCCCGTCATACCGACGACCATCCATCGCCCGATCCAGCTCCCACACTTTGAAAATCGTTCCGCCGCCCCTTATTTACGTTACCGGTGGCATTAGTTTCGCTATAGATGAACAGAAGAGAAATTCTTATTGCAATAAAACAACTATGGTAATAGCCACAATTCACAAACAATGGAAATATCCACTATTCACAAAGAACTAGGATCTGTGCCCACAACACACTTCTCGGACACCAGTGGGTAAAGCCTTGAGCAACATCTAAATTAAGTAAGAAATAGGGTAATGGCCAATATTTGCAAATAACTGCACCAAAACGGCCTGCTAAACTTATTGTTTCCAACAATATATCTCTGCATCTACAGCATGCACTTAATGATGAGCATATTATTTGGGGCTGTGGATGGATTGATGAAATGAATAGCTGAGCCCCCATCCCCAGCCCAATCCCCACCATGGTATTACACCATTACACATGCCAAAACTGATTCAACAAACGAAACACTGTACCTAACAAGTGATAACATAATATAACACGGACATTATGATTTTTTTACCAATATGTTGAATAATAAGAATGCAATATTTCACTCACACAATCATTTTCACACATAAGAATCAATAAAATTACTTCATATATGCATCCAAGCTTTTCCCCAGAAAGCAGCTGTGAATTCGACATAAACGTCAGTTTTTCAGAATACTTATACAATATTTGTTACTTTCAGTAATATATACATGTATTGGGTTATTACTATCTGAATAATATTGAACGGTTGCTTAACCCTTTACCCAAAGAAAGATCTCAAAATATATTATTTTAATTATTGTTTTTTAAAACTTTTCAAAAAACTTCAACAAAATCATATCATGTGACCCCTCATTGGAACGATATCAATGAGCTTGTTCCACTGGGGATCCCATGATATGGTTTTGTTGAAACTTTTTGAAAAATTTCTTTTTTTCAACTGCTAAATTTGAAAATTACGCCGGCTGATAAGATCAGTTCTTTAGGTAAAGGGTAAAATCCTGAGCAAAAGTGTAAAACGTTAACGTACATAAAATAGCTGTAACGGACACACAATGGGCAGGTTGCTGAAAACGTCATTTGGTAGCCATTTTCATACCTTTCCATATACATTCAGAAAAACAGGGTGTAGAAAATCACCACTGGGGGTAGGAGTCATTGATATCTCAAAGTCTAAATGTGGTCGAGTGCTCCAAATGTTGAAGCTTTTCTCAGGTAGCAGCTTTCTCATGTAGCAGTTGTCTAGATGTCCTGGTGAAAAAAATTACTTCAGTGTATTCGGGTGGCCAGGCCTTGTTAATATCGATATTCAACGTTCAATTCGCGTTTGCAACGCCTCAGCTGATAATTCTATCAATGCTTCACCGCCACGACTATCCACCGCTACAATTCGGAAAACACAATCTTATCAGGTAGTCTTGGCTAAGTGGGCAACTGTGTCCACACAGAACCGATGTTAGCTTGATAGCTGTGAGAAAAGACCCCCCCCCCCCCCCACTCCCCCCGCTCAGCGTATCCAACATTAGCCAGCTTGGCTTGTTCAGATACCTTCAGAAAGGCAAATAACCATCACAGGTAGTCGTGGAAAAGTAAGCCGGTGCATCCCTCAAAATAAACCTATGACAGACGGTAATGCCGTCGTAAAAGTACCACATCTTGTCGATGGCCATGCCTAATTTCAGTTGACTCCATGTCTGAATAGCTGGCTGAAAGTAAAGGTTTGAGAACATATCAAAGGTCAGGCAACTTCTTGTCATGGTCGGGCAAAATGGGTCACACTCCTCCAATATCTGAAGACAGATACGGACTTGGGTGGACATTGGCACTTTCATGTTTGTCCGCGTTGGTAGGTTTTGTTTTTGTCGAGTTTTAGTGATTCAAAACAGACGTACATCTTTTAGAGAATTATATCACATTATGATCATTCGATTCTTCTCGGTTTGAGCAGGGTCAGCTTCGTGCTTTTCAATAAGCTTGCGAAATTCCACATTTGTGTTATATAATGTCTGTTCATTAAATATTGAGAGATCAAACGTGCTCAAGCCACAAAACATCAAAAGGCAATTTCAATTAGGTTATAAAGGAAGTCAGTATTCTTAGTTTGAAATCTTATAATGCCTGGCAAACCTTTGGTGGAAAGACTATAAGGAAACACGATTTCTCGAGAACGCTGCTTTGTGTAAATTAAAACTCCATGGTGATGTCTGTTGTTAAATTTGCATAATATTCTGTCTTCTGTAATAAATCTAAAAACTAAGGCAAGACAGTGAAACACCAGTAAAAATATCAAATTAAAAAGAGAATGGCGCGACAGATACCAAAGACAGTGATCACGAGTGTCAAAGCTGAGAGATCTTCCTCCGATCGGAGTTGATTCTCCCTGGTACGTTACGTATCGGGTGCACGTGCACGAGCAGCAATATGAATGTTTTCACCATTCTGTTATGAAAGAAAAGTGAAATCTCGATCACAAATTGCCGGTACTGATCTTTGCGATAAGGTCAATTTGAAGAAAATTTGGAAAAAGGAATTCAGAATTAGGTTTCAGAACAGAACACTAAGCAATATCACATTGCAGTGAAGAAAAAGAGATTGGCAGACATGTCTGAAACCACCACGCACACGTACACACATCAACTATGTTTTCTCAAAATCGTACATGTTCATAAGATTCAGGTACGTTGCCAGACTAGATAAAGTAACGGAGAAGAGGGAGAAAATAATTTCACCGAACAGAAAGAAGTTTCCTCCTCCCCATTTTAACTCTTAGAAGCCGGGGAATCAGAATGAATTTATTGAACATGACATACCGCGAAAAACTTAAGTAAGCAGGTGCTTCTAGTCAAGTGTCGTCTGCCTATTCAGGCAGTCGACACTTGGCTAGAAGCACCTGCTCAGTGTTTAATTCTCTCCCAGCCCAAAGATAGCCGAACCGTCACAGCCAGATTACCTGACCTATTACATCACAGGCAAGAAAACTCGACTCCCGACTTCTAAAAGTTAATTTTGCCCTTTGCACAGTCGAGGGAATTCATGCCTCTGGGGTTGGAGTCCAGGATTAAACGCGGGTTAAGTCCTAAAATATTCACGTCAACTGGACATCCTGGTGCACCTATGCGTCCGAGTTTCCGTCCGATGTCTATTCAGGCGATATCTTGAAGATTTGTGCTCGGATATTTATAAAATTTTATACAGGTCGTCAGTATCATGAGCTCTTCCAGAAACATAAACTATTTTTTGTCTGTTCGCATTGTATCTTAAGTTTGGGTGGTCGAATCTCAATAAAATTTAGCATCAAGATTGTTTATGGACAAAAGCTTTTAAACAGTCTCTAATGATGTTTCTAATATTTCACTTTCTATAGTTACACTCCCCCCCCTTTTCCGACATACAAAAGTTTCTGAATTTGCCCGTCCTATGTCTGTTCAGGTCATAACATGAACATTAGTGGTTAGATATTGATGAAATTTCATACATGTGTTCAGTATGATGAGTTCTTTCAGACACATATGCCGTTTTGCAGTCCATATTTTTTTGCCACAAGTTATGACCCTTAGGATGTATAAATTAGTCATTCTTCGTCTGTTCGGCTTGCTTGACTTAAACATTTTCCAAGACTGTACGGACCATAATTATACACCCATTTTTTTTTAAAAAGCGGGGTATACTGGATTGCATCTGTCTGTCCGCCGTCCGTTCTTCATGTATGCTTTATCGACCCAGCCCTGGAGGATTAATTGCCTTCTGCAATAACTCTTGTTAATACAATAATGCAACGTGTGGTGTATGTAATCGCAGTTCCTCCGACACATTTTGCGCTGCAATATTGAAACTGTCGGGAGTTTGTGAGTATATCTCGAAGTTGGTGCACAATATATTTTTTTCATTAAAGGAAGGAGTGTCGGTATGCCTATGCATTCAAATTTCCAGGCGGGCATGGAGAGAAGACTTGCTATGATAAAGGTGTGTTCGACTTGCCAAATTCGAATCAATGGGCGAGAAATAGAAATGGATCCCTCCGTGTACGAAAAATTGTCGCCTATGTCTCTAAACCCGCTTAAAGGGCAATCCGGGTAGTAATTATAATAGAACTACCACAAAACATCAGGACGAGGGCACTCATAAACCAGTGTCGGGGATTTTTGGCATGCGTGGTATATACAGTTGACATTTGTTAAGAAAATGACGGAGAGGTTCGAATGCAACCCAAACCTCTTCTGGCCCCACCGCTGATAAAGGTCTAACAACTTCCTCACAGTTTGATTTGCTTATAAATAAGCTGAAAGAAGACAGCATTCAATAGATTTCATATGGAATAACACAGTCATAGTGTGTTTTGAGATGAAATATGGAAGGATGATATTTCGCGAGCGCTTATGCGAGAGCAAACACCCCAATGCCATATTTATCCTACTAAACTATTGATACACTGAGGATCTTCTCACGTGTTCAGTGAATTCCTAGAGTTAAGTCCCGGTTACGTGCTATTTTGTATGCACGAAGCGCGGCGTGGGAATTTGATCGTTCGGAATGCGATATCACTGACAGAAGGTGAGGAAACTGTAAACTCAACTAAAATCAATTAAATCTGTTTTTCTGACATGGGGTTGGGGTTTTGCAGTAACAGGTTGTTAATTAGCTTCTTCAACTAGTTAAACGACATTCATTTGTGTTTCTCTTTGGCGACCCATTTCGAAACGAGCACTACGTTATCTAACTTCAACCCTTTACCAAAAATGAATGGAGCACGATACTCAGATCTCAAACAACTAAAACTTTTCATTTTTTGCCGAAGAAATGTATAGTTAAAACAAGATGACCTGTCATGAAATGCACACAAACAGCACGTCGATCTACGCGTTATGACCATTGTAAGGCTGTCAAATTATGAACATATGGCCTGTGCACAAGCAATATTTCAGCCAATGGACCTCCGGGTAACCCGGAGGTCCATTGGCAGAAACACTGCCTGTGTTTGCTATGAGTAACCAGATGAACCTGCCGTGCTCTGGATGCCATTCGATATGACAATTGCGCGCAATTCCTACGCGCAATTAAGCTTAGATAAGCGCACAGTTCGCGACGGGACTTCTAGTTTTAACTGTAGCTTATGAATCCCCATTGGAACTGTAACGGGAATCATTTTAGACAGACCCGGTTTCGGTTTTGATGATACCCGAAATTATTATCCAAATTTATTAAGTTATTTTTTTTATTCCAGTTATACATATAGAAGTTTTCTTTTGAAAGATTTAATTTTCAGCACATAATAATAAAAAATATTATTTCCCTGTTTTCCAGGAAGATTTTACAATCAGTCCCTCAATTCACAATTATGCTGCACGGACTTTTGTTGCAGCATTCTGGTTGGTTATTGGCTGTCAGCTAAGGTTTAATAGCTGGCATCCGATGGCTTACTGGCAGAATGTCATTTTTATCAAAGGTGAAACATTTCACTGTATTTTCTCAGATCTTTGGTGAATAGAAACTCCCGATAAAACGGGACTAAATTACCCATTTTCGAGGTGTATGCAAATTCCCCCGGAAAAACATATACCCTACCATTTTGGCTCTCCGAAAATTTACCCTGTTCATGGAAATTACACTCTAATTTTTGGTATCACCTAAATTCGCCCCTCTTTAAAAATATCCGAAATTTTCCCTTTAGTTTTGGACCCTGTTGAGTTTGGCCCTGTTTTGACAGTGGCTATTTTTTTTATCATGCTCTGTCCACCAGAAAACTAAAGTTATTCTTCCCCTTTCACAGACCAAAAGCAATACCATTACTCAATAAAAACTCTATGAAATTGAAATAATTGTGTTTTATTGTTTGTCAGCCAAGAGAGATCAAAAGTACCTCAACTGGTATGTCTTAGACAACCTTCCTCCTGTTACAGAACGAGATAAATTATAAATTAGCTCGTTCCTATGAAGGGCCATAAGCTATGTTTTTGTAGCGAAAGTTGAAAAAACGTAAAACATTTTAATAGCACATTTTTTTGTTGGTTTCATTAGATAAAGGGAGGATATAGACGCCACATGTTAAAGATTGTCGTGCAGGTGTTATTTAGCGCGCGCGTGCGCGTGAATATATTCACTGCCATATGGTGTATGTGGATGGGTGTGAGCTGGGGGAGTTGGGGATGTGTGCCATCTGCGTAGAGCTAATGCAGCTGTTAGAGGCATATGTAAAGTTGGAGGAAGAGGTGCAGGTGGTGAGGGGGAAACTGGGGAGGGCAGGGAAGTCTGGTGTTACCCCAGTTAGGGTGGCATTCGATGTGGGATGGAAGGTGGTGGGTAGTAGGAAGCGGACTTTTGACGTGGATAGTGGGTCTTTTGAGAATAGGAAGGTGCGTCGGGTTGAGGGTAGAGGAGAAGTAGGGGCTAGAGTGTCAAATTCCCAGGCTAGTAGTGTGAGTCGGTGGGGGGGGGGGGGGGAGCGAAAAGGCGTATTCTTATAGAATAGGATAGTGAGGGAGATAGCGATGACCATGTTGAGTCTGTCAGGGCAGGAGTCAGAGGGAAGGTTAGGAAGGTGGTAAACGAGGACAAGGTGGCTTGTAGTGGGAGTGGGCAGAAGGTGGGGTGCAGTGTCCAAAATAGATTCAGTGTGTTAGGTAATTTCGAGAATTCTGAGGAGCAGGTTGGGTCTGAAGAGGTGGAGGTGGAGGTAGACATGGGGGTTAGTGTGGCGAAGTGCAAGATTGCGGGCCGGCCCAGTGGGGACAGAGGTGGTAACAGGGGTAGTAGGGGTAGTTGGACGGGAAAGAGGACAGGAAATGACAGGAAGAGGCAGTTGGTGGTTGCAGGGAGTAGTATAGTGCGGGGGTTGGATAGGATGGTGTGTGGGCCCGACAGTGTCAACAGGACCAATTTGTGCTTTCCGGGGGCTAGGGTGGAGGACCTAAAGGACAGAGTGGATGGATTAGTAAAGGGATCAGGCCCCCAGTGGTTGTTGTACACGTGGGGACCAACAACATCAGGGAGAGAAAATCAGTTCAGCTTATTGAGACTTACAAGGACTTAATAACTCAACTGAATGCCAAGAATGCACAGGTAGTGGTTTCGGGGCTTCTCCCAGTACTAGGTGGTGGGGGCGAGCGTAATTCGCAGATCATTGGGACCAACGAGGAATTGGGGAGTATTGTAAGGAACTTGGGATACCCTTTGTAGACAATTGGGGGTCGTTTTGGGGCAGAAATGACCTATATGGAAGGGATGGTCTCCATCTTAGCCCAAGGGGTACAGAGGTTTTAGGAAGAAATATGTTGCAGGTGGTGGAGCCTTTTTTGGTATAGGGAGGGGGGGGGGGGTCAGTGAAGGGGGGAATAATCACAGAAAATGTGTCACGAACCATAGGTGTAAAAAATGGGACAAGGTGGATAAGGAAAAGGGACCAAAAATCCAAATCAATAGGAATAGCTTCTCAAGGAAAGCACAGGTACACAAAGTGGGATATACAAACATACAGGGACTAGATAATAAAGGGACCAGTAGGCGGAAGCCAATGAACCTTGACACCCTGAAAGTGGGTTATAGCAACATCCAGGGTCTCCACCGGAAAGTAAGTGAAATTGCTACATTGATTGAGGCAGAGGAGTTTGACGTCATGGGCTTAAGCGAAACGTGGGTAAGACACGAGGAACGGGTAGACCAAGTAAGGGGTACGTATGGATAGGTGTAGGGCGAACGGAAGGCCAGAAAAAAGGGGGAGGGGTAGGCATGTACATTAAAGAGGATTTAAAACCATCGCTGATCACAGACCTGGAAAACATCAGCACCCCGGCTGAGGTATCGAAGGAAATTGGATGGGTAAGGATCAGTCTGAAAAACAAAAGTATTGCCCTTGGGGTTGTGTATTGTGCGGTGGAGGGAAGCAAACCCGAATGGAATGATTCGATATACTCAACACTAAGGTCCAATATCACCGAATTACAAAACAAGGGGCTCGGTATAATTCTGATGGGTGACTTTAATGGCCACATGGGTAATGATGAAGAAGGCATAGAGGGTGGGGACAATAAAGTCAACAGGAATGGAAGGAAGCTGTTGAACTTCACAAACGAGCTCGGTCTGAAGATTCTGAACAGGGTCGCGAGGTGTGAGGGGAAATAAATAATAATAAAGGGAGGATACAGACGCCACATGTTAAAGATTGTCGTGCAGGTGTTATTTAGCGCGCGCGTGCGCGTGAATATATTGAAGTAAGACTTTAGAAATCTCATGGAGAAAATTAAAAGAAAAAATTTGACTCGTGCGGAATTATTCACAATGCATAAAATCTGCTGAGAGTTTATCGCTAGATTAGGTACATGTCTGTGATTACAAGGAACTAAAATGAAAGATTACAAGGTGTGTTCCTTTTATTTATCTCATTTTTTCGAACTTGTGTGCATGCGTGTAAAGCTAATACCATGTGTTTAATAACGTAAGTTGTGCTATTGATGCCCGCTTCTCGTGCCCAACTGAACATCTAATTACAGGTGACCCAAATTGAATGTACTTACTTTCAGTTCTTTTGAGAGTAAAGGCAAAGGAAATCGAAATTTTATTCAAATGAGATTAATGTAATGAACCAGAGATTTTCAACTATGTTGGATAAACAGGGGCCAATACTATAAAACTTTTACAATTGTATTTTCTAGAATTATATTTTATAGTTATGACTTTAAATGGACTAAAATGAACCCATTAGCATTTTCAAAGATCTGGCAATTTGACAGTTGGCAAATTGACATATCTTTTAAAATGCCAATGATTCAATTTAGTCAGTTATATTAACAGGTAGGAAATATAATTCTAGAAAATACAATTGTAAAAGTTTTATTGTATTGGCTCCAGCTGATTGATCAAATATCAATCAGACAGAGGAGCATTATTTTACCAAAAGAGAAACTGACACTCATTACTCCTGGTTGACTGCATTAAATCATATCTCATCACCAATATCAGTTTAACCCTTTACCTAACCTGAAAAGCAGACGACACTTGCAAAAATAATTCTTGAATAACTATTTTTTTTTATTTTTTGTCTCAAAAACATAGGTTATGACCCCTCTTTGGAACGAGCTCGACGAGCTCGTTCCAACGAGGGGTTATAACCTATGTTTTTGAGACAAAAAATGAAAAAAATAATGAAAATTAATTGGCGATTTTTGAGAATAGCGATGGCCGGTTTTGGCCGTTACGTTAGGTAAAGGGTAAATCATAAACAACTCAATGCATGGCTAACAACATTTGCGTATTGGTATGCGAATATTATTATTGTTGATTGCCTACCCGTGCCCCTACTGAGAATGCGTGTGATTCATGAAATATTCTTTCGATTTTAGCTGTTTCAATGTGTATCTGAATAACCAAAGGGCAATTCGGCTTCGCAAAATATCAAATGTTCTCACGTGATGTACGAGATTTTCTAAGAAACAAAATCAAACAAACCAAGCAAAAAGCAACATAAGAAAATAAAAAAACCTAAAAGACCAAATCAACACAAAACTAAAATAGACACTACATATGTATTTTCTTTCTTGCAACGATTCTTTATCAATCGCTATCAACCCGTTGTCATGGACGTCTACTGAAACGATAGAAATACCATGTAAATAGAATTGTATGGTCTTTATTTTATTGCAAGCTTTCTGTGACTGCTTGAATGAAACATTGTAAGATACGATTTTGCTTGCAGGATACGGACATTGAAAGAGTTGAAATATCTTCGTTGTGGGCATCGCAGGCCTTAACTTTTTTCACAATTCACGAGAATCAGATTTGATTCCCACGAATTCCTGTTGCGAGAATTAAATTTCAGTTCGCAAGTATTAGAATATGAGAGTACTGTTATACCCATATGAGTGCAACATGTACATATTCTATATTAAAAAGCAAACGTCATAATTGTATACTAACGAAAGTCCTACCTTTAAGGACCCAGTATCGATTTTGGTGAGTTTTCATCATACATGTACGCGTAGAAGACATGTTCCAATATGCGGGGTTTTGGTGATTAAGTGAAGGTAGAAAATTACAGTACAGTCGCACTAGTGCCTTTTCTGTATCTGCTAACAAGATCAACCTGGCTAGAGTGTTGAGGAGCTGACAGTCGCTCGTCGATCCTCGGTGGTTCTCCCCAGCTTCCTTCACCCGTAAAACTGTCACGGTCACGATTAGCCATTGTGCATAAATATGTGACCTTAAACACCAATAAATAAATAAATAAGATCAACCGTCTTATGACACTGGTCTCCATCTTTGTTAATAAACAGTCGTGCCATAGAGGGCGTAATATTTTTCCAATCCCAATTGGAAAGGAATCAGATACTAAGTCATTTATCTGCCAGGGTGTTAACAACTTACCTAACGCTGGATGGACAGTCTCGCTGACTGGGAAGGCATGGTCGCAAAACCTTTGTCTACACTGAACGTGGGCATACAATCTTTTTTTTCAAAAGTTGGAATCATAGGTCCTAGTAGAAAATAATAATCGTGATAATTCGGCAATGAGTTACAAGGGTACCTGTGCCCCCACCCCCTCATTTTCTACACCACATATTTCCGAAAGTCCAATGTCTCTAGAGCATTTTCCCATGCTCGGCCACTTGGCGACGGGGGCTTTTGGAATTTACAACGTGTAATATACGTTACCATGAAAAATTTACCAAAAATTTCTAAAACATAAAAATTAAAGATAGTAACTAAATCCTTCTCCAAAAATTGCAAAACTTCTTTATTTTATACCTTAAAGTATTAGCAACTTGATTGTAGAAAAAAATCCACTCTTTTATGCCCATTTTTCAGATTGCTTTGCTTTAATTTACGTTCCCGAACGTTACTTGGAACGACAAAGGATACCTTTCCATTTGTTTCTTTTTCTACACACAAACATACGTAAAACACATCACTACCAACCTGCTAAACATAACCAATAAAATGATTTAAATTCAGCCTCAATTACTTGAACATGTACCACGTGGAGACACCGGGAAGTGAAACAGTGCTCGTATACAAGCTGTATTTTGCTGGTAAGATTTGACCAGGCAACCAACGCATGGGGCTGAAGCTCATTGAAGTAAGCAGCACGGGTATACACCAGTGACTATACGAGACTCCATTCCATAGCGGACGTGATGCAGCCATAGTAGTCAAAAGTGACCTTAAACACCAATAAATATTTTACTTGAATAGTATACGTTACCAACATCACATTTCGTGATGGGAATATGCATATACGTAAATTGTCATTACAATCATATATATTTGCACCGAGTTGTGCAGGTGAATAGAGAAAAACAACATGAAGACATTGGGTACAGTAAAACCATCTACTGATTCTTTTATATTTTATGCCAAAGAACTGTACCAAACGAAATATAATAGATTAAATGCCAACATTAGGTGTACTGAGACCAAGTTGGACCAGAGGCATGGAATATTTGTGGTTGTCGGTGTAATTTTTCGATAAATTACAAGGTTTTGTATTCAGAAGTTAGCTTAACCCTTTGAACCCTGGTGGTATTTTCCATGCCAGTTCCATGGGAGTAATTGGAAGAGTCCATGTTCATTATATAGGGGGAGACGAATTAATATTTTCAACGTGCAGCCTTGAGGCTGCATGTTGAAAATATTTATTTAGTCTACCCTACACATGCACTTAGCACCCATTGTATTCAATAAAATTATGACTTATCATGTTCCTGGCCGGAAAAGCGGCCGCTAGGGTTCAAACGGTTAATGCCCAGTAGGCAATTTACAGATCAAATTTGTGCTAAGGTTATGATAAGTGATTTGGTGTTTGCAAGTTAGATTATTTAATTAGAAGATATCGAATTAGCATGAAATGCAGACAACACATGTTTGAGAGCTCGACATAGTTTTTTCTGTCATTCCTTTACCATACCTCAGAATGGTGACGTAAATGAAAGAGAAAAATATGTACCTTTACATATAAGTTTTTATGACATTTAATACACGTTGTTGTCCCCAATAAAATAACATCATGAAATAAATAGTACGTACTTTGTGATATGAATGATGTTAGAGTACAATTGCTCCGGTAATGAATCGGGGTGGTGGGGGGGGGGGGGCTGGAGAAGCTTCAGCCCCCCCCCCCCCCCCACAGTTTTTTTGCCGGGCCATGTTTTCTTTGTATCCATACATTTTAACAGAACCAATAACTGGTGAAACAAGGGTTGGATCCTGAGCCTCCCCCATATTTTCGCCAGCTATGTTTCTCTCGTGCTGGTTCAGTTTCGATTGATTTCGGATAATTTTTTGCAGTAAGTGGCAGCAAAGGCTAAAATGTATACAGTCTGTTAAAAAATCGGTTAACGTGAAATAGATCGTAATCTTACAGACATACAAATACCAAATCCACCCCAGATAAGACAATCCACAGACAGTATAATTGCTGTTAACGTCTGGTAAAGCATACAGGTGATGTCTATTTATCAGCTTTGGTCGTTACGACCACAGCTCATAAAGAGACCTCACCTGTATGCTTTACCGACGTTTTTTAACGGCTCTCAAAGTGTGAAATCGTTCAAATACACCTCCTGAAAAATCTCAAAATATCCGCTCTGATGCATGGAAATGGGGGTTTTGGAACCCTGGAATTTAAAATTTTCATACCACGGGCCGAATTATCGTCGGCCCGTCATACCGACGACCATCCATCGCCCGATCCAGCTCCCACACTTTGAAAATCGTTCCGCCGCCCCTGATTTACGTTACCGGTGGCATCAGTTTCGCTATAGATGAACAGAAGAGAAATTCTTATTGCCATAAAACAACTATGGTAATAGCCACAATTCACAGGCAAGCAATGGAAATATCCTCTATTCAAAAAGAACTAGGATCTGTGCCCACAACACACTTCTCGGACACCAGTGGATAAAGCTTTGAGCAACATCTAAATTAAGTAAGAAATAGGGTAATGGCCAATATTTGCAAACAACTGCACCAAGACGGCCTGCTGAACTTATTGTTTCCAACAATATATCTCTGCATCTACAGCATGCACTTAATGATGAGCATATTATTTGGGGCTGTGGATTGATTAATGAAATGAATAGCTGATCCCCCATCCCCAGCCCAATCCCCACCATGGTATTACACCATTACACATGCCAAAACTGATTCAACAAACGAAACACTGTACCTAACAAGTGATAACATAATATAACACGGACATTATGAATTTTTTTTACCAATATGGTGAATAATAAGAATGCAATATTTCACTCACACAATCATTTTCACACATAAGAATCAATAAAATTACTTCATATATACATCCAAGCTTTTCCCCAGAAAGCAGCTGTGAATTCGATATAAACGTCAGTTTTTCAGAATACTTATACAATATTTGTTACTTTCAGTAATATATACATGTATTGGATTATTACTATCTGAATAATATTGAACGGTTGCTTAATCCTTTTCCCAAAGAAAGATCTCAAAATATATTATTTTAATTATTGTTTTTTAAAACTTTTCAAAAAACTTCAACAAAATCATATCATGTGACCCCTCATTGGAACGATATCAGTGAGCTTGTTCCACTGGGGATCCCATGTTATGGTTTTGTTGAAACTTTTTGAAAAATTTCTTTTTTTCAACTGCTAAATTTGAAAATTACGCGGGCTGATAAGACCAGTTCTTTAGGTAAAGGGTAAAATCCTGAGCAAAAGTGTAAAACGTTAACGTACATAAAATAGCTGTAACGGACACACAATGGGCAGGTTGCTGAAAACGTCATTTGGTAGCCATTTTCGTACCTTTCCATATACATTCAGAAAAACAGGGTGTAGAAAATCACCACTGGGGGTAGGAGTCATTGATATCTCAAAGTCTAAATGTGGTCGAGTGCTCCAAATGTTGAAGCTTTTCTCAGGTAGCAGCTTTCTCATGTAGCAGTTGTGTAGATGTCCTGGTGAAAAAAATTACTTCAGTGTATTCGGGTGGCCAGGCCTTGTTAATATCGATATTCAACGTTCAATTCGCGTTTGCAACGCCTCAGCTGATAATTCTATCAATGCTTCACCGCTACGACTATCCACCGCTACAATTCGGAAAACACAATCTTATCAGGTAGTCTTGGCTAAGTGGGCAACTGTGTCCACACAGAACCTATGTTAGCTTGATAGCTGTGAGAAAGACACCCCCCCCCCCCACTCCCCCCGCTCAGCGTATCCAACATTAGCCAGCTTGGCTTGTTCAGATACCTTCAGAAAGGCAAATAACCATCACAGGTAGTCGTGGAAAAGTAAGCCGGTGCAGCCCTCAAAATAAACCTATGACAGACGGTAATGCTGTAAAAGTACCACATCTTGTCGATGGCCATGCCTAATTTCAGTTGACTCCATTTCTGAATAGCTGGCTGAAAGTGAAGGTTTGTGAACATATCAAAGGTCAGGCAACTTCTTGTTATGGTCGGGCAAATGCGTCACACTCCTCCAATATTTGAAGACAGATACGGTCTTGGGTGGACATTGGCACTTTCATGTTTGTCCGCTTTGGTAGGGTTGTTTTTGTCGAGTTTTAGTGATTCAAAACAGACGTACATCTTTTAGAGAATTATATCACATTATGATCATTCGATTCCTCTCGGTTTGAACAGGGTCAGCTTCGTGCTTTTCAATAAGCTTGCGAAATTCCACATTTGTGTTATATAATGTCTGTTCATTAAATATTGAGAGATCAAACGTGCTCAAGCCACAAAACATCAAAAGGCAATTTCAATTAGGTTATAAAGGAAGTCAGTATTCTTAGTTTGAAATCTTATAATGCCTGGCAAACCTTTGGTGGAAAGACTATAAGGAAACACGATTTCTCGAGAACGCTGCTTTGTGTAAATTAAAACTCCATGGTGATGTCTGTTGTTAAATTTGCATAATATTCTGTCTTCTGTAATAAATCTAAAAACTAAGGCAAGACAGTGAAACATCAGTAAAAGTATCAAATTAAAAAGAGAATGGCGCGACAGATACCAAAGACAGTGATCACGAGTGTCAAAGCTGAGAGATCTTCCTGCGATCGGAGTTGATTCTCCCTGGTACGTTACGTATCGGGTGCACGTGCACGAGCAGCAATATGAATGTTTTCACCATTCTGTTATGAAAGAAAAGTGAAATCTCGATCACAAATTGCCGGTACTGATCTTTGCGATAAGGTCAATTTGAAGAAAATTTGGAAAAAGGAATTCAGAATTAGGTTTCAGAACAGAACACTAAGCAATATCACATTGCAGTGAAGAAAAAGAGATTGGCAGACATGTCTGAAACCACCACGCACACGTACACACATCAACTATGTTTTCTCAAAATCGTACATGTTCATAAGAGTCAGGTACGTAGCCAGACTAGATAAAGTAACGGAGAAGAGGGAGAAAATAATTTCACCGAACAGAAAGAAGTTTCCTCCTCCCCATTTTAACTCTTAGAAGCCGGGGAATCAGAATGAATTTATTGAACATGACATACCGCGAAAAACTTAAGTAAGCAGGTGCTTCTAGTCAAGTGTCGTCTGCCTATTCAGGCAGACGACACTTGACTAGAAGCACCTTCTCAGTGTTTAATTCTCTCCCAGCCCAAAGATAGCCGAACCGTCACAGCCAGATTACCTGACCTATTACATCACAGGCAAGAAAACTCGACTCCCGGCTTCTAAAAGTTAATTTTGCCCTTTGCACAGTCGAGGGAATTCATGCCTCTGGGGTTGGAGTCCAGGATCAAACGCGGGTTAAGTCCTAAAATGTTCACGTCAACTGGACATCCTGGTGCGCCTGTGCGTCCGAGCGTCCGTCCGATGTCTATTCAGGTGATATCTTGAAGATTTGTGCTCGGATATTTATGAAATTTTATACAGGTCGTCAGTATCATGTGCTCTTCCAGAAACATCAACCATTTTTTGTCTGTTCGCCTTGTATCTTAAGTTTGGATGGTCGAATCTCAATAAAATTTAGCATCAAGATTGCTTATGGACAAAAGCTTTTAAACAGTCTCTAATGATGTTTCTAATATTTCACTTTCTGGAGTTACACTCCCTCCACTTTTCCGACTAACAAAAGATTCTGAATTTGCCCGTCCTATGTCTGTTCAGGTCATAACTTGAACATTAGTGGTTAGATACTGATGAAATTTCATACATGTGTTCAGTGTGATGAGTTCTTTCAGAACCATATGCCGTTTCGCAGTCCATATTTTTTGGCCACAAGTTATGACCCTTAGAGTGTATAAACTAGCCATTCTTCGTCTGTTCGGCTTGCTTAACTTAAACATTTTCCAGGACTGTTCGGACCATAATTATACACCCATTTTTTTTAAAAAAAAGCGGGGTATACTGGATTGCATCTGTCTGTCCGCCGTCCGTTCTTCATGTATGCTTTATCGATCCAGCCCTGGAGGATTAATTGCCTTCTGCAATAACTCTTGTTAATACAATAATGCAACGTGTGGTGTATGTAAACGCAGTTCCTCCGACACTTTTTGCGCTGCAATATTGAAATTGTCGGGAGTTTGTGAGTATATCTCGAAGTTGGTGCACAATATATTTTTTCATTAAAGGAAGGAGTATCGGTATGCCTATGCATTCAAATTTCCAGGCGGGCATGGAGAGAAGACTTGCTATGATAAAGGTGTGTTCGACTGGCCAATTCAAATTCGAATCAATGGGCAAGAAATAGAAATGGATCCCTCCGTGTACGAAAAATTGTCGCCTATGTCTCTAAACCCGCTTAAAGGACAATCCGGGTAGTAATTATAATAGAACTACCACAAAACATCAGGACGAGGGCATACATAAACCAGTGTCGGGGACTTTTTGCATGCGTGGTATATGCAGTTGACATTTGTCAAGAAAATGGCGGAGAGGGGCGAATGCAACCCAAACCTCTTCTGGCCCCACCGCTGATAAAGGTCTAACAACTTCCTCACAGTTTGATTTGCTTATAAATAAGCTGAAAGAAGACAGCCTTCAATAGATTTCATATGGAATAACGCAGTCATGATGTGTTTTGAGATGAAAGTTGGAAGGTTGATATTTTGCGAGCGCTTATACGAGAGCAAACACCCCAATGCCATATTTATCCTACTAAACTATTGATACACTGAGGATCTTCTCATGTTTTCAGTGAATTCCTAGAGTTAAGTCTCGGTTACGTGCTATTTTGTATGCACGAAGCGCGGCGTGGGAATTTGATCGTTCGGAATGTGATATCAATGACAGAAGGTGAGGAAACTGTAAACTCAACTAAAATCAATTAAACCTGTTTTTCTAACATGGGGTTAGGGTTTTGCAGTAACAGATTGTTAATTTGCTTCTTTAACTAGTTAAACGACATTCATTTGTGTTTCTCTTTGGTGACCCATTTCAAAACGAGCACTACGTTATCTAACTTCAACCCTTTACCAAAAATGAATGGAGCACGATAGTAGTATGTCTCGGGCTTTTCACCTCCTATTGGCCCGACCTCGAAAGTGACGTCATGTCACGTGACCTAGTGGCGACATGATGTGTTGTCGTGGTAACCCGCGTGATCGGCCATGTTGTGACGTCATCTCCATAGTGATACGTGCTGTTAGTGCGCATGCGCAGTGCGTGTTGTTAGGGTGATACGTGTTTCCGTCGTCTATTTTGTATACTGGAGGCCGCCATCTTGGTTTCTATGGTAGCACGTGATTGCTATATGTCCCAATGGCTTCTAACAAGACAGGGGTATGTTCAGAGGGTATGTTCGATTAAATGGAGTAAATCTAATTACCACAAATAACCCGACAATCCCTCTAAATCACCAAAATCCACCCCAAATCACCGAAATTGACTTTATTTGCTACGGATTCCCCATTTTATCGGCTTAGCACGTAGTGCTATAGTACCGAGAGGGTACCGGGGTGTGTTCGATTGAATAGGAGTAATTTTCTGGCTTAGAATTTTTCCAGAATCCTCGTTTAATTACCAAAAACAACCCCCAACAAGTTGTATTATTTCGAATTCTTTCTGAATTCTCTGCTTCTATCTATATATGCAATAGTTTTCGTCTACCTTACTATGTTCCATTGTCCTGGAGTATACTCCAGTAGAGTAGAAGAGCCTATCAGCTGGAACAGCTTTGCTTACTATTACTATATTTAGCTTTTTTTGGTCTATTCTTGTTAGTTCTGACCCTATTCCGACTCATTTCAGTAATTAACAGCCATATCCCAGGCACCCCAATTTCGACACCCCTTTTTGGAAAACATATGGCTTTCGGTACCACTTTTTTGTCGTATGAGGGCTATGTGAAAGCCCCAATGAGGCCTAATTTATTATCCCTCATACCCTCATTGAATTTTGAGGTTATGAGGACCATGAAAAATCCCTCAATGAGGTATAATTTACTACGACTCTTAGCCTCATTTCGGTATTTAACAACCATATCCCCAAGCACCCCCAATTTCGGCACCCCTTTTTGGAAAACATATGGCCTTCGGCACCCCTTTTTTGTCGTATGAGGCCATGAGGGCTATGTAAAAACCCTCAATGAGGGATTTTTCATGGCCCTCATAGCCTTATTGATTTTTGAAGTCATGAGGGCCATGAAAAATCCCTTAATGAGGTATAATTTACTACGACGCTTAGCCTCATTTCAGTAATTAACAGCCATATCCCCAGGCACCCCAATTTCGGCACCCATTTTTGGAAAACATATGGCTTTCGGCACCCCTTTTTGTCGTATGAGGCCATTAGGGCTATATGAAAGCCCCAATGAGGCCTAATTTATTATCCCTCATACCCTCATTGAATTTTGAGGTTATGAGGACCATAAAAGATCCCTCAATGAGGTATAATTTACTACGACTCTTAGCCTCATTTCAGTATTTGAGGATACCTATGGCCTGGTATTGTATTATTCGAGGATACCTATCGAGGATACCTTTTGTAGAATCCCTTTTTTGTCGTATGAGGCCATGAGGACCACGAGTAATCCCTCAATGGGGTCTAATGTAGTCTTACCAACGGCTTCCATCTTGGCGACAAGATGGAAGCCGTTGTTAAGACTACATTAGATCCATTCTATGGTACTCATGGCCTCATACGACAAAAAAGGGATTCTCCAAAAGGTATCCTCGATAGGTATCCTCGAATAATACAATACCAGGCCATAGGTATCCTCAAATACTGAAATGAGGCTAAGAGTCGTAGTAAATTATACCTCATTGAGGGATTTTTTATGGTCCTCATAACCTCCAAATTCAATGAGGGTATGAGGGATAATAATTAGGCCTCGTTGAGGGCTTTTACATAGCCCTCATGGCCTCATACGACAAAAAAGTGGTGCCGAAGGCCATATGTTTTCCAAAAAGGGGTTCCGAAATTGGGGTGCCTGGAGATATGGCTGTTAATTACTGAAATGAGGCCAAGAGTCGTAGTAAATTATACCTCATTGAGGGATTTTTCATGGCCCTCATGACCTCAAAAATCAATGAGGCTATGAGGGCCATGAAAATCTCTCATTGAGGGTTTTACATAGCCCTCATGGCCTCATACGACAAAAAAGGGGTGCCGAAGGCCATATGTTTTCCAAAAAGGGGTGCCGAAATTGGGGTGCTTGGGGATATGGTTGTTAAATACCGAAATGAGGCTAAGAGTCGTAGTAAATTATACCTCATTGAGGGATTTTTCATGGCCCTCATGACCTCAAAATTCAATGATGCTATGAGGGATAGTAAATTAGGCCTCATTGAGGGCTTTTACATAGCCCTCATGGCCTCAAAGGACAAAAAAGGTGTGCCAAAGGCCATATGTTTTTTAAAAAGGGGTGCCGAAATCGGGGTGCCTGGGATATGGCTGTTAATTACTGAAATGAGTTGGAATAGGGTCAGAACTAACAAGAATAGACCAGAAAAGCTAAATATAGTAATAATAAGCAAAGTTGTTCCAGCTGATAGGCTCTTTTACGCCACTGGAGTATACTCCAGGACAATGGAACATAGTCAAGTAGACGAAAACTATTGCATATATAGATAGAAGCAGAGAATTCTGAAAGAATTCGAAATAATACAACTTGTTGGGGGTTGTTTGTGGTAATTAAACGAGGATTCTGGGAGAATTTTAAGCCAGAAAATTACTCCTATTCAATCGAACACACCCCGGTACCCTCTCGGTACTATAGCACTACGTGCTAAGCCGATAAAATGGGGAATCCGTAGTAAATAAAGTCAATTTCGGTGATTTGGGGTGGATTTTGGTGATTTGGAGGGATTGTCGGGTTATTTGTGGTAATTAGATTTACTCCGATTCAATCGAACATACCCTCCGAACATACCCCTGTCTTGTTAGAAGCCATTGGGTCACATAGCAATCACGTGCTACCATAGAAACCAAAATGGCGGCCTCCAGTATACAAAATGGACGACGGAAACACGTATCACCCTAACAACACGCGCTGTGCATGCGCACTACACCACGTATAACTATGGAGATGACGTCACAACATGGCCGCTCACACACGGGCTACCATGACAACACAACATGACGTCACTAGGTCACGTGCCATGACGTCACTTCCGAGGTCCGGCACCGAGGTCCGGCCAGTAGGATGTGAAAAGCCCGAGACATACTACTCACGATACTCAGATCTCAAACAACTAAAACTTCTCATTTTTGCCGAAGAAATGTATAGTTAAAATAAGATGTCCTGTCATGAAATGCGCACAAATAGCATGTCGATCTGTGCGTTAATCTACGCGTTATGACCATGGTAAGACTGTCAAATTATGAACATATGGCCTGTGCACAAGCAATATTTCAGCCAATGGACCTCCGGGTAACCCGGAGGTCCATTGGCAGAAACACTGCCTGTGTTTGCTATGAGTAACCAGAAGAACCTGCCGTGCTTTGGATGCCATTCGATACTGCAATTGCGCGCAATTCCTACGCGCAATTAAGCCTAGATAAGCGCACAGTTCGCGACAGGACTTCTGGTTTTAACTGTAGCTTATGAATCCTCATTGGAACTGTAACGGGAATCATTTTAAACAGACCCGGTTTCGGTTTTGATGATATCCGAAATTATTATTCAAAATTTATTAAGTTATTTTTTATTCCAGTTATACATATAGAAGTTTTCTTTTGAAAGATTTAATTTTCAGCACATAATAATAAAAAATATTATTTCCCTATTTTCCAGGAAGATTTTACAATCAGTCCCTCAATTCACAATTGTTCTGCACGGACTTTTGTTGCAGCATTCTGGTTGGTTATTGGCTGTCAGCTAAGGTTTAGTAGCTGGCATCCGATGGCTTACTGGCAGAATGTCATTTTTCTCAAAGGTGAAACATTTCACTGAATTTTCTCTGATCTTTGGAGAATAGAAACGGGTCTAAATTACCCATTTTCGATGTGTATGCAAATTCCCCCGGAAAAACATACCCTACCATTTTGGCTCCCCGAAAATTTACCCTGTTCATGGAAATTACACTCTAATTTTTGGTGTCACCTAAATTCGCCCCCCCCCCCCCCCCCTTTAAAAATATCCGAAATTTGCCCTCTCAGTTTTGGACCCTGTTGAGTTTGGCCCTGTTTTGACATTGGCTATTTTTATCATGCTCTGTCCACCAGAAAACTAAAGTTATTATTCCCCTTTCACAGACCAAAAGTAATACCATTACTCAATAAAAACTCTATGAAATTGAAATAATTGTATTTTATTGTTTGTCAGCCAAGAGAGATCAAAAGTACCTCAACTGAAATGTCTTAGACAACCTTCCTCCTGTTACAAAACGAGCTAAATTAGCTCGTTTCTATGAAGGGCCATAAGCTATGTTTTTGTAGCGAAAGTTGAAAAAACGTAAAACATTTTAATAGATTTTTTTGTTGGTTTCATTAGATAAAGGGAGGACATAGACGCCACAGGTTAAAGATTGTCGTGCAGGTGTTATTTAGCGCGCGCATGCGCGTGAATATATTGAAGTAAGACTTTAGAAATCTCATGGAGAAAATTAAAAGAAAACATTTGACTGGTGCGGCGCCTAAATTATTCACAATGCATAAAATCTGCTGAGAGTTTATCGAGAGATTGGGTACATGTCTGTGATTACAAGGAACTGAACTGAAAGATTACAAGGTGTGTTCCTTTTATTTATATAATGTTTTCGAACTTGTGTTTATTGTGCATGCGTGTAAAGCTAATACCATGTGTTTAATAGCGTAATAATAATAACACTTTGGCCAGCCGCTGATTTGTCGCGGTTCTCGGACGAGAAGGCCATGGTTACCCCTGTACTCCCAACTGCCTCCCTATTCCCACGCTTCTCCTCTCCTCCCAACACTCGGAGACGAACTGCTTGATGATATCCCTTGTCCCATTCTTCCCAATCTCTCCGATTAGCATATTAACCCTCTCCTTTGAGTCTCCCCCTAACCACATGTCCTTCATTCTCCCATCCCTCTTCCCCATTATACTCCCAGTGAATCTAATTCTTTTAGACTGATACTTTGGGCATTCTAGAAGAAAGTGTTCCAGGGTCTCCACCATGTCCAAGTTACACATCTAGCACTCCCTTTCACCGTCTTTCCCAATTTTTCCCCTCAGCTCCATGGATCGCGACCTCAGCTTGAACAACAGTGACCCCCCCAAAGGTGCCATAAAGGTACTCTTCAAAACCTGGCTTCTCTTTATCACGCAGGCCACCCAAAGACCTCTTTGATTTGACCCCCTCTCGCCAATTACGATTACAATCCTCCATGACCCTTTCTCTGACGATTTTTTTACCCTGGTGTGCCCCAAAGTCCAGGTCCGAGATCTCCAATGAGTAGTTCTCTACTAGCTCCCACACTTGGACCATCCATCCCGTTTTGATATTTGAGTTGAAAATTCTCAGGAACATTACTTTACACCATCGGCTGTCGGGGAGATTTACCAAATAATTAAGATAACCGAGCTTCAACAGGTCTATCCTGTCCTTGATCCTCATCCACCCAAGCTCACCTCTGATTGCTTCTAGCGCTGCGGCGTTACTCGACCCCGTTATCCATCGGCCTGCATCGTTCTGCAGGATTTCCAAGCTCTCTGCGGCCGTCTGGTTTAGGGGTACCACTTCCGTACCGTATGTTATACTTGGCAGCCCCACCATTTCCCAAATGGTTTTCCCCACGAAAACCTTATTGAAACTGTTTCGTAACTTGTGCTATTGATGTCCGCTTCTCGTGTTCAACTGGACATCTAATTGCAGGTGACCCAAATTGAATGTACTCACTTTCATTTCTTTTTAGAATAAAGACAAGGGAAATCGAAATTTTAGTTAGGTCAACAACACAAAAACTTTCTGCAAAAGGGGTTTTCAGGCGAAAAACGCCGAATAAACGCTATCTGGTGATTTGGGGAATATTCAATGTACATCCGAACTTTGATATCGATTTTTTAATTTTAACCTCTGAAATTCCACTTTTAATGTTCAGCGCGACTTTAGGTTTGCTGTCTCAATTTTCGCAAGCAGTGACAAAGGGACCCGCAAGTAAACCATTAATCTTGAAAACATTAAATAAACTCGAAATTATACGCTATATCATATATTATTTTATTCCAAAAATGTGGTAATATCTTGATTTTAACCCTTCTATTTTATGATGATAGAAAATAACATTTGCGGTCTCATTTTCTACCAGGCACAGAGACACAGATTATGCGGAAATCCTTCCCTGAAATGAGCCAATTAAGAGGATTGGTGTATTAGGGTTTGATTTTAACACTCAAAGTGCAATGCTTTAAGCACTTGGACATTACAATCGTCAGACATCTGAAACTTGTGTGGATGGCACTTCCCATGTGTCCAGCATTGGTGGTTCTTCCAGAATCGTCCATAATTTGATTTGCGCTTGGTGGGTACATAATTAAAAGGACACAACGCAGATGACGCGGATCAGGCTCGAGAGTTCGAGCCTGATCCGCGTCATCTGCGTTGTTTCATTTTAAGTGTCGCGACATTACACTTGTCACGTGGTATTATTGTAACACCTGTCAAGTTCTGGGATATCTACACTTGAACAAAGTGCTAGTTCAGCACTTAGTAAGTGTTAAATACAGCACTTCAAGTGTAGTTTTTAACACTTTAGTTTTTAGCGTGTACAGATAATTTCAAGACAAAGGCGAAAAGAATACTCAATGAGTTAAAATTTCTGGGAAGAAATAGCCTTAACAAGGTCTTCGTCGGAAAACTCTTTAGGACAGGGTGGGTTTACCAAGTATAACATATGGAATAGATATTATCCCTCTAAACCAAATGGTAATGAATGACTTGGAGATTCTACAATATGATGCGGTCGGTGGATAACCCGATCAAGTAACGCAGCCGTACGGGAATCGGTCAAAAGGGAACTATAGTGGATGCCGGTTAAAGATAGAATAGATATGGGAAAATTATGCTACCTAAATTACCTAGTGACCCCCCCCCCCCCCCCCCCCCCCCCAATAGCAGATGGTGTAAAACGACGTTTAACCATGTATGAAACTATAACATTCAGACAGGATGGATAAAGTTGGCTAATGGAAAACTACTCTATAGAGGCTAAAGATCTAGAAGGAGGACTTCAGAAGTGGAGGTGCTTGATAAGGGAAATGGTACTTGAGGATTGCAATTTTAAAAAAACAATTGTTAGGGTTTAACGACACATTATCAGCCAGGGTCATATCATGTCGGTGACAGTTTTACGGGTGGAGGAAGCCGTAGTACCCGGAGAGAACCCCCGAGCAACGACGAGCAGATGTCAGCTCTCCAACATCGTAACACCAGCCTATCACCGAAATGGAAAAATATGGGGTGTCACACCAACTGGCACCAAACTAAAGTTTAACATTTACGTCAACATAGACGACGTGTTTTCTCGGCCGCTAAACAGGGAAATTAAAAATAAATAAATTCCTAAAATCTCCGATGCGGTTTGCCGCAATAAGTGTGAAAATGCTCCTTGGAGGGTTGAAGCAGTGTTCACTATCGAATTTTGTCACTTTTTCTCAACTTTTGCTTCTGGATCATAGCTTATGACCCCTCATCGGGGCAGGCTTGTTGAGCCCGTTCCGATGAGGGGTCATGGGATGTGGTTTGCCGGAATAAGTGCAAAATTGATGCATACAGGATCTATGTAGTGTTTATTGTTCAGAGATCAGTTTGAATTATGCTATCTGATCCTTTACCCCACGAAATGGGAAAATCGTCACCCCTTGTAAAATGAAAAAATCATCATTCGAATTTTGTTACTTTTCCTCAATCTGTGACTCTGGGACATAGCTTATGACCCCTCGTCGGAGCACGCTCGTCGAGCCTGTTCCGATGATGGGGTCATGGGATGTGGTCTGATGGAACAAGAGTGAAAAAATGTTCTCCCCCATAACTGGTTGAGTGCTGGAAGCCCATATTTGGGCTTTACTTTCAAGTGTAGGTACTGCAACTCGAAGGCTTCAAACTCTGCGGATGTCCTTCATATTATCTTCAAAGAAAAATTATTTAGTCTATAGGGAATTTCCTTGTAATAATTTATGGGAGAGTGCTTAGGCACTCTCCCATAAATTGTTACAAGGCAAAGACTTGTGAGCTAAATTTCATGACTAAAAATATTTCAGCACTCTACCAGTTAATAACTTGTACGGCAGCCAGTAATCCTTGTTGCATAGATGATAGTATCAGTGTTTACTTTTGAGAGGTCAGTCTAAAATATAGCATGGAAGTGGTTCGCCGGAATAAGTTTAAAATTATTGCATACAGGGCCGATGTATTGTAGTGTTTACTGTTGAGAGGTCAATCTGAAATATGGTATTGCGAGATCAGTCTAAATATGGTTTCTGACCTTTTAGGTCCTACCTAACGAACTGGAAAAAACACCCCTTGCAAAATGAAAAAATCTTTGTTGCATAGAGAGTTGAAGCAGTGTTTACTTTTGAGAGATCAGTCCAAAATATGATACATGACCCCTTACCATACGAAACAGAAAAATTAGCCCTTGAAAATGGAAAAATCACCCGTCGAATCTTGTTACTTTTTCTGGGTCATAGCTTATGGCCCCTCATCGGAGCAGGCTTCTTGAGCCCGTTCTGATGAGGAGTCATGGGATGTGGTCTACCGGAATAAGTGTAAAATTGTTGCATACAGTGTTGATGCAGTGTCTACTGTTGAGATGTCAGTTTAAAATATGATATTTGACTCTTTACCCAAAGAAATGGAGAAAAATCAGCCCTTGTTAAATGAAGAAATTACCATTCGAATTTTGTTATTTTTTCTCAATTTTATGATTCTGGGTCCTGGTTTGTGGCCCCTCATCGTAGCGGGTTCCTCATAAAAACTTATTGTTGAGAGATCAGTCTAAAATATGGAATCTGACCCCTTACCAAACGAAATGGAAAAATCACCCGTCGAATTTTGTTACTGTTTCTCAACTTTTGATTCTGGGTCATTGCTTATAGCCAAGCATCGGAGTAGGCTTGTTGAGCCCGTTCTGATGAAGGGTTATGGGGTGTGTTTGCCGTAATAAGTGTAAAACTGTTGCCAAGAAGGTTGATGCAGTGTTTACTGTTGAGAGATTAGTCTAAAATCTGACTCTTTATCTAACGAAATGGAAATAAGTACCCATTGAAAAATTAAAAAAATCACCAGTCGAATTTTATTACTTCTTCCCAACTTTTGATGCTGGGTCATACATGAAGCTTAAATAAGGTATCTGATAGTTTAACTGACGAAATGGAAAAATTACCCTTTAAAAAAATGAAAAAAATCACCCGTCGAATATTGCTACTTTTTCTCAACTTTTGATGCTGAGTCATAGATTATGACCCTTCATCGGAGCTTGTTGTTGAGTCCGTTCCCATGAGGGGTCATGGGACGTGGTTTGCCGGTGTAACAGGAATGGAAGTCCGTAGGAAAATTAGTCCCTCTGGACTATTATTCCGCGGAATTATAGTCCTATAGGTCTAACATTTCTAGGAATAGTAGTCCGGCGGACTACTATTCCTAGAAATGTTAGACCTAGGACTATAATTCCGCGGAATAATAGTCCAGAGGGACTAACGTTCCTACGGACTTCCATTCCTTTTACACCGGAACGAGTGTAACATTGTTGCATATAGGGTTGGAGCAGTGTCTACTGTTGAGAGATCAGTCTAAAATATGGTATTTGACCCTTCACCCAAAGAAATGGGAAAAAATCACCCCTTGTAACATGAAGAAATTACAATTCGAATTTTATGGTTTGCCGGAATAAGTATAAAACCATTGCATACAGGGTTGATGCAGTGTTTACTTGATGAGCCCGTTCCGATGAGGGGTCATGGGATGTGGTTTGTTGGAACAAGTGTAAAATTGTTGCATTTTGGATTGGAGCAGTGTCAGTCTAAAATATGGCATTTGACCCTTCACCCACAGAAATGGAAAAAATCACCCCTTGTAAAATGAAGAAATTACAATTCTAATTTTATGGTTTGCCGGAATAAGTGTAGAATTATTGCATACAGAGTTGATGCAGTGGTTACTGCTAAGAAGTCAGTTGAAAATATGGTATTTGACCCCTTACCCAAAGAAATGGAAAAAATCACTCCTTGTAAAATGAAGAAATTACCGTTAGAATTTAGTTATTTTTTCCCAATTTATGACTCTGGGTCATAGCTTATGGACCCTTTTCGGAGCAAGTTCCTCGTGAAAACTTATTGTTGAAAGATCAGTCTAATATATGGTATCTGGCCCCTTACCAATGAAATCGAAAAATTACATCTTGAAAAATTTTGTTACTGTTTCTCAACTTTTGATTCTGGGTCGCAGCTTATGACGCAGCATCGGAGTAGGCTTGTTGAGCCCGTTCTGATGAAGGGTTATGGGGTGCGGTTTGCCGTAATAAGTGTAAAACTGTTGCCAAGAGGGTTGATGCAGTGTTTACTGTTGAGAAAAATTTTGTTACTGTTTCTCAACTTTTGATTCTGGGTCTCAGCATATGACCCAGCATCGGAGTAGGCTTATTGAGCCCGTTCTGATGAACGGTTATGGGGTGTGGTTTGCCGTAATAAGTGTAAAACTGTTGCAAGAGGGTTGATGCAGTGTTTACTGTTGAGAGATCAATCTAAATCGGACCCTTTCAATTATCCTTTGAAAAAATGAAAACATGACCCGTCGAATATTGTTACTTCTACTCAACTATTGGTGCTGGGTCATAGCTTATGACTCCACATCGGAGCGGGCTTGTTGAGCCCTTTCCGATGAGGGGTCATGGGATGTGGTTTGCCGGAACAAGTGCAAAATTGTTGCATATAGGGTTGGAGCAGTGTTTACTGTTGAGAGATCAGTTTAAGATATAGCATCTGACCCTCTAACTAAGGAAATGGAAAAAATCACCCTTTGTAAAATGAAAAATCATTATTCAAACTTTGTTACTTTTTCTCAATTTATGATTCTGGGTCATGGCTTATGGCCTCCTCATCGTAGCAGGCTCGTCGAGCCCGTTCCGCTGAGGGGTCATGGGATGTGGCTTGTCCGAATAAATGTGAAACAATGTTTTCCCCTTTAATAACTTGTGCGGCTGCTTGTAATCATTGTAACATGGCGGTTTGACTCAGTGTTTACTGTTGAGAGGACAGTTTAAAATATGATATTTTACCCTTTATCTAACGAAATGATAAAAAAAAGTTACCCCTTTGTAAAATGAAAAAATCACCATTTGCCGGAAAAAGTATGAAAAAATGTATTCCCCTTTTATGGCTTGTGCGGCCGTCTGTTTTCATTGTTTCATAGATGGCTGAAGCAATGCTTAGGTTTGAGAGATCAGTCTAAAATATGGTATTAGACCCTTTACATAACGAACTGGGAAAGTCAACATCTGTGAGGTAAAAAAAATCTCATTTCAAATGACATTGGTTTTTAAAGTTATGATTCTGGGTTATAGCTTATAACCCCTCATCGGGGCAAGTTCTTTGAGCCCGTTCCGATGAGGGGACATGGGATGTGATCGGGAAAAGGGATGATAGATCAATCGATGCCTAATCTAGAATAGGGCGCTTGACCCCCTACCTAATCAACCGGATTAAATCTACCAGCGCAATATAGAAAAATCACTACCTAATTTTCTTATGTTTCTGGTAGCCTAAGTTTTTGTAGACTCCTAGACTCCAATGTGGTAATATATTGTTTCAGTCGGAGCAATATGTCACCATATCTCTGTGGTCGTGCGCGTCCGGCGCACTATCTACTCTTCACATCTTTATTTATTTGCTCATCGGGCCGGATCGGACTTTGATTTTGTACACCAATATAATGAGTTTTTAAAAAATCAGTCAGAAGATGAGGCTTCTCCTTTTGTAGGACTGAGAGGGGAGTGCAGGTTCTATGACCCTAGTGAATTTTGCACCGTTTGCCAGAGCGTAACTAAATCTCTCTCATTATTCAATATTAATTGTCAAAGTCTTTCTGCTCACTGGGATTCATTTGGCTATTTGATATCAACCATGCAAGGCAAAAACAATATTTTTGGTGTCATCGGTCTGACAGAAAATTTCAAAATTCAGCCCATCATGACATTTTCCTTAGATGGTTACCAACAACTCATCAAAGCCACCCGCCCTGAAAATGATGGTCGTGGTTGTGTTGGCATGTATATCAGAGATGGCATTAAATTTAGTATTCGCCACGACTTATCAATCTTTATACCTCATGTGATAGAATCGCTTTTCATCGAGATAATTAGCAACAAATCAAAACGCATAGTTGGCATCATATACAGACTCAATACACCTCCGACAGCGGACATCGATCATTTTTCAAACGCACTTAAACCTCATCACAGACACAATACACCGTAAAAACTAGTCGGTGTATATCATGGGCGATTTCCACATAGACCTGTTAAAATTCGAATCGCACAAAAATACCGAAAACTACTTAGATCTGATATTTAGCCAAGGGTTCCAACCATTTATCACAAAACCAACCAGAATTACAAATCATTCAGCTACTCTTATAGCTCATATTCTTTCAAACAACATTCTTACCAATTCCAAGTCTGGTATAATCATCACAGATGTCTCCGATCATTTCGAAACCTTTTACATAGAAACAACCTCCAAAAAAACTAACTGTCCAACTTTCGTAGAGAAGCGTATCTTTAATCAAAACAGTGTAGATCACTTCAAAACAATTCTCTCACAGACTAATCAATTCTAGTCAAAAGTTAATAAAAATTGTCCAAATATAGCATACAATGCATTCTTAGATATTTATATGGAGGCTTATGAGGCAGCATTTCCAATTAAACGAGTGCGAGTGAAATCAAAATTTGTAAAACGACAGCCCTGGGTGACAAAAGACCTCATTACTGCATCCAATAACAAGGCGAAATTCCATAAAAAGAAATTAAAATCTCCTACCGACGATAACATTCTGAACTACAAAAACTACTGCAAAATATTCAATAGGTTGAAAAGACAAAGTAAAGCAATGTACTATAAGAAAATATTAACTGAAAGTAAAAACGATATCGGCAAAACTTGGCAAATCTTAAATGAGGCAATTCACAAAACTAAAGGTATACCTACCCCTTCCCCATACTTTCTTCATAACAATACACGTGTGTATGATCAACGTCAAATTTCGGAAGAGTTCAACAACTTTTTTGTAAACGTAGGTACAAAAGCTTGTCAACAGATAGAAAGGTCTGATAAATCATTCAGTGACTTCATGGAAGGCAATTTTTTCAAGCGTCTTTTATCTAACTCCAACATTCCCAACAGAAGTTATAAGTACAGTTAACTCAATGAAATCAAAATTAAGTAAAGATTCCACAGATTTAACAACTTACCTCCTGAAAAAGACTATAGGTACCATATTGTTACCAATAACCCATATAATTAACTGTTCGTTTTCAACCGGAATAGTGCCCGATAAAATGAAAATTGAAAGAGTGATCCCAATATATAAGACAGGAGATGAACATACAATAATTATAGACCGATAAGTATCCTCCCGACGTTCTCAAAGGTTTTGGAAAAAAATATCGCAAAAAATTAGTCAACTATCTTGAGAATTTTCAGATACTAAACTCTAATCAATACGGATTTAGACAAAAACACTCTACCATCCACCCCGTCATGCAACTTATGAGAGAAATAGCCTCTGAAAACAACAAGGATGTAAAAAATAATACCCTAGCAATTTTTATAGATTTCTTCAAAGCCTTTGACACTATAAATCATGACATCTTATTTAAAAAAAATGGAACATTATGGCATTAGGGGAATTGGTAATATCTGGTTTAAGAGTTATCTCTCAAATAGATCACAATTCGTAACTTTTAACTCGGAAACATCTGCTTTGGCTAAAATAGCATGTGGGGTCCCACAAGGATCGGTCCTCGGACCAATTCAATTTCTATTATATATAAACGATATATACCATGTAAGTAAACTTACTCTCTTATCGTTTGCGAATGACACAACCGGTTCCTCAACAATGGCAGATAGCAACGGTCTGGTAGATTTCGCAAACCAGGAACTTAAAACAATACTGAAGTGGTGCGGTGCAGACCAGCTACTTTTAAATTCTAGCAAAACCAAATATATGATATTCAACATAAACTCAAAACAAATTTGTTCCCCCAGTAGATGTATCCAAATAAATGACCGCAATATTGCGCAAGTTGGATCGAAGGAACAAGAGCAATCTTTAGGCTTAAATATAGATGACCATTTATCATACAAAGTTCATATATCACATTTATGTTCAAAGATAGCTCGTGCTAACTTTATCCTAAATAAAGTCAAAACTATACTTCCACATGATAGTTTAAGAATCTTGTATTTTACCTTAATCCAGAGCCACCTAACATATGGAATTCATGCGTGGGGTAACTCGAGATCAATAAATAGACTCTAGAAGATGCAAAAGCGCTCATTGCGTATTATAAATACCAAAAGGTATAACAGTCACACCGACCCCCTGTTTATCAAGGACAAAATACTAAAAGTCACCGATTTGTTCAAACTCCACGCGTTGCTATTCGTGTTTGACTGGAAGAACGGCACACTTCCCCCAAATTTTAGCAACTTTTTTTAGTCAGATGGACAAGCCGTCTGGCAGGAGGACCAGGGCCGCTGGCTTGTTACAAGTTCGTAGAACTGGGACAAAAATACTGGATAGATACCCAATTTATAGTGAGCCCATACTGTGGAATGACATGGATCTTAGTGTAAGATCCATTGATAACAAACATATTTTCAAGAATACGATTATTTCCCAATTCTTAAATTCATATCTGAATGACCCGTCATGTAATAACCCATACTGCCCTGATTGTTCTGGTTACTAAAACTGTCCTGACTGTTCTGGTTACAAATACGCTTCGGTCAGTCCGGTCTCGCCCCCTTCACTTCTATGGTGGTCAAATCTAAATTTGTCGAATGAATTTGTCGTAATTATTAATAATGCAAGTTTTCAGCATACAAAATAATAGCCAGGAGGTTGAAGGAACCATTCTCTTCACCTGCTAAGTCCCAATCCTCAACCCAATTCTCAACACAATTATTATTATACAGTTTTTTGTCTACTTCAATGCAATTGCCACTAAATGAAAGTCTGATCACAATGTTGCAACTTAACCTCTTTATATTGATGCGGGAGGGGTGTGGGGGGGGGGGTGGGCAGGTAGACAGCTAATCTGGCTATGCCTCCCCCGACGATGTACTTGATGGATACAAACTATACACATTCTTATATATGAACTTGTTATATTATTTTATGTTAATTATGTATAACTTTGTATATATGTGTAAAATAAACATCAAACATCAAACATTGTAACTCTGAACTCTGCACCGCGGCACAGGCAGGGTTAGATTGGTTGAAGACATGCGCACCTTCGACGTGCAGTACGCCTGAGTACACAGCGTCATCGTGCCCCCGTGTGGGCAATCGGGGTTAAGTGCCTTGCCCAAGGACACAACGCGGGAGTGCGAATCAGTCGCTGAAATGGTCACCCATCCAACTACTAACCGCGCTCGACGTTGCTTAACTTCGGTGATCTGACGAGAACCGGTTACTGCGACGCCACCGCGCCCTCCTTGAGGATTGTAATAGAAACCGGCGAGCTGAAATTAGGACGAAAAGTTTTTTAGACGAGTTATATAAAAAGGTGCACCAGCTTTTGAGGAGAACCTGGATGGATCGTTTGGGGAGTCACTGTTGTCCAAGGTGAGATCCAAGTCCCTGGAGTTGAGAGGAAGAGTCGGGAAAGGCGAGTAAAGAGTGTGCACAGTGTGTAACTTAGGTGTAATGAAGACCCTGGGACATTTCATTGTAGAATGTCCCAAATATTTGCCTAGTAGAACAACACTCCTTGGGAAACTAGTGGAAAAATGGAATGAAAATATGAAGGATAAGTGGATGAAGAATGACATAAGTAAACGTGTCAAATGTTTGTTGGAAAGATCGACAAGGCGCCAGTGGGGAGAATTATGAGACAGTTTTTGACTGAATGCTGGCATATTAGGAGAGAGAGTGGGGAAGGAATACCTCGGGCGGACACTTGGTTAATATAAGCCTCCTTGTTAGAGGGCCACGACAGCCACGACAAATTCACGGAAGGCAGACGATTTATTATTATTATTAGTAGTAGTAGTATATTGTGTTCCTGCATTAACCCTTTACCCAACGCAGACGGTATCAAAATTTATTATTTTAAATATTATTTTTTAAATTTTTTCAAAAATTTCCAACAAAACCATATCATGTGACCCCTCTTTGGAACGAGCTTGTTCCAAAGAGGGGTCACATGATATGGTTTTGTTGACATTTTTCGAAAACTATGTTGAAATGGTTAAGGCGATAAACAGCTTGTCAATTAATTTTCGAACCAGAAACCACACATGTGGAACACAAGTGGAAAAAGAAAAGCTAATCGTTGATGGCGATTCGTTCAAGTATATCCCTGCCAAATCAGAACATCGCTTTTCATATCTCTGAAGCTCCGACATCTTCTATGGGAAGATCTGATAAAGATGCTACAGTTGCTCCACAATTGAATACAGTGGATTTTCACTACTTTCAAACTTCCACCATCCATAACAATTTTTGTTTATTCCAGATTTCTGTTCGGGGGAATTTGAGTAACTTTGAGATTTCTACCTCTGCGACAGAGTTACCTATTTCCATCAGTCCGTAAATGCGTAGCTCAATTTTTTTATGGTTATTCCTATGAACGATTTCATCTGATAGGTGAAACGTGTACAAGAACAATCCGTCTTTCACAGGCAACAAATAAAGTCCAATATATACAGAACGAATGTGATGAAGTCTTCTTTTATCGAAGGCAGAGGGTACGAAAGGAATAGAGTTGATGTATTTCGACAATTTCGGTGATTGGATTTTGGTCAAATTTCCCATATAGAAATCTGGGTAGTTCAGAAGGCTGTTTTGCTGAACTCATACTATAGTTGGCTGAAACTGTAGAGGTAAACTATGTTACGATCGCCTCTGGCGCTTATGTTGCCGGCCATCGCGCCATGTTACATGTACTGCAGTATAAAGCTGGACTCCTTAAGTTTATGGATCCACAAGTGAATGTCATGAAAACAGACGTGTTTCAGTGGGAGATTGAATATACGGGAATTCTGATGTCAGTTCAGAGAAGTTGAAAATATTTTCTGGTTTCTGCTAAGACAAAATGACGGTATTGAAAATACGTCAACCACTTCCTGAACAAACACAGTCGAAATCAAAATAAGAATTCGTTTAGCATTTATCGTCTTCTCACAAACTGTAAAGATTTACTAAATACAAAAATGTATGCATACCATGATAGATAGAGGATATCAAATGAGTGTTTTTTTCTCATATGATATTTATGAAACGAGTCTAAGAATTTTCCGTTCGGGCGAGAAAAACACTCATTTCGTATTCTATTTATCATATGACACACATATGCACAAATTAACGACTTAGTATGACTTTTTAACCCTTTACCCGACGTGTGTTGCAGACGACACTTGAAAAAAAAACATCCTCATATAACTAAAATTTTTAAATGTTTTGCTTCCAAAACATAGGTTATGACCCCTCATTGGAACGAGCGCGACGGGCTTGTTCCAATGAGGGGTCATAACCTATGTTTTGGAAGCTAAAAATGGAAAACAAATTGTGTATAGCACTGGCCGGTTTTGGTCGTTATGTTAGGTAAAGGGTTAATGCAATATAACCCACCCAAAATTGGACAGATAACGTAAATTCTCCTTACTCAAATTGTGCAAATGTGACTCAGTTGTATTTTGTTCAGCCAATCAAATTGTCCTTTTTTGAAATTGACCAGTGAAATCTCCCAACCCCGATTATGCAGATTTTGAAAATATGTCCCAGTTGTATTTTGTTCAGCCAATCAAATTGTCTAGTTTTGAAAATGACCAATGAAATCGACGGAAGGCTTTATTTATCACTGATTAATATGAAAGCAAAGTATCAAATGTCTTAAAGTGAACAAAACGGACGAGTCATATGACAGAAGGTATATATTACATCGTGTTCGTCCCTCAGTACCAAAGAAAATATGTTTCTACAAATCATCGTCTAGCGATGTTTCGATATAGGTGACTTTGGCGTCTTCCACCATTCACTTTCGCAGTGTTTCAGTTTAGCTCTGACAAATTCCCCGTAAATACACAGAACGACACGCGTGTGTGAATAGGTTAATCGATATGGCACGAGTGCCAGCGCGGAAGGATAGAACGAGAGGCCACAGGCCTCGGGTTTTATCCTTCCGCGGTGGTACAAGTGCCATATTGATTAACCCATTCACACACGCGTGTCGTTCTGTGTTTATTACACGCCTTCACGTTTATAAAAACAGTTATTAGAAGGACACCCAGCAATTTATTTGATAACTATTAACAAAAAGAACACATTTTATCGCCAACCAAATTTGCGAGGGGAACCCGTGTTACTATTTCGTCCCCTGAGTTCCAATGTGTTATATGTGCCTACCGGCACATAAACCACATTGGAAATCAGGGGACGATTTTTGTCTATTGCTAGCGATTCAAACTGCAATTGCGGTGCACGATTTGTAGAAAAGTGCAGTGCAATTTCGCTTCTTCATAAAAATAGTCCGTCAACGATTTCTGTTCCGCACATTTGTGCGGAACGGGTTTTCATTTCCCGCATGGGTTAGTGTTGGTGTAGATGGGGATTTCATAGAGCAGGCGTGTAATAAAATGAGATAGGGCAATCATTCAACATCCCCCTCGTACCAACTCTTCTTTAGAGAGACTTGTAACAAGCGGTGTTTCAAAAATGATTTCTCATTTCGGAAATCGTCATGCATTGAACTTTGAGATATTATGAATGCAATGTCTTGATGGTTATTCAGATATGTGCGCTGGAGTCATATCACATTTTGAAAACATAATGGCGCCGAACAAGAGGCCTAATATTGATTGTGCAAATGTCTTCAGAGTCAGTGCCCCACGTGTTACTTGACTTCACGATGTAACGTGTTAAATCTGGCAGTTACTTACTGTTGCCTGATCGTTCTTGCCTATTTTCTTCTTTTGTTAATCCTTTATCCAACACGATGACAGTTAAAAAAAATCTCTCAAATAATTGAACATTTTCATTTTTTGTATCAAATCAGGGCTTATGAGTCGTATTGGAACGAGAGCATTCCAATGAGGGGGTTGTGAACTATGTTCAAAGACAAAAATTGAAAAAATAGTTTGTAAATAGCGCTGACCGGTTTTGTCCGTTACGTTAGTTGAGTGGTTGAATATTATGACACGATATGGTTATGACTGTTCTCCTACAATATCCGATACATACACAGAACGTCACGATATGTGAATGCGTTCGTCAATACGGAAAAAGTGCCGTATTGACAAACCCATTCACACGTCGTGGCGTTCTGTGTTTATTACACGCTTCTATGACATAGAATCAATTAATTTAAAAATTAATAACAGTTCTGACGTGTGCTTGAAATAACACAAACAAAACACAGGTGCGATTGGCAAACACGTGTGTCTGGTCGATACGTAACAGAAAAATATAAATGAAAATTGTGTCCCAATAAATCATTTATTCGTATTTTTAAGAAATTATCTTTCGTTATCTGAAAGATATTCGCTTCAAAGGCAAGACTTGGGTGTTATAAAACCACTCCCCATTTATAGAATAAGTTTAGTTTCGTTAATTTTGGTGGATTTGAACAAAAACATTTTCCAACTGACATTCGATTTATCGGCTGCCACCGCAGCTTCTGAATTGATCTAGGTCACAAAGCGACGTTTCAATTGGCCGATTTCGAAAATGGACGGTATTTAGTTCTTTTGGTGGATCCAGGATGTCAAGTGGAAAAACAGTAAGTTAATGGCAATTGGTATGGAACACGTGTTATGTACGGATGTGCAAATATGGAACTGAAGAAAAAAAAATAGGAGTATAATAAAATGACATCTCTTACATAGTTTAAAATCGACTTTTTGAGTTCTCTTTTATCATCTAGAAACCGTAAGTCGGGATAACTCGATACCGATGTTGTGTATGAGGTGGTTCATATTTCACAGTCAGTGTAATGTCGGACAGAGAATCTGTATAACCTGAGCAGTTGTTTCCGATCAGGTGTCGTCTGCTGAATAGGTGAAGACAATTTGATTTTACCGTAAGCCCGTGTATAAATCAGTTTGTATGTAAGTGGTCACTTAAATAGAGAAAACGAGCCACATTCCACGTAAATTTATTTGATTGGAAGCGTCTGAACGATCACTTCTAAATAAGGAAGAATTAGAATCATAACCTTTCTCACATCTACACGAGAGACATTTAGGTCTTTTATCTATCTAATTAATGTCTCAGACAAGTAGATGTCATTTAGCAACGTAGACACATTCGGTATCAGTCATTTTGTTGTAAATCGGAAAGACGCGAGACTTCATGGCGTGCGGTGATTCCATGATCTACTAATCTTGAGAGAATGAAAGGTTATCAACTGATTAGCCATGTCTGATGGGACGTTTTGTGACCAGTTTATACGGACGTATAATTAATCTGGCTTTACTGAAAACGATAGTAGGTTATCGCAAGTCACACTTTCGTGAAAACAACCGAAATAAATCGATGCTCGCTTTTACTTTCAAACCACTTTCCTTCAACGACTTACAGACCCCACCTACAATAATTCCTCTGGGAATAATGGTAATTTTATGGCTTTTTATTCTCTTGTCAATTTTGGATTTAGTTTGTATTTTTCTGAACGTGGGGACCGGTCAACACAAGCAATGTATAGTCGTAATCTATTTACAAGAACAGGAAGAATAGAAGTAAACGCCGAAACTATGATTTTTAATTTTTTGACGTAATTAATTTTTGAATCAACAGTGCCAACTATTTTATTGATTATCTATGCCGACTGGAGCGGCTCGGAACGTTACCGCACGTTTATACGTTTATATGCTGCAAAAGTTAACATTTTTCGAAAGTAAAAAACTAGATCCCTGCAAAGTTCCGAAATTTGATTCGATTCGAAATCGTTACGATGATTCGATTGAATTGTTTCGGAAATTTTCGAATCGTTGAGATGTTATCAAACTCCTACCCAGTGTCTCCTCTTGAACTTGTTTTCCATCGTCAGCGTCTCCTTTAAAGGAGATTTGATGATAGAAGAGTTCAAGAAGGCCCGCTTCTGAAACTACTTTTGAATCCGTTTCTGAAATAATGTGCTTTTTTGATTGACTAGTCCCAAAATTCTACCAAGTCTCTCTTTTTGAACTCTTCCTCTATCATCAGGTCCCCTCTAATAGATGGGGGGGGGGGGGGGGGGGGGGGGGGCTGATGACAGAAGAAGAGTTCAAGGAAGTTCCGCTTTTGAAACTACTTTTCATTACGTTTCGTGTGTATTCCAATTTTTTGATTGACTCGCCCAAACAAACGAGTCGTCAGTACAAATTACTTCAGTGGAGACCGATAATATTTGCCATATTCTATGGTTGAAAGAAGGAGAAATATCTAAAATTTGAATAGTGGTGACATTCGATTCGAGATTCGTTTCGATTCAATTCAATTCGAAATCCTCTGTCTGATTCGCAGTGCCATATTCAAAATCTCCAGGTGTATCTCATGCCAGAGGCTGATAAGTTTCTCGAAACTTCTGCCGTGATTTCCAGGGGTTAGGAAAACCACTTGTCTACTCGTTCCGATGGTTAAATTCCGATTAGGCTTGTAGTTTGGCACAGGATTAAGCCTAACTGTTCGTACCCTAGACGAATAAAATTCCTGAATAGTAAATGTTAAGACCCTTTTAAGACCTTTTGCCTTCTGTTTTGTTCCTTTACAAACATAATAAAAATACAGAAAAATAGCACTCACAACAAAATATCATGCTCAATGATTCCCATGAAACTTTTACGCAACATGCTCACGACAACTGATATGATTGGAATATACATTACTGGTGCACGAAAGACTGTAGGTCGTAGGCGAGGAGCTGGGGATGTCCCATGCCATAGGTTAGAAGAGGTGCCGCTTGATTCTAAAGTATAGGCACATTGTAATGTAAGGGGAACTACAGAGCTCATATTTAGAGTAGGAACAGTCTCGGTCTAAGTCGGTGGCCATAGATGAGTGTAGGATCAGAAGTAGGAAGTATGAGTACGAGTTCCGGGAGCTCGCAAATATCTGCATTTAGGTAGACGGTATTACCTGTTGTAGAAGGCAAGGCATACGTAGACAGAGTATGCTTTGCCTGTATGAACAATATTCTGAGATAAATGGTGGGGAGCACTTAACCCCATAAATGGCGACTGCTTGAGTGAAAAGCGTCCAGTAAAGTGACAATACGTTAGTGGCTGTGCGACGGCAGTGGTAGAGTGACATTTCGTCATATGTTACAGCAAAGGTGTCCGGTAAGGTGGCAATACGTTAGTGGCCGTGCGACGGCAGTGATAGAGTGAAGTTCTGGTTGTATGTTCGTGAAGAGGCGACCAGAGCCCAGAGACACTACATTGAGCCGAGAAGACAAAATACCAGCGACTGGAATAAGTAACCAGCGACAACAGCTATCGCGGGCCCACCAAGTGACTCAAAAACTGTGTGAGTGGGGTGTGATTGACGTTTCGAATTTCTTATTCATTGGATTTCATGTAAGTCACAAGTCACTATATTTTTTATATGCAGTGAACCCCTAATTTCAGTGAACCCGTGTTGATTATGCTTTGTGAAGAAAAGTCAGTGGCCCCTTCAGGATAAGAACAACCCCAACAAAAATGAAAGGCCGGGTTCGTCACGGTGAGACACAACTTGAGTTTTGGCCAAATTTGCGGCGTGAATCTATTTCTCCCAGCAATGACAACGCCCCGGTTTCCGTTTCACGGAAAGTGACCCGTCCACGGCGGCAGTACAGCATAATAAACGGCAAATGTGATCACCAGAAATGAATAAATGTGGATCCGAGATTAGTAATTGATAAAGGCATACAGTTAATATTTGAATCTGCCCTCCATAGACAATGGGGCCTCGAATTATTTATAATAAATCAGATAATTGTCGCTCGAAAACCTCATTCCACTGCGCACTATCTTGTCCGACTTAATGTTTTTCGGCCTTTTCTGCCACTTCTCCCTGTTATCATGAACAACCCAAGAACACCCAACGGTCGTGTAATACACCACTGTAAAGCTTATTCATTCCCCTTTCCATTGATACCGGATACTGTTGGATACGTTGTGTGAATCAAATTTGAGGGGGGGGGGGGGGGGAGACGAAGATGAGTGCTATCGCTTTCGAAAAGCGAGTTGTTTACCTTGTTAATATTTATATACCATTACAGGGACACGTCAGCATAGATTCAAAAATGGTATCAAATATCATTTTGCTTTCGATTTCCCAGCTTGTGCCGAGTACCTGTGTCACGGTCATGATGATCGAACTTCAAATATTGACTAATCTGCAGGGAATAACACAACAACAAATTTTTAAACAGCTAATAATTTTAGCAGACTCCATCATTATGACCATTTATGGAAAGTATTTGTCAAGGAACAAGCAGTCAGACTGTTATTTTTATTTTGTAGAGTTTAACTCGAATCGAATTGTTTAAATATCCCGTGTAAACAAATCTAAATGAGGAACTTGGAATTTCCAAGCGATCTCTCCACTGCGGTGCATTCGACCAATGATGACGTAATTTAATTAGACGGGTTCCTTCTCTGTTTACGTAGGAAACGAAATCGAACGTGTTTTGTATCACCACGTGTGCGACACAACTTTATTTTTATCGTAAAGACAGAATAGTGGAAATCCCGTGTTTTACATTAATAGATGTGTGATAAATAAATTTCTGCTTACCCATTTCTAAAGTTATGTGGAGTACTGGTCGCAACAGGTTATTTTCAATATTTAGTTTAACCTTTTGAACCCTGGTGGTATTGTTATATAATTGGGGTTAATTGATTTAGTGAAGATCAGTTGCCAAGATCCAGCCAGTGAACAGTGTTCACAGTAATGCTCGGTTGGTTTCTCAGTGTGATTGAGATGTTAGTTTGGGAGCAATTTGAGAGTGTGACTTTGGATGTTGAACCGTTCGGACGTTTATTTCGACTGTGTGTCAACCTCTGTTTATTGATACTGCTGTGTGCGGTATTCCGTTTGTTATACTGCTGTGTGTGGTGTGCTATCTATAATACTGCTGTGTGTGGTATTCCGTCTGTTATACTGCTGTGTGCGGTATGCTATCTATAATACTGCTGCGTGTGGTGTTCCGTCTGTAAAACTGCTGTGTGTGGTATGCTATCGACAATACTGCTGTGTGTGGTATTCCGTCTGCTATACTGCTGTGTGCGGTATGCTATCTTTTATACTGATATGTGCGGTATTTACTGCTGTGTGCGGTAAGACTGTTATGATTTCCATGTCTTTCTTAATTGATAACGCCCTTAAATTTCATCCAAATTCATTGAATGTTAATCAACACTGAAAATACAACATTGGCGTCGCCGACTAAAACTTAAGAAATTCGGCGACTAAAAATCATTCCTCTAATTTTATTAAAATGTTCCCTTGGTTCAACACTTTATGAAAATGTCCATTCATAGAGTTGTGATTAGAAGGTTATTAGCTTTCATTCACGATAATAAAAAATCTGTTCATTTTCAGTACTCGATTGAAGGTTAATTGCTTTCACGAGTTATATCATTTTGTTAGCTGTTGAATTTTTAAATACTTTTAACTAGTTTTTAAAATTGTAACCAATCTCTCTATTTTTAAGCAGACTGCTGTTGGTGATTTTTGCATGTCACAAGATGAATATTCATCCGAGATATTTTAGCCAGACACACAAACGTGGAGGGGCGGGTGAATGGTGTAATCGGTTTGGCCACTGAGAGAAGACAGTGTATTGGTTATAATCGGGTCGGCCGAACGCCTTAGTACGATGCCAATTGAATGAAGTTGTTAAGTATGGAGACCCTCCTAATTTCAACGGCGGAGAATAGCGGAATAGCTTGGCAACAACTGGACAAAGCCGATTTAAGTCAAATATCAGAATGTCGACGACAACGTGTCCAGTCGGACCAGGAGAATTGATCAGGAAATTAAACTGGTGCAAGCCGAACTAAAAGGCGCTATGAGAAATTGGCCAATCCCATGATGACACTAAAGGGTAGTCGTATCCGGGGTCCTTCCTGTCCTTGGAGGTGGGGACGAACGGAACTCCAGGATTTTGGCGCTAAATGAAGAGTTAGAGGGCTACTGTGTTGATCTGGGAATTCCCTTTATCGACCATTGGGACACGTTTTGGGGCAATGGGAGCATGTACGGGCGTGACGGGCTGCATCTTAGCAGGATGGGGAAACGGGTATTGGGGGATAAAATTCTACGGGTAGCAGAGCCTTTTTTGGAGAGGCGCGGGGTGGGAGGTCAGGGGCAAGTATAACTAGAGTGGACATAGGTGGGGTGAACAAGAGAGAGGGGGACAGAATAAGTTTACCAAGACTAGCGCCAGAAAACAATGGGCCCAGTAGGCGGAAGCCAAAGAACCTCGGTACCCTGAAAGTGGGTTATAGCAACATCCAGGGTCTCTACCGGAAAGTAAGTGAAATTGCTACATTGATCGAGGCAGAGGAGTTTGATGTCATGGGCTTAAGCGAGACGTGGGTAAGACACGAGGAACGGGTAGACGAAGTAAGCGGGTGTGTGTGGATAGGTGTAGGGCGAACGGAAGGCCAGAAAAAGGGGGAGGGGTACGCATGTACATTAAAGAGGATTTAAAACCGTCGCTGATCACAGATCTGGAAGATATCATCACCTCGGCTGAGGTGTCAAAAGAAACTGGATGGGTAAAGATCAGTCTGAAAAACAAAAGTATTGCCCTTGGGATTGTGTACTGTGCGGTGGAGGGAAGTAAACCCGAGTGGAATTACTCGATATACTCAACACTAAGGTCCAATATCACAGAACTAGAAAACAGGGGGCTCGGTATAATTCTGATGGGCGACTTTAATGGACACATAGGTGATAAGGAAGAAGGCATAGAGGGTGGGGACAAGAAAGTAAACAGGAATGGAAGGAAGCTGTTGAACTTCACAAACGAGCTCGGTCTGAAGATTCTGAATAGGGACGCTAGATGTAAGGGGAAATGGACCTGGGAAAGAAACGACAGAAAATCAATAATTGACTACATGCTCACAGATATGAATTTATGGAGGGAGGTGCTAAGGGTAGAAGTGGATGATGAGGGCAAAATGGAGTTGGATAGTGATTTCAACTTGATTACAGTGACGATGAGGGCCAAAAACCTAGAGAAAAGGAAAGGAAGCTTCAAGGAGGTTTGGGAACTCAAAAAGGATGCCAACTGGGCGAAGTTCGAAGAAAAACTAAAACCAAAGCTTGCAGCCGTGCACAAGGGGGGCAGTGTCCAGAAGATGGCCGACGCCATAGTTGCGAGCCTAGTGGAGGCAGGGAAGGAAAGTGTAGGAAAGATTAGGATGCCAACACGGGAACTTAGGTACAGAGTGAACGAAGAACTGGAAAGGCCCATAAAGGTTAGAAAAGCTAAATGTGCTGCACACAGGAGAAGTAGAAAACTTAAGGGGGTGGAAAGCATTGAGGCCATGGTAGCAAAGGAAGAATACCAATAAGCACGAAATAAAGTAAACAAGATTAAAGACGACAGCCGGAGAGTGCGAAATAGCAGTCTTATTAGGACGATAAGAACGACAGGGGGGTCGAGTTCGAGCGTATTTTGGAAATGGGTGAACAAACGCAACAAAGGGAATAACCCACAGAGGATTAAATAGATGGCAGAGTTACAGAAGAGCGAGATCAAATCGCATTAGAACTAGTCAAGCACTGGGAAAAGGTAAACGATAAGCGATGGGGCATGGGGAACCCACCAGAGTGTCCGAACCAGGTCGAGGAAAATCTATCGGACTTCGTGTGCAGCGAAATCAAAACTGAGGAGGTGCGAAGGGTGATCACAAAATTGATGAATGGAAAAGCGGGAGGGGTGGACGAAATTCCTAACGAGTTTATCAAAAAAGGGGGAGAGGAACTCTTGGAAAGCCTAACTGCCCTATTCAATTTAGCCATAGAAAAACAAGAGGTCCCAAAGGAGTGGAGGGAAAGTAAAGTGACATTTATTCACAAAAAGGGGGAAAAAGACGTCTTGGATAACTATCGAGGGATCTCTGTCAGCAGCAACATTGGAAAAGTCTTTTTGTAAAGTCCTGTATGGGAGATTAGAGGAGGTGATTGAAGAGAAGGGTTTTTTGGGAGAAATCCAGAATGGCTTCAGGAAGGGAAGGAGAGTCACTGACCATCTTTTCACGCTATCCCAAATGATAGAATCCGCGAAAGCAAAAAAGAAAAAGATGTTCATGGCCTTTTTGGATGTTAAAAAGGCATACGATAGAGTATGGAGGGGGGGGGGGGGTGTATGTGGCGCAAGCTGGAGGCTCTGGGCTTGGGGGGCGAGTTTGTTGGGATTATGAAAGCATTATATAAAGACGTACAGAGTGAACTTAGCCTGGGAAACATTACAACAAAACGTGTGCCTATGGAGATAGGCCTAAAACAGGGGTGTATCCTTTCGCCAATTCTTTTTGCATTGTACATCAAAGGTTTAGGAGATGAACTCCTGCATAGCGACGAGGGGGTTGCAGTTGGTGACTTGAAGATCCCAGGGCTATTTTTTGCAGACGATATGGTGCTAGTGTCAGAAAGCGAAGAGGGGCTAGCAAAGATGCTGGGAATTGTTGGGAAATATGGGAGCAAATGGAGACTCGAACTTTATGAAAGCAAGAGCAAAGTTATACCCGTGGGCCGCAAAGTGGACCCCACTCGAAGGTGGAGAGTGGGGGAGTTCTGCATTCCGGAAGGTAGCAGTAGACTTCTTAGTGTAAGAGAGACTAGTGACTATGAGTACCTGGGGGTAAATATAAATATTACAGGAAGAGGCATGTACCGAAACCACACAAATAAATTGATTCTGAAGGGGAAGCGAATCCTTAACCAAATGAAACTTATAGGGAGAAACAGTTTCAATAAGGTTTTCGTGCGGAAAACCATTTGGGAAATGGTGGGTCTGCCAGGTATAACATATGGTACGGAAGTTGTACCCCTAAACCAGACAGCTGTTAAGAGCTTGGAAATCCTGCAGAACGATGCAGGCCGATGGATAACAGGCTCGAGTAATGCCGCAGCGCTAGAAGCAATCAGGGGTGAGCTTGGGTGGATGAGGATCAAGGACAGGATAGACCTGTTGAAACTCGGTTATCTTAATTATTTGGTAAATCTCCCCGATAGCCGATGGTGTAAAGTAATGTTCCTGAGAACTTTCAACTCAAATATCAAGACGGGGTGGATGGTCCAAGTGAGAGAGCTAGTAGAAAACTACTCATTGGAGATCTCGGACCTTGACGTTGGGGCAAACCAGGGCAAAAAGATCGTCAGAGAAAGGGTCATGGAGGATTGTAACCGTAATTGGCGAGAGGGGGTCAAATCAAAGAGATCTTTGGGTGGCCTGCGTGATAAAGAGAAGCCTGGTTTTGAAGAGTGCCTTGATGGCACCTTTGGGGGGTCACTGTTGTTCAAGCTGAGGTCGCGGTCCCTGGAGCTGAAGGGAAAAATTGGGAAAAACAGTGAAAAGGGGGGGGGGGGGGTGCCAGATGTGTAACGTGGGTGTGGTGGAGACCCTGGGACACTTTCTTATAGAGTGCCCAAAATACCAGTCTAAAAGAACAAGATTCACGGGGAGTATAATGGAGAAGTGGGATGGGAGAATGAAGGACATGTGGTTGGGGGGCGACTCAAGGGAGAGGGTTAATATACTAATCGGAGAGATTGGGAAGAATGGGGCAAGGGGTGTCATCAAGCAGTTCGTCTCCGAGTGTTGGGAGGAGAGAAGAAGCGCGGGAATAGGGAGGCAGTTGGTAGAACATGGGTAACCAAGGCCTTCTCATACGAGAACCGCGACAAATCAGCGGCCGGCCGAAGTGTTATTATTATTACTAAAGGATGCTGAAGCGATATTCATTTCTGCACCATACACAGATATTACCCAGCGAACAGTTACCAGTCCTGAGTTGCCACTGTCTGTGCCAAAACAATTCTATTCAACCATGTCGACCCAGCCAAGTGGTATTAAACCTACATAGGAAGGTTCTAAACTAGTTTATTCTTCAGTTTCGCGTGTCACATGCACCTCTGGATTTTATGTTTACACTGCCAGAAAATTATCCGATACATGAAATTAGGCACGGGAAGATTCAAAGCATCTCACCTTCAACATTCATGCGGTCATTTAATGCATCTGTTATTAATGATGAAATATAGTCAATAAACGTGTATGCGAAACTGAAGACTCGAGTAAACCTAGTGATGGTTGGGTTATTTACAATAATGGTTGTGATAGTGTTGAGCTGCCTTCTGAGTAAACTACAGGTTTGTGGCCACATAGTGTAGTTAATCCGGTTTTCTCAAACAGAAGCCAGAACCAAATAGCAGCGCGGGATCAATGGGCGGAAGGACAATGCTTACTTTTATCACACCAGATTACCTCCAGATACGTCATCCAATCTTCTAGGGGTGTGTGAACTTGAGCATCCTGATGCTAACTGAAGTAAATGTGAAGCTGCACTTACTTTTTTAAAAGGAATCATGTTTGGAATCGGTTGTAAAAATAACAGCCAACGGAAAAAAGAGAACATAATGATAACTGATGAGGTAATTGGCTTCATTGATTACGAGTAATTATGTTTTTGATTAAATTATTGTCTTTTCTGGGGATTTATGAGTTCGACAGTGAGGTAATTCGCTTCACTGTTGAGCTGCTCATAGCACATATTTTATGGTTCTTCACATGATTCTACAACTGCAATGTAGTTTTCTGCACCAATGTTCACTTGTTTGCATGTAAAAACTCGGAAAATTGTTACATCGCACTTCTGCAAGACACATGTATAACTAGTTCCATTTTACACAGCCTTTAACTTCTTAAATGCGGCCTCACTTCAAGCACTTACTTTTAACAAAACTTCTGTTCTTCGTGTCAACTCTTAATTTATCACAGCACAGCCGATGCAGTGAATCATTATTGATTCTGCCTAGGTCTTGTCTCGATATGTTGTGTTCCTGAACTGAATTGTTCAGCAATTTGAGATATCTGCCGCCTGTTTGATCAGTGAACATGCCGTTTTGTACGTATATCAGCTTAAACACCCAACTAAGATCACGTATTTGATGAGGTTATTTGCTTCATTGAATATTTTCATTTGTAAATATGACGTTTTTATCTCCAGAGGGATTGCACAAACTCGTGTCAATTTCCTTTAAGCTCAGGGCCCATAGTACCTTTCACATGTAGGTATCTGTTCAGACAGCATTCAACGTAAACATTCATGGGAGGAATGTTGTATAATTGGGGTTAATTGATTTAGTGAAGATCATTTGCCAAGATCCAGCCAGTGAACGTGTTCACAGTAATGCTCGGTTGGTTTCTCAGTGTGATTGAGATGTTAGTTTGTGAGCAATTTGAGAGTGTGGCTTTGGATGTTAAACCGTTCGGACATTCATTTCGACTGTGTGTCAACCTCTGTTTATCGATACTGCTGTGGGCGGTATTCCGTTTGTTATACTGCTGTGTGTGGTATGCTATCTATAATACTGCTGTGTGTGGTATTCAGTCTGCTATACTGCTGTGTGCGGTATGCTATCTTTTATACTGATATGTGCGGTATTTACTGCTGTGTGCGGTAAGACTGTTATGATTTCCATGTCTTTCTCAATTCATAACGCCCTAAAATTTCATCCAAATTCATTGAATGTTAATCAACACTGAAAATACAACAGTATCTTACATGGATTCGACCGCAAATTGGTTGCGTAACCGCGGTCCTTTCCTCTCCTAGTATAAAAAACAGGTAGCAAATAAGAGGACAGTGTAACCAATGTTTTTTTCCACCTAAGGCATGAAAACGGGATATTTTGTTACCATCTTTAGTTTTCTGACTGTGACTGGAAAATAAGAAGTTTGAAACCATTTGAAACCATTTGACTTTTAAAATTAGTAATAAGTAAGAAGGGTAGGATAGCCTTTAGAAAGAGAAAGAATAAGCTGTGACGAGTTAAGACCAGACCATTTCTAGATTGTATCACCCAAACAGGTTATGTACGAGTTCTTTGTTCGGTTCATCCCTGACTTATATTGTCATTAAAATCGACTTTCGATAAAGTTATTTCCCTTGAAATTATTAGATGAGCTAGGAAGGTCCAATTGAGAAGCAAGTAATTGTAGAGGAAACACCCATGGCGTCTGTAGAGAATAAAGCCAAGTTTCCTTTTGTTAGAGCTGTCTGTTGTCTTCGTTTATTAACCCTTTACCTAACATGAACAGCAGACGACACTTCCCAAACAAATTCTTGAATAACTAATTTTTTTCAGTTTTTGTCTCAAAAATATAGGTTATGACCCCTCATTGGAACGAGCTCGACGAGCTCGTTCCAATGAGGGGTCATAATCTATGTTTTTAAGACAAAAAATTAAAATATAATGAAAATGAATTGGCGATTTTTGAGAATAGCGCTGGCCGGTTTTGGCCGTTACGTTGGGTAAAGGGTTAAAAGTAACAAAAGAAAAGCTTTTTGTGGCAAGCCAATTAGAAGCAACTAGCTCACAGATGATCTATCTTTAAGAATATCTATCAGTATCACACCCACCAGCACTAAGTGTCTACATTAGCTCTTTGTTTAGTGAATATGTTTTTATAGTAATTTGCATTTTTTATTCGTGGGGAGCGCGGTGGCTCAGTAGGTAGAGGTGCAGGCTGCAAGCCGAGAGGTCCTCGGTTCGAATCCCACCTGCGGCAACCGCGTTGTGTCCTTGGGCAAGACACTTCATCTCCATTGCCCGCATGGGGGCACGATGACGCCGTGTACTAAGGCGTACTGCACGTCGATGGTGTGCATGTCTTCAACCAATCTAACCCTGCCCGTGTTACAGTGCGGAGTTACGATGTTGGGGAACTGGCAGCTGCTCGTCGTTGCTCGGTGGTTCTCTCCGGGTACTCCGACTTCCTCCACCCGTAAAACTGTCACGGTCATGATTAGCCATTGTGCATAAATATGTGACCTTAAACACCAATAAATAATAATAATAATAATTTTTATTCGTCACATGAAACAAATAAGAATATCTCACCTTTTAGACTGTTATAGTGATGGAAAGACAGTATATGTGTATTACATGCCTCGACGCTCACACTGTTGTTATAACGAACAAAAAGTTGCAGAACATCAAACGATGATGAAAACGCCGTGTTCTTATTTTTAAGTTTGTTTTAGCTGAGAATAATAGTCAAGCGTTCAAACGGATGGGGGGGGGGGGGGGGGGGTGTAAAAAGCCAGCTTCCGTATTTTTATACTACGCAAGGAAAATGACTGAAGTTTGTGAAATGATGAGCAGATCGAAGATACAAATTTGCTAACATTCCGAAATTTTAATTTTTATATGAAATTCTTATTCCCTTAGTGATACATACAGATTATCATGATAATGTGCATGTCCTGTGATTTGTATCAGATTCGAGGTGGTGTCCAGAATGGGATCTCAACGAGCCGGCTTTGCCGGCGAGTTGTGATCCCATTCTGGACACCACCGAGAATCTTATGCAAATCACAGGACATGCACATTATCACGATAATTCATTTATCTAACAATTCTGTCACATAAACAGATTAAATCTTAAATTATTAATACAGCTTTGGGACATAATGTTGGGCGAGAAAAAGTTTAAAAAAAAAACATATCTTAGGGAACAATATTGTTGGTCACTTTAACAAACAATGCGTGACGCGGTCACCGCAAATTTTCAAAGTTGCGTTGTAAAATTATCCATTCTCACTGTCACCTCCCATGATGATACGCTTGAATTTACAAGTGTGTCATATTTACTTGTGCAGTTTCTATTTATTGTGAGGGGGGGGGGGGGGGGTGGCGGTTAACAAAAGTCGATCACTGAAACGCACGAAGAATTTATTCATGCGCCTGTTATGACAGCCCGTTGCGTTCCCGGAAACGAGTTGTCTGTATGATACCGAATCAAACTGAGTCGTCTACATGTTACGGAATCGGAACACATTATGTGATACGTACCGCTTCTCGTGGGTTTCAAGCCAAAATGTATATGATTGTTAGATAAATTTCCTGATTGCTTTAGGAAATTATGAGAGCTAACTTTCCTATAAATTTCTTCCAATGACGAAAATTGTCAACCATGTCACGAACAACGTGTCAGCAGGTAATAACAGAAATAACTTGGATTTTCGCATCAACTCGAGAACAGGTATTTCTTTTAACAGGTTTATCCAGATTTACATTTTGGCACTTGAGCAATGCTGACCTTGTCTGCTGAGAGCTGTTAATCCGCATCGAAAGAAAATAAGTATGATATACTCAGATGTGAGGAACACTTTCTGGCGTTGCGAATGTCATTGGGGATTTCAAAATAGCAATGGTTTGGTAAAACTAGTTTGCTTAGCATATTATCAACACCTAAAGTGTCAGCACATACGTTGGAAAGTAATCCTCGTGAGTGAACAATGATGTCCGCCTGATCGTGTGGCATGGCAATTAGGGCCCCGCGAAGCTTCTAAATTCGTTCGATTCGAAATAGTTCCCATGATTCGATTCGATTTCAATCGCGCCGTTTCGAAAATTTTCGAATCGTCGAGATGTTTTCAAAATCCTACAAATTATCTCCTGTTGAACACTTCTTCTATCATCAGGTTTCCTGTACAGGAAACCTGATCATAGAAGAAGAGTTCAAGTAGGTTCCGCTTCCGAAATTACACTGATTCCGTTCTGGAATATTCCGCTTCTTTGCTTGACTTACACGACTCGCCTTTACACACAATACTAGAGTGGAGACTGACAGTATTACGGTTGTACAGTTAAAACTAGAAGTCCTGCCATGAACTGTGCGCTTATCTAAGCGTAATTGAGCGTTGGAATTGCGCGCAATTGCCATATCGAATGGCATCCAAAGAACGGCAGGTTCTCCTGGTTATTCATAGCAAGCACAGGCAATGTTTCTGCCAATGGACCTCCGGGTTACCCTCCGGATTGTCAGCTTCCTTGGGTGATGGTATTAACTGCGACAATACCGAGTCGGTAGGGGCGGAGATACACTCTAATCTAGACAATGTTGTTGTTTCTGATGCCTCCATCAAAAGGAGTGATCAAATTCGCTCTTTAGACCATTTGAACCCCGGGGTGAAGTTGGATAACCAGAGGGTATCAATAAACCCATCAGCTCTGTTCTCTCGATTGATAGCTATTGCCCAGAGGGAACGCGACGTGGCACAGTTCTTCGAGTACGAACTGACTGTGATGCCAATAGCCCTCTTCAAAGACTTCTTTCTCAGAAAAGTAAACAAGGCAGACCTAGCAGCTGCAATAACAGATCGAGTAACACTTTCGAATCTGCCATCTGATTCCGTGTACATGCTTGACGGAGGGGCTCTCCTCCATAGAGTCAAATGGAACGCGAAGGCGACCTACTCGGAAGTAGCCCATCAGTATGTTGGATATGTGGCCAACAAATATGGGCAGAATTGCTGTGTCGTCTTCGATGGTTATGGACAGCGACCAAACACGAAGAGTCATGAGCATAGAAGGAGAGCTGTCAACGTGTGTGCCGATATCCGTTTGACAGACACCACGACTGCACACAAGAACCAGGAACGGTCTCTTGTCGAATGAGAATAACAGAATGCAGTTCATAAGATTTCTGTCCACATTACTGAGAGCGGGTGGACATACTGTTAACTGCAGTTCGGGCGATGCTGATACCCTAATTGTTGAAAGTGCCATCAAACTTTCATCTCAAGGGAATTCAGTTGTCATTGCCGCAGATGATACTGATGTACTAGTGCTATCCGTTCACCATTGGAATCATACTTCGGCTGATGTTTATTTCCAATCAGAAGCACGGAAGTCACATAGGGGTGGGGAGGCATGGAAGATCGCAGATATAATAGTGAGGATCGGAGAAACAACTAGCCGACACCTCCTGTTCATACATGCATGGAGTGGGTGTGATGTTACTTCGGCAACGTTTGGCCATGGGAAAACACAGCTTCCCAAGAGGTTAGAAATGTCAATGGAGATTCAGAAGATATCAGCAACAATGCACGACAGCGCCGTATCTTAAGCAGGAATTGGAAGAATCGGCGCTGAACTGTTTGTAATGCTGTTCTCTGGCAAGTAGGCAGACATATTGAATGGCTTGAGATACTCAAGATACTTCATGACAATGGTCACTTCCAGCAAAACAGGAATCGAACCTCAGAAACAACCTTCAACTGAACGCGCGGCATACTTTCACAGCCTGCGAGTCCACCTACAAACGGTGGAATGGAAGCAATTGGATATTGATATCCTAGATCCTCAGAAATGGGGCTCGGAAATTCTAGAAAATGAGTTGATACCCGTGATGACTGACCTGGATGCAGCGCATGAGGCTCTCCTGAAATTTATACGTTGCAAATGCAAAATGACCTCCAAACACCCCTGCGAAACGAATATATGCTCTTGTAGAAAGAACGCAATCAAATGTGTCTTTGCTTGTGGAGACTGTCGAGGGGAGAAGTGCCTGAACTCCGAGCCGGTTGAGATTGGAGACGAAACTGGCGACAGCAGAGTGTCTTGGGGAACACCGGCATGATTTCGGTCAGATCTCATCATCTTTAATCATTGCGAAGAAAGTTGATCGATATCATTCTTCGCCATCTCGGGAGTTATGAAAAACATCGGCAGCAGAATTATAGCTCGTTTTTACTGTTCTATTCAGACTCAACTTCGTATGGGTGTAAAAATTGAAGAAAATGTTATTTCGGGGCCATTTCCCTAACAATTGTGAATTTTTTCATTCATTTTTCCGTTTTATAGGATTGGCATTCGTGCTTAAAGTACGAATGACGCACAAAACGTCTCCAGATCTCACACAAAATATCAAGACTATTGAGAAATTGATGCCACTAAAGATTTTTTTTCTTCTACGAAACCCCTCCTTGCGGCCATCTTGCATGAAAAATTTTCCCCAAAGCGGATTTTTGCGAATTTTGGATATGTTGTTCCCAGATATATTCCGCGTCGAATGACATTAAAATCAGCTTATCCCCATTTTTTTCCGGGTCAAACCATATTGCGCCTGGACTAATACTGTCAACCTTTCTTTCAGATCGGAAAATAATGGTAAGAGTAAATCACTAAACCCCAGACGAAGTAGATCTTGAGGCCGGAACTCCCAGAGCTCCGACCTCACCCCCTGCTATTCGTCATCTTTGTAAATGACATAGTGTCAGTGGGAAAACAATCACTTTGAAATCTCCCAATTTTCCGACGGCAATGTCCTCTAGACTTCAAGCCTTTACGTCGGAATTGTAAAAAAAAAACACTTTCAATACTTCAAGACGAACTAAATGACCTAGAAGCAAGGTGTATGAAATGTAAAGCTAACTTTTTAGGTATTACTCTCAAGGGGGTGGGGGGGGGGGCGTAACAAAAGCTTCCTCCTGTAGCTCAACACATCATTACCAGCAGCCTCTGAAAAACAGTCATTGAAAAACTACACCGCGTTCAAAACTCCGCGCTCAGCGTCGCCCTCAACGTAACGCATGGGACTCCCATAGCCCAACTCCATGAAGCAGTGAATATCGAAACTTTCGAAACGGGCCCAAATACCATCGCGGAAAAACTCAAGAGAGTCATCTAATCGAAGAGCTCACAGTCCATGGCGCAAATTAAAGGGAAATAAAATAAGGAATGCCCCACCTTCAGTAAAAGCAGTGAAGGAAAAGTTCAGCAATAAACTATCATAGTGGCTGGTAATAGTTGCCGGGTTGCTGACCTTCGTCTCCAAACTAACTAACTAATTATCTTGAATAAAAAATAAAAACAATGACTGAAAAATTCCCGCAATATAAATATCATAGTGGCCGGTATCAGTTTTCTGGGTTGCTGGCTTTCTTCGCCAAACTAACTACCATAAATAAAAGCAGTGACCGAAATGTCCAGCAATAAATTATCGCAGTGACCGGTATTAGATTGCTGGGTTGCTTACTTTTCCACCCAACTAACCAAGTATCCGTCCTGAAAAATAGAATTTTCTGTTGTTTCCCTCTCACCATACTGACAGAAGAGAGAGAGATAATTGGTGGTTATCCTACAGATATGTACTAATACCTTTACAACGCAACTTTACCATACAATGGTATGTTTGAGCTGGAGATACTATTAAATTTTTACAACTGCATTTTCAAGAATTGTATTTTCTACTATTAATATTACTGAATAAATAAATCAGTAGTATTTTAAAAGATAGGGCAATTTGCCAACTGGCAAATTGCCAGATCTTTGAAAATGCTAATGGTTCATTTCAACCAATTTAAAGTCATAACTAGAAAATACAATTCTAGAAAATACAATTGTAAAAGTTCTATAGTACTGCCCCCTCGTCGCGATTTGGCGCCAGGGTAAATGAAGGAGGACGTCGTTTTCAATTCTAAAATTTCTAACGGCAGAATTTTCTCTAATCGGTATGCAATTCCACTGTTCGTAATGCGGGGGCTGAATGAAACCTGGTACAGATTTGTGTTACATAATGGAATACGATGACTTAGATTTGATCGATGATTATGTCGTTGGATAGTTGAAGGGGTAATGGGTATCACATTGTTAGAAATCTATGCGGGTGTTAACCCTTTGAATCCGAAAGTCCATTTTTCCGATTCAGGATCGTGATGTAACCTGACTTCATTAACCCTTTACCCAACGCAGACGATTTCAAAATTTATTATTTTAAATAGCATGTTTTAATTTAAAAAAATTTTTTTTAACAAAACCATATCATGTGACCCCTCTTTGGAACGAGCTCAACGAGCTCGTTCCAAAGAGGGGTCACATGATATGGTTTTGTTGCAATTTTTCGAAAATTACTATTTTTTCAGCTGCTGAATTTGCATATTACGCGGGCGGATGCGGGCGATTCGTTGGGTACAGGGTTAAGTAGATAGTTGGAATTTGTGTGGTAGAGCAATCAAGATTTTCAATGTGCACCCTCAAGGCTCCACAAAGTAACGAATATAGACTCTTCCAATTGATGACACTGAGCTGAGGCGAAATATACCACCAGTATTCAACGGGTTAAGTGCTGATACATCTTGAAAACCTGAATAAGCTTATGTCCCTGCAATCTTTCTTGTAGAGGGTTTCAGCAGGTTTCAGCGTAAAGTGGTGATTTGCTGGCCTGGTGGTGGCGCCAGCAACTACCTTTGCTGAAGCTAATTGAATTTCTTCAGGCCCGCGCCTTTATTTATCGGACAATTATCCCAAACACGGTCGGCGTGTTCTAGAAGGGGACTAATGAATGTGAAAAACACTTTTTCCAAGACCTTCGGATCAAGAGTGAATGTATGCAGTCTTAGCATGTCTAAGCGAGGCCATGCTTTGGAGGAGATGTGTTCAATATGGTCATTCCATGTGCAGGTACCATTGAAGATTACTCCCAGGTTTTTGTGATGATTAACTTTCGAGATCTGGATTACCCCTAACAATAAGGGTGGTGTGCCGATTGGTTGATTTTACGTGATATGAGCGTAGTTTCTGTTTTTTGAAACCTCAACCAACCCTTTTAGTCCCATGTTAAATTGTCGCCAAATCACGGTTCATTAAGGTCGAAGTCTGCCGAGGGTTTTCCACTATAAAATATAGATATGTGTCGTCTGCAAAAAGAAAGGCGTACACTATTAAGTACGCTTTCGGTGATATCTTTACCCAAGAGAAACAATAAAGGACGAAGGGTCGATCCTTGGGGAACCCCAGTTCCCCAAGGGTAGATCCTTCGTCCCTTATTGTTTCTCCAGGTGACTCAGCTTATTACGACTGAGTCACCTGGAGCAAAAGCTGACTGGAATTCGGTTAAAATAGTATGATCAATTAAATATTTCCAAAGTTGTTTGAAAATGCATTTTTCAAATATTTTGCCAGTCAACTAATCATTGAGATTAGACGGTAGATGAAAACTACGTTTGGCGACCTTTTTTCAAGATAGGTGTCACCATGATCTTTTTCCAGTTAGAAGGAAAAAATGAATTATTCTGCAAAATATTGAATAGGGTCTTAAGTGGTTCGCTCAGGAAACACCTACACCCGTTAAGGAGACGCGGGCTTATAAGATCCGGACCTGATGCCTTGAATACTTTAAAAGGCTTGATCTCTTCGTAAATACCACGGATATGGAGCATTAAGATCATCAACTGTATTTATTTATTGATGTTTAAGGCCACATATTTCTGCACAATGGCTAATCATGACCACGACAGTTTTACGGGTGAAGGAAGCCGGCGTACTCGGAGAGAATCACCGAGTAACGGCGAGCAACTGTCAGCTCTCCAACATACTAACTAACTCCACACATGCAGGGTTAGCATTGGTTGAAGACAGGTGCACCATCGACGTGCAGTACGCCTTAGTACACAACGCCACCGTACCCCCACCTGGGCAATGGGAGTGAAGTGTCTTGGCTAAGGACACAACACGGTAGCCGCAGGCGGGATTCAAACCGAGGACCTCTCGGCTTGCAGCCTGCACCAATCATCAACTGTAGAGATGGAACAAAATACTCAGTAAACACTTCAACTTTTTCTGCATTAATGGAGTACATATTGTTCAAATGGTAATGAAACATCCTGAAACATTGTTACCAAGGAATGTTTTTTGGGTTTTCACCAGTGGAACGAGGGGGGGGGGGGGGGGGGGCAAAGCTTCTCACTGTGGACCGAATTTCAAATATATACGCCTAATACCCGAGACGATTTCATTCTGTTTTTATCTATAATTCGCTCAGGCATGTGGTAGGCCTGACGCTTAGCTACACGTTATAACCGTTGAGCAGCAGTTGAAGGCCACACTATTAGTGTGCAGTAGGCCTTAGTACACCGCTCTACTGTGCCCCGCGTAGGCAATCGGGATTAAGGGCCTTATTAAGGGCCTTGCTCGAGGACACAGTGGATATGGTTCGTGCCATAAAGAATTAATAGATAATACAAACAACCAAACTTATCTGACTGATCGTTTACCTTAAATTTCTTCTGAAACTTCGCGAGCTGTTTCTTCGATAATTTTCAATAAAACTAACTCAACGATCAAAAGGTTTATATTTTAACCTTTAATTTCCCCAGTAATAAAATTGTTTCATTTTGCCTTGATGTAAAGTGATTTTTAACCCTTTAACCACGCACAGGATATCAAAATTTATTATTTTAATTATTGTTTTTTTTTTAATTTTTCAAACAAATTTCAACAAACCCATGTCATTTGACCCCTCAATGGGACGAGCTCGAGGAGCTCGTTCCAATGAGGGGGTCACATGATATAGTTTTGGTGACATTTTTTAAATTCTTTTTTTCAGCTGCTTAATTTGTAACTCACGCGAGTGGATGCTGGGATTCGTTAGATAAAAGGGTTAAGTCAGATAATATGCTCGGCCCAGAGTATTATCTGGCCCCAAATCCTGGGCTTCTTTTAAAAAGTCTAAAGCTACTTTATATATCGTAATTATTTTTGTCAGTTTTTATTTCTATTTTTGTTAATCAGTTGCCTTTGTCCTTATCTTTGGATTTAAGGGGGCGCGGTGGCTTTGCGGTAACCAGTTCTCGTCAGATCACCGAAGTTGAGCAACGTCGAGCCCGGTTAATCATTGGATGGGTGAGCGTCTGAGCGATCAATTCGGACTCCCGCGTTGTGTCCTTGGGTAAGGCACTTAACCCCGATTGTCCACATGGGGGCACGATGACGCCGTGTACTAAGGCGTACTGCACGTAGATGGTACGCATGTCTTCAACCAATCTAACCCTGCCTGTGCAGCAGTGCTGAGTTACGATGTTGGGGAGCTGACAGCTGCTCGTCGTTGCTCGGTGGGTCTCTCTGGGCACTCCGGCTTCCTCCACCCGTAAAACTGTCACGGCCATGATTAGCCATTGTGCATAAGTATATGACCTTATACACCAATAAATAAATAATAATCTTTGGATTTGTGTAATTGTTTGCCGTAGGCCTACCTCGTGTATCACAAAATTGTTTGAGAGTAATAAGGTGGAACAGTGCAATGTATTATCCTTTACATAATTATGCATCTCTTCCGAGATACACAGAGGCGGACTGGGCTATGAAAAGTTACCGGAAAATGCACAAAGTGGGGCCCAGACCCTGAGAAAATTTTTACTTTTCGAACTGAACGAACGCGGCTTCCTTGCAACTGAGTGACCAATGACAGTCCACATATAGGACATTTCGATGGCATTTTTATATCATTTCCATCGATCATTCGTAAAAAAAATGGTTCTACCGAGAGGGAGGACCCACTGAGAAGACCATAGTTCGGCCCAGTCAGAGAAAATTTTGATTTTTGAAATTGAAGGAAATTGAAACCTGTTTCCTTTCATCTGAGCGGACTAGACTGCTGGTATATCGAAATGTCCTCTATGTTGACTGCCAATGGTAGTCTACCTGGAGAACACTTCGATATACCGGCAGTCTATGCATAATAATAATAATAATAATAATAACACTTTGGCCAGCCGTTGATTTGTCGCGGTTCTCGGACGAGAAGGCCATGGTTACCCCTGAACTCCCAACTGCCTCCCTATTCCGACGCTTCTCCTCTCCTCCCAACACTCGGAGACGAACTGCTTGATGACATCCCTTGCCCCATTCTTCCCAATCTCACCGATTAGCATATTAACCCTCTCCTTTGAGTCTCCCCCTAACCACATGTCTTTCATTCTCCCATACCACTTCCCCATTCACTTCCCAGTGAATCTCATTCTTTTAGACTGATCCTTTGGGCATTCTAGAAGAAAGAGTTCCAGGGTCTCCACCACGCCCAAGTTACACATCTGGCACCCCTTTTCACTGTTTTTCCCAATTTTTCCCCTCAGTTCCAGGGACCGCGACCTCAGCTTGAACAACAGTGACCCCCCAAAGGTGCCATCAAGGTACTCTTCAAAACCAGGCCTCTCTTTATCACGCAGGCCACCCAAAGATCTCTTTGATTTGACCCCCTCTCGCCAATTACGGTTACAATCAAATCCATTTCGTCTTTTGGTCATTTTCACGAAATTTCACGCACCAACTTCTGTTGGTCTGCATCACTTTTGGGGGTCCAAGGAGGAACCTAATAGGGGACCCACCGGATATTTTCCCGGTAGACCATACGGCTTGTCCGCCTCTGGGGATAGATTAGTCATTTAAACAACGATGGCAAAAAAGGTCTAGTTATTTAACCCTTTACCAAACGAATCGCCTGCATCCGCCCGCGTAATATGCAAATTCAGCATGTGAAAAAATATTATTTTTAAAACAATTTCAACAAAAACATATCATGTGACCCCTCGTTGGAACGAGCTCGTCGAGCTCGTTCCAACGAGGGGTCACATGATATGGTTTTGTTGATAATTTATGAAAAATTTAAAAAAATGATATTTAAAATAATAAATTTTGATATCATCTGCGTTGGGTAAAGAGTTAAAGGTAACGTCTTGTTTTTTCCCGATCATTATTTTTTTAACATGAGCTTATCATGGATGTTTGCCGACTTATACTGACGCGAAATCACAACAGACAACAATTTGTCTTTCTTAGCGCAATCTTAAATGAGAGATTCTTCAAGTGGTGTCTGTTATTACTGTCGATTCGATCATAGAGGAAACAAGTTTATTTTATCTTAGCATTGCAATCTTCACCGCTCCATAAGTGAAATTCTTAGGAAATGAAATCTGCAAACCAATCCATCACAGACACAGTGCCCGATAAACCAATAACCTCGTCCTAATAAGAATCATTATCGTTCCAAATAGAAAGATCAGTTTACAAAGTAAAATTGATTTAACCTTCTTCTAAAAAATACGCAGCCTTTTGGGGTAAATACCGTAAGTTAGAGAATGCATTGCCACTAAAATACTTGCACAGCGGAGTTTTCAGTCAGTGGAACTCCGCGCATAAGACAAGTCGGTCCCTTGGATGAAGCTTTGTCCGTGCTTTGTATGTGAATAATCTAAGAAAGGGGTAAATTTGCTGTTAATTGCAATCCAACTCAGTGACCATTAGTGCTCTGTTTATAACCCAGGGATTCAGTTTCTGATACTTAAGAGGTGCTTTTAAGCTTCCCAATCAGAGGACCGGTGGCAGAAACTTTTCTCATGTTTTACTGTACACTCAGTCAGGAAGTCAGTTTGCTGAAACTTTGTGTTTTTTATGTATTTCACCTGAAAGTCAACTGACCGAAATTTTCCTTGTACATTTTTAAAGGCAAATGGGTTGTTGCATTATGGGAAGTTCATTCCATAAGTTATTTATAGTTATTTATTGGTGTTTAAGGTCACATACTTATGCATAGTAGCTAATTGTGACCGTGACAGTTTTAAAGGTCGAGGAAGCCGGAGTACCAGGAGAGAACCACCGAGCATCGACGAGCAACTGTCAGCTCATCAACATTCTAACTCTTACAGCGGTTGAAGACATGTGCACCATCGACGTGCTGCACGCCTTAGCACACGACGTCATCATGCCCCCTAGTAGGCAACCAGGACAAAGTGTCTTGCCCAAGGACACAACGCGGGTCGTCTCGGACGGAGATCGAACTCGGGACCTCTAACATAGAAGTCCAACAATCTACCACTGAGCCACCGCGCACCCTATCCCATAAGTGTTTTGTTGATAATACTCCGTCTGTAAAATGAAATTCACTCATTGGCGCCTTCTTTCTTTATCCCTTTAAACCCTAAAGGCCACGTTTGCTGTCCAGGAACAGATAATCATAGTTTCTCCAAGTGGGATGATTGCTCAGTGCATGTGGTGGGTAAACAATTAATATTTTCTACGTGCAGCCCTAAGGCTGCACGTTGAAAATATTAATTCGTCTACCTCAGGTAATGAATATGTACTCTTTTAATTGTTGTCATTGAACTGACCGGGAAGACATCATTGGGAATCAAGGGGTTAAGGTAGATACAACTCTCCATGATATTGTTCTTTTATACAGGGAGATGAAATTATGAGCGCTTCAAACAGTATTATTCTCAATTTTGTCTCGTAAATTATATTCACAGAGGAGAATCACTCGAATCAAATTAAAGTGAAATCTCAAACAATTAGAACGCTGAAAGGATTCAATAAACCATTTTAGCTGTTTTTAAGAAATCATTATAATGATTAATAACTTAATAACTTTTTAAATTAACTTAATAAAATAATAACTTATTAATTATTATAATCCTTTATTAATACGTTATAATGTTTTAGCTATTCGTTATAACGACTTATTAATTCGTTTTACCAATTAAGGGCGTCAATATTGTGAATTGAAAAATATACACCGTTGCAACTCTAGGGCTCCGTAATAATAATTAATACGTAAACATGCACATAATAAAAAAATGTTCAAGCTGTGCGTAATTCTAACTGAGTTATCTCCTCTTGATCTTGGATTTTCACAGCATTGTGCATTAACTCTTTTGTGTTCATCTTCTCCAACAATCATGAATTGATTTTAACCCTCTGAACCCTAGCGGCCGTTTTCCCGGTCAGCAGCATGATATGTTATAACGTCATTAAATAGGATGGCTGTTCAGTAAATGTGTTGGGTGAACCAATCAATATTTTCAACGTGCAGCCCCGAGGCTGCAGGTTGAAAATATTGATTGGTCTACCCCAAATAATGAATATGGACTCTTCTAATTGCTGCCATTGAACTGGCATGGAAGATACCACTAGAGTTCAAAGGGTTAATGAAAGTTTTTTATACATCATGGAAATGTATGTACATTTTTTAACAATTTTGAACATGTGACAATTTTGAGCAAGTTATCTCATCTGGAACTCAGAATTAATATAGATTTCTTCATGACATTCTTAGGGGCACAACTCCTCTTATGATTGTGACATCGATGAAAATTCTCAAGCTTGACTACCGTCAACAAAACATGTGAATATTCCAAAGTGTTCAAACCGCGATAATTTGGAAAAAAGTTATCTTCTCTTGAACTCTCATTTAACATAGATTTCTGTGTCAAACTTTTGTGCACACACCTCATCCTGATACATGATCCCATTTTGACTACAATTCTCTGTCATGACCACTAGCAAGTGTACCCGTGCTTATTTCAATTTATTAAGTGTTGTTTATTCTAACCAAGTTGTATCGATATTGATGAAGTTCTTTATGTATGACTTCTAAAAAGCCTATTCAAGATTACATCACCTGAGAAAACCGCAGTTTACACACAGTCGTAAATCTCTTGAGCAAATGTGCTTTTATTTTGCCCATTCTTGAATATAGTAGCCAAGTTTGGTTACTGGCGAGCTTGGAGGCTTCTGTGAGCTGCATCCGTATAACAAACGCGAGTATTGTTCATGCTCACGTTGTTATACGGAGACAGTTCACATAAGCTTGCTGCCGAAACCACTTCTTTGGTTATATTTTCTACTCACTACATGTATCTGAAATACTGATGTATCAATTAATAAAGAAATAAAATAATGTTTAAACTAAATTAAGGCTCCCCGGTACACCCTGAATTGATTAGACGATTAGTCGTAAACTCTAGAAGAAATATACATTGATTTTTCCCATTCACGAATATAGTAGCCAAGGATGGTCTTAGTCTCCCCAGTAACTCCTGAAGAGATTGGACTATGTTCATCGTGACCCGGCTCGAATATTGACCCGCCTTACAAAATCTGTGTCTTATGAGCGTCGTGTCCTTGTAACAGTCTCTCTCGAGAGAAGACTTCTTAAATCCGCTTTTTTCCAAACTCTGTACAGAATGAGAACTCTTCAGGATAAACTGTCATCAAATTTCCAAGACGCAACTTCGTACAATTTGTGAGGCGCTGATAACTTCGTGCAGCATTACCTGTGAAATGGGCTGTGGAAACATTCGTTTTTTTCACCCTGTATTAGTGTCAAGAATAATTTCTCGGACCTTGATAAAAAAAAATGCCATTCAGTCCATTTGCGCATCTGATTTCTCGAAGGCTCATCAAACTACCAACATATTTCAATACTGGAAAACCAAATAACGATGTCCTGCATTGTAAATATAAGTGAGACAAAAATGCGAACCATATCACTTATTTTTCTCGTTGCTCATATGGAGGTGGCACTAAAGACGTTAACCACTTTTTCTTTTCATGTTCGCATTCACGCTCTCATGCCGCCAGTCCAATTCTGTATGGAATCACGTCGCTGTTATGGACTGTTTGTTTTCTCAATTTTTGTGGAGTTTGCGCGCAGGTTACCATTGATTTAATGTGCTGCCTCTTTGCTCACAAGAAATATAGGTAATATATTCTTTTAGGTATAGGTATTTCAATCAATAAGAATTTTAATTCACTTTGAAAACATCAAGATATAAACACAATTAATGTGTCGTAATCATAAAACTACAGCAGTGGGGAGTCTTCATTCAGAACTTTTTATAAAATGAACATTAACCCTTTACCCAACGTAACGGTCAAAACCGGCCAGCGCTATTCTCAAAAATCGCCAAATCATTTTCATTATTTTTTTCATTTTTTTGTCTCAAAAATATACGTTACGACACCTCATTGGAACGAGCTCAACGAGCTCGTTCCAATGAGGGGTCATAAACTATTTTGTGAGACAAAAAATGAAAAAATTTAGTTATTCAAGAATTTTTTTTTACAAGTATCGTCTTCTTTTCATGTTAGGTAAAGGGTTAATAGTATTGGTAAATCATTAAAATTTCGGTGAAATCGAGTTTTTATTGAGAAATATTTCTTGCGTTGCCTCACAGAAAATGAATCTTTATGGTAGTTTTTAGATTCAATAGAATATTCCCGACAATCAAATCTAAATATAGGTGATGGACAATTCAAGGGCAAGACTGGTTCCAGGCCACAACAGCGTCGAATCCCTTACTGAATTTGACAGGTGGTTTGGGAGCTTGGTTAACCTTATAACAATATGAGGCTCACCATGTTTTAACCCTTTACCTAAGATAACGGCCAAAACCGGCCAGCGCTATTCTCAAAAATCGCCAATTAATTTTCATTATTTTTTTCATTTTTTGTCTAAAAAACATAGGTTATGACCCCTCGTTGGAACGAGCTCGACTTATGACCATTCGTTGGAACGAGCTCGTCGAGCTCGTTCCAACGAGGGGTCATAATCTATGTTTTTGAGACAAAAAAATGAAAAAAATTAGTTATTCAAGAATTATTTTTGCAAGTGTCGTCTGCTTTTCAGGTTAGGTAAAGGGTTAAACTTTGGAAAAAGATAAGATCTCAAGAGAAGAGTAGCTTTTATTGTGTGACGTGAGCAACCCAAGCAAAGCAATGAAGTTTTTTTTCTCTGTGGCATGATACAGAGAGGTTCAATCACTACGGATCGCGATGTTGCATTTGTGAACACCAGTTTAAGTCTCCTGCGTTGTTGTGTCGCTTTGGAATGTGTGAGTTGCTGACGGCGTCATTGCAGTGATCACTTCATGGATCAAACAAAGCGACGCAGAAGGTCATTCCATTTTTATATCCTTCTCAATTTCCGACAAAACCACTTGGCATACATTTTGAAAAGGATTTTCGCATCGAGTGGCGTGTCGAGATGTAGTTTTCATACACCTAATGTTTATGATTTGAATTTTCGTTGTCAGGTATCTGTCATCTATTTTTGTTTCTTCCCATTATTTTTGACTCCAGTCATAAACTGACTATTTTAATGTGTTGTTGTCATATACGTATTATGTGATAAAAGGATATATATGTATGGGGATTGGAGTGTCTCCAACCGGTAAGCACCTGTACTCTAATCTCCTTTGCAGTTTTGTTAGCAAATACAATGTTCAAACCACATGATGCTTGGCAAGTGGGCATGCGCACGCTTCCAGGCTTTTAGGCCCCGATAATTTTAACCAAGTTATCAGGTGTTCCTACGAAATAGTTGTTTGTGCAACGTCTTCTATATTTACGAACCTCTTTCGCCGAAACTTCGTGTGTGTGTATGTGTTTGAGGTTAAAAAATCGCACTGGCACAGACATTTCCTACTGAAACGTTTTTTCTTTTAATTTGCCGCCGAAAAATTGTTTTCATTTACTGAACCCTGATTGGTTTCAAACATGACAAAAAAGTACATAAAATTGATTTAAACTAAGTGATGAGCTTAGGAACTGGGTAAACTGACTGGCAAAAATTGATGTTATTCATTGATGGGCTCTAATTTAGTCCTTACAAGGATGTTACGCAAGCTTTTGTTTTTCTTATAGGCGATGACAGGTCGAAGATTCAAAGGTTCATTTAATTTAGCATTGGTAAAATTGAATTCATCTTTTAACATTTTTGCTATTTCGATATTCATTCTGTTGTACGTTAAAGTGAAAGGAATGACGGACCTCCTTTCGCATTCGCCCTCTGATATGTTCATACCAAATGGCCAGAGGGTTTGAAGCGTATTGATCCAAAAAGCTTCATGTTTTTTTCTAAATTCATCCGTTTCTTCTAATGTGTCTTTAATTGGTGGTTGTTTAATAGGATGGATTTCGAAATCGTCCAAAGAATGGCCAGGAAGGTTAAAATGTTGTGCTACTGGGGCATCAGCATTATGTTTTATATCCTGTGTGTGTCTAGTAGCACGTTCTCGGAAAGGATTTTGACTTTGACCAACATACTGTTTCCGACAGCGCTTACATGTGATAAGGTAAATAATGTTTGGTGAATCACAATGGAGGGGGTTACGGATCTGATAATGATTTTTCGTTTGTACGGAGTACAATTCCTCTTTCTGATCAGGCATAAAAGTATGCAATCTACATCGAGGCGTTTGGCAATTAAATACCGCGCCACTACCATTCTACAACGGTCTGTTGTGTTCAATCTTCAGTGGTTCGAAATCAGTAGTTTCAGTTGGACTTTCAAGCTTTTTCAGAGTTTTAGATTTTAAGGTACGCAAAAAGCGCAGTGAGTATCCTCTCGATCTGAGGGTGCCAAATAGAGTAGAACAAGCCTCATTGAAATTTACCTTATCACTTGAATTGCGGTGGAAACGAATGAGTTGTGATTTGATGATACCTTTAAATGTATGTTGAGGATGAAATGATTTTGTCTGCAACAACTGATGTGAATCAGTTGGTTTAAAATAAACTTTTTAATCTAAATGACCGGACGCCTGAAATTGCTTGCCTTTATACACGGTCACATCGAGAAAATCAACAGAATTTTCACAGATAGTAGCTTTCAATTTAATATTTGGATCGTGATTGTTCAAAATTTCTAAAAATTCATCAAAATCTTTTTTTGAATGTTCCCAAATAATAAAAATGTCATCTAAATACCTGAGATATACGAGATGATGCTTTGCACATTTGCTTAAGGCATTTTCCTCCCATTCTGCTACATAAATGCTTGCAAAATTAGGACTGAATCTTTTGCCCATAGGACAACCCATTATTTGTAGAAAATATTCTCCATTGAATTGAAAGTCATTACCTTTTTAGCTCAGCTCTAAAAGATCCAAAATTTGTTCATCCGGGCGTTTCGCATCCGGATAGTTTTCAAATGCATTTTTTACTGATTTAACACCTTTATCAATATCAATGTTCGTATGCATACTGTCGATATCCAAAGTAGCCAGAATTGCATTTTTCGATATTTTCAATTTCGAAATTTTTGACAGGAAATCCTGTGTATTTTTTAGATAGCTCGGATGTCTATTTGCTATTGGTTTCAGACGATAATCAATTAGTTCCGAGATCGCATAAGATAATCAATTAGTTCCGAGATCGCATAAGATTCCGGATTACAATATGATACAATTAGCCTCCCGGGTGGAGTTACGTCATCCGTCCATGAAGAACGGTCCTTGTGGATCTTTGGTAGGATGTGAAATTGTCTTGTTTGAGCACTGAGCTTAGCTGTTAAATATTTCAATTGTTTTTTGGTAATGTGACCTTCATCGAGGAGAAATTTTAAGATCTTATTGAATTTTTCGACATTACTAGGTCAAATAAGTGAATCTATTTTCTTATAATGTTTAGTATTGCTGAGTTGTCTCATGGCTTTCTTTATATAATTATCCCGAGATAGAACAACTACCGACCCACCTTTGTCGGCTGGTTTAATTACTAATTTCTTATTTTTTCGAAGTTTCGTGAGGGCTCTCCGTTCACCAGCTGTTAAATTGTCTTTATCGGAGAGTATGTTCATGTTGAACACCTCTTGGATGATTTGTTTGCTAGCCTCAATAATTGCGGGATCTACTTCACTATCTGGAGGTGTCCAACCAGATGATTCTGTAAAAGGAAGTTTCCGACCACTAAAGTTTCTAAAACGGTCTGCTAATTTCATTTGCCTAAGAAAATTAGGTACAAAAGTTAAACCGCGATCTAAAAGAGATTTCTCTTGGGTTGTTAGGTCATTGGTGCCAGACAGGTTAACCACATAAGTCATCGAATGCTATAAATTTTTTCGGAAAAAAGTATTCATAACGGATCGAAATAGTTAATCACCTTCAGTGATAGTTCTATTTGGTCCATATCGTTTCCCGACCAGGACAGATGAAGAATTTGAGAGAAAATGTGCCAATATCGTCAAATCACCATTTCATCTTTTTTCTCTTTCTAAGAGAGACTAGAGTTGTGAATAGACATAGTGTATACAAACTCCTCCCCATACAAAATTTTCATTTGCGTGCATATGGTTCAGGTTTAGAAGACGGTGAAAGCGGAAGCAATAGAATTGTGCATATCATGAATATGTATATATGCTTTTAGCACCATGAGATGGTGTAATGAAGTCGAGACCTCGTCTCTGGGCATATATCGACTAGTCTGTTAGGATGAGTCGATATATGACCCATAGGTGAGGTCGAGGCTTCAATATACATCTCGGAAACCTATTGGCGTAATAACCAATTTATCTTAGAATTTTATCTCCTTTCTTGACGTGTGCTTACAATGAACGGATTGTGTACACTTTTTAACGTCGTCTGTTTTGACCATCATTCGGCGTCTTTGAATTGATATTATTATGAATGAAAGCCACGACGTATTCCCATTGCGTTCTTGTGCGGTGTATGACGTAATCCACAGTCATTGTTCGGCTTATACAATAACTTCTGAAGTTTAAAGTAGTGTCTCAGATGTGTGTTTCTTTGTTTCATTTTCCGTGTTTATAAGGAATGATTAGGGGCGCGGTGGCTCAGTGGTAGACTGTTGGACTTCTATGCTAGAGGTGCCGAGTTCGATCCCCGTCCGGGACGACACGCGTTGTGTTCTTGGGCAAGGCACTTTATCTCGGATGCCTACATGGGGGCATGATGACGCCGTGTACTAAGGCGTACTGCACGTCGATGGTGCATATGTCTTCAACCGCTGTAACCCTGCATGAGCGGAGCTTGCACAGTGTTAGAATGTTGAGGAGCTGACAGTTGCTCGTCGTTGCTCGGTGGTTCTCTCCGGGTACTCCGGCTTCCTCCACCCGCAAAACTGTCTCGGCCATGATTAGCCATGTGCATAAGTATGTGACCTGAAACCCTAATAATTAATTAAATAATAAATAAATAAGGAATGATCGTTTGTTTCTGTCTATTTTTTGAGTTATGAACATCAAAAAACAAAGGCCAAACCGTGTAAATGGGCGCCCATTTACACTCTGTTTGGCCTTTGTTTTTTGGGGGTTCATAACTGAAAAAATAGACAGAAACAAGCGACCATTCCTTATAATTAAACCTGGTGGCAATAAATTTAAACACTCTCTACTACGTGGAGTTATAATAAAAACCAGGTCGCATCATGCTTCATATTGAGAACAGAATAAAAAAGGCATAGTTTTTAAAATTCCCTTTGAAATCACGACACATTTCACTGAAAGATGTTCTTGTGTCATTAAAAATTGTATCGACCAATGAATTGTGTAAGTTAAAAGGAACGTCATAGGCCACGCCCACACAGAACTTCAATCTTCATCTTCTTTTCCACTTGACGGGAAGGTGATGTCATTCAAAGCAACGATGGGTTAAATTTAAATCTGATTTTGATCATTTCCTGTGAAACCAAAAACACAGTTGTTAAATGTGGAGTTCGATATAAACCCAGATGACATGAAATTGGCTTAACTTTGTCTCAAAAAGAGTTCATTCAGGTTATTTGGAAATTGGAAAGTTTTGATTGCGCGGGTTTCGTTTGTGGATGCCCTCAACGTCAATGATGTAGCGTTTTGTTCATGTTGACATTGTTATGCACGAGGCTGAAATGTCACGGAAGAGAGTGTTTGACTGATATTTTGTTTCTTTGAAGTGGAACATTCCCTATTGTAAGTAGCCGCGGACGGAACCTTCATTTCGATGTCCACTCACGTACATAATGTGTCTTAGTTCAAATCCAACATAATGCATTCTCTGGATACCAGTTGCACCTAAGCAGTGCGCTGCGTATGTTGTGCTACAATGCCTACATTTTGCATTTCGTGGAATGTCAGGCATAAATTTTGAGAACTGTTTTTCTTTTACACTCTTATCAGTGAACCACATATATTCAGTTCATGGTGAAATTAGAGCATTGTGGAGTGCAAATAGTGGCAATTTTATGTAAATCAGTCCGCTCAATTATATCTTTATGACAGGTTGGTAATTATTATGACCGGTGTAAAAGGAATGGAAGTCCGTAGGAACGTTAGTCCCTCTGGACTATTATTCCGCGGAATTATAGTGCTAGGTCTAACATTTCTAGGAATAGTAGTCCGGCGGACTACTATTCCTAGAAATGTTAGACCTAGGACTATAATTCCGCGGAATAATAGTCCAGAGGGACTAATTTTCCTACGGACTTCCATTCCTGTCACACCGGCCATTGTTTACGTTTAATTTGGGTAAAACGATGAACGTAGACGTTCATCTATTAATTTTAATTGCATATAAAAAATTAAACATGGAATAAAAAGCATGATAAGAATTTCATTGTTTATTTTATTTTATTTTGAAAGTATTTTTAAAATGGTGAGATAAATGTTAATTACTTTTCACTTTGAAACAATATGAGCGTGCAGGGGTTCTTTTCCATTCACACTGTGCAGCATAATTTTAACGACTGGCATTTGGGCGTGGTTTAGGGCGGGCCTAAATGCGTTTTTATCGGTTGATTGTGATATGAACAGAAAAAAAAGAAACAATTTAGCCAATCATTTTGCCTGAAAGTACATGAACAAAAAAAAAGTTTAATTATAACATATTGTAGATCAATATACAAATATCATCGTGACAAAAATGATCTAGTCTAATTCATTTCGAATGTAATTTATTAATCATACTCAATGCCAATTGAGTGGAGGGAAAACGTCCTCTTTCTGAATCGAATGATCACACATCAGTTGCTACTCACAGTACAGATTTGTATTTTGTCTATATGTTTTACTTGTGTTAGGGAAAATATGTTCTTGTAAGATAAAATGTAATATTCTTGTTATACAAGTACCATTTCCTTAGAAGAACGTGAAACGTGGCACTAACAGTGCGTTTCCAGAGTGTTTAATAAAACCGCTGCTGGTAACGTTATGACATCTTCTTCATTTATACAAGCCACACCTCATATTGAGATACCGCGAATGCAAATCTCTCGTCTCGTATGTTATTATAATAGACTGCGGATCTATACAGACAAGCAAGTGTGTAAATAGGGAGGGTGTGTGGGTTGTGATACTCTCCTCCCCAAATAATTGTCACCAGGATTAATGTCTTAGATATCGCTTCGCTCGCCCATGCTAGTAATCAAGTACTTTCTTTCGAGACGAGATTTGACACTCGGACTTATTTCACACACAGTCAGCCAAGTGGGGGATACTCTACCCGATTTTGACTGTTGGGGATCCAGCGTGACTAATTTAGAGTACAGTACGTCCAAATTAAATGAGAAGTTGGGAAGAACAGGCGTCACAAGTACTAAATATCCACAAATTATGACTCCAACAATTTTTAGTTGTTACCAATAATCCCAACCGCCTGATATTCCAACTACATCATCAAGGCATGCCTTCTACGAAGGCATGCCTTAATGATGTAGTTGGAATAGTTCATCGGTCGAGATCTGACCAATCGCTGCAGGGATAAATCAGGTTTACACCGAGCCTTGACAGGGACAAGAATTGGGGTAGCTGTCATCATCCCGACACCCCTGTACACAAAATATGAATGTTCTTACGGTATGTACATTGAAACCAATACAATACAGAAGCAGTCAGTGCGATAATACTGCAAAATAATCCAATCTATGAGTTTCAGTTTAGTTTCAAACTTCTAGCCAATTCAGCATGTCGTCATCTGATGTCTCCGACGTTTTAAAACTCTACCCTAATCGATAGAACGGGTCGAACATAGCTCGTCATACCATGTAATATGACATGCTGTTTACTTTAAAGTCCAGTTCTACACCTTCACCCAATCACGTCCATTAAGTTTCGCTACTACAAAACTGTCTTTTTATTGTGTTCACTAAACCAGGTTCTTATTTAATATTTATTTTCGAAACCCAACTGTGATTTTCGTAGAGGATAACAATCAATTAACAATGAGTCGTTTGAGCAAACTTATTTCTAGACAAAAATATTTTGCTACTATTAATTTGTTACAAGACATTTTGCCAAGTAGACATTTATTTTTTGTGACATTATTTCCATTTCTTGTTGAATATAAGAAACGATTTTGAAGCTCAAGCCTACTGTAGTATACACGCAATTTACGACGAGTTCTGTTCTTAAAGCGGCATCGAGCAACTGTTGAATTGTATTGAGAGCGTGCATTTGCAGTTCGGATAATCTTTGTAGCAGGATGAACTCAGATTTTTAAGCAGGGAATTGCTTCTGAATAGGCTTCTCTCGAAAGACATATGTGGTCACCCCAGGGAGAAAGGGGGCACGTCTGTTTCTCTGCTCGGCCTAGTCGTCAAATTCTGCTCGGCCCAACGCCATGCGGATTTTATGTAGTTTCTTGCACTTCCAGAATTGAAATACGTCCATCAGTTCTTCAGAAGTTGGTGGTGTGTCGATGACGTTGGAAACATCTTCATCAATTGATCGTTCGAGTTCTACCTCTGCTATCATAATAATAATAACACTTTGGCCAGCCGCTGATTTGTCGCGGTTCTCGGACGAGAAGGCCATGGTTACCCCTGTACTCCCAACTGCCTCCCTATTCCCACGCTTCTCCTCTCCTCCCAACACTCGGAGACGAACTGCTTGATAATATCCCTTGTCCCATTCTTCCCAATCTCTCCGATTAGCATATTAACCCTCTCCTTTGAGTCTCCCCCCTAACCACATGTCCTTCATTCTCCCATCCCACTTTCCCATTATACTCCCAGTGAATCTCATTCTTTTAGGCTGATACTTTGGGCATTCTAGAAGAAAGTGTTCCAGGGTCTCCACCATGTCCAAGTTACACATCTGGCACTCCCTTTCACCGTCTTTCCCAATTTTCCCCCTCAGCTCCAGGGATCGCGACCTCAGCTTGAACAACAGTGACCCCCAAAGGTGCCATCAAGGTACTCTTCAAAACCTGGCTTCTCTTTATCACGCAGGCCACCCAAAGACCTCTTTGATTTGACCCCCTCTCGCCAATTACGGTTACAATCCTCCATGACCCTTTCTCTGACGATTTTTTACCCTGGTTTGCCCCAACGTCCAGGTCCAAGATCTCCAATGAGTAGTTCTCTACTAGCTCCCTCACTTGGACCATCCACCCCGTTTTGATATTTGAGTTGAAAATTCTCAGGAACATTGCTTTACACCATCGGCTGTCGGGGAGATTTACCAAATAATTAAGATAACCGAGCTTCAACAGGTCTATCCTGTCCTTGATCCTCATCCACCCAAGCTCACCCCTGATTGCTTCTAGCGCTGCGGCATTACTCGACCCCGTTATCCATCGGCCTGCATCGTTCTGCAGGATTTCCAAGCTCTTTACGGCCGTCTGGTTTAGGGGTACCACTTCCGTTCCGTATGTTATACTTGGCAGCCCCACCATTTCCCAAATGGTTTTTCCCACGAAAACCTTATTGAAACTGTTTCTCCCTATAAGTTTCATTTGGTTAAGGATTCGCTTCCCCTTCAGAATCAATTTATTTGTGTGGTTCCGGTAGATGCCTCTTCCTGTAATGTTTATATTTACCCCCAAATACTCGTAATCACCTGTCTCTCCCACACTCAGAAGTTTGCTGCTCCCTTCCGGAATGCTGAACTCACCCACTCTCCACCTTCGAGTGGGGTCTACTTTGCGGCCCACAGGTATAATTTTGCTCTTGCTTTCATTAAGTTCGAGTCTCCATTTGCTCCCATATTTCTCAACAATTTCCAGCATTTTCGTTAGCCCCTCTTCGCTTTCTGACACTAGAACCATATCGTCTGCAAAAAATAGCCCTGGGATCTTCAAGTCCCCAACTGCTACCCCCTCCTCGCTACGCAGGAGTTCATCTCCTAAACTTTTGATGTACAATGCAAACAGGATCGGCGAAAGGATACACCCCTGTTTTAGGCCTATCTCCATAGGCACACGTTTTGTTGTAATGTTCCCCAGGCTAAGTTCACTCTGTACATCTTTATATAATGCTTTCATAATTCCAACAAACTCGCCTCCTAAGCCCATAGCCTCCAGCTTGCGCCACATACCTTCCCTCCATACTCTATCGTATGCCTTTTTGATATCCAAAAAGGCCATAAACATCTTTTTCTTTTTTGCTTTCGCGGATTCTATCATTTGGGATAGTGTGAAAAGATGGTCAGTAACTCTCCTTCCCTTAAGCCATTCTGGATTTCTCCCAAAAAACCCTTCTCCTCAATCACCTCCTCTAGTCTCCCATACCGGACTTTACAGAAAAGAAAACCTTTCCAATGTTGCTACTGACAGAGATCCCTCGATAGTTATCCAAAACGTCTTTTTCCCCCTTTTTGTGAATAAATGTCACTTTACTTTCTCTCCACTCCTTTGGGACCTCTTGACTTTCTATGGCTAGATTGAATAGGGCAGTTAGGCTTTTCACGAGTTCCTCTCCCCCTTTTTTGATAAACTCGTTAGGAATTTCATCCACTCCTTCCGCTTTTCCATCCCTTAATTTTGATATCACCTTTCGCACCTCCTCCGTTTTAATTTCGCTGCACAAGAAGCTCGATAGGTTTTCCTCGACCTGATTCGGACACTCGGGTGGGCTCCCCATGCCCCATCGCTTATCGTTTACCCTTTCCCAGTGCTTGACTAGTTCTGATGCGACTTAATCTTGCTCGTCTGTAACTCTGCCATCTACTTTAATACTCTGTGGGTTACTTCCTTTGTTACGTTTTTTCACCCATTTCCAAAATACGTTCGAACTCGACCCCCCTCTCGTTCTTATCGTCCTAATAAGACTGTTATTTCGTACTCTCCGATCATCGTCTTTAATCTTATTTACTTTATTTCGTGCTTGGTGGTATTCTTCCTTAGCAACTGTGGCCTCATTGCTTTCCGCCCCCTTAAGTTTTTTACTTCTCCTGTATGCAGCACATTTAGCTTTTCTTCCCTTTATGGCCCTTTTCAGTTCTTCGTTCACTCTGTACCCAAGTTCCCGTGTTGGCACCCTGACCTTTCCTACACTTTCCTTTCCTGCCTCCACCAGGCTCGCAACTATGACGTCGGCCATCTTCTGGACACTGCCCCTCTTGGGTACGGTTGCAAGCTTTGGTTTCAGTTTTTCATTGAACTTCGCCCAGTCAGCATCTTTTTTGAGTTCCTAAATCTCCTTAGAGCTTCCTTTGCTTTTTACTAGAGTTTTGGCCCTGATCGTCACTGTAATCAAGTTGTGATCACTATCCACCTCCATTTTACCCTCATCATCCACTTCTACCCCTATCACCTCCCTCCATAAATTAATATCTGTGAGGATGTAGTCGATTATTGATTTTCTGTCGTTCCTCTCCCAGGCCCATTTCCCCTTACACCTCGCGTCCCTGCTCAGAATCTTCAGACCGAGCTCGTTTGTGAAGTTCAACAGCTTCCTTTCATTCCTGTTGACTTTATTGCCCCCACCCTCTATGCCTTCTTCATCATTACCTATGTGGCCATTAAAGTCACCCATCAGAATTATACCGAGCTCCTTGTTTTGTAATTCGGTGATATTGGACCTCAGTGTTGAGTATATCGAATCATTCCATTCGGGATTGCTTCCCTCCACCGCACAATACACATCCCCAAGGGCAATACTTTTGTTTTTCAGACTGATCCTTACCCATCCAATTTCTTTCGATACCTCAGCCGGGGTGCTGATGTTTTCCAGGTCTGTGATCAGCGATGGTTTTAAATCCTCTTTAATGTATATGCCTACCCCTCCCCCTTTTTTCTGGCCTTCCGTTCGCCCTACACCTATCCATACGTACCCCCTTACTTGGTCTACCCGCTCCTCGTGTCTTACCCACGTTTCGCTTAAGCCCATGACATCAAACTCCTCTGCCTCAATCAATGTAGCAATTTCACTTACTTTCCGGTGGAGACCCTGGATGTTGCTATAACCCACTTTCAGGGTGTCAAGGTTCATTGGCTTCCGCCTACTGGTCCCATTATTATCTAGTCCCTGCATGTTTGTATATCCCACTTTGTGTACCTGTTCTTTCCTTGGGAAGCTATTCCTATTGATTTGGATTTTTGGTCCCTTTTCCTTATCCCCCTTGTCCCATTTTTTACACCTATGGTTCGTGACACAATTTCTGTGATTATTCCCCCCTTCACTGACCCCCCCCCCCTCCCCTCCCTATACCAAAAAAGGCTCCACCACCTGCAACATAATTCTTCCTAAAACCTCTGTACCCCTTGGGCTAAGATGGAGACCATCCCTTCCATATAGGTCATTTCTGCCCCAAAACGATCCCCAATTGTCTACAAAGGGTATCCCAAGTTCCTTACAATACTCCCCCAGTTCCTCGTTGGTCCCAATGATCCGCGAATTACGCTCGCCCCCACCGCCTATTACTGGGAGAAGCCCCGAAACCACTACCTGTGCATTCTTGGCATTCAGTTGAGTTATTAAGTCCTTGTAAGTCTCAATAAGCTGAACTGATTTTCTCTCCCTGATGTTGTTGGTCCCCACGTGTACAACAACCACTGGGTCTGGGCCTGACCCCTTTACTAATCCATCCACTCTGTCCCTTAGGTCCTCCACCCTAGCCCCCGGAAAGCACAAATTGGTCCTATTGACACTGTCGGGCCCACACACCACCCTATCCAACCCCCGCACTGTACTACTCCCTGCAACCACCAACTGCCTCTTCCTGTCCTTTCCTGTCCTCTTTCCCGTCCTACTACCCCTACTATCCCTGTTACCACCTCTGTCCTCACTGGGCCGGCTCGCAATCTTGCACTTCGCCACACTAACCCCCATGCCTACCGCCACCTCCACCTCTTCGGACCCAACCTGCTCCTCAGAATTCTCGAAATTACCTAACACACTGAATCTATTTTGTACACTGCATCCCACCTTCTGCCCACTCCCACTACAAACCACCTTGTCCTCGTTTACCACCTTCCTAACTTTCCCTCTGACTCCTGCCCTGACAGACTCCACATGGTCATCGCTATCTCCCTCACTATCCGATTCTATAAGAATACGCCTTTTCGCCCCCGACTCACACTACTAGCCTGGGAATTTGACACTCTAGCCCCTACTTCTCCTCTACCCTCAACCCGACGCACCTTCCTATTCCCAAACGACCCACTATCCACGTCAAAAGTCCGTTTCCTACTACCCACCACCTTCCATCCCCCATCGAATGCCACCCTAACTGGGGTAACACCAGACTTTCCTGCCCTCCCCAGTTTCCACCTCACCACCTGCACTTCTTCCTCCAACTTTACATATGCCTCTAACAGCTGCATTAGCTCTACGCAGATGGCACACATCCCCAACTCCCCCAGCTCACACCCATCCACATACACCATATGACAGTGCCTACACACATCCGACCGCTGGCCGTCCGTTGGTAACTCACTAGCAGTAGCACCCCCTGTGCTGGCCTCAACCACTCCCCCCACCTAGACACCTATACTAACAGTCTCTGCCCTGCTGGTCTGAGCTTCTCGCGTCACGAAACACTTACCACCCATAGCCAAACTTAGAATGAGAAGCTTGAATGTTAAAAAGCGGTCGAACTCGTAAACAAAACAAACAAAACACCGAAAATGACCCGCGCGAAGATAGGGAACACGCCACTGATATCCGATAAAGAAACTAAACAAAACACTAATATAACTATCTTTTATTAAAAATCACATCTATACAGCCCTAAAACAATATATATATATCTACAGAACACCTGGAAGAAAAATATAGATACTTGAGCTAACTTTTGACAACTGAATCGAAATACTCCCTGTTGGTTTGGATATGGACACAATATATAGTTACTGTTGTAAAAAATGTAAATGTAAAATATTGGAAACTAAACAGAGTATAGCCTCAAGCCGAGATAGACTCGAATAACTTCATTCTTTCCTTCTGAACAACCAAGATCCTTTTTGTAAAGGTCTTTAAGTTAAAACCTACCTGAGATTTATTAGTTTAATATTTCATTTATTTTTGAAGATTTTACTTGATCGTTTGCCTTCTGGACAGCGTTAAATGTTCAGGTCAGGTAAAGTGGAAAGAAGATACAAGTTCAAGTAAAGCAATGTGTATTCAATCAAAATGTATAAAACCTCTCGAGAAACGGTACAAATAACTAGAAAAGGCAAATAAAAGTACAACAAAAGCTAAGCATATAATGCAAGTAAAAGGGCGACCAAACAAGATAATCCTACTTATAATATGTTTCACAATTTATCAGTTCTTGTATAATAATCTGCATTGAGGTGGATGAGATAAATAACATATACATAAATATCTTACCTCCTACAAGTATCTGGGAATTTCATTGGTTCAATGACGTCACATGCAGACTGCATTTAAAACCATATACTGCCTGTCAACATCAATATACGCTGACAGCTATGGGTAATCTCCCCTTTGTTCATTGATTATTCAAAATGGCGGCAGCTTCAAGTTGAAAGATTGAGTGTTGGAAGCCCATATTTGGTCTGAATTGCAGGTTAGGCAACTTAAAAGGCTTCATATTCTGTGGATGTGTGTCATGTTACTTTCGAAATTAAACTGTTTGGTATGCATGAATTTGCCTTGTTACAATTGATGGGAGAGTGCCTGCACTCTCCCATAAATTGTAACAAGGCAAAGACACGTGAACACATTGTGAGAATTCTCTCATTTAATTTTGATCGCTGTTGTTATTAGTTCTGTGCATCGATGCAGCAGTCGGTAAGATATATTCCTTACACAGTTTGTTGGTGGCCTAATATGGTATATATGGTGTCAGTTAATTCCAATATGGAATTAACTGACACCATATATACCATATTAGGCCACCAACAAACTGTGTAACTAATATTACTTTTTTAGACACGTGATGGTAGACAAATATTTTGTACAATAAATATCACAGCAATGATTAACAATCTTCAGACAGGGGTGTTTGGTATAAGTAGAATACCGATTCTGTCAAGGGTTGTAATGTCTACACTGGCCAGGTAAATATATAGCATTGACACGATCCTTGTCATGCAGTCCGTGCTTTCTGGTCCAGTAGTTTTGCCTAGCATTGTTTTGTATTTTTGTTTTGATATTTTATTTTTCAGGTATAGATAATAACTATAAATACAAACGATTGATAACATACTTGAAGACATTTCTCCCATATGCACAACAATGAAAAGCTAATAATTTTCGCTGGCGGTATATCGACAATGCAAGAGAAAAAAACAGACAAAGAAGGCAATGTGAACCTCGAGAGATAGGTAGTTATAAGCAATTAACATTGGACGTTTAATCCGATGTAGACGTGTTGTGTTTCAAAATTCACATATATTGGAATCGAAATGCAGGTTCCTAATTAATTCTTGTCGATAGTAGATGAATGTCACTTAACCATTTGCCTAACGAATCGGCCGCATTGTAATTTGCAAATTATTTTTTCAAAAATTGTTTACAAAACTGTATCATGTAACCCGTCATTGGAACGAGCTCACCGAGCTCGTTCCAATGGGGGTTACGTTGAATAGGATTTATTTTTAAAGATTTTTTGAAACATTTGAAAAAAGCAATAACTAAAGTAATAAATATTGATATCATGTGCGCTGAGTAAAAGGTTAAGGGTGCCACAGAAGTCTAGAAAAACTCTCAGATAACAATACGGGATACGAATTATGAATGCGAGTATGATCCTACGCTGATAGCGCATGCAACCAACCCAATATAAGAAACTGTATCCCAAAACAAGATCGTCCCCAATCGTTAGCCATATCCCAAAACAAGATCGTCCCCAATCGTTAGCCATCCTACAACAATACGCTGATGTAGGATGGCGCTGAGCGTAGAAAAATTGTGTGAGTGGTGACAGCATAGTACATGTTGTTCTTAACTCAGCTGCCATTTTAGAACAGACCTCACTGTAGAACGTTTGTTCAATACCTTCATACTCTTTCAGTTGTTCAATGAACCTTCTGAAAAGGGAGACACGTTCTCATTTTACAGGTATAGATGACTCATGTATAGATGAGAACTCGTATATTTATTTATTGGTGTTTTTAAGGTCACATATTTCTGCACAATGGCTAATCATGACCACGACAGTTGTACGGATGTAGGAAGCCGGAGTACCCGGAGAGAACCACCGAGCAACGGCGAGCAACTGTCAGCTCCCCAACATACTAATTCCACACAAGCAGGGTTAGCATTGGTTGAAAACAGGTGCACCATCGACGTGCAGTACGCCTTAGTACACTGCGTCACTGTGCCCCCACGCGGGCTATGGGGATGAAGTGTCTTGCCCAAGGACACAACGCGGTTGCCGCAGGTGAGATTCGAACCGAGGACCCCTAGGCTTGCAGCCTGCACCTCTACCAACTGAGCCACCGCGCCCCCTTGAGAACTCGTATATAAGTCACTGATATTACATCTGTGCTAATATACATCAAAAGAATAGAGGCTTCTTCTAATGGTAGAGAGAGCCAACATTTTTTCTTTCAATTCAGTACCGCAGTTACCCGTTGTTGAACGCACCTGATATCAACAAAACCTTGTCATGTTACCTACCATATTTTGCTATCTTCTGATACTTTCAAAATTTCAATACTTTTTTTCATTTTTTTGTCTCAAAAACACAGCTTATGATCAATCATTGAAACGAGTCAGTGAGATTGTTCCAATGAGATGAGATAAGCTATGTTTTGAGGGAGAAAACGTTTTAGTTATTTAAGAAAAAGCATAAAAACACACTAAAACGCCTCAAATTTAGATCCGTTGGCTGGTTTCTGTTTTGGGTTGAAGTGAATAGCCAAGGGGTATCACGCTTGTGCTTAATATCCGCTATGTGTTCGCCGAATCGAATGTGGAAGCGTCTCTTGGTTTCTCCCACATATTATTTTCCGCAAGAATGGCATGATACAATTTCTTGTCAAGCAGTTTGTGTGGGTCAGCCCTTTATGTCGCTTGGAGGTGATTGTGCTCTTGTACCAAATGTTTTAGGGAAATTGTTGCATATGAGGCAGTTGTGTTTGTCGCAGGAGGTGCGAGGGGATTGGCTATCGTTTTGCCGCTATTTTGATGGAGGCTGAGCAATTTCGCTCATGTGAGTAAATTAAGGGATTTGTTCCGTCTACGATCCAGTAATGGGGGGGGGGGTGTCTGAAAATATTGCTATCTCGTTTGACTGGCCGCACAGGATGAACCATAGTTGACGGATGTAGCGGTATATGTCCGTACTTTCAGGGTTGTAACTGGTGACAAATGGTATGCAGTCAGTTGCGTTACGTATTGCTGGGCTTGGTATCAGGGTCAGACTTTCTAACTTGGACACTTTTTCGAAGGCGTCTTGCAGTGTTTTGTCTTGATAAGCTCTATTTTTGAAGTTGGATATCATCGCATGCGTGTGATTGATAAAATCTGCCGTTGAGCTGCAGATGCGTCTCTCTCTAAGGAGTTGGCTGTATGGGATGCCTTGGAATTGTTTGGGGTGTGACAGGAATCTGACCGTAAGTATGCGTGAGTATCTGTAGGATTTGTGTATAGATCCGTTGTGATCCTGTTGCCCAGGTTAGAAATCTTGACATCAAGGAAGTTAATTAGGTTGTTGAATATTCTGAAGTAAATTTGCTTGTTGGGTGTGCTGTGTTAAAATGATCGATAAAGTCTCGTGGGGGTTGTTCACCATGTGTCCAAATGATAAATATATAGTTTATGAATCCGAGGTAGGGTTCAGGTTGACGTGCAGAGTCGGCTATCAGCCGGTTCTCTAATTCCCCAATAAAGATATTCGCTAAACTGGGTGCGACTTCGGTACCCATTGCAGTGCCCCTGATTTGTAGGTATTCATTACAATCAAATTGGAAGTTGTTACAGTGGAGTACTAATTTGAGTAGTCCTAAGAGTCCGTTGGGTGATATCGGCCATTTTGGGCGGAGGCGTCTAATACATCGAGCTACGGCTAGTAGTCCTTCTTGGTTGGGTGTATTTGTATAGAGTGACACCACACCCATTGTGCATAGGGTTCAGGCCCACTTGATCTAATTTCTCACCTCCAGCCTACTACTATAATCCGATTATAAGTAATTAAGGTTCTTCCCACATAGTCTAATTTTCATGTCCAGTGGACTGACTGCAACAACTTTCTGGGTGACACTATTTTAATTTTATGGGGGTGTTTTGTTTTTTATGCTTTAAATGTTTAAATAAAACATAATTTGTTTCGTTTTTTATCATATTTTGAGGCCGATTTTAAAGAAAATATAAAAACAACATAAAATTATGATAACATATGTGTTTGTCTAATAAACGTGTTTAATGTTCACTGAGTGGTTTTCACACTAAAGCCATTAGAATTTTAATCAGAGGGTAATATATCAAAGTGAATTGTTTTTCACAAGTGATAGAAGCCACATTTGTTGTTTAAATTTTGGCCTAACAATACCTATATAAGTCATACAGAAATCCCAAAGTCATCACTCTAGTGTAATTTTGTAAGTGTTGTAAGTGTTTATCTTCAACTCTATCTATTTTCTGTCTGCTTTTCTCTGTTAAAACTAAATATACTTTAACTAAATATTTTACCAATAATTTGCTGATAACTTAGACAATAACTGATAACTGAACAGAGTGACATGGCACCTAACTCCACCACTGAACCCACTTCGGGAATGGATTTAATATCGATGATATCTGGATTTCAAAAAGAGATGGCCAGATTGAACGACACTATAGAGGGTTTGCGCTCGGATCTTAGGGCTCAAAAAGAACAGTTCGAGAAAGAAAAAATGGAATTAATAAAAGCTTCGACGGAATCAAAAAAGGAAAATAAGTCGGCATCTGGAAAAAAGGAAAAGGAAGAAATAATTCAGGTTTGGGTTCGTGCCCCTGCAACGGAAACTCTAAAAAAAGGGCAAGGGTGTGGAGTCCAACTCGTTGGGCCCTAAAACGAACACAGTTACGGATATCGCCAGTGTTTCTAAACCAGTTGATACAACTCAGCAGTTTTCGAAAACTAATCCTAGCAAGGGGATGGTGGGCAAAACTAATCCGACACCTGTTTCGCCCTTTATAGCTAATACCGCTGAGATGGGGAGACCTGTGCACGCCATCTCTTTGGAGGTACCACCAAATCAGGGCTCGGAACTCGTTACAACCAGTCAAGACAACTGGTTGCGTTCGCTCATAGAGCAAGAGGCAACTTCTGTTCCCACCTGTGATGTGGTCAATCAGATTACGCCGCGCCCGAAAAGGAAATTGGATACAGACTTCCAGGAAAATGATGAGTTCCTGGAAATAGAAACGGTGGCTAAGAAAACCCAGAAAGCGTCAACATACACCCACAACCCGGGTGTTGTTGTCGTTGAGACCTCGGACACCATGGATGTTACAGTAGTAACAACCAGTGCGGAGATCCACAATGATGGGAAATCGACAGACAGTAACGCAACGGAAACGATACCGGCGACGCCAACATTCATTCAACGGAAAGAGCTCTTTCTAAACAACCTCAAAAGGATAATACGGCAAACACCAGACGAATAAACAACCACATCAACCGCTGCGAAACCCTTGCGTAGTCGTCACAGGGGTTCCCGCAAAGATCAATGAATGGGATATTGATGAAGCCCTGTCGGGATACTCGTGAGGGAGACTAATATCTAAGACTACAGGCAACCAACCCTACGTGGAAAATTAAAGTAAAATGCCCCAATAGAGCCATAAAACTTGACTTCTTAGGTGATTTCAATGCCAAACATCAGGTTTTCGGATGCAGTAAAACGGAGCCCAATGGCGACGCTCTCTTCAATATCATCGAACAATTTGATCTTTTTGTATTAAATAACGACCACGACATTACTCACGTCTGTAACAACACCCTCCACCAATCCGAAATCCTTGACCTAATTATAACCAGTGAATCACTAACTAATCAAATGCAAGACATATTTGTGGGGGACGATGATTTAGGTAGCGACCACCTGCCTGTTCATGCTACATTACACGGTTGCAGCGGACCCGCAAGATACTCCACAATGAGGAGGAGGAATCTATCCAAAATTGACTGGGACCTCTTCAGAAAAAATAATTCAGGTTAAAATAAACAAAAACGACCTAATGAATACCTGCGAGCTCGAGCAAGCATGTACCAATCTCAGTGAAGTCATTAACAACACTCTTGATGAGATTTGTCCCAAACAGACAGTTAAACCGCGGGCCAACAGAATAACTGAAACCGCACTCCAAATAATAAAACAAAAAAGAAAGGCCTTCCGTGCATACAAATCAGAAAAACTTCCAACTAAAAAGGTCGAACTTAAAGCCGTGTATAATCGCCTCCACGACGAAGTTAAAAAAGCAATAGCAAACGACAATCGCGTGAGATGGGAAAAAGCAACGGAAAATCTAAATGGACTCAGGGAGACTAAAAAGTTTTGGGATACTTTTAAAACCCTTACTGGACAAAAACATAAAGACGCTAACAGTAAGGCTCTAAAGATCAGCGATGGAACTATGGCCCTAGATGACAAGGCGAAGGCTAGAGCCTTTGCTGAGCTCCTTAAGAAATATCATCGTCCACATGAGGGCGATAAGTTTGATGACGAGTTCAAAGAAAAAGTAAACAAATTTGTTCAAGCCAACGTTTAACGATGCCAACTTCAGCCAAACGCCCGAGGACGGGGATGGCCATGGACTCACGGAACCGATAAGCCAAGACGAAGTGGCTAACACAATTAAAAAATGTAAGTCTTCTTCTTCCCCAGGAGGGGACGAGGTCTCATACAAAATCCTGAAACAATGTCCCAATACTTTTTTCGGTAGACTCACTAACCTCCTAAACTGCTGTCTCTCTAGTGGATACTTCCCAAAATGTTGGAAAGTAGCTTCAGGAGTCATGATACCCAAACCCGACAAGGATTTGAGCAACCCAGCTAATTACCGCCCAATCAGCCTACTCAGCTGTATTGGAAAAAAATTCGAACGGATTCTCACGACTAGACTCCGCAGCCATCTCGAATCAATCAGCTTTTTCAATAAGAAAAGGGCATACAGAAGCCAAAGAGAGGGAATCGAGCATGTTTATAGACTGGTAGATTATATGAAAACGGCGTTCAGTCAAAATGAAATAGGAACCGCGCTATTACTCGACATAGAAAAAGCGTTTGACTCTGTCTGGCGCATTGGCATGAGATACAAACTAGCTAAAATGGGGCTACCTACCAAAATTCTAAGGATCATATCATCATTTTTATCTGATCGAAAAATCAAAGTGAGGGTCAACCGCGAAGTGTCAGCCGAGTTAAAACTCGAAGCGGGCACTCCACAGGGTTCGATCCTCAGCTCGCTTCTATTTATAATATATGTGAATGACATTGACAAACTAGGAAAGAACCATGTTGAACTATCTCAATTCTCAGACGACAAAGGAATGTGGACGGCCATTAAGTCTGGAAACATAATACAAAACCGCCTGCAGGATACCATCCGCGACCTGCAAGACTGGTGCGCTCTGTGGCGCATCAAGCAAAATGCCACGAAAACACAAAGAATCACATTCTATAAAAAAAACAAAGGAAAAAGCCTGTCCCTAATATTGAGCTTAAGCTTTACGATCATAAACTTGAAGCTAGTAATGAGGCAAAGTTTCTGGGATTCAACCTAGCAGTCTCAATCTAGACAATCACATAAACTCAGTCACTGTCAAAGCCACTAAACGCATCAATTTCCTGAAAATGATTAGAGGTAAAAATTGGGGAGCCAATAAAGAAATTCTCCTCGATCTTTACAAATCATATATACGCCCAGTACTAGAGTATGGGGCCATAATAACAAGTGACCTGAATAAAACCAACATTGAAAAACTACAACGGGTCCAAAATCATGCCTTGCGCGTGGCTCTGCGCAAGCCCACGTGGACATCGATAAAACAACTTCACGAGATAGCAAAAACAGACACTATAGCAATGCGCTTAAAAGATCTTCAAAGCAAACTCTAAATAGACTTCAAGACAGCGAATTAATGATAGAACTCAATGTGCATCGCGTCCTCAATAGGAAAACTAAATAATCTGGGGCATGTCTATCGAAAGGGTTAAAGATTACATCATTGTGATGGGGTGAGCCAGGCATTCTGTGACCTAAATTTAGAACTGGCTGCGGGTGACACGATACGCACGAAAGCTTGCCTCTGTTACCAGTGGGAGTTGCAAACAGCGAGGAAAATCTCCACCTGCTGCCGGGTCTCCCCTCCCTGAGATATAAATCTCGGGGAATAAATGCTGGCTTCCCCATCCACATGTCACTGGTCGTCACGGACGGAACAGTTGTAAATTAAAAACCGAATTGCTCTAACTTCCAGCTCTCTATCTTTTCTACCTCCTCTATCTCATCAGACACACGACCAAACTGAATGACAAACTATGAGGGATTGAAACAATCCTCATGCAAAGATGTGCAGAAAACCTAACAAGACCAAGGCAAGGATTGAAACAATCTTGCCAGCAAACAGCCCTTTTAAGGGCTTTTTTGTGGGTGGTGGAGGGGGGGGGGGTGTTGGAGGTCATTTGGAATTCCCGAAGGATAACCAGATACCTCAAATCACATACGGCATCCTATCTCCCAGAAGGCTTGATGGATGACTCCCGGTTTTTCAAACTAAACTGTTGGAGCTTTCTCCACTCCTTTTTTGTAAACGCTATGGTCATATACCGGGGCCGCTACCAAACCGGCGTTGCTGTTTGGTTTTCTTTTTCCCTTAAAATTGCCATCGCACAACATTATATTCTGGCTCGCCACCATGGTGGGACTCAAACCTCTACCATCGCCAAGCTGGAACCGAATAGAGCCCACTCTCTAATAGTCTTAATGGCGTTGAGGGATTGATCTTTGACAATCTATCACTCCAATGCAAACTGCCGGGAATTCTAACCGCGTGCATACCCCTTCAGACCCCATTTGAGGTAATAGGAAAGCTAGGCCTGTGTGATCCAAGATCCAAGTGAAATAAAATAGGGCTAACCGGGTCGCAAGGGATTTGTAAATCTCACATCGTCCCTGCGCGCCTTCGACGCGCTAAAACCTTTCATTCATCAAAGTCATCGCATTACTATTACTTACTAAAGTCATCACAATGGCAAATGTACTTGTTGTAGTATCATACATTCCAACTTCACGAGGGGGTCGTCTTCTATATGACAATGGCTTTAGTTTCAAAGTTAATAGAGAGAAAAATGTTATTTACTGGAGATGTACAGAGAGAACTTGTAAAAGTACCTTGCAGACTAGTGGGGACATGCTGCTGAAAATTGGAATAATTGATCACAACCACGCATCTCATTCCAACATCACGAGGGGGTCGTCTTCTATATGACAATGGCTTTAGTTTCAAAGTTAATAGAGAGAAAAATGTTATTTACTGGAGATGTACAGAGAGAACTTGTAAAAGTACCTTGCGGACTAGTGGGGACATGCTGCTGAAAATTGGAATAATTGATCACAACCACGCATCTTCACCATTTCTGTATGATATTGACGTATTCAAAGCTAGACTTTTTTAAAGATGTAGAGCAGAGACAACCACAATAACGCGAATCTATGATGATGAACTCTGAGTTATCAGAAAAAACCACGAGTTGTTACCAGGTGGATTTATTGAGCATGTTCCAACTTTTGCATCTATAAAATCAGCCATGTATAGAGAGCGCCAAAAGACGATTCCAAAAATACCAACAAGTAGGATGTCAGTGCAACTTGATGGTGAATGGACACAAACCAATGCCGGGGAACCATTTCAGTTCATTATTCATGGGGACGCTGATAAACTACTGGCATTTGCAACACGAGAGAATCTGGAGTATCTTTGCGATGCAGATACTATTTATGCAGATGGGACATTCTATTCATCTCCGAAGTTTTTTCTTCAAATTTACACTATGCATGCAGAAATTCAAAACATTATGTACCCATTAGTCTACTTCGTACTACCAAATAAAAAAACAGTCTACGTATACAACTGCCTTTGAAATGCTTAAAGATAAAATGGGAAACTACAACATGAATCTACAGCCTCAAACATTTCAGATTGACTTTGAAAAAGCCGCTGCAAATGCAGCCACTTCGGGCTTTGGTGGTGTGCAAATCCCTGGTTGTTTCTTCCACTACGCGCAGTCACTTTGGAGAAAGATCCAGAACCTTGGTCTTGCCAGCAAATATAAAGAGAACTCTGAGTTTCATCGCTTAGCTTTTAGAGCCAAAGCTCTCCCATTAGTACCTTTGGACGACGTGGAAGAAGTGTGGATTAATGCAATCGCAGAGAGTCATGATAGTCCACAAGTCACTGATTTAAGGGACTATATGACAACAACATGGATTGATGATGGACAATGGGATAAACCAACATGGAATCATTTTGGAAATGTTGGACATCGCACGAATAACAATTAAGAAGGGTGGCACAGTAGGCTGGATTCGTTGACCACATGTAATCCTAACATCTATTAGTTTATAAGACTCATCAAAAGACAGCAGTCGAGGACTGAAGTAAGAATAGCCCAGCAGCGTGGACATCAAAGAGAGCCAAATAGAAAGAAGAAATATGTCTTGTTTGATGAGAGGTTGAGGGCTGCTAAGGACAATCTTCGCAATGGCAATTGTACTAGGGGAATGGGAGTAAAAAGTTTCATTCATTGTCATATTATTGTTCATTGTCATAGTATTGTTCATCCATTGAACCATTCCTTCCTTCCTACATTCATTTTTTCACTTGTCACCTTCATTGTCATATTATTGTTCATTGTCAAAATATTGTTCATCCATTGAACCATTCATTGTCATTTTATTGTTCATTTTTACTCGTTTTTACTCATTTTTACCCTGGTGTGTCTATTGTGTGTATTTAATATACATTTAAAATATTTTTAGGACGATCATTAAATTATAGAATTATTAATTGGTTTGTCATTACTTACACCCACCAACAGTCCAAATGATGGACTAATCCAGATTTCTCACCAGCAAACCCAGTAATCAGCCATCCTTGAAATTCACACTTAATCTAATTTTCTGACCTACCTGTAGTTCAGAAAATTAGATCAAGTGGGACGACACCGTATAAAGAATGAAATTTTCTGGTAAGTCTAGAAAGTGTTCGAGGTTCAGGAGTAAATCATTTGTGTCCCGTAAATAGCTGGTGTAAGTGTGGACAAATAGTTTAATATATTCGTCCAGAAAGCTACTGATTAATTCCGTTGGGGTACCGTTTCCACTGATAAGTGGCCTACCCGGAACTTCACCTTTGGTTTGACTTTTGTGTAATTTGGGTAAAATATAAAGTTGGAGGGTACGAGGGTGAGTATTAATGAGGCCGTTATAGATGCTCTGTGTGATTTCATTCTTACTGAGAAGTTTATCAAGAGCATTTATAATGATATCATTATCATGTTGGGTAGGGTTGGTGGTGGTCATAGTATAAAACAGAGGGTTATCTAATTCGCGATGGGCTTCATTGATATAGTCTTGGCGGTCTATGAGGGCTATAACTGACCCTTTGTCGAATCTCTTAATCAGTATGTTTTTGTTTTGAGCATGTGCCTTAATGGCAGTGCGCTCTCCTTTGGTGAGGTTGTCTGTTTTGAAGGTCATGACTGGCTTGGTTAAGATACGGTAATTGGTGTTGCAGTATAGTGCTCTTAGGAATGGGTCTTGGCCCGGTGCGGGGGACCACTTGCTGGTGGGTCGGAATTTGCGATCCAGTCCTTGATATAAAGAGCCGGGGTGAGGGTGAGTGTCGGTATTATGGAAGAATAATTTGAACTGTAATCGTCGGGAATTTTTTTAGTGTCCTCTGAGAGTTACCCTCTGTTATTGTGGAGTGGGGAGGGGCAAAAGTTGAGGTCCTTGGATAGGGGGCTAAACTCGTCCTTGGAGACTTTGTGGCTGCATAAATTAATGACTAACTCAGGATAACTTGCATTGTTGTTTCTATTGCATCCACTGTTGTTACACAATTCACGTATCTGATGGACGAAATTTTAAAAGTTTCTGTTTGATTGCTGTCTATTGGTACGGCCGCTTGGGCCTCTTCGGTAATTTCGGTTCTGGTAGTGTTGCGGGAACTGTCTGATTCTGTATTCACCACGGGGTTGTCTATGTCTAGGGTGGTCTGGTGATTTTCATTCCTCAGCATGTAGAAGCGGTTATGTTGTTTCTCGTTTTGAAGAAACGGAACTCTTTTTCCGTAAGTTGTATTTAAAGATTTCCGATATCTGGATGCTATGGCTTGTAACGATTGGTTAAGAGCAGCGACTTAATCAGGGTTGGCCTGTGAGAGAATTCCCTTTTGATTGCTTCCAATTTGGTTGTGTTATCATTATATTCTAATTGAACTTGATCTGGCGTGATTTGTATAATTTGCCCGCCAGCTTGGATGAGTACATCTTGTAGGCGGGCTTTTGAAATATCAGAGCGGGGACTAAGGCTTTTGGGATACTTGTCCGTAAACCGGTTGGTGCTAAGTTGTTTTCTATACATTTTCGTAAAAATAAGAGTTGAAGTTCCATTTTGAGGTTTGGAATTTTAGTACAATTAATAGATGTAGTGGCATTATCCGTATTGTGTCTCAGTCTTTTTGCTTGTCTATTTTGGGAATCGTTGATGGTGGTGGTACTCATGCTGAAGCTTAGGCTCAGGTCACTAACAGAACTGGAGGCTGTAGATCTTGTTTCCATAATTCGAGGCACAAGTCGAAATTGAAAAATTTCAATAAGTGGAAATATGAATAAACATAATCAATATGTTTATTCATATTTCCACTTTCAGTTCCTCAACGCAACCTGCCCTTTCTGGTTGCATCCATCAAGACACAGTTAAATCGACGCCACAATACAGACGACGTACAGTACAGTGGCCGTGGATTGGTCGTAAATCCACGAGTGACCAGTGATGTCCACGCATGCGTTTACCAGGTAATAAAAATCATCATCGGCAAAATTTTAATTAATGAAGCACCGGGTTGTACCCGGTGCTTCATTAATTAAATTTTTGTTGATTATTCCTATAATTAGTTTTTGGAATCTAATATTATTGCGTCCAACGAAATATTGCTCACCCGTGGAAAGTGACCAGTCCACGGCGGCTGTACTGTAACACAGTTCTTGTCCGTGAGGAGACAAGTTACGCGAGACACGATTGTACCTATAAGATGGATTTTACATGTGAGACCTATGAGATGACGTACGCCAGAGGACAAGGACACATCAGGATAGTCCATTTTAAAAAGGGTTTTGTCACCTGCGACATATGCAACAAAATGTTCCGGCGCCCAGATCAATGATCAGACTAAAGAAATCACTCTCACGAACAGTAATAGATACCAATAACAAAATACAACCACAACTACAAATATTGACATCAGTGCTGTTTATTTTTCAATTGTTTGTACAAAACACGTGTCTAACAACGCATTGTTCTTTAAATTCGTCAGCAATCTTCACTTGCTACTTCCACCACTAGTCCGGGCGCCAAAAGTTTTTTTTTGAAGGATGCGTGTTTCAGGGTCTAAAGTTTTTTCTTTGCAGTTTTGAATAGTTTGGACATCCCTCGTCGACATTCTGACGGCTGCGTCCTTGACAGCCCTGAGGAAATTGAGATATCCGGCCTGAAAAAAAATTGCCACCAAAATTATAAAATGGAGAATATTGAGGCTATTTATCATTATTTCACTCATTTATATCATGTCCTAATCAGATATGAGTAACTTTAAGATTTCGAAGATGTTTCATGTTTCGCTGTGTTTGGATACACAACGTAAAATAAAGAGCGTTGGTGACTTCCTTGGATTGGCGGCATCGCGCGCTATTTGCAATCTCATAGCTGATAGTAAGTGTCGTTTGATCACTCAACCTACTCACACGTGTTTTCACGGTCGTCCATACAATTATATCATTTCCACTGTGAAAGTTATAGCCAAGTTCTAAGCGATATATCTGTATTTTCAGCATTCTTACTTTATTATTTGTTCCTCCCAGCTAAGGGTCTATAGGCCTATTGCCTTTTTTTGTATTTTGTTCTGTGTGCATTGAATTTATTTCCTTTCTGTTTTTCGTTCCTTGAAGTCTGTTGGAAACTGATCACCATGTCCAATTGTTTCTTTGCGGATGTATACCGATGTACTCAATCCAGTAGCCGTTTTGTCAAAGTGCTTGAGACATGAGTGAAGAAAATCATAGCTAACAGTGAGGTTTATGGTGACGGGCTGCATACTGATCACGCTGGTCATCCGATTACCACCTTTGCGATGCAGTACCTCGTTTGCGGTTTAAAAAAAGACGGAAACGGTTGAAGGTAGGTGTCATAAAATATGATACAACTGCTATTAACTTGCGTATATCACAAAAACAATTTTAATCTGGCAATCTATGGAATGTTATTGCATTCTTGTACATAGTGTCGGTGTGTTTAATGAAGTAATTGAGCTCTGTTATTGAAAATACATTAGCGTTCATCCTCATTCTTTCGGAAATTTTCGACAAAATTTGTTCTCTCCGTGAATATCAAGGACATAGAAGGTCAAACCTTCGCTCCATTGTTGCTTCAGACTTTTGTCTTTGAGTTTAGGTCAGCTTCAGCTTTCATAAAAAGTCCTACATTCGCCTTATTTGGCAGCTTCGGCGAGAGGTGTCGAACTTTTAGAATACCTGATTTGCGGTGTTGTCTAAACCGCAAAAGGTGGTAACTTTACACCGCAAATAAGGTATTCATAAAAATCAATTATCCCCTCGATAAATTCCGTTTAAACATGTTTTCACAAAAGGCTCACAAACGTAACTTACAAATTTGGCTAAAATAAAACAATTCTCTATACGGATGCTGCTCCAAGGACTCACAATAGCATATTTTAAATATAATTCGCAGTTCAAACCCAACAACTGGAATTTTTATCTCCATATTTCCACTTTAAAATACTTCAAAAAAATTGTTTTTTATTTCTCTCATGAAAATATTTCTTGCATGAAAGTATTGGTGATTAATACCTTCCCTGAAAGAGTTTGCAACACAAGTAGGATTGTTGAAATGCGTGTACTTACCAATTTTCCAACTTGTATCCGTAACAATCTGCTGTTTTTTAAACCACAAACGAGGTACTGCACCGCAAAGGTGGTAATCGGATGACCAGCGTGTGATTTGCATACTGATTTGCGTGCACGATTGGAAGTTGTTAACCAACTCGTCCCAGATGCTCATAGATCTTGCATTGATAAGTATTTGCACCCAGGGCAGTTATCAAGGGCTCGAAAACGACAAACAAACTTTACACGGTTACGTGAGATCAATGCACCACCTCCAAAGATGACGAGGCGTTCGGATACAAAACCATTTTGTTTTCGCACCGATTGTTTATTTTGTGACGACAAATGCGAAGTAGATCGTGACGTATTTAGGCAAGTAGAACAAACTGGCGATGCAAAAACAACGAAGGACGACATACTGCGAATATGTGCTGAGAGGGGTGACGAATTGTCAGAACAGGTTAGGGTACCTATAAGGGGAACATTGAGCGATCTGCATGCAGCTGATACACGCTACCGTACCGTGTGTCGCTAGTCTTTTATGGCAAAACGATCTATAACCGCGGCAAAATGATCCGATAAGGAATGTCCTGCATACATCGCCCTGCAAGCAGTAGTGGACTTCATGAAATCGGATCAGTCCCCGAGTTGGAGCTATGTTGATATCCACAGAAACATTTGGAGTACGGTGGGACAAGTCTGTCTCACAGAGTACTCATATCTAAGCTAACTGAACTGTTTCATGACGAACTCATTGCACTGACTTTCCCTTGTATTGCGACCATATTGCGACAAGGTCGTTCAGAGGTGACGAGAACTGTTGTCGGGAGTTCAAGTTGAATATGACAACACCGCTGTCTCAGAAGTTAGCACGCAGTGTGACTGCTAACAAAAACAGTTGATTGGCCTAATATGCCAGCATTTCAGATCTGATGAAGCGTTTGCTCTTGCAAACACCAACACACATAAGTTGGTAATCACTGGCCAAGATGGTGTGCCGACAGAGGTACATAAAGGTGTCGTAATAGACAGATATGACATGGCGACACGCCACGAAGATACCGACAATATCATTGTTAACCAGGCAATACAAATCGGCAAACACGATCAAAAACAAGTAGTCGTTTTAGCTGACGATACCGATGTTTATGTTGTGTTGCTGCATCACTATCTAGAACAAAGTATGTCTGTTTCCATGTACATGGAGTCAACCATCAGAACATCTGAAGATATTCGCCCGACCGTTAAGAAACACAGGGATATAGTCCCACAAATGGTTGCCACACATGCCTTGTCTGGAGGCGGCACGGTTACGTGGTACTTTGGAATAGGCAAGGGTCGCGTTCTAAAGATGTTGAGAAAAGGAAATTTGTCATTATCATCCATAGGTGTCACCGACGCTCCCTGGGAGGAGGTTGTGGGTCAGGCCACGAAATTCGTTGTTGCTTGCTATGGACGCGAAACATCGGCAACAATGTCGGATGCGCGTATAGGCATGTGGGCTGCCAAAATTGGTCGATCAGGTGCAACAAAGGTCCCCATTCTGTGCAGTCTTCCACCCAGCACAGAAGCATTTGCTGAAAATGTGAAAAGAGCCCAGTTACAAGCTTGCGTTTGGAAGAATGCATTGGACCTAGACCCACCTGATCTCGATCCTACCAAATTTGGTTTCACAAGGGATGATAATTCCAAATCTTTATTGCCAACAACTGTCCATCACGATGTCTCAGTGACACCCAACCCAATGAGATACTGAAACTGATCAGACGCTCATGTTCGAGCAAACAGCCCTGTAAAACATTGAGATGTAGTTGTAGTGCGTCCAAGTTAGCTTGCATGGTTTTGTGTTCTTGCCATGCAACGATCGAGTGTTGCAACGAACGCACAGTCGATAACTGAATGTGTGTACATATAAAATGAATACTGGTGCATACAATCTGTCACATACTTCCGATTATGTATGTTGGCAGCTACATTGGAACATTCACCACCCATACATATGCCAGCAGAACACATTATAACAGCCGAGGCGTGTTGTGGCTCATGGTTCCCGGTAGGAAATTGGATTTAATTGTAAATTCGCCATCTTGGCAGGCATGTTGAGCTGACAAATTCTCTAAATACTTTTTTCCAATTGGGAACACACTTCAATATGTTCTGTGTGTGAGGAAATGTGTTAAATTCATGATATCTGAATTTGCACCGACGCTTATAAACTTATATACTACTCAATGTTTGCTAAGCACCAAGTATATCCAACTACCTGTTTTACGTCTTAGTTGAAATATTGTCATGAAAAGTGTATATATTTTTTATTTAATTATATCTTTAATGATTTAAGTACAGAAATTTAGATTTTATTTGTATTTGACATTATGTTTTAGCTTTTGAATACGATAACCATGGAAAATGGATATTATTGGTAAAAGAGGGAATTTTTCAATTTGCCAAAAAGTTGACGGGGCGAACTGGTATGGGTTCAATATCGAGTATGAGACTCATTACTGTTAATTACAGCTAGACAACGCCTTCTCGTGCATCCAATAAGGTTCCTGGTGGTCCTTTGTGGGATGTTGTTCCATTCTTGGACCAGCATTGCACCATGCTCCTGGGCACTTCTTGGCTGGACTGGACGGGCTGTAATTGCAAGCTGCAACTCGTTCAAGACATGTTCGATTGGATTGAGGTCAGGGGATCTTGACGGCCAGTCCATACGCTCAATCCCCTCCCTCTGTCGGTACTCCCCGACAGCATGGGCAACATGAGGACTGGCATTATCGTCCATCAGAATGACTCTATCACCCATTGCACCTGCATACAATCTGACGTGGAAATCCAGGATCTAATTAAAATACCATTGTGCAGTCAATGTACCACGTTCAAGGACATAGAGCTATGTATGTCCATCCCTGCTGATGCCGCCGCAGACCATGACTGACCCTTCACCATAGCGGTCATGCTCAGCAATGTTGGCTGAATGGAATCGCTCTCCTGGTCTTCTCCATACCCTAGAACGCCTATCTATGTGGTCTAGGCAGTACCTTGACTCATCTGTAAAAGGGACAGGTCACCAATCTTCTCTGGTCCATCCAACGTTGTCCATAGCCCATTCATGTTGTGTCTGGCGGTGGTTCTGGGACAGCGGAATGCAAATACATGGTCTTTTCGGTCGGAGACCACCTTCGTGCAACCTTGCCCGGATAGTCTGCGTCGAAACATTTACCCCGGATACATTCTGAAGGTCACTGTGAAGCTGGGTTGCTGTGGTAAAGCGGTTCCTACGGGCCTGAATGATCAAAAACAGTCTTCAGCTGCAGATGTTGCCCTGTCTTTACCACAGCCATGTCGTCTCACTGGTGTGCCATACTGCTGAAATCTTGCCGAGGCTCTGATGATCACCGTATGGTGCACACCAAGGGCTTCACCAACCTGACGATGGGTAGCCCCTTGCTCCACCATCCCTACAGCCCGCCACATTTCTGCTTCAGACAAATGTCTTCTTACATTTGCATTTGCCATATTCAATCATTAAGTCACAAGGGTTTGTGTTAAAATGAACATTGAATACCCTACGCATGTCATGTACATGTAGACAGTACACGAAAACATCATGGAAAAGGTACATGCTTTCCCTGACTGTCACGAAAAGTCTGCCTGTCAAGAGACTTAATGTAAACACTGGGGACCATCTCATGCATTCCTCAATCATATCAACCAAAAATATCGCAAATATGTCACAAGCAAATTTCACAATGATGTGTCAAATATTTGGTGCTAAGCAAACTTTGAGTAGTATATGAATTACACAACTTAAAATTATGCCATTTTGGACGTCATATTTTGAAGCCCATAAAAAAATTCCTCAAGGCTGATAAAGACGCAGCCGATTTATTCTGAATCTCGATACATTGAACAACCAGAAGCGTTGAGAAAAAATCTTTAGACGCTAAAACACGCTTTAGTGCCTCGGCGCCCGGACTACATGGATATCCAGCTCCAATTCTTTCACTCTTGTTCTTGCTCTTTTTTCGATTTTTTAAAGTTTTAACCTCAAATTCCTATTTTCTCACGAATAGTGCTCAGTGATAACCGTTGAGCCAAAAGTTATCGCAGCTTAAAATACTAATATATAATCATGTTGTCAAAACTTCTTAACTGGTTGAGTGCTAGAAGCCACTATCATGGCTTTCAAAAAATAACAGAGGAAAAGCCAATACTCTCCTTGCTTATATTTCATATTCAGTTAAACACAAATAATATTTTGTTTATATAAATTTGTTTTATTACAAATTATCGGAGAGTGCCTGAAAGCACTCTCCAATAATTTGTAATAAAACAAGTTTTGAATAAAAAAATCAGATCACCAAAAATAATCTAGCCCATAATGAGATAATCACTAATGTGAAAAATATCTTGTTATTTGTACTTTCCGACATTTGACGTCGCATTTTGAAAAACATTGAAGAAAATGAATTCCCTGTGACGTTTAAACGTCAGGATAACTAAAGTGTCAAGGGGTTAATTTCCTTCTTTTTTTCCATTCGGCCACCACTCTCTTTGAGTGCAGTCATCATTCAAATAAGCGCTCCTAAAACAAATATTTAATTTTCTGATGAGATATTTGCGTTTACGTTATGGAGCCATTTTTGTTCGATAGTTTTGTTAGTTCTACCAATTTACAGTCCACGCGAGATGAGCTTAATAACTCGTTTTATGCCATAGAGCGTCCAAAAATGACAAACCAGTGTTTCTGTAAACAAACAAACGACAAGCTTATGTGCAAACACTGAAGTGACCTCTCGAACAGTTTGGAAAATCAGATTTTTTGCCAACATCAAATTGAAGGAAAAGATGCATGGCAGACAATTTTCTTCATTGGGAGAGATTTGCAGAAAAGCTAGCTTTCCTTAATTTTCTAATGTTATAAGTAAATTTAACACTAAGAGCATTGGTATTTCATATAAAAATTATTGCGAAGATGTATCATCGATGTTCCCTACATTTCACAAACTTCGGGTATCTTCCTATTGAGTAGTATAAACATATAGAAGCTGGCTTTTTATCATTTTTTCTAATGAGTTTGACCGTTTAACTATTATTTTCTGTTTAAACCGATTTAAAAATTAGAAACCGGCACTTTTACCATCTGTTGATGCTCTGTAACTTTTTCAGTTCATTATATCAACAGTGTGCGCATCGTGGCATATAATACAACACAATCCTTTCCATTAATATTATAGTCTAGAAGGAAGGTTTTGTAATTTGTTTTCTTGGAACGAATAAATATTTGTAAATTCGTAAGTTACACGCGCTTTGTTTTGGTTCGTAACTCAATCACATGCGGTGACAGCTGCTGAAATGATCGCTACAGTTAACACGTTCAGAGATAAATCAAATAATAAACTGCCAATTCCCAAAGATGGCGTCGAGTCAATCAAGGTCTGTAACTCCTCCCATCGATGATGTTTGATGACGGGAAAGCTGTTACGCTGTGACTGTAGTCACAGCGTTACAGCTTTCACATCATTAAACATCAAACGAAAGCCAAGTAACACAGTATCAAATTTCCAATGTAGGTACCTGTTTTTTTCACAATAATAACTCAAATATAGTGTAAATATTTAGTTTGTATTGCCGAGAAATGTGCACATCATCAACATTATAATTTTTCCAGATTAAAAACCATATCCGTTAAAAAGCGATATGTGATTGCAAAGCGTCTGGAAACTGAAAACTTTAGAAAATTGTATTGTTGTTGACCATTGTCTATTTATATACACAATGTCCCCCCCCCCCCCGCCCCCACAATACGTGAAACATACGCGTGTCCCGGGTGAGACAGCAGGATTGGATATTCCTATCCCACCCACCCCACGTGACATACTCTTTTGCATATTTTATTAGGTCGCCGGAACTATTTCATCATCGACTGCACAATTGTAAGTAAACAAAATGGCTTCACGATTTCCCGCATGTAATCCACGTGCTATTCAAAATCAACAATGTTGATTTGTTTCAACCCCATGTTTCTCTGCAGATTTTATAATATCACTGCGCGAATTTATCGGTCGATCAATAATCTCACAATGCCCTTTACATTAGAGTTTGACACGCGCATATTCATTAACCCCTTAACGGACAGTGTTACAAATCAATTTTTTAGTATATACCTATGGTATATACCTAACTTTTGTACGATCTTTCCAATGAAATGGTTCGTTTTTCGAAAGGACTACGACTTGATAAATTGGGTATGTCAGCACGTGACCGCCAATTATCTATAAAGACTTAATTCTCGTGGGGGGGGGGGGGGGGGAGAAAAATCATCCTCGATGAGTATGAAGGTGGGAATTGGGAAATCTCACCCTCGCTTCAAGATATTTGATCCAGATCCAGGAATTATCTGGTTCTCATTTTTTGAAAGTCAATCACGAGACAGGGAATTTTCCGGTTGACGTTTCTGAATATCAGTCCCGATTCCCGGGAATTTCATAGGACAGAACCAAAAATCTTTGATTCCTGATTCTAGTCTGTGAATTTCTCGGGCATTAGCACTGATTTTCAGAACCGGTAACCGAGAGATTCTTGTTCGTGAGATTAAACCATAGCTCCAACGGCGATGCTAGTCTCGGAAGAAATTGATATTCGCCGTAACATGACTTTACCGGGTATTGTGATTGACTTTCAGAACCTGGAACCACAGAGCTGTGAAATTCCCTTTACCGGGTATTAAACTTCAGCTGTGAAGAGGAAGGTGGGCCGGATCGCGACCAACTTCCAGTTGTTATAGACTTGCTAGCCTTCTTGGTCTTTGTCCTGTTGTTCATGATGTCCCTGCGTCTGACTGTGCGCACCATTTCAGTTCTCCACAGCATTCTTAACTCTTAGAAGCCGGGAGTCGAGTTTTCTTGCCTGTGATGTAATACGGCAGATAATCTGGCTGTGACGGTTCGGCTATCTTTGGGCTGGGGGAGAACTAAACACTGAGCCGGTGCTTCTAGTCAAGTGTCGTCTGCCTAAATAGGCAGACGACACTTGACTAGAAGCACCTGCTTTACTGTAAGTTTTTCGCGGTATGTCATGTTCAATAAATTCATTCTGATTCCCCGGCGTCAAAGAGTTAATCGTATTGTTCATGGTGCCTTTGCGTTCAAATTGATGCATAATTTGAGTACACGCGATTTTGTTCGTTCGCTTCCTATTTTTCGTACATTCAAGTGGATTTTCTAAATGATGCTAGTACAAAATAGTCATTTACTAGAATGATTTCACATCCTCTGATTAAAATGCTGCGCGATATTTCCAGAGAGATCACATATAGATTGAGTATCCCTTGAGTAGCGAAGTCATTGAAATCCACTTTTTTCAAAATAATTGAAATGCTTGAATTATATCCGTTCGTTGACAATTTATGGAGATTTTTATCGAATACTTCTGCGATAATTTGGGAACAAACAATGGCTATATTAATTCCTTTAAACCTGAGACATCTTTAATCTTCTAATATAGAATACTAATGTTTATAGTGCACTTTAGACAATCAAGGGATAAATAAGTCCACGCACTGGAAAGAGTTCATTCCCGTTCAGTTTCCTTTGCGATTGTGAATAGTTAACTTACGAAAAACAAAGAAACGAGAATGGAACATCTCATAGTTTTGCATAAAACGGTTTCAAAGAAATACTTCGTGTTTGGGATTTTTTTTTGAAAACTAAACATGTCTGTATGCTTTGAAGTGAATAAATAAATCATTATGTCACGAAATTGATTTGCAATATTTCTGAAAAAAGGAATTTTTTTTTCAGAATTATGAAGAAGTATTTTGCAAAACACCGGGATATATTCGTGAGTACTTCATGAAAAATGCAATATGCTTTGGTTTTTGATAATAAAAAAATGTGATGTATGGAGAAGCCCGCTTCAGTAGAACCAGGAAGTAACCTCATTTCAGTCATTTGGCACGTAGCTATGTTGTGAAGTCATTGTCATGGTGATGCGTGGTGTTAGTGCGCTTGTATGGGCGTATTGTCAAGGTGACGTATTTAATCATCCATGTTGGTTGATCTGGGACGGTATATGGGTGCGCCTCAATGGCATTCAACAGAGAAACGAGCTGGCATGAGGGGACAACAAAACTTCGGACCCTCCATTAATTTTTTTTTTAAATATGGATTCTCCTTTGAACTGTGAATTATTATATTTTAAATTCTGTTTTCTTTTATGTATTTTGGTTGAAGGCGATATTTGACAGATGGTTTATCATCTGGTTAATAAAAAGTTTGTAAATAATAATAATTTTTTATGCTGGTTATTACCTTGGTGTATCTTGTCGAAATACACACAACTGCGACCTCATGAATAAAGCAAGGTTTAGTAGTAACGTCGATGTAATATCTACTTTATATGTGAGGGGTGGACTGTGTGTATTTATCTTGTCATCAATTATAAACAAATATTCCAAAGCCTTCACTTTTCTGTAGCGCTATACAGTTACCCTGTACTACAGTACAGTTACCGTGGACTGGTCGTAATTTACGCGTCGGCAGTGATGTACGCATGCGTTTACCAGGTAATAAAAATAATCATCATCGAAGTTTTAACCCTTTACCCAACGAATCGCCCGCAACCGCCCGCGTAATATGCAAATTCAGCAGTTGAAAAAATATTATTTTTCAACAAATTTCAACAAATCCATATCATGTGACCCTTCGTTGGAACGAGCTCGTTCCAACGAGGGGTCACATGATATGGTTTTGTTGAAATTTTTTTGAAAAATTTGAAAAAATTATATTTAAAATAATAAATTTTTTATATCGTCTGCGTTGGGTAAAGGGTTAACTAATGAAGAACCGGGTTGTATCCGGAGCTTTATTAATTGAATTTTTGATGATTATTCCTATAATTTGTGTTTGGAATGTAATATTTCGTCCGTGGAAATATTGCCCACCCGTGGAAAGTGACCAATCTACGGTTGCCGTAGTGTCTGATGTCGTATTATATTATTGACTGCGTGAACCCCTTTGGTCAATTTAATCCTTAGTATTTTTACCATATCTAGATCATTGTTTTTTATACCACTTTATAGGCATCGTTTTGTAGTGGAATAGCTTGATGTGTGATCCATAGTTCTGGATTGTACTAAGGTGGAACAGTAACGACGATCTTCGACCATTTTGTTACTATTTTTAGATTTTTCGCCTGTTTTCTCCACTCTCATGTCTACTTTTACTGTTATTTCGTCATTTTATAGTACCCCGGTTCCACGGACGACCATTGCCACTACCACCACAGCTTTCTGTAACTTTCTCCGGCATCACTACCTTCTAATGATTTTAGTTCTACAATTAGCCTCTATTTTCTTCGGCCTGCGCTGGAGTATCTTGCAGTCGATATCACCAGTACTACCTTCTACCACAACTGCTGGCTTCTACCATTTTCTTAACCAAATACTTTTTTCTTATACCACTAGTACAGCACAGACACCGTCAACTGGTCGTAATCCACGCGTGGGCAGTAAGGTCCACCCAAACGTTTACCAGGTAATAACAATTATCGTCAACAAAATTTTAATTAATGAAGCAATACTTTTTGATGATTATTCCTATAATTAGTGTTTGGAATTTAATATTATTGCATCCGTGAAAATATTGCCCACCCGTGGAAAGTGACACATTCGCATGTGTGTGTGTCGTTCTATGTTTATTTCACGCCTTCACGTCTATAAAGGCAATTACCAGGACACTCACCAATTCATTTGACAACATCGTCACCTGAGTTCCAATGTGTTCTATGTGCCAGTAGGCACATAGAACACATTGGAACTCCGTGGACGAACTATCAACAAAAGAACACATTTTATCGTCAACCAAATTTGCAAGAGGAACCCGTATTACTATTTTAAGCTTTCGCTAGCGATTCAAATTGTAATTGCGGTACACGATTGATAGAAAACTCGAGTGAAATTCCGCTTCTATTTAAAAATTGTCCGTCAACGATTTCTGTTTCGCACATATGTGCGGGACAGATTTTCATTTTCCGCATGGTTTGTTGTTGCTGTAGATGTTGAATTTCATAGCAAAGAATTTATTAAATTCCTTTGCAATTTCAGTGGAGTTGGAAATGTGGACACCTTCGACAACAAAAAAAAAGAAGGCAGGGAGTAAACGGATTTGGTCATGTGAATAGCATTCCTTCCCATATTCTCTTCATATTATGTTTGTATTCTTGCAGAATCCGTTCGAAATATATATAGGATTTTGTTCCTGCGTTCGAGTCTGTGGTAGATTGGACAAAACTGCAGATAATTAGATTTGTTTATTTCAGTGGGGTAATTTAACTTTCTGCGACATAATTTATTTTTATTGTCTGATAATTGTATCAAACCAGCAAAGTCATCCACTGCTTACACCTGATGTACTGGTCTTTCACAATCATGATTTGAGCGGAAACGCAGTCTCAAATATCGTTAAGTAAATGTTCAAAATATTAGCATAGGAACTGGTTGGACATGTGCAAGCTAGAACGGACGAGAAACTGCATGTTGATAACAGTTGTTTGAATGTGGCTATATTTCTTTCACAAAATATACGCCTGAAAACCATTCATACACATTTGTCGTAATGCTTCTTGGTTCAAATAAAATGTATCAAAGTGGTTCCCAACATCTGCTTTGATAATACCAATTTTACACCCTTGGACGGGATTATTCGTGTGGATATGATGTACAGGGTTACAGAGTGGTCTGCTAATCTCATTAGTTTGGTAGTACGTGGAAGAAAGTCATTCGCGAAAAAGTCGATAAATTGTTTTGTTATGTTTTCAAAATTTCAAGAGCTTTATACAGAAGTCCCCCAAGATATATGCTCTTTGTTTTCGGAGTTTATCTCATTTGTATTTAACCCTTGGGCTCATCCATTGTGTTCATAAAACTATATTCTATATTTAAAAGAAACTAGATAGAATACATTTACTTTTGCAAATAAATATGATACGTTTTTGACAGCATTGTAACAATAGAAATCTAAAGTGTACCAACGAATATGGATTATGAAGACAGGTAATTTCGGCGGCAAAAAAATAGTGCAGTAAGTAGGTGTGTGAGATCAGTCGGTTCGTCAAAGTCATTGGTCAGATTATGAATACTAACAAGTCGTCCGACCTGTGACCCTGAAACAATAAACAAAGCACATGTTTATACAGGTGGAGTCAGATGAACCCGGTTACATGTAATCCTTGAAAAAGTTGAAATATAAATTCGTACAAATCAGCTCTGGCTGGGGTGTTAGATCTATAAATAGTTCCGACTATAACACACCGTTTATGGCGAGAATTAATTTCAGTAAATATTGATTCAAATACGTAGGAAACTAGAAAAACAAAATTTACTGCATCCAATAAATTCAAGTCTGTGTGAAAGGGGGTTAAAGCATCAGAAATAAACAAAACAGAAAGAGAATTTGTGGAGGCTTATTTTGGGGGTGAAATATTTTAAAACAAACAGAAATAGGTTTTCGTTAATAGTATTTAAAGATATTCAAACAGGAACCAGATAAATTTTGACAAGAAACCAGAAAAAAAAACATATATGTGCACTACATTCAAAGGGTTCAATCAAGGAATCAGAAATAGACATTTTTTAGTCTGCTACTTATCTGAATGATGCTTAGAGCAGTAATGTGAGTATGGAAAGGGTTATGATTCTCACATTACATGACATAAAATCTTTGGAACCCACATTGAAGTCTTGAGAGGGTTAAAAACATTGAACTGAATAATTTACACTTTATTTTCTTGCAAGGCAAAAGGTTTCTCTCAATTTGTTTTGAAGAACTGACATTTGATTGAAATAGTAATGTGAGTATGGAAAGGGTTATCATTCTCATATTGCATGACATAAAATCTTTGGGACCCACATTGAAGTCTTGAGAGGGTTAAAAGCATTGAACTGAATAATTTACACTTTATTTCCTTGCAACGCAAAGGGTTTCTCTCAATTTGTTTTGAAGAACTGAAATCTGATTGCGATAGCAAGATAACATTTAATGTTTGACAGTTAACTACACTTCTGTAATCTGATTGTGTTTACATTGCCTCCAGTGTGAATAGATATAGCATTGTATTGCTTGGAGATAATTTACTGTTACGGGAAATTAGAGGCTGTGAAAACCCTGTGGACAACTGGGCCATACTCAAGGGCTCTAGCGACCTAATAACATAGGGTGCCGAGAACGTATGACTGTCAGTAAGCCAAAAATCAACGGGATAGAACAAATCGTTTTCGAGTTATCGTGCGGACAAGGAAGTGTTTAGAAGACAGGAGACAGGAGAGAGAAAAAAAGAAGAAAAAGAATATGAAGAATAAAAAAAAGAAAAAAAAAGAAAAAGAAACCACACAAAAACAATAGGCTGTGAAGAAAGGCTGTTAAATCTTTCTGCATGTGATACATCTCATTCTCTATAAAGAATGTGCCGACTCCACCTCTATCGTCATCCGTACTGGGCCGAGTTTTGTGCAAAAGTGGCTGATATTCACCTAGTCTATAGTAGAGGTTATCAGGAACTTTGAATAATTCCATTAGACCGATGACATCAAAGGTTTCCCCGTGATTTTCAATACCACGCAGGAAATCATTAAATGAGTTCCAGCGGGAGTTCAGACTTTTACAGATTTTGTCAAACAGAGACAAAGTGTAATCATCCTTAGCTATTAATTGTGTGTATTTCTGGCGAGAACAGTACAGCCACCGCGGACTGCTCGTAATCCACGCGTGGGCAGTGATGTACGCATGCGTTTACCAGGTAATAAAAATAATCATCATCGAAGTTTTAACTAATGAAGAACCGGGTTGTATCCGGAACTTCATTAATTGAATTTTTGATGATTATTCCTATAATTTGTGTTTGGAAACTAATATTATTGCGACCGTGGAAATATTGCCCACCCGTAGAAAGTGACCAGTCTACGGCGTCCGTACTGCAGTACTTACAGTCTTGGTCAATGGTGGGAAACGGCATGTCAAGATTATCAATGTCTGTGCAATAGTCATTGTCGTGGCGAGTTATAAAATTATATTGATCATCTTAGTGGCCCTCACATCGTGTCATTCCGTTGATATTGGCCATTTGCATATTTTGGGATAATATCCTTGTCTGAAACAATAGCATTTTGAAGATGTGTAAAAATGAAGCGGGTAGTGAATACAGAATATAGTTCGTGGGTATTATTAGTTACATAGTCAGCAAGTGACCTTGGTACAGGATGGTTCCTGATCTGTAGGTTTTATACCAGGCTCGGCTTCGCTTCACCTGGTATAAAATCTACACACCAGGTACCATCCCTTACTCGGTCACTTGCTGACTATATTACGAATTTACCTCACCGATGACCTTCAGAAATAAGGTTAATGAAAAGTTGAATAAAAAACAATAATTTTACATGCATTTACATACATTTTACTACCATTATCACCTGAAAGGGTTAACAAAGCACTTTTAAACGTTCCAAAAATTACTTTTAATCTGTTGAGTAAACTGTTAAGAAAATGTTCATTTCAGCATAAAAAAAAGTCTGTAGAATCGTAAAACAACAAAAAGCTTTTGAGACTACAAGTAATATTTTCAGTCCATTTTTCAAACAACCCTTTACCCAACGAATCGCCCGCATCCGCCCGCGTAATATGCAAAATCAGCAGTTGAAAAAATATTATTTTTTAAAACATTTCAACAAAACCATATCATGTGACCCCTCGTTGGAACGAGCTCGGCGAGCTCGTTCCAACGAGGGGTCACATGATATGGGTTTTGTTGCAATTGTTTGAGAAATTTGAAAAAATGATATTTAAAATAATAAATTTTGATATCGTCTTCGTTGGGTAAAGGGTTAATGTTTAAAGCAATAAATACGGTACCTTGAAAATAATTCTCTTATTTTGTTTTAATTCAAATTTTAAAAATTCGAAGCGAGTAGAAATGCATCAAAATAGTACTACTCACCCGAGAAAGTTAACTCTAGGTCACCGTGTATTACTGTGACACCCACCGTGTACGGGATTTACCGCCGGTATGCATGTGACATTTTTATCTAATAAACTTCGAGAATATATCAGCAAATTTGTCAGAGATCGGATAATATGTAATGCAGGCTGTGTGAGAGAGACTACATTGTTCTGTTCTGTAAACAAACGAAAAATGTAACCAAACAAAGAAAAATACAAAAGCAGTTAAATTACCGTAGCCCTGTTGTCATTGTATTGTAATCTATTTTATTACAAAGTTTACATAGAGAAAAACATTTGTCTTCAGAATGTATATGATAGTGTTGTGACACATGACTCGGGCAGCGATGGATCGAGAAATATTGTTGAACCCCCTACCTAATGAATCAGTTGGGCTCGCCCCGAACTTTTAAATTAATTATTTCCTATCGTTGTCTCTTTTCCTTTTTCAAATTTAATTCTACAAAATCGAAGCGCTCGTTTCAAAAACGCTTAACAAACTGGTGTCTCCATTGATGGAAACAAATGCAGCTTCCGCCTGGTCAGTAATTTACAGCTTACATGTGTAAGCAGCAAGGGGCTAACATATTAAGTATAAGCCCATGTTTTGTTTATTACGCTCTCGATGAGCAAATGAAATTGCACTCGTCTAAGATCAATTACAGGGATATAGGGAACGGGGGGGGGGGGGGGCTAGGAGGGGGGGCGGGGCACATACCCCAACCTTTCGTCAGGAAATTGTTGAAATAATTGTGAGAGACAGGCAAACATTTTTTACAAATTAAATTTCACTCCATAACGCAACCACCTTCTGAAAATCAGTGTACGACTCTACAACCAGAAACCTTGTGTTTCTGGCATGTTGTGTAATGAACGAGGCGCCCAACCTAACAAATTTCAGGTAATTGTCTTCAAAGTCCAAAAAGGCCAAAAAGGAATAACCCCAATGTATTATATCTCAATTTTTTAAATGAAACAGAGACCATGTGCAAACTAATATTTGCCATGGATCTGTTACCATGTGGTAGAAAGAACTGCCTGAAAGTCTGCTATGGCTTGAGTAAGAGACCAGAATTAGAACAATAAAATACCTTAATTACTGTTTAGTTATATTCTGCAATCCTTCTGGTACAGACTCGGAGAAATCGTTTTCTCATTCTTGCAAGGAACGGACAGTAAGACTAATTGTAATTTAGGGTGTCTAAATTTCACAAGGGCTGCCATTTTTCTTGTGTTTGTTTACCTTGTATGAGGTTCACCAAGGGTCAAAACAGTTCACAAGAACACGTATGGAGTCAAGAGAGAGTGCGTCAAAGTAAAATGAAGAATTCAAATGTGGCTTTTGTCAGTTCGCATTGATCCCACACACACACACAATTCTGTGCCATTTTGTTTGAGATTTGTGAACAATTGGTAAAAATAAAAAACGATGAGCTTGATACACCAAAAATGGAGAACTACCTAACTTCTTCATTTGGTATTATCTGTTACCTTTTCTGGTGTTGCCCGAGCAATGCTCAAGTATGGCCAAAACAACAAAAATAATTACTTGGACTGTATGCAGAAGACTTACGTCAATCGTTAAGTTAGAAAGCATAAATTCTAATTCATTTCTAAACATGGTTTGGTATGCTTCATTTGTTTTAAAACTATCGCTCTTCTGCAGTAGTACTGCTAGCACCAGAAAACCCAAAGACTGGAAGCTATTTCTGTCCAATGATGACAATATAAAAACAGCTGGTTAATCTAATGCTAACCCATTGGAGCAGTAGCTCAAATTCTGTAACTCTTCAAAATCATGAAGTGATCCTTATTTGTGAAGGCAAAGCTTTTCAGCTAACATCTGATGGAAACCAAGTGTTATGTAAGGAAATTCAATCCTTGTGTTCAACACAGGAAGAAACAGACTCGCGTGTAGTGCTATACTGCCACTATGCTAGGGACCATGGCTTCAAGTACGTGCGAGTTAAGAGCCCAGACTCGGATATTTTTTTTATCCTTTTGTACCATGCTGGGAATTTGAATGGCTTACAGATATTGTTCGAAACAGGAAAGGGGAATAAAAAACAATGCATTGACATAACAGCCCTTTCAAATTCGTTTTCGGCTGAATTTTGCAGTGCGTCACTCGGTTTGCACGCATTCACTGGGTGTGATAGTGTGAGTTTTTTCAAGGGGAAGGGAAAGGTAAAGGCTTTCAAAATTCTTGAAAAAAACAATAAATTTCAGAAAGCCTTTTCAATAATTGGTGATGTGTGGGTTCCTTCTGATGAACTTATGCGGGAACCGGAAGAGTTTATCTGCAATCTGTATGGATATCCCCGCATCAAGAATGTAAACGAAGTTAGATATCTTATGTTACAAGCGAAATATGGTGAGGATCTTTCGTGAAAAACTAGTTTTGACCTCAGCCTATTACCGCCATGTATAAGTTGTTTGATACAGCATGCTATGAGAGCCAGTTACCAGGTTGGAATTTGGAGAAGGCCTCAGATTGCGGTTCCTGAAATCCTGAAATCCCGAACCCTGATGGGTATGGATGGAAGCGAGATGACGATGCAGCATGTATGTGTCCAAACTGGACAGACTCTGAGCGCATGCCTAGCCAGCTGGTTGACGTGCTGGATGTTGTTGATAATGATTCCAGTGATTCGGGGGGGGGGGGGTTAGAAGAGTTCTCCAGCAGTGATGAGAGTGACACTGAGGTCTGATGAGTTTCAAGGGCAATGCATTAATTGTTATTATGTTAATGTAATACAGTCAGATTCAACAAACTGGAGTGTATCAATACACTTCAGTTTGTTGAATCTGACTACATAGCATTAATATAATAACAAGCACAAATATGTTTTACAGTTTTGCAACGCTTTTATTGAAAAACTTTCCAAAATTGAATTTTAATTTTTGACTCAAAGCACATTTAATTATCTTCTAAATGATACCTACTGGTACACTGGACAAACAAAAAGTAAGTTTACGTTCCCGCAGCCCGATTTTTTCATAGAAGTGAATCTACTAGGAGCAGATTCATGACCTGAAAGTCTAGACTATGTAATTCTAATGAACAAAATCATTTTTTATTTTGGGCGAATATACTCCATATAATCTGAAAACACAGAGAATTTTAGACATTACGTCCCCTGAGTTCCAGATTGTCCAATCTACCTACCGTATCAGTTGATAGATAGAAGAGCCTGGAACTCGGGGGACGATTAGTCAATTGTGCGAAGTACACATTTGCCAATATTGCAAAAATGCCTTTAAATTTGCGTTTTCACTTTTTTCGGTGACCTTTTGACCTCTGACGTCATCATTCTGGATTTGTATAATCAGTTTTAGTGCTAATGTTGTTGCATGTTCAATCAGCTGTTAAATGATACCACACACAATAGGGTTTGCCCATATTTTGATAGGTTAAGAGACAAAACAATTACCCTTACCCCTAACAAAATTGATCGAGCCCGAAAGGAGGGTAGGGTTAAGTATCCCCCTGGTAAGTATAGTTCACTAATCAATGAACTAAATCAGTTTTATTTTGATCAAGTATACTCTGTGCAATCTGAAAACACTAAGAAAGTAAGATATTAGTCATTTGGACAAACTAAACATGTGAAAAACATGCAACAAAAACTCTGAAATTTGCATTTTCAGTTTCAGTCGATGACCTTTTGACTTTTGACGTCATCACCCTGGACCCACGTGAACAAGTTTAGTAATAATATTGTTGCTTGTTGTATTAGCTTTACAATGATACCAAATACTATGGGTTTGAACCATATTTTGATAGCCTACGTGACAAAAAAGTTACCTCTACCCCTAACGGATTGGAGCAAATTTTAGGGTAAGGTAGGGTTAAACATCTACCTGGTTAGTATATTGCATCCCAAAATGTTTTCTGTTAACAACTTGTTTCGTAAATAGCATACATTGGCGCACATTTTGGTACCAAGGAAATTAAGTAGTGGAAGGGGGGGGGGGGGGGGGGAGGTGCACAGTAGACCTCCCTTGCCCACGGACTATTGGTGTGGCTTGACTGTTTCTTACTCGTGACATTCAAGAACAATAATAACTGATCTACTTACCGATACCAATTTTATACACAGTGAGATTACAACCTTAGCAATATCACAATTATGTGGATTATTAAATTTATTCATCTAAAAACTTCGAAGAAGTTGTGGTATCATTTCGGTAATTCCCGTGATTTTGTCCTCCAGGTGGCTTCATACTATTTCCGTCAAGAGATTGTACAATATACATAGATTTCGATTTTGGCGACCTTTTGGTGCCAATAGCGATCAAAATCGACGTAGGTCCATCTTACACTCAATGTGGTTGTGCGAGAAAAGAATTTAAATTTACGATGGTACTAAATTTCACGATATTTGGTAAACAGAAAAAGAACTTTCTGAAACTTTGGTCTTTTTATTCAGTAAGCAGACTTCTTCAAGCCTTCCTTGCGTCACAAAAAAAGTTCGGCTACAATCAAATTATTTTTTTGTAGATATACAATTGTGATGAGTGCAATGTATATTGAGGTGAATATATTTTTGTTTTGAAACATAATTTTATAGTTTTCTGTTCTGCTCATCAACAACAACCAAATAATAGTAGTTCGAATCGTTGGCGTATTAATCCCTTGCTGAAACTTGCGTAACTTTATACAGTTTCTGAATTCAACGTTGCAACTAAGGACTTTATCTTGCAATTATTACATTTATAAGATGAATATTTTCCTGTGAATATATCGTACGTTATATATTACTTCGACTTCGAAAACAGCGGGGAAATTTTTTTTCAGATTTTAGATCTTTGGAAATTATATCGTTTCCCATCTTGGCCCAAGTATCACGTGATCAAAGAAGCATGACTTCCCAACACAATCAAGATTTCGTTGTCGTTCATTTTCCTCTGAGAGTTTTCAACACGTCGGTGATGAAATGGTGAATATGCTTCCTCCGAGTATGGAGTCTTTTATTTTCAACACAGACATTAGAATTACCAATCGATTCCTTGTTATTCTTGTCGGTTACTTTTGCGGCTGGCAAGTTCTTTGTCACCAAAAGCAAAAGAAAAATAGTTTTTTTGAAAAAGTGGATAAATTCTAGTTTTGTGTACTTTCGTCGTTATTTTGGTATATAATATGTTGCCATTCACCACTTTAATTCGTATTTAGGGCATTGTTGAATTTTTCAAAAAAATGTCATAAGTTTTGTTGGACGACCCAATAATCTCTTCTGCGGCTGTTGAAGTCGATAAAAGTGCACATGTTTGGGTCCATGCTCGACAAATTTTCCCACTGGGTCGGTACCGTCTATCCCAACTTAATTTTCTTGCCAAATGTGTGGCATGAAAACCACAACTTTTACTACATTTTCCATCAACTGCACAGTTAGTCTCCTAACCTGATCTGTTCCTGTTTATATGAGCTTTCAGCACTTCACCAATGAACCATCTCACACATTGGTTTTAGACATAAATGATTATTTTTAAGAGAGATGAATGAATGGATAAAGATCCCACAAGCTTAACAACGATGAACATGTATGTGACTGTATCCAATGCCCACTCCCTGTTCACTTGAGCAAGAATCACCTTTATATTACTTTCCAAAGTGTGATTTATTGGGATTTCCCGGTTTGATTATAAACGATAACTTCACAAGTTAATTATGCAATCAACAATGGGGTCATGTATCCTTGCGCGTATACGAAGACGCGTTGCAGTGGGTGTAATGAGGACTTCATTGTTTTGTTTTTTTTAGCCCTTTACCTAACATGAAAAGCAGACGACACTTGCAAAAAAAATTATTGAATAACTATTATTTCATTTTTTTCTCAAAAACATAGGTTATGACCCCTCATTGGAACGAGCTCGTTCCAAATGAGGGGACATAACCTATGTTTTAGAGACAAAAAATGAAAAAAATAATGAAAATTAATTGGCGATTTTTGAGAATAGTGCTGGGCGTTTTTGGCCGTTACGTTAGGTAAAGGGTTAAATAATATAATTATCGTTAATAATGAAAAGTAATAAACAGAGTAATCGCTTGACTGGGCTGGTTACGTGAAATAATTCATTCGAGGCGAGGGACTATATTGTAAAACAATCGTGCGCATTCGCACACTCGTGTTTGTACAACGTCCCTCACCTCTCATGAATTATTTCTCGTAACCAGTCCAGTCAAACGATTACTCTCTATTTATTTTTGGTATATCAGGTTGAGTTTCCAGCCAGTGGGTGACAGATTCAACTCGTTATTTAGAATTTTTCAATCAATATAATTTATAATTGCCACCCCTCCTTTTGTTAAACATAACTAAGAATAAAGGTCTTGTTCAAGGTCACTTCTGCCCAATAATATTTAGCTTGCTGTTTCTCCTTCCATACTTCTCATTCAGAACAAAAGCAGAAGCAACACTCGTTTTTTGTTTGTCCCTAAAAGTGAGTTGTTCTTGTTCCGTCACAAAATAATCCAAAACTTTTAGTCCATAGACAACACAAACCTAACTTACATACATACCAAAGGCCCCCCCTTACCATTTTAGTTTCCTATATTCAGATAATTCCGCTCGAAGATAGCTTCCTGTTGACGTTGGTAGGCTTCAAATTATGAGGTGCTAGTTGCTTGTTTATAGTGTTAATTTTAGTGCAAATTAGTGCATATTATCTAATGCACAATACACATTACTAAGGATTCAAAACAACATTCTGGCTTTCAGTTTTCAGTATTATTTTCACTATTTGTTATTTTCTCCCTGTTTTCACCGTTTCTCTGTCCTAAATGGAACAATATTGTCCCCAAGAGTCTGTGGCGGAGTCCCTTACCTCCAAGACCACCTTTGTTCCTAAAACCCTTATTCGAGTTTTCTTCTTGTCAGTTCTCATTTTGTATGCAGTTTGGGATAGTCATCCACGCCCACCCTTGAGTGAGGATGGGATGTCTGTCCGGGTGCTTTTTCTCGAACCAGCAAAGTTGGGAGTTGCACCGTGAATAATTTGTTTGTCTCTATCATTGTCTAACCGAACTATGATAGGCTTTTGGGAGGGGGGGTGAGCCCACGTAACCCTGATTGGATGACAGTATTCTATGAGTTTCGACACGTCGTAGTATTATATCTTCCGCCTTCTCACCATCTATAGAACATTTTAGACTAGGCCATACGTATCCTCCCCACAGGTTTTGGGTATACCATAAACAGGAAATTATACTTGCGGTCATGAAATTTTGATCATAAGAGTTTTTCGGATAACGCAGAAAACTTAGCACTCAATTTTGTTCCAATATTAGGGAGGTAGATATTCTCAATTTCCTCAGTCATCTCCGCATTAAAGGAGTCACACCATGAAAGATCATCATGGTCATTTTTTAACTCTTTGGTAGCAGTATTTGTTTTCACTGTTTGCTCCTTTATGGTTGCCAAGTCCGTTTTCAAAGAAAACAAGCTGCGTGCTGAGCCTGCTTTCTCAAACAATAATTTATCGTCTCAAATTAGCATAAGTCACTTTCTCTTCATCGGCTTTGGCATGCTGCTTTGTTGATGTTGACATTTTGGTCTCGACAACCGTTTGGGGATCAGCGACAATAGGTAAACAAAACGCAGAACGCAAACGCAAAAATCCAACCACTGAACCTTACAAACACTCAAATATCTATGGAAACTGGTGAATAATAGTCACTTTTGTGTCGCAAACATAGTAACTCTTGGAGTAACGATCAAAAACGGCCAGCTCTATTCACAAAAATCCCCATTCAATTTTCATTATTTTTTCATTTCGTTTGTTAGCATTGAGAATCGGGCTGTGTGTTGAGCCTGGGATTGTCTAAATAGCATTGGAAGGTTCACAAATCATTAGCTGTCCGTGAACGTTATGGCTTAGCACTGACGCCCACAATCTTGGGTCTGTTCTTTAAGTATTTATCAAAGTGTGGTGCGACAGCCCTCCCAGGAATAACCCTTTCTTCGGAACTGTTCTGTAGTGCGCCGAACAGCGGTGAAGTCGATCTTCGACTCGTAAGATACCCCCCCCCCCCCCCATCCCCACACAAACACACACACGCACAACCACCGCCCTCCCCTACCGTTTTATTGTGTTTCTAGAAGCTGTTGTCGTGCTTCAGTTGACCTACCATTTGTCGAGACTTTCGTCTCAGGAGTATATTTCTCCGGCTAGATGCGGTATAATTACGGTACATCACGCGAAGCAATAAGTTTTGTGAGCTCGAGTCAGCACCACCCGAATCTAAAAAGGTCTGGGTGCGCTATCTTTTTTGTCTTCAGATAATTTATCGCAGTTTTTGGAATGGGTACTGTCTGGAAACAATCTGCCCCTAACACCACGTCGGTGGGGGGGGGGGGGGGGGTGGCGTTGCGGTAACCGGTTCTCGTCAGATCACCGAGGTTAAGCAACGTCGAGCCCGATTAGTCCTTAGATGGTGACCGTCTTAGTGATCGATCCGGACTCCCGCGTTGTGTCCACTTAACCCCGATTGTCCACATGTTGGGGGCATGATGACGCCGTGTACTAAGGCGTACTGCACGTCGATGGTGCGCATGTCTTCAACCAATCTAACCCTGCCTGCACTGCAGTGCGGAGTTACAATGTTGGGGAGATGGCAGATGTTCGTCGTTGCTAGGTGGTTCTCTCTGGGTGCTCCGGCTTCCTCCACCCGTAAAATTGTCACCGACACGATATGACCTTGGCTGTTAAAGTGTCGTTAAATCTTAATAAATAATAAATAACACCACGCCGTCTTTCGCAAATAGCTAGCGGTTGTTGGTCTCATTACATTACCACCCCTCGTGTTGTTCTACTGAACATCGTCTTGCGTTCATTCATTACTCGATTTCTGTTGATTGCATCCCAGCTATCGCTCTATTTCCTGATAAGACGCCCAGAGTATTTTCATTCCAGTAAACTGACACCCAGATGCCACAGAGAGTTCACAGCGTGGCATTCAAATGTTTTTGTTATTTTATTTGAAACATTTAAACAATGAAAAAATTCTGAAACGAATACTGGAAATGCAGCATATTTCGTCGTAACACTTTATCCAAAACGAATAAAAGTACGTCACTTGCAAACCTTCTTTCTCTAGTGACGAAAACGTTTCATTTTCTGTCTCGGAACATTGCTTATCTCCTCTCAATGAAGCCACCTCAACCAAGTCGTTCCAATGATGTCCTTAAGCTGTGTTTTGGAGACAAAAAAATGAAAAAGTAATGACAGTTTACCAAAATCCTAAGATAGCATCACTTCATTCTACGCTTCACAAGAAAACAGCGAGAACGTAGACTTTTACAAATTTACCGAGTGCCGTAGAATCAGGGAAGAACGCTAAGTTATATTGCAAATGGCTTAGCAGGTTTGGCACCAAAAGCATAGTGAAACTATACTAAACCAAGCACACCACTCTGCTACCGACAATCTGTCGGTGACCGAGTGGTTTTGCGTGAAGTTCGAACCCGCCGATTGGGGTTAAATAACATTTTCTCAGATGTAACAAATTAAAAAAAACATTTTGTTCATGACAGATTTATTTCGGTGATAATAAAGGTGTCTAAAAGCTAAACATTCTGCAGCTCATGAGATATTGTTTTAACCCTTTGAACACTGATGGTATCTTCCGTATCAGTTCAATGGCAGCAACTGGAAGAGCCCATATTTATTATATGGGGACAGACCAATTAATATTTTCAACGTGCAGCATTGGGGCTGCACGTTGAAAATACTGCTTGGTCTACCCCACACATTCACTTGGCAGCCAACATCTTTAATGAAATTATGACGTAACGTATTCCTGGGTAGGAAAATCGGTCTCTCAGGTACAGGATTGTTAAATGGCTCTGCTATCTATATGTTCTTCACCGACGTTCGGTCAACGCCATTAAGCAACGACAACTAAAGAACGTCACGAATGTACCCAACATATCTTCTCCTGAGTGCTAGAATGTCCTATGTCCCATAGGGGACATAGGACATTCTAGCACTCAGGCGACGATATGCCAGCAGTACTCGACAAAACTGGTTGATGCACTTCTCCGATAATCCCAAATAACAGAATAAGTCCACATGTCTTCGTCAACAATTTAATCCTCCAGTGCACTATGGATATAGGATTAAATCATAACTGATCATTTTAACTGTTCTCCTTTCTGTCATTTGCTCCCTGACCAACGATTTCTCTTTCACACTAAACGTTGTGCATATTATTTGGAATGGGTTAAACACTGTATATTTCTATTGTGCTCCTATATATATTATATCTCACGTGACTTTCCCTTCCTCTGATTTGATAGGCTGAGAGGTACTATGCTATTTCAGATAGTTTTACCAATCGATGGTTCTCAAAATGATGGCGCACTGTTCCTGTGCACTATACATTTTCTAAAAATAGCAATGGAATTGACTAGGATGTTCAATCGGCGGAATACAACGAGCCATTTCGTCCCCTGAGTTCCAATGTGTTCTATGTGTGCCAGTAGGCACATAGAACACATTGGAACTCACTGGACAATTTGAAGAGATTTTCTATTTCGGTATTTCTAAGGTCAAGAATGAAAACGCTCGTCTTGGCAAGGACATTTACAATAGACAATATTAAATGGAATCCTGGTGAGAATAAAGACTCTTCCTCGGTTTGTTCGACCTAATATAATATTTATCCCACGGCATTCGTAGATAATGCCCAAAAATAGTGGTCATCGGGGAAGCGGGGAAGAATAGTGGACTATTGTCATCTGTTCAACCCTGATTAGAAACAGCGCTACCTCGACAAAAACAGATATTCGCATACGTTTGACGCCAATTAGCAGCAAAGCAACCACATACGAAACGGGTTTTATACTGTAAATCTCTCCCCATTAACGCCAACACTCAGTAATGTCGCATGCCCTACGGTGACATTATCAAAGTTGTCCTCCATTTTTCGAGATCCCCCCCCCCCCCCACCCTCTAGTATTATCTTTATAGCCTCGCTCGTAAATCCAAACTAGAGAGTGTTGACAAACTCAGCTGAGTCCGACATGTTGGAAGCAATCTATTTGAAACTGGGTCTGGAGTAAATTCAATCACGGCTAACATAAACGTAATTATGCATCTGTGTGCTATCTATGTGGAGGAAATAACTGATTTACTGATGAATCTTTGTCCAATAATACTTCACTTCTAGGTTAACGACGATTACCTTGTTTAGTTGTAGAATATTTAAGGAATTCTGCGATACTTGGTTTTCTTCAAAGGTTGTGGATATTGCAATTCGCAAATTGAATTGAGGACATCCCCTCAATAATCACTCCACTCTCCTTGCAGTTTCTCGTTCAAATCACTTCTCTTGGTACTCGTAACAATCCTTTGATCCTAAAGAATTCTTGTGTCTTTTAGAAAGTACTATCTTTTTATCTAACAATCATATAGATTTTGGCCTGAAAACCACGCGAAATGGTACGTATCACATAATGTCTTCCGATTCCGTATCATATAGACGACTCATTCTGATTCTGTATCATGTAGACGACTCGTTTCCGGTAGCGCTACGGTCTATCATAACAACCGCATGGATACATTCTATGTGCGTTTCAGTGATCGACCGAACATTATGTCCCAAAAATGTTTAAAAATATTTTAACCCTTTACCTAACAAGCAGATGACACTTGCAAAAAAAAAATCTTTAATAACTAATTTTTTTCATTTTTTGTCTCAAAAACATAGGTTATGACCCCTCGTTGGAACGAGCTCGACAAAAAATGAAAAAATAATGAAAATTAACTGGCGATTTTTGAGAACGGTGTTGGCCGGTTTTGGCCGTTACGTTGGGTAAAGGGTTAAGATTTAATCTGTTTATGTGACAGAATTGTTTAATAAATGAATTATCTTGATAATGTGCATGTCCTGTGATTTGCAACAGATTCTCGGTGGTGTCCAAAAATGGGATCACAACTCGCCGGCAAAGCCGGCTCGTTGAGATCCCATTCTGGACACCGCCTCGAATCTGATAGAAACCACAGGACATGCACATTATCATGATAATCTGTATTTATCGGTTAAGAGCACCTGCGGAAAACCTCTTTCTTCAATTCGGGGCAATTTAAAATCCCTACGTTTCTATCTCGTCTATCAATTAGGAGATTTCGTTAATCGATTGGCATGCCTGTAATAATAATAATAACTCTTTGGCCAGCCGCTGATTTGTCGCGGTCCTCATAAGAGAAGGCCATCATTCCCCCTGCACCCCACCCCCTCTTCCCCTCCTCTCCTCCCAGCATTCAGATATAAACTGCTTAATAGTGTCCCTCACTTCCTCTTTTTCAATTTCTTCAATAAGCATTCCTACCCTCTCCCTCGTGTCCCCCTTCAGCCATCTATCCTTTGTTTCTTCACCCCACTTCTGCATTATTCTTCCAGTAAATTTTATTCTATGAGGTATATACAGTGGGCATTCCAAGAGAAAATGTTCCAGAGTCTCCACTACTCCAGAGTGGCACATTTGGCATCCCTTTTCCCCATCTCTCCCAATTTTTCCCCGAAGCTCCAGTGATCTTGATCTCAGTTTGAACAGCAGTGACCCTCCAAAGGTGCCATCTAGGTACTTCTCAAAAGCTGGCTTTTCTTTATATTGTAACCCCTGCAGTGATCTTTTCACGCTAACCCCTGCTCACCAGTTTCGATTGCAATCTTCCATGCCTCTCTCTTTGACAAACCTTTTGCCTTCTTTCATTCCTACTTCTATGTTTGTGATCTCTATAGAGTAATTGTCCATTAGTTCCCTCACATGTTTTGACCACCCCGTTTCTATACTAGATTTCCAAATGGTATCGAGCATCAATTTGCACCACCGGTTGTCAGGCAGGTTTCTCAAGTAGTTAAAGTAACACAGTTTTCCCAAATCTACCCTGTCCTTGATTTTCATCCACCCAAGCTCCCCCCTTACTGCTTCCAAAGCTGCAGCATTACTCGACCCTGTTATCCATCTGCCGGCATCATTCTGAGTACTTTCCAACTTCTTAATAACGGTTTGGTTTAATGGAATCACGTCCGTGCCATACGTTATACTTGGTAAACCCACCCTCTCCCACAGTGTTTTCCCCACAAAGACCTTGTTGAAACTATTTTTCCCTAAAAGTTTTAGTTGGTTCAGAATTCTTTTCCCCTTCAGAATCAGTTTGGCTGAGTAATTTCTGTACATCCCTCTTCCCGTTATATTTATGCTTACCCCTAGATACTCATATTCTCCCGTTTCTCCTACAGTGATTCGTTTGCTTTCCCCTTCGGGGATTGAGAACTCCCCCACTCTCCATCTCTTCGTCATATCTACCTTGCGTCCAACGGGTATTACCTTGCTTTTATTTTCATTTAGTTCGAGCCGCCAAGTGTTCCCATATCTACCAACAATTTCCAGCAATTTCTCTAGGCCCTGTTCAGTTCTAGACATTAACACCATGTCGTCCGCAAAGAATAAGCATGGTATCTTTATGTCTCCAACATTTACCCCCTCCGCGCTCTGAATTAGTTCGTCCCCTAAATCTTTAACATACAATGCAAACAAAATCGGTGAAAAGATACACCCCTGCTTGAGGCCTATATCCATAGGGACTCGTTTTGTAGTGATACTCCCTAGACTGAGTTGGCTTTGCACATCTGTATACAGTGCTTTCATGATTCCCACAAAGTCACCCCCCAGTCCGATGCCCTCGAGCTTTCGCCACATACCTTCCCTCCACACTCGGTCGTACGCTTTTTTCACATCTAGAAATGCCAGAAACATCTTTTTCTTTTCAGCCTTTGTTGATTCTATCAGTTTGGTGAGTGTAAATAGGTGATCAGTGACTCTTCGTCCTTTCCTGAAACCATTTTGAATTTCTCCTAAAAAGCCTTTCTCTTCAATAACTTCCTCTAGTCTACCGTATATGACCTTACAGAATACTTTTCCGATGTTACTACTAACTGATATCCCCCTATAGTTATCTAGAACTTCCTTATCCCCCTTTTTGTGTATGAACGACACCTTACTTTCCCTCCACTCTCTGGGGACCTCTTGCTTTCGCAGACCCAGGTTGAAAAGGTTTGTCAGGACTTCAATAAGTGCCTCCCCTCCATTTTTGAGGAATTCGTTCGGAATTTCATCAGTCCCTCCCGCTTTACCATTTTTTAATTTCGAGACCACGTTCCGCACTTCTTCTGCCGTTATTTCGCTACATACAAGAGTGGATAGGTTCTCCTCCACCAGTGTACTTCTTTTTGGTGGGGACCCACTGCCCCATCGCCTATCGTTTATCTTTTCCCAGTGCTTGACTAACTCTGAAGCGATACGGCCTTTATCTTCTGTACTTTCCCCATCCACTTTGATACTCTGCACACTACTTTTCCCCCGTTTATTTACCCAGTTCCAAAATACCTCTGAGCTCGAACCCCCCGTTTTCTTTATTGTTCTGGCAAGACTGCAATTGCGCTCCTTCCTATTCTTATTCTTTATCTCATTCACCTTTTTCCGTGCCAGTTCATATTCTCCTTTCATTAGTCTCGTGTCATTGTTATCCACCCCTTTAAGCTTCCTAGTTCTTCTGTAAGCAGCGCATTTTACCTTCCTTTCTTTTATAGCCTTTTTCACTCCCTCGTTAACCCTGTATCCAAGCTCTCTCGTTGGTACCCTCACCCTTCCTATGCAATCCTTCCCTGCCTCTGTTAGGCTATTTACTATGCCATCTGAAATACTCTGGACATTTGCATCCCTAGGTATACATTCAAGATTTGGTTTTAGTTTTTCCCGAAACTGCTTCCAGTCGGCTCCTTGTTTTAGTCCCCAAACTTCCTTGAAGGTATTTCTGTCTCAATTCGTCTTTTTGCCCATAATCTTAACTGTTATCAGGTTGTGATCACTACCCAAGTCATTTTTCCCTCGTCATCTATTTCTACATCTATAACCTCCCTCCATACGCTAATGTCAGTGAGTATATAGTCAATTATTGTTTTCTTATCGTTCCCCTCCCAGGTCCATTTACCCTTACATTTCGCATCCCTGTTCAGGATCTTTAAACCAAGCTCTTTTGACAGGTCCAACATCTTCCTCCCATTCGTGTTAATTTTCCTATCACCTCCCTGTATGCCCTCCTCCTTATCCCCGATGTGCCCATTGAAGTCCCCCATTAGGACAATACTGAACCCTCTGCTTTCAAGCTCTGTGATATTCGATCTAAGAGTTGTATATATTGAATCATTCCACTCGGGCTTACTTCCCTCCACTGCTAAGTATACAACACCAACGGCAACACTCCTGCTTCCTAACTTGATTTTTGCCCAGACTATTTCGTTGGATACCGGAATCTGAGTCCTTGCTTCTGTGAGATCTGTAATCAATGAGGGCTGTAATTCCTCTTTAGCGTAGATGCCAACAACCCCACCCCGTTTCTGACCCTCAGTTCGCCCAGCTCCTATCCACACGCAACCCTTCATCTGATCAACCCGCTCATCCCGTCGTATCCACGTCTCACTTAGACCCATTATATCGAAGTCTCCTTCGTCCATCATTGTTAATATTTCGCTTACTTTCTTGTGCAGACCCTGGATGTTGCAGTACCCAAACTTAATGAATCTTTGTTTTTTTTGTCATCACTGGCACATTATTATAACCCTGGTATGTCCCTGTGTTGTGCATGTTTGTTGTTTTTCCTATGTTCCCAGCATTTGTGCCCCTCTGGGTTATCGGCTGTGGTCCCCTACCCCCCTTTTCTCCAAAAAAGGCCCAGCCACCTGTAAAATTTTTTGGCCCAACAGGTCTGTACCCATCCTACTTAAATGCAATCCGTCTCGCCCATACAACTCTCCTTGTCCCCAGAATGAATCCCAGTGGTCAATGAAATGTATTCCCAAGTCTTTGCAGTGCTCTTCCAGCTCCTCGTTTAGTGCCATAATCCGCGAGTTCCTCTCATTCCCACCACCCATAACGGGGAGCACCCCTGAAACGATGATCCGCGCATTCCTGCTAAGTAGCTTACTAATTAGGTCCTTGTATGTGTCCACCAAACGAACTGATTTCCTATCCCTGATGTTATTGGACCCAACATGTAATACTACTACCGGATCAGGCCCCGACCCAGCTACAATACCGTCCACTCTATCCCTCAGGTCCTCCACTTTAGCCCCCGGAAAGCACTGAACTGTTCTATTTTTACTGTCCGGACCACAGACAACCTTGTCGATCCCCCGAACTATGCTACTTCCCGCAACCACCAACTTACTTTTGGCCCTCGCCCTATTTATCTCCTCTAGTCTCCTATTGTTTACAGCGTCCTCTTCCTCTCCAACAGCCCCACTCGGAATCAATATCGGTATCGGTATCTTTGACCTAGGATTACTCCTATCCTTGTCCCTCCGTCTCTTTCCAGGCCCTGAACTACCTGGACTACTCCCCTGGTCTTCTCCCGGATCCCTCCTCCTTTTTCCTGGCCTAGACCCCAAGCTACTAACTGTTGCAACTACCTCCATCTCCTCCTCTGTCTCTTCCGAATCGAGCACATCAAATCTGTTTCTGGTGTTGCACTCCCCACTGCCTTTGGACTTTACACCCCTATCTACCTGCTTCCCTGGCGCCCCTTTCCTACCACTTTTGATAGTCCACGCCAAACGCTTTACAGCATTGCTCCGGCCTGGGCCCCCCTCATCTGTCCTACGTACTTTTCTAGCGGCCCCCACCTCATCACCTACCTCATTCACATCAAAGGTTCTACCCCCATGTTTCCTCTTGGAACCACCGACAACCACCCATCCTTCTCGGAAAGCTACTTTCACAGGCGTAACTCCAGACAGCCCCGCCCTACCAAGTTTTCCCTTCAGCTCAGCAATCTCCCCCTCAAACTTAACAATTGTCTCAAGTAGGCGGAGGATTTCCTGACAGTTTGCACATACCTCTCCATATCCCATCGAACGACAGTCCCCATACATCATAGAACACTGTTTACAAACTTCAAGCCCAATATCGCCATCGGTGGCCCCACCAACCCGACTCTGACTGACACCCCCAGTGACCTCTGTCTGCACACCAATACTTACCCCGTTGGCACCGTTATGATCACAATAAGATCATTGTTCTCAGGTGTGAATCTTCACAGACCCGACGTTGGCCAGTGTCTCGCTCCCACCTGCCCTATAAATTACGCCGTCGTAAAATTGCCAGTTGAGATTATCGGGCGACGTGTGGGTGGGATGGGAAAATCTCACTCGAGAGAAATACATTTGACCCAGATACGAGGTTTGCCGAGAGTCAGGTTCGAATATCTCTCCCCGATGGTGAGATTCCATCACCCCACCCTACAGCTCTAGAAGATGGTTTTTCTTCCACTACACCCCACATGACGTCACCGAAATCAAAATGCTGCGTGTGAGATGAAAATTTACTGTTCTACTGACTGTTTGTAGAAAAAAATGAATTGCAAATTCAGAAAAGAGTATCGAAATGTACCGTATATACACACTTCGAAAACGACCATTACCCCACGACAGGGGTCGTTTAATATTTTGAAGTGAGGTGAAACAATTGACATTCCGGTGGGGTCACTTTTGAAATTATCGATTTAGATGAGATCACGTGGCGTATGGTGGAGAAAAATCATTCAGGGGTGGTGTGGGGTGAAATTGGCAGTCGTGTCAATTGATGCGAAGTGGGGCGCCATGTTTGTTTACAAAATGAAGACGACGATGAAATAGTCGGGCAGTCCTCGAATATTCAAATGAGGATGGTCACATGGGGGTGGGTAAGATAAATCTGTCTCTTCCAGGTATCTCTCCCAGGACATGTGTATTTCAGTATACCGTGGTGGGAGATAAGTCGTAGGAATACTGAAACAGAATCTTCATTCCACTACCCTCTGTTGGGAACTCCGAGCCCTCGCACATAATCTTAGAAGGATGGTCTTGGTTCCCCTGGTATTGTTTGTTTCGGCACTCTGGGTCACCTCGTGACAGACAGTTTTACGGGTGGAGGAAGCCGAAGTACCCGGAGAGAACAGCCGAGCAGTGGCGAGTAACTGTCAGACTCCACAATGTACTAACTCCGCACAAGCATGGTTAGCAAGGGTTGAAGACAAGCGCACAATCGACGTGCAGTACATCTTTGTACTCAACGCCACCGCTCCCCTGTGTGGGAAATGGGGATTAAGTGCCTTGCCCAAAGACGTAACGCAGTTACCCCTGGCGGGGATCGTACCGTGGACCGTTCGGTTTGAACTCCAATGCCTTAACCACCGAACCACCGCGCCCCCTTCTCTGATATGATAACAAAGCCTGGAATTATCACGAAGGAAAAATATAACAAAATTATCTTGTTATCTTACTTCAGTGGGTACTGTAGCTCGACGGCGCTGGAAAGAACACAGTAGAATTACTCTCCGCATACTGATGTCCACATTTCGAAATTTAAATCAGTAAAGTTTTCCCATAATGCTCTAAGGAATTTAACCAATTCAGTCTTGCTTGACAGAGCTGAATAAGCTCTGTCAAACAAGATTGGATTGGTTAAATTGCTCGTAGTAGCACTATGTTGCGCAGCATGTTTGGAAAGTGCATCTCAGAACATATCTTTCAATTTGTTAAAAAATTAACGTTTCAACCCTAACTAATCTTGTCATGAAAATCGACTTTCGATAGAGTTATTTCCTTTGAAATTAATAATAATAACTCTTTGGCCAGCCGCTGATTTGTCGCGGTCCTCATAAGAGAAGGCCATCATTCCCCCTGCACCCCACACCCTCTTCCCCTCCTCTCCTCCCAGCATTCAGATATAAACTGCTTAATAGTGTCCCTCACTTCCTCTTTTTCAATTTCTTCAATAAACATTCCTACCCTCTCCCTCGTGTCCCCCTTCAGCCATCTATCCTTTGTTTCTTCACCCCACTTCTGCATTATTCTTCCAGTAAATTTTATTCTATGAGGTATATACTGTGGGCATTCCAAGAGAAAATGTTCCAGGGTCTCCACTACTCCAGAGTGGCACATTTGGCATCCCTTTTCCCCATCTCTCCCAATTTTTATTAACAGATAAGCGAGGAAGGTCCATTTAAGAAGTATGTAATTGTTGCGAAAACCGCTATGGCATCAGTAGAAAATGAAGGGAAGTTTCCCTTTGCTATTGTTAATAAACGGAAACAGCAGACAGCTCTACGAGGCGAGATACCTGGAAGAGACAGATTTATCTTATCTACGAGCTGTCTGTTGTTTTCTTTTATTAACCCTTTACCCAACGTAACGGCCAAAACCGGCCAGCGCTATTCTCAAAAATCGCCAATTAATTTTCAAAATATTTTCATTTTTTGTCTCAAAAACATAGGTTATGACCCCTCGTTGGAACGAGCTCGTCGAGCTCGTTCCAACGAGGGGTCATAACCTATGTTTTTGAGACAAAAAAATGAAAAAAATTAGTTATTCAAGAATTTTTTTTGCATGTGTCGTCTGCTTTTCATGTTAGGTAAAGGGTTAAAAGTTACAAAAGGAAACTTCGCTTTTTACGTCAAGCTAATTAGAAGCAACTAATTCGCGTCCACTTTGGCTCTTTGTTTAGCGAATGTGTTTTTATAGTAATTTGCAAGTTTTTTTTATTCTACCCTGGAAAATATTACCTCCTGGAGTATTATATTAATAGAAAGGTTAGTGTCTATATTATATTTATTTAATGCTCAGGCATCAATTCACGCTGAAAAATTAAGTCATATTCCCCTGTCGGTCGGCAAAACGAAATATCAAAATGATATTTAGAAATCGATATTTCATCGTAGGTTCGGATGACGAATCACATGTACTTTAAACGAGTCAGCACATCAGTAATGAATTCCAGAGTCCCAAATACAAACGAATTCGAATAATTGATAGTGACAGTGACTAAATCAATTCATTAAATCAGCGGTTTCAAAGTTTGACTTTCTCATTCACCTTCCAGCGAAAAGCCGAAATCACTTTCAAATTTCTTCAGTTCAACTTCACACGTCTTCAGTGCATTGAGTTCAAAAAAAATAAAATGACGTGTCTTGTTATTGAAAATAAGAAAGTGGTGTTTTTTGTTATTGTTCTATTTCTTCGAAACACATTGCGATTATTTCAATTCGCCAGCCTTGGTAAATCGTAAAGTTAGGGGAGAAATAAGACGGGACTACTTTTTGTGCGGATATTCACACATTCCAATGGTTGGAGTTTGGTTGTTGTAATTTTTGTATGGACGCCGGTTCGGCACATAAATTTTGCGCCTTAATGGCAAATAAAGGCCACAAATTGGAGAGTTTGTAGTCGTAGAGCATTAAATAAAAAGAAAATTCACGAAAATTTGATGAATACCGAAAATATCTCGTTCGTGGCTACAAGAAATATGAGGATCTTCACTCGCGACTGCGTCGCTCGTGAAGATCCTCATATTTCTTTGTAGCCACTCACGAGATATTTTCGGTATTCATCAAATTTTCGTGAATATCCTCTATATATCACAATGCCCACACTGTTGATGTAATGAACAGAAAAAGTTACAGAACATCAAAATATTGTGAAAGCGCTGTTTTCTTATTTTTAAATGGATTGAAACAGAGAATAATTGTAAAACGTTCAAACTAATTGGAGAGCAATTGTAAACGGTCAGCCTCCTTATTTTTATACTACACTGCAGGAAAATGCCCGAAGTTTGTGAAATGATGCCCACATCAATGATGCAGCTTAGCAAACATTTCGAAATTTCAATTTTTATTTAAAATTCCTATACCCGTAGTGTTAAATTTACTGACAATTTTAGAGAATTACGGGGAGATAATTTTCCTTCAAATCTCTTCCAATGGCGAAAATTGTCAGCCATGGTGACAAAACAAAGAATTTTAGCACTCTGACCAGGACTTTATTTTTTTTTAAAAAGTCGCCGAAAGGTTTATCAGGTGAAGGCGTTAAATAGGATCAGACACTATGTTATTAAATGGGAAGATTATCAGTACAATACACGGACCCATAGTAGAGAACTTCTCCGGCACTGAAAAGAGAAAATTTCAAAAACAAGGCCCATAATGGGTCGAACCCAAGATGTCCTAAAGACTCATGGCGAAATTGTCACATTAACAGGAAACGGATACATTTTGTACAGCCTAGAAAAGTTTTCGACGATTGGAGCACCGTGATTTGTGTTAAAGGCGATAAATAACTCTGTGTTGTTTTCATGGCGAAACAGTGAACGATTAATCATCTGGACAAAAACTTATGAGGTTTGGACTAAATTTGGTAAAACAAAATATCTTCACAGTTTCGTGTTGAGAAGGACTTGACCTTTTTGCACCAAGAGCAGTTGGTATTTCATTTTTCGTTTTCTTTGGAGAACCACAGAGTGTGCTGTTGTAAGCCGTTTTTTCTAGATAAATTCTGAAGAATAAATATTCCACGACGTATTTTAAAATTATAGAATGGAAGCTAAGCAGCCATTGTTATGGTGTTCAGGTGGTAATTATACAGTTAAAACTAGAAGTCTTGTCACGAACTGTGCTCTTATCTAGGCTTAATTGCGCGTAGGAATTGCGCGCAATTGCAATATGGCATGGGGATCCAAAGCACGGCTGGTTCTCCTGGTTACTCATAGTAAACATAGGCAATGTTTCTGCCAATGGACCTCAAACATTGCTTGTTCACAGTGCATATCTACAGAATTTGATAGCCTTACTATGGTCATAACGCGTAGATTAACGCGCCGATCGACGTGCTATTAAAGCGCATTTCATGACAGGACTTCTAGTTTTAACTGTAGTGCATGTTTGTGCAGTGTCCAATTTACTCGAGTGTAAGCATAAGCTCATAATCGTTGATTTGTCTTTGGCATAACAGTTGCGAGTTGCACGACAGATCTTGTATTTAAGTAAATCATAATTGTTGTTTAATTATTGTTTATGATTTAGACTTATCAACTATTGCTATACAGTATTGTGATCACAAAACCGGACAGAGAATTTCGACCGGCCTGGAGGCAATCCTATAAAACTTCTACAATTGTATTTTCTAGAATTGTATTTTCTACCTATTAATATAAATGACTAAAACGAATCATTAGCTTTTTAAAAGATAAGACAATTTTCCAATTGGCAAATAGCCATATCTTTGGAAATGCTAATGGTTCACTTCAACCCATTTAAAGTCAGAATAAGAAAATACAGTTCTAGAAATACAATTGTAAAAGTTTTATAGCATTGGCCCCTGGTCTGATTTCCTCACAGCAACATTGTAAAAACTCAACTGTTGAAAAAAATGTGAAAACATTGAATCTGAGATGCTGTTTTCGTTTGTTTTTCTTGATGCGGTCTTGATTTCAGTCTTTTCTTAACCCTTTACCTAACCTGAAAAGCAGACGACACTTGCAAAAATAATTCTTGAATAACTAATTTTTTTCATTTTTTGTCTCAAAAACATAGGTTATGACCCCTCGTTGGAACGATCTCGACGAGCTCGTTCCAACGAGGGGTCATAACCTATGTTTTTGAGACAAAAAATGAAAAAAATAATGAAAATTAATTGGCGATTTTTGAGAATAGCGCTGGCCGGTTTTGGCCGTTACGTTAGGTAAAGGGTTAACAAAATCTCGACACACTGGTGTAAGTGTGTCGCGATCGGATCGACATTGGATCGCGAAAAAGACAAATTTTGTAATTGCAATACGGGAAGTAACTGTTTTGTATATAATGTATGTATTTTCATGAAAACAGTTGCCTGGTCACCGACTAGAATAGAAGTACGGCATCAGCGTGGGGACCCATGGAAGTGATGCACTGCTTGTTTACTTTGGTACACAAGCTCTGTTTCACTTGTAAAATAGGACATAGACACTATTACTTGGGTAGGAAACCTCAAAATGGGCAATCTGGGTATAAACGATTGACAAAACTGGACTTTATCTCTATGTTGTTATCACGGTTTGCCATTGTGCAGAAATATGTTACCTGAAACACAATAAATAAATAAATAAATAAATAAATAAATAAATAAATAAATAAATAAACGTGCGGCAGGTTACCGACATTTACTCGTACATAAATGTTCAAAGTCCACAAGTGATATTTTATTGAGTTAATTATACTTAACTTTATCTCCATGACTGGTCACGATTAGCCATTGTGCAGAAATATGTGACCATAAACACCTATAAATAAATAAATAAATAAATAAATAAATAAATAAATAAATAAATAAATAAATAAATAAATAAATAAATAAATAAATCGTGATTAACATATCTGGCTGGCTTCAGCTGTTCATAAAAAAATCGCCATTCAAATGTTAGTAGTTTTTTTCATTTTTACCTTAAAACATAGCGCGTGATTCCCCTATAAGCTATGTTTTTTGAGGCACAAATGGAATTTTGTACGTCTTTCAAAAATAGTTTTGCAGGTGTCGTCTGCTATTCGTGTTAGGTAAAAAGTTACGGAAACGTAACATAATCACTCATGGTAATGTACACAAGATAGAGAAGAAAATGAAACTCCAGAACTTGTAGGCCATTTATTTCGTTCTTATTCAATAACCAATGTATTGTTTGTTGAAAAAAATATTACGATTAACCCTTTACCCAACGAATCGGTCGCATCCGCCCGCGTAATATGCAAATTCAGCAGTTGAAAAAATATTATTTTTCAAAAAATTTAAACAAAACCATATCATGTGACCCCTCTTTGGAACGAGCTCGTTGAGCTCGTTCCAACGAGGGGTCACATGATATGGTTTTGTTGAAATTTTTTGAAAAATTTGAAAAAAATGGTATTTAAAATAATAAATTTTGATATCGTCTACGTTGGGTAAAGGGTTAACGCGTGAATTCTGAAAAATTAGAAGTGGATATTTCACGCATTTTATCTTGACAGCTTGATCGTGAGTTTCATGACATTAGGCCAAATCAAATGGTGGGTCTCTCGTCTCTAACATAGCCTTTTTACAGGGCCGAGCCAAAACTTTTTATTTTGGTGTCAGTTGAAAAACTTTTCAACACTTGCAGGCATTGGTTTTACCACAATTATATGCATTCATACCAATTTTATATTTGCTTTCAATTCAGATAATAAGAATTTTGTTTTCGATAGGGGCCATACAGCCTTCCTTCAATATAAATTTGGGCCGGAAAGTGGTAAAATATTCACCTGCCTGCCTATCCTAATTTTTCTGGCATGTGCCGAGAAACAAATCTATTTTATTTTTTGATTTACTAAAGACTAAATGGCAGTTCACGCACAGCTGACACACTCGGGTGGGTACAGGGTGCAAGAACCTTCGAGTAAATTTCCTTCCGCTTGTTACTGTGAGCACATAAATGGACTTTTCCAGAGAAGAACAACGCTGCTGAGCTACTCTTAGTTTCCGTAATCGAACAGCTTGAATGTAACACATGAAAAGATCATCGTCCTTTTACTGAAAAATATTGACGGAGATTTCAGACGGTTTGGGAAATTTCATCTCCGGACACCTTGTCGTCCCTTCAGTGAACATGGCGCCATCCGCAATGCTTCAGCATTGCGGATTATGCCTTGCTTCACTGAGGGGACGAAGTGTGTAGCTCAAATCTTTTGTTAATCAATCACAACAAATAGCTGTCCTCAATTTTATTTGGTGTGAACAGTATTTGTATTGATGATGTTTCGTAAATACATTTAATAGAAACGGTACGCCGACGATACACTTGTCTTCAACCAATGCTACCCTGCTTCTGCCTAGTTAGTACGTTCGGGAGTCTGTTGCTCGCCGCTGCTCGGAGGTTCTCTCCGGGCACTCCGGCTTTCTCCACCTGTAAAAGTGTCCAGCCCCAGGTCCTTTGGCTGTCTTAAGTGTAGTTACACCCCATTAAATAAATGAATTCAGGTTGGCAGAACAAAATTCGGATCTTAGAATTAGTAAGAATGGGTAAATGAATCTAGGGGATGATATGCCAGTTTGTGTTATGGAACATAACTTGTTAGAACATTGAGAAGCTGTCTGTGCGTTCGTCGATGACAAATCACGCCCATACAATAGAAAGCTCGATCTTTTGCCTGGGAAATCTTTTGATGTGAAAACGTTAAAATTCCCCAACTGACACATCTCAAGCTGTTGCTGAACATGAGTTGTGACAATTGAGGGCCGAATCTGTATCAGGCTCTTGTCTGCAGGAATCTCCAACCGTATATCCATAAGTGGTTTAACAAGGTGGTCTACCCCTACAACTATTTTACTCGCAGAACTGGGATGAAAAACCCTTGAACAAAGATGTCATCTTCACAAAATGATTACGTTCTTCAAAATTGTAAATAATCAGGCCCCTGCCTGTCTCTCTGACCTATTACCCAGAATATTTGAGGACATCTCCCATTATGGCACCAGATCCCACTCCAACTTCCAAGTGAATCTTGTACATACGGAAGTATTCAAGCGCTCATTTATCCCCTCGTGTATTTCTGAATGGAACGCTTTGCCTCTGTGAGTCAGACAGTCGAGTTCTCTGAATAATTTTATTAAACATTTCAACAGTGGCGTGTGTAGGCCACCTAAATACTTCAACACTGGAACAGGGCGACTAATATAATACATTGCAAACTGCGAAATTCCTGCAGTGACCAAAATTTTGATAAGTTCTCCAACTATATTTGTGACACAGCAAACTGTTCATGTGGCAACGGGACTGAAGATGCCAATCATTACTTCTTTGACTGTAGTAACCATATGGACGAAAGACTAGTCCTGTGGGTGGAATCTTGCGCACCTGACTATAAGATCGGTCAATGATCTTCTGTATGGAATTCCCAACTTACCCGATTCAGTCAACTTCCACCTATTTCGTACCGTACACAACTTTATTAAAGCCATGAAACGAGTCTAAGACTAAACCTGTACAGCGGACAAATCTCTTAGAATGTCATTTGCATTCTGTAGACTTTCCAAATCAGTTTCCACGTCTGTTTACTTCATTCATGATTTACTGCTTTTCGATTGCTTGTTCTGCTTGGCCTGGTTTTGCAGTGGTATGGGGTTCTGTCAGAAACCTGGAGTGTGGAAAATGACCAGTAGGCTTACTGACTCAATCGGTAGTGTTGTAGCATGCGAAATATCTGTTCCGACTCTCGAAAAGTTGATTACCCAACTTTCTTCTCTAACTGTGTACATACACAATTTTTTTGCAAGAGTAGTAGGACAGGGCTAGACGTCCCACATTTGGGGGACCCCGGCTGGGGGACCCCGGAAGTGACGTCATACCGCAATGTATTATGGGTATCACGTGGTTGTTATGGTAACCCATGTGGGCGGCCATGTTGTGACGTCACTGTCATGGTGATGGGTGATGTGAGTGCACATGAGCAGCTCGTGTTGTTAGGGTGATACGTGTTTCCGTCGTCCATTTTGTAGGAAGGTGGCGCCATCTTTGTTTCTATGGTGGCACGTGGTTGCTATGTGACCCAAAGGCTTCTTATAGGGCTAAGAGGTCTGTAACAGGTATGTTCGATTGACTGGGAGTATTTTCTGGAACGACTTCCTTGTATAATTACCCAAATAAACCCGACAATCCCTCCAAATCTCCAAAAACTACTTTATTTGATATGGATTCCCCGCAGAATCCCGGTATTTACCGAAATGGACTTGTTTAGAGTAGCACGTAGTGCTATAGATTTTTTAAAAGGTCGTGTTCGATTGAATGGGAGTATTTATGGCTCTACATAATTACCTAAATAAACCCGAGAAGGTTTACTATTTCGAATTCTTTCAGAATTCTCTGCTTCTATCTATAAATGCAACAGTTTTCGTCTATCTGGCCATGTTCCTTTGTTCTAGAGTATAATCCAGTAGCGTAGAAGCGCCTATTAGTTGGAACAACTTTGCTTATTATTACTGTATTTAGCTATTCTGGTCTATTCTTGTTAGTTCTGACCCTATTCCAAGTACTCTTGTTGTTTCATTTATCTAGATCATTTATATAAATTATAACTAACCAATCAGATTGCTTGATTTCCCATAGCCTGTCCTTAATCATATAGAGTTATCTCTCCTTATTTAAACGAAGTCGTATCTGTTTCTCATCACCTGGACCATATCCCCAGGCACCCCTTTTTGGAAAACATATGGCCTTCGGCACCCCTTTTTGTCATATGTGCTTATGTGAAAAGGCACAATGTGACACAATGTGCCCTAGCACATAGGCACATGCTTTATGTGCCGATATGTGCTTATGTGAAAAGGCACAATGTGCCCTAGCACATAGGCACATACGGGTATTTGAGGATCCCTATGGCCTGGTATTGTATTATTTGAGGATACCTTTATAGGATACCTTCTGGAGAACCCCTTTTTGTCATATGTGCTTATGTGAAAAGGCACAATGTGCCCTAGCACATGGGCACATACGGCTATTTGAGGATACCTATGGCCTGGTATTGTATTATTTGAGGATACCTTTATAGGATACTTTCTGGAGAACCACTTTTTGTCATATGTGCTTATGTGAAAAGGCACAATGCGCCCTAGCACATACGGGTATTTGAGGATACCTATGGCCAGGTATTGTATTATTTGAGGATACCTTTATAGGATACCTTCTGGAGAACCCCTTTTTTGTCATATGTGCTTATGTGAAAAAGCACAATGTGACACAATGTGCCCTAGCACATAAGCACATGCTTTATGTGCCAGTATGTGCATGTGTGCAAGTGCACAATGTGCCTTTTCACATAAGCACACATCGGCACATAAAGCATGTGCGTATGTGCTAGGGCACATTGTGTCACATTGTGCTTTTTCACATAAGCACATATGACAAAAAAGGGTTCTCCAGAAGGTATCCTATAAAGGTATCCTATAAAGGTTTCCTCAAATAATACAATATCAGGCCATAGGTATCCTCAAATACCCGTATGTGCCTATGTGCTAGGGCACATTGTGCCTTTTCATATAAACACATATGACAAAAAGGGATTCTCCAGAAGGTATCCTATAAAAGGTATCCTCAAATAATACAATACCAGGCCATAGGTATCCTCAAATACCCGTATTTGCCTATGTGCTACGCACATTGTGCCTTTTCACATAAGCACATATTGGCACATAAAGCATGTGCCTATGTGCTAGGGCACATTGTGTCACATTGTGCCTTTTCACATAAGAACATATGACAAAAATGGGTTCTCCAGAAGGTATCCTATAAAGGTATCCTCAAATAATACAATACCAGGCCATATGTATCCTCAAATACCCGTATGTGCCTATGTGCTAGGGCACATTGTGCCTTTTCACATAAGCACATATCGGCACATAAAGCATGTGCCTATGTGCTAGGGCACATTGTGTCACATTGTGCCTTTTCACATAAGCACATATGACAAAAATGGGTGCAGAAGGCCATATGTTTTCCAAAAAGGGGTGCCTGGGGATATGGTCCAGGTGATGAGAAACAGATACGACTTCGTTTTAATAAGGGGAGATAACTCTATATGATTAAGGACAGGTTATGGGGAACCAAGCAATCTGATTGGTTAGTTATAATTTATATAAATGATCTAGATAAATGAAACAACAAGAGTACTTGGAATAGGGTCAGAACTAACAAGAATAGACCAGAATAGCTAAATATAGTAATAATAAGCAAAGTTGTTCCAACTAATAGGCGCTTCTACGCTACTGGAGTATACTCTAGAACAAAGGAACATGGCCAGATAGACCAAAACTGTTGCATATATAGATAGAAGCAGAGAATTCTGAAAGAATTCGAAATAGTAAAACTTCTCGGGTTTATTTGGGTAATTATGTAGAGCCACAAATACTCCCATTCAATTGAACACGACCTTTTAAAAAATCTATAGCACTACGTGCTACTCTAAACAAGCTCATTTCGGTAAATACCGGGATTCTGCGGGGAATCCATATCAAATAAAGTAGTTTTTGGAGATTTGGAGGGATTGTCAGGTTTATTTGGGTAATTATACAAGGAAGTCGTTCCAGAAAATACTCCCAGTCATTCGAACATACCTGTTACAGACCTCTTAGCCCTATAAGAAGCCTTTGGGTCACATAGCAACCACGTGCCACCATAGAAACAAAGATGGCGCCCCTTCATACAAAATGGACGACGGAAACACGTATCACACTAACAACACGAGCTGCGCATGCGCACTCACATCACCCATCACCATGACAATGACGTCACAACATGGCCGCCCACATGGGTTACCATAACAACCACATGATACCCATAATACATTGCGGTATGACGTCACTTCCGGGGGCCCCATAATACACATTTATGTAACTATCATTGAAAATATGTAGACATAATTTATAACTTTAAATGTATATCAAGGAAAGGATATAAACTAAGTGCTGGGCATTTGTCATCCAATCCTTTTTGTTAATTAGAACAAATAAAATATGTTTAATCTATATCCACAAGTGTGAATAGGAAATAGCGTGAAGAGGTAAGATAGGGAATTAGTTGTTAAAGCGGTTAGATTTCGAAATATAAATAGTGAAACCGTGTCAAATAATCGTACATGTATATTCACTGACTTGGTAAAATTGCCAGATCCATATTGCTGTGGGTACTCAACGTTACGCGATACACAGAGATTATTACCATTATGTGGATGTACAAAATATGTATCCGAGTCGAGCTCCGGGCTCTAAGGGCAGATCACGACGAGTCGAAGACGAGTCATGATCTACCCTTAGAACCCGGAGAGAGACTCAGATCCATTATGTGGATGTATAAAATGTGCATCCGAGTCGAGCTCCGGGTTCTAAGGGCAGATCAGGACGAGTCGAAGACGAGTCGTGATCTACCCTTAGAACCCGGAGAGAGACTCGAATACATATTTTGTACATCCACATAATGGTAATAATCATTTTATCTTACAATATATTGGGGATAAGTCAAGAATGTAGACGAATATATAACGAACTATTTATTCGGACGGATGAACAAAAAGAAAAAAAATGGGACTCATGCGAAAGGAACGTGCCTGTATCCGACCCCCCTGATACACACATCTGTATCATGGGGTCGGATACACGACAGTTACGGAGTTAATAAAGACAAAATACATGTTGCTTGTAAGGTAAGACACAGACACTGAGAAATGTACTTGATACACCACGTGACGAATGCGGATTACGCGTAGAACGTCATGTAAGCACGCATCTGATTGGACGCTACGCGGTCTGAGTTACGTTATGACGTGAATGAAAACAGTGTTAAGCAAACAATTATCAGACCGCTGTGAATGAAAATAGTGTTAAGCAAAAAGTTATCAGACCGTGATTTTGTTTCTTTAAAAATTCCAACTTCAATCACTTAACCCTTTACCCAACGCAGACGATATCAAAATTTATTATTTTAAATATCACACACAATGGACATTTCAGTAAAAAGAGGCGTGATGATTCAAAATGACTGCAACAGAAAAATGGATTATTAGGTAAATAATTTTTAAAAATATCACCTCTCAAGTAACTACAATTTAACCCTTTACCTGACGAATCGCCCGCATCCGCCCGCGTAATATGCAAATTGAGCAGTTGAAAAAATTAGATATTTCAAAATATTTCAACAAAACCATATCATGTGACCCCTCATTGGAACGTGCTCATTGAGCTCGTTCCACTGAAGGGTCACATGATATGGTTTTGTTGAAATTTGTTGAAAAATTAAAAAAAATTATATTCAAAATAATAAATTTTGATATCGTCTGCGTTGGGTAAAGGGTTAATCTAATTCTACATTGGTGTATTTGGCAGCTCATCGAGAAGCAGTGGTGAAAGAATTTTGGAGATTTTTGTTTTTAATAAATTAGATTTGTAAGGCTTACAATACAGTCGCCCTGGACTGATCGCAAACCACACGTGAACAGTGATGTCCACGCATGTGTTTACCAGATAATAAAAATCATCATCAGCAAAATTTTAATTAACGAAGCATCGGGTTGTACCCAGTGCTTCATTAATTAAATTTTTGATGATTATTCCTATAATTAGTGTTTGGAATCTAATATTATTGCGCGCGTGTAAATATTGCCCACCCGTGGAAAGTGATCAGTACACGAAAGCCGTACTGCAGGAGATACTCCTACGCGTGTTGCAGACGGCAGTTCATTTTTGACTTTTGTTGTTGACAGAATAAATTATTTTTGTCTCGGGAAATTCAAGAGGGTAAGTTTATTTGACACCACTACCGTCGGTAAAGTGGGTAAATTTCTGCTGACACAAGTGATTTTCGCGAATTGAAATCTAGGACATGTGGAGTGTGTGTTGTGTAGGGCAACGGTTAACGTCCAGGGCATGGCGTTCTTAAACTTCATTTCGGTTTCTGGAGACGTGAGAAAATTGACTTCAAATTAACTGCACAGATAATTGAATAAATATGTAAATTTGGCGCGACTATCAATGGATTGAAATTACAGTAATCTTAGTACGGTGCTATTACTCTTCCGCCATGCTGTCTAAGGCGTCAAGCGCATTCTCTACCACTATTATGGATTGTTACTAAATAAAGCAATTACCCTAATTGAGAAGACGGTTTGCAATAGTCCAGATAATACAGGGTTTGACTTGTTCGGAGGTTAATGAAGATTTGGAAGAAATTACAGACCATTATGAACGCCTGAGAACTCATGCCCGTGAGTTCACAAACTTATCTGTACGCATTGATCGATTGAGTGATGAACAGCGTTACAGACAGCTCAATGTCAAGAAGATACAGCGTGAAGTTTCAGACTCTTCTTCGATACTATTCTCGTACATCTTGGAATGGGTCATGTCTTCACAATATTAGGGATGTATGCAGTTTCCGTTTGTATAAGTGTAGCGGGGTTGAGGTGGGATGGGGTCATATCGCCTGCGGTATTTAGACAAAGTCCTTGGGCATCCTGACCCAAGAAGATTGACGTTGGCTTCTCGAAAGCCAGAGACGATTTCTGTTTCCGCTCGAAGAACACCGAATTAGTGGCTACTAACGAGACATAACAGCTGCCCAGAAAGCGAATATGAACCAGACCGATAGGCGCATTATGTCAGATGGACCTAAAACGATGATTCAGCTTGTTGGGCGGACCTAAGACGATGACTTACTTTGTTGGGCGGACATAAGACAATGATTCAGAGTACATCATAGGAATGTGATTCTCTTGACCTGCACGCTGGTAGAGCACCAGAGCCGAACTTGAACCGTCGTGCAATGTCAGTAACGAGACCCCAATAACTAAATAGTCTACATTTCAAAAGTGAGGAGAGTCCCTCGTGACACTTCCGCCCCAGAACACATCCTGATGCTGATAGTGAATTACCACTACAACACTATGGGTAGTGTTTTCACCCGACAGATTTCCACAATTTCGGCCACGGAGCGTTCTTTCAAAGCGAGGGGGTGCTGAAGTGTAAGCGGTGTTTCCAGCACCGTCGCCTAGCAATTCATGTCAAAAATGTGACCTTAGAGGCAATCTGGTTGATTTTAGGGGATTAGTGGGCTATCGGTACCGACCCAGTATCGGTAGCCCTCTCGTAATTTGCAAAACGACAAACCCGAAATACAAGAAAGCAGGAAGTGAAATCCCGTCAACTTACCAGAAAGAGTGCTGACAGTTGGGACCCGGGGGACATGAAATCGGTCGTGTTGCTGAGCGTTCTTGTTTTGCATGTGCTGTTTGCATACAGTGTCCTAGCTCTGGAATACACCGGGGGGGGGGGGGGGGGTGCAGTATTAGAGTCGATACCGCGAACAGCAGTGGCATCATGAGACGACAGTATCATTTACAGTTTCTTTACAACCGAGGGAATCGTGCAGTTAGAGCTTGGTTGGTTCTGCAAAGTAGCCACCAAACAAACAAACATTTGAGTTCAGTTTCAAAATACTTCTCCCGAGGAAAGTTCAGTAAACTCGTTTTAGACTAGCGTTTCAAGAAGAAGTTGTACATGTATGATGTCATAGCATTTTGCTGCAGATATGGTATTCATTGTATGCACTATGAGCGCCGTGCTTATTTTTATTCGGAATTAGCAGCAACATAATAATCGGAATTACCATAATATTTATCAAGATAACTCTCTAGATAACTGCACGAATTCTCCGTGTTAACCCTTCAAAAACTGTAGGTATCTACTTTATCAGTTTAATGTCAGCAATTGGAAGATTCCATATTCATTATTTGGGGTAGACCAATTAATATTTTCAACGTGCAGCCCTAAGGCTGCACGTTGAAAATATTGATTACTCTACTCCACACATTCACTTAACCCTTTACCCAACGTAACGGCAAAAACCGGCCAGTGCTATTCTCAAAAATCGCCAATTAATTTTCAAAATATTTTCATTTTTTGTCTCATAAACATAGGTTATGACCCCTCGTTGGAACGAGCTCGTCCAGCTCGTTCCAACGAGGGGTCATAACCTATGTTTTTGAGACAAAAAATGAAAAAAATTAGTTATTCAATAATTTTTTTTGCAAGTGTCGTCTGCTTTTCATGTTAGGTAAAGGGTTAACAGCCACCCTTCTTTATGAAATTATGACGTATCATGTTCCTGGACCGGTAAAGCGACCTCCCGTCTTCTAAGGGATAAGGATGGTTGAGCAGTGCCTTCAAGCCGATTTCAACTGTTCTTGAAAAACAATCCTTTCACCTTATTAGCTTTGTTAAATATTTTCTATCTGCAACTCACTCTTATGGACCACGAGAAAAAATTCGGAAGTCGATATGTGTCACTGTGTTCATAAAAGTGATCACCCATTACTTTTCAATAACTAATGAATATTCCATCTTCGTGAATTTGTTTTACTTTGCTGGTCATTGTTTTATTACATAACCGGTTATTACACTACTGGTTATTTTTTTTTACTTCATTCCTGTTCGATTATTACTCGACTGATTACTTTCATCACATAACTACAGTACGTGGAGAGTGGATTGTAACTAAATCACCCGCGGAGTGGAGTTATCACCCAAGCTATAACTTTCAAATTTTGTATACATCGGCAAAAAACACAAGCAATGTTTCAGCCAATGGACCTCCGGGTTTAACCCGGAGGTCCATTGGCTGAAACTTTGCTGGCGCTGGTTATGCTTTGCAACAAATTTGCAATTATTTCTCGGGTGGAATCTCCACTCTGCGGGTGATTTAGTGATAATACACTCTCCACGTACTGTAATTGAGACTGTGCGGTTATTACATTACTGGTTGTTGAAGTTGTTCCTGGTTTATTATTCGTGGGAAGATGACAAGTCTGCATTTGAAACCTGAGTTAGCATGGACAGAGTCATTTATTTATTGTGGTTTAACGACACTTTCGATAGCCAGGTTACCTGGTATCAGACAGCTTTACGAGTTCAGGTAGCCGGAGAACCCAGAGGGAACCGCCGAGCAACGGCGAGGAAATGCCAGACCTCTGAACGTACTAACTCCACACAATAATGGTAAGTAGTGGTTGAAGACAAGTGCACCATCGACGTGCAGTACGCCTTAGTACACAGAGCAACCGTGCTCCCATCGGTTGAGGGGGGGGGGGGGGGGCAATCGGGTTGAAGTGCATTGCCCAACGCTACAACGCACTTACCCTTGGCTTTGATCGAACCGTGGAGCTCATTTTTTGAAGTTCAACTGCGCAACCACTGAACCACCGCGTTCCCTTGGACAGAGTTAAAAATGTTTCCGTTAAAATAGATTTTTCCGTGCAGTGAGAACAATTACTTAGGAAATAAAACATTTTACGGTCTCAAGCCTGGGATATCGATAAACGTGATGTAATAAAACAGGATTGACATTTTCCCGTACCGACAAATGACATTTTATACAGGAAAGATGTTCGAAGAGAGCGTGATTGTGGAACAGATTTAAAGCTAGAGATGAAATAGACAAACAAAAAAAAAATGAAAATGTGTTCTTACCGAACTCGGTAATATATTGCATTGTATACATAATAACGTAATTTCCATTTGATCTCCCGGGGATAGAAATAACAACTGGAATTAAACTTAACCCTCTGTCATATTGTGTTCCGACAGAATGTGTAAAGTACATGCATCATCAGGGACGTAATAACGGGAGGGGGGGGGGGGGTAGAGGAGGTAGAGGGCGATAGAGGGAGAAGAGGGGAGAAGAGGGGGTGGTGGTAGAGGCGGTTCCAACTTTTTCCAGAAATGGAGGAAAAGATAAGGGTATTAGGACAAAATTATCTTTACCAACACGTCATTGCAATTTTACTTGGAATTTGCAGGAAGATATTGCTAAGGCATTGCAGATGCACCTTGTTGCACTCGAAGGACAGTATATAAGAAAGCAAATGCCATTTATTGCCTCTCAGGAGTGCACGGAATCTTTACTGAAGACTCCCTTGTTTCATTTGTCTCTTTTATCGCCTTAAAAGTCGAAAACATTACGCATTTTATGCTCCACACTGAACAAAGTGCGTGCGTGCGTGCGTGCGTGCGTGCGTGCGTGCGTGCGTGCGTGCGTGCGTGCGTGCGTGCGTGCGTGCGTGCGTGCGTGCGTGCGTGCGTGCGGATTTCGAAATCGTCCAAAGAATGGCAAGGAAGGTTAAAATGTTGTGATACTGGGGCATCAGCATTATGTTTTATATCCTGTTTGTGTCTAGTAGCACGTTCTCGGGAATGATTTTGATTTTGACCAACATACTGCTTCCGACAGCGTTTACAAGTGATAAGATAAATAATATTTGGTGAACCACAATGGAGGGAGTATCGGATCTGATAATGATTTTTCGTTTGTTCGGAGGAAAATTCCTCTTTTTGATCAGGCATAAAAGTATGCAATTCACAACGAGGCTTTTTGCAATTCAATACCACGCCACTACAATTCTGCAACGGTGTGCTATGTTCAATTTTTAGTGGTTCGAAATCAGTAATTTCTGCTGGACTTTCGAGCTTTTTCACAGTTTGAGATTTCAGGGTACGCAAACAGTTCAGCGAATACCCCCTCGATCTGAGGGCACCAAATAGAGTAGAACAAGACTCGTTGAAATTTACCTTATCACTTGAATTGCGGTGGAAACGAATGAGCTGCGATTTGATGATGCCTTTAAATGTATGTTGAGGATGAAATGATTTTATGTGCAACAATTGATGTGAATCAGTTGGTTTGAAATATACTTTATAATCTAAATGACCGGATGCCTGGAATTGCTTGTCCTTATACACGGTCACATCGAGAAAATGAACAGAATTTTCACTGATAGTAGCTTTTAAGTTCATGTTTGGATCATGATTGTTTAAAATATCCAACAATTTATCAAAATCAACTTTTGAATGTTCCCAAATAATAAAAATGTCATCCAAATATCTGAGTGAGATATAGGAGAAGATGCTTTGCACATTTGCTTAAGGCATTTTCCTCCCATTCTGCTACATAAATGCTTGCAAAATTAGGACTGAATCTTTTGCCAATTTGACAACCCATTATTTGTAACAAATATTCTCCGTTGAATTGAAAGTCACTACCTTTTAAACTCAGCTCTAAAAGATCCAAAATATGTTCATCCCGACATTTTGCGTCCGGATATTTTTCAAAGGCATTTTTAACCGATTTAACACCTTTATCAATACCAATGTTCGTATGCATACTGTCGATATCCAAAGTAACCAGGATTGCATTTTTCGACATTTTCAATTTAGAAATTTTTGACAGGAAATCCTGTGTATTTTTTATAAAATTGTTTGAGCATTGAGCTCAGTTGTTAAATATTTCAATTGTTTTTTGGTTATGTGACCTTCGTCGGAGAGAAATTTTAAGATCTTATTGAATTTTTCGACATTACGATGCCAAATCAGTGAATCTATTTTCTTAAAATGTTTCGTATTGCTGAGTTGTTTCATGGCTTCCTTTATATAATTATACCGAGATAGAACAACTACCGACCCATCTTTGTCGGCTGGTTTAATTACTAATTTCTTATTTTTTCGAAGTTTCGAGAGTGCTCTTCGTTCACCAGCTGTTAAATTGTCTTTATCGGAGAGTATGTTCATGCTGAACACCTTTTGGAGCATTCGTTTGTTAGCCTCAATTATTTCGGGATCTATTTCACTATCTGGAGGTGATCAATCAGATAATTCTGCAAAAGGAAGTTTCCGAACGCTGGAGATTCAAAAGCGGTCTGCTAATTTCATTTGCCAAAGAAAATTACAGTTATACGATGGTATATTTGTATGATTACCAGTTTTAGGCTTCGGTGCTGGTACAAAAGTTAAACCGCGATCTAAAAGAGACTTCTCTTGAGCTGTTAGGTCATTGGTGTCAGACAGGTCTACCACATTAGTTTCTAATCCCACATCTGTTAGGCGGTTGTTACCTTTGCCTTTACTAAGTTTAAATCTAGACTGTTCAACCAGTGATCGTACATAATATTGGCGGTTTTTGTGGTCCAATGTATTAAATTCTGAGCAACATCAAACTTCGCGTCATCAATTTTTGGTATCACGTTTATGTCCTTCACTTTCCGAATGGTTCCATTGATGATGATCAAGGTTCTCCTCTCAGCCTGAGGGAGTTTTTTGCGAAAAGTTTAGTTCAGCGAAATAAATTTTTGCTGATCTAAACTTGACCCTGATATCGTTAAGCATATTCCGCAACTGCTTAACTCCGAGATCAGTATTATCACTTCGAGAATTCACGCCAATATTTAATAATATTTTTGGGGGACTGGACTGGCCCCTGTGCCCTTTAAATTTTAGAGCGAAAATGATTGACCTTGGCGCCGGGGTAATACTCCACCTGGATTTCCAGGTGGGGATTTCGATCAGTGCGACCTAAATTTGAACTACCAATCATAAGAATGTGTTTATAAACTACAGGGATGCGCCAGTTCTTTTTGTCAAAATTAACTCTGCTCTTATGCCGAAACTGGGAGAATTTGGAATCAAATGAGCGGTCCGAGTTGCAGCTAGGTGATTTGACTATCTCTGAGTAAGATATACCTGACTGAACCGCACTAGAGGCAGGAGAAGGACGAGAAGAAATAAAGACAGGAGAGGAAACATAAGGAGAAGCAGAGGAAGCAGGAGGAGTTCTAGTATGAGCACTAGGAAAACCGGAGAAAGAAGGCTGAGGAGGAGTAGGGGGCAGAGGAACACGACGAGGCGAGACAGCGTTACTCAATTTGCGAGCATCTTCAGGCACAATATGGATCGGAGATGTTTGCAAATTGAGGCGCTTACTCTGAGAGAAGGCAGAGGAAGTGGATGGAAAAGAAGAGGGAGAAGTGAGTGGCCTTGAACTTTTCTTATTACGCCTTTCGTCTTTGGGTAGAGGGACAACACGGGTGGGAGTTTGCTTGCTCTCTCCTGTATTGTTCCTTACTCCAGACGCTGGGCGAAGTTCCGTAATATTAAAATCATAGGCCGTAATCGTCTTATCTGTCAACTTATTTTTAAAGTTTTTTTAGCCCAGATCAAGGCACGCGCCGAAGCGCTGTTGAAGTCTATTTTCTCGAGTCCAGGAGGTGGTCGCACAGCCAAAGTTATCTTAGACTTGAACTGGTTTAAATTTTTCTTGTATTGCTCAATTAAAGCATTTAACGTTTGGTTGTCCCATCCCACACTAATCTGTCGAAAAACAAAAAATGTGTGGGGTGGGAAGAGCTGGCTTTAGAAAGCCGCCTAACTCATCTACCTTTTTCTCCAGCTGTTTCGGTAAATCCCGATTTGCCAAATGGTGCTCTAAGAGCCCAATGTGGTGCAAACAGTGAAGCACCTGAAACAAAGCCTTGACCAGCCTAGAATAGGTCTGGAACGATTGTTCCTGGCCACTTCCAGACTGGGCAACTCTTTGCTTCTGATGCCTCTGCCCTTTTCTTGCCATTGTAAAATCAAGTAGATGAATTAAGCACAAAACAAAATATAAAGTAATGAAATAAATTAAATTTAAAAATTTGATAATACCTATTAAAGAAGATACCGTGTTTGGTTATGGTCTTCAGAACAGGTAGAAAATATTCCGTCTGTCTCGACGCGTTTCGCTTCGTTTAGGTTCTTCAAGGAGATTGTGAGGAAAATGATTCTAACTTGGGGAGGGCATGGTTGGTATTTTTCCATATGTGGCGAAGCTCAGTACATAATTAAGCTCGGTGACAAGCTGACAAATGTCACTCATCCAGTTAATTCTATCCAATCTGAGATGTCCTAAGTTTGTTTTTTACAACACAGTTTGTGTCGTGCAAACAAGTAGATGAAGGCCAGTTGGTTGGCTTTCAATAAATTTTAATCATCCAGGGAGTGGCTTACTGTACTGACCTCATATTGGTTGGGCTTTCATTCAAGTTTAACAAATCAGGGAGCGGTTTGTTTTACTGGCTTCAGACAAGTATGTGAAAATAATATGAAAAATGGTTTTATAAAATATATTAAGATTGGAGAAATAAATAATAAACAGCGCCAAACTTAATAAGATTATTGGCTCTCGCTTCCGACTCTCGTGGATTTATAAGCAAATAAAGCTATAAAGCAGATACAGTTATTCGGGTCGCAAGGGATTTATATCCCACGTCGTCCCTGGGCGCCTTCGACGCGCAGAAACTTTTCATCCATTCGATTATGATGCCTCACGAATGTTATCAGTTGGAATGAGTATCCCATGACGGAGGTTTATGACGGGAAGTACTTTACAAAACGTAGAAATTGTGTCTTACCTTCGGAACTCTACATTGAATGAAAGTTATAAAAAATTTAAAATAAAATATAATGAAAAATAATGAAAAGAAATAAATGAATAATAATAATAATAGCTTGCCTCCCTGAGACCAATGTAGATTTTAATTAAACTCCCAAAGCTCCCAAAGCTCCCAAACCAACGACTTTTCGGGTTTCTTTTTCTTTTTCTAACATGATAACCACCAAACTGCGGCTTCAGTATTACCATAAATATGCCCACTTCTCTTAGCAAACACAGAGTAGAACTCTTGTAGTTATGCAAAATTCCTAGCCATCTTCCCATTCATGGTTCTCGGGAATCTCAACCCACTGCCCTACTGTCAGTGCGCACACTCAAGACTAAATAATAATATTGCCTCTCGCTTCCGACTCCCGTGGATTTATAAGTAAATAAAGGTTTTAAGCAAATAGGGTTATTCGGGTCGCAGGGGATTTCAATCCCATATCGTTCGTGTGCGCCTTCGATTACATCACCACGAGACGATTTCGACTGTTGATCAGCTCGGATGCTTACTGGACTCTCCGTTAGCACCATTTATTACAGCCAGAATGATTCTACCGCAGAAGCTATCTGACATGTTAACATATCTGATAGTGGGTAACACCAGAAACTGGACCATCCATGTTTCTGGTGATACCTGCCAGGTGATATTGGACTTTCCAATACCTCCTGGAATGGCTCCAACAAGGATAGAAAAGAAGTCAGCAGCCAGACCATCGGCCTCCCTGGGGAGTGGTAGTACCTTAGCCCAATCGGGCTCTGGTCCACACCCAGAGGACCCTGAAAAGGCCATGTGCAAGAGGAAGAAGAAAAGCCCATCCACTAAGCGCCGGGACGCCACGCGCCTAGAGGCCTGGAGAAAAAAATCTGAAGAAAGTCGCAAAGAGTAGGAAGAGGAGATGGAAGTCCACTTCCCCATCCAGACGGATAAAGCAGCACCAGACACCACCCAATCATCATATGCTTCCACCTCCAGTTCCATCTCAAGCTTGGACCCCCACGCTGAGGTGGAACATGACAAAGAACTAAGTAAGCTCGCCCACGAACTGGAACAACAGATCGTGGGCACAGAAGAGTCATCGGACAGCTCTCCCACGGCCGCCGAGCTAATCACACTCCAGGAAGAAAATATGCGTAGATTAGAAAGACAGCTCCAAGAAACCAAAGATTACCTTGATAACGAAGTGACAGACCTAGTAAAACACACTGACGAGCTGCATTCCAAACTCGCCAATCGCAGCCAAAATCAAAACATAGCTCCACAGTCCTCACCTTCAAAAGTTAAGGAATCCCCACCTCCACCCCCACAGCCAAAGAAGAAACAAAAGAGGTAGTAAAATCAAGACCAGCCGAGTAGCCACCAGCCCACTACGAGCAGTACGCGTTCGTGCAAAAGACGACCAACACTCAACCACTTATGGGATGCACGTCGCATCCCCAAGTGCAGAATCTTTTCGATGTGCGCCTCCGGCGCGCTGAAACTTTTCATTCATTCAAATTACCATGTGATGTCAGACTCATTCATTCACACCTTGGACTCCGAGGTGTCAACATCTGAACTATGGAGCTTCCATTAGTAATCCAAGAGACACTGATCAAAGTGAAGGCTTCCCTTGCTACCACCTGAAGTATCCATGCAGGTGCGCAAGGGAACAATTCATCTGACAGTGGACAAAAACAGAATCGGCGTCCTTGGAAAGGTGTTGCACGTTTCTTGGGGGATCTCCTGACACACTGGCCACCCTCCTAGTGACTTGGACAAGATGGGCTGAGACCACCGGAGCAGCACAGCCACCACCAAAAAGAGAAAGAAGGGACCCTCCGCCAGATGACGAGATGCCTGCCGAATGACGGAGTTTCTGGAAAAGAAGAAGAAGGAGAAGAAAGTGGAGACAAGTGGGGGCGCCATGGTACCGACACCTGTCAGCCCTGACCCACCCTTGTCAAGCCCTGAGGGTATGAAGGATCACGGGTCGTCAGGTGACAGATCAATCTCTAACCCATCGAGACTCTTCATCTGAAGAGGAGATGGAGGAGGAAAATATGTCTACCGTACAGGAGGTAGCCCCAGTTGACGCACCTTCCACCCCTCCAACTCTTGCTTCTCCGGCTTCTTCGGACCAGGAATCTAACCAGGAGGAGAGCATCCCGGACTCTATGGAGGCATTCATTGGGGAGGAGATGCAGGACGACAGATTCCGAGCTTCTACACAGGAGCAGGACTAAACCCTAATACAATCAAGTGGTTCCTTCTAAATGAGCTCGCAGACCACAAAAGATCCCAAGAGACAGCTGATGGGAACAGGGCGTTCGTAGCCAGACCACAACCTACGATTTCTCCTGAACCGACAACGCCACCAACATTCGTCTCTCCATCACAGCCACCTCATCCAAAGAATAATCGCCGGAGACATAGACGCCGCTGAGTACCTCAACTCTCCCCCCCCCCCCCCTTTGCCGCGCCCAAACATGATAGAAAGAAACATTAAATACCGTCATTGCTGAGGGTCGAATGGGGTTTGTCCCACATCGTTCCTACACGCCTTCGGCGCTCGAAACCATTCATCTTGCTTGCAAATTACCATCAGTAGTTTGAACATTGCATGTGAATAAATATTTAATGTTATATATTCTTTTCATTGAAGGTAAGTTTGTTTGTACTTTAGTTTAAATATATTTATTTAATACCTTAAATTCAAGAGGCGACTAGCTTGTCCTGCTGGGACTGGCTAAACATTTATTTAAATGTTCAGCGAGTTCCAATGGATAAACAGTGCACTGCAGCTTTTCCAGAGTTGTTCAGAACAATTAGTTAGTTAATATAATGTGTAGAAAAGTGTTCAATAATTTGGAAAGTGAAAGCTGTAGTAATTACTTACTCGTGAAATTAATGTTTCCAAGTGAATTTGTTTGTGAACTTATTTCAATTAATGAAATGAGAATCTGGATAGTTTTTGTGTAATTCTTTTGGGGCGACAGGCGACTAAAGTCGACAGGCGGCAGACCGCGGAAAGGTACTGCAGTAGTCATTTTAGCCAACTGTGCGTGTCCATTTCCAAGTGCTTTTAACCCTTTACCCAACGCAGACGATATCAAAATTTATTATTTTAAATATCATTTTTTCAAATTTTTCAAAAAATTTAAAACAAAACCATGTCATGTGACCCCTCGTTGGAACGAGCTTGACGAGCTCGTTCCAACGAGGGGTCACTTGATATGGTTTTGTTGAAATTTTTTGTAAAATAATATTTTTTCAACTGATGAAGTTGCATATTACGCGAGGGGTGGGTATGCGGCCGATTCGTTGGGTAAAAGGTTGAACAAACATACGTATTCCCCTATGTTTCATGCACCATTTATGTCCTATCCATGAGCAACGATATCGTCTCTTGAAAGTATAAAGGTGCCATTTAAATATATACAGGAAATCATTTGAAAAACTGACAATGAGATCATTAGAACATATTTTAAAATAATAACACTTTAGTCTAACAACCTATACTTTTGTAATTCCTGATCAATGTTAGGCGCTAAGAATTCTGTTTCTCAGATTATTCCGCGCCAAAATAGTTAAACATTTATATGTTTCATAAAGATTTCACTTGAGCTGTTGATTTCCAGATAAATGGAGTTCTAATGAACGTATGCGAAACATAAGCACGTGCACGGTTACAGTATTATATTTGTCAGAATAATATAAGGCAGCTCTAAGAGCTTGCTGTTGTTAAGCATTGATCGGCAACAACTAGATTTATGTACTCGCTGGAAAAGCGAGGCTGTAGTTATATCGATAAATTATAAATGCAGAATTATGGTTTTATAGGAACCTTTGATATTTACTCTTGACCAGAGAACTTGCTTGGCGTAAATAATTATGCTTACAGTTGCTTCACAAGCAAAGGAAGTGAAAAGAGCCCTTGACTCTATTTCCCTCATTTGCTTTGAAGCAATGAAAAAAGGTTCTATTAAACAATTGTATATGTGTATTTCGTCCTGGTTAACCCTTTACCTAACATGAAAAGCAGACGACACTTGCAAATAAAATTCTTGAACAACTAATTTTTTTCATGTTTTGTCTCAAAAACATAGGTTATGACCCCTCATTGGAACGAGCTCGACGAGCTCGTTCCAAAGAGGGGTCATAACCTATGTTTTTGAGACAAAAAATGAAAAAAATAATGAAAATTAATTGGCGATTTTTTGTGAATGGCGCTGGCCGGTTTTGGCCGTTACGTTGGGTAAAGGGTTAAAAGGGGAAAATCTAAGAAAGTGCTGCTGAGGCTCTCTTTTGAGATTTCTCTAAACATGTAGCCCTGAGTGTGCTTTACAAAACCCCTTAGATATTTATTTTTTCATACAATAGTTTATATATTTGTGTTTAAGCATTTGCCTTAAGTACCCAGGTTATCCAAACCGAATGATAAATTGTAGCTCTAGGAACTAGCCACTACATGTATCTCTGGGAGTTAGCCACCAATTGTAGCTCCGAGAGCTTAGCACGGTTGATAATCATATTTAAGTCTAGTTTCACAAGCAAATAAAGTGAATGGAGCCTTTGGCTCTATTTCCTACATTTGCTTGGAACAAACTTGTAACCGAAATTCAAGTTGTTTATTGGTGCTTAGGGTCCGTTTTGTGCGAGCCATAGCTCATTTAAGTTGCCATTGTATGTAATTGTATTTTAGTATTGCTTCACAAGCTGGTGAAGCAAAAGGAACCTTTGGCTCTATTTCTTCGCCTGCTTGGAAACAAACGTGAAAATTTATATATAGCATTGTTTTAAGTAATTTGTTTATGTTCCGTCTCCACCTGTATTCCGCTCCTTTGATTGGATAGCGCCCGTCAAACATCAGCTGATGTCTACGTCGCGTGCGGTTATGTTCTCGTCTGACGTCATCAATTTGGAATGTGTGCAAGAGGCTCGCAAAGGAGACTGGGCGTATTGAATGCGCGAAAATATCTGCCGTTTTTAATTTTGATTATCGGCATTGTTTTATTTTATGTTGTGTTCCCTTTTAAAGGAAATCTTCGAATAATTAAAGTTAGTGAATAAAACTATTGAAGTTTCATCCCTTCATTTTTAGAATGGTAGATTTATGTTGTTTTGAAACGGCGGCTAAATTAAAATTGGCGATGTCATTAAAATTTTGAGGGTCAAGGTTGATTACATCGATGTAAACAAAAGAATCGTCTGCGCAAAAATAATTGCAAAAATGAAGCGGTTTGCAGATGATTCGATTGATGAAATTATTGCAAAAAGAAAATAATTAATACCATCAAGTACAAACAAAGCTAACAATGTAGCCGCCAAGGTATTGCGTGATTATTTTTTAGAAAAAAGACAGGATTCTAACTTTGAGGATTTTGACACGGTAAAATTGAATGAAATTTTACATTTTTACATGGATGTGCGTTCAAAGAAAGGTGAACTGTACAAAAGTGCAACTTTTATCAACCTCAGACATTCTTTAAATAGACATTTAAAATCACCACCATACTTGAAAAAAATTGACATCATTCTTAGCCCGGAATTCTCTGATGCTAATGAATGTTTTAAAACAGCACTTGGTGAGATTAAGCAGAGTGGTAAAGGAGACATTAAACATTTTGAACAAATTAGTGATTTTGACATGTCCAAAATTTATAGTAGTTTGTATCTTTCCCCATGAACACCCTGTGGTCTTTTCAATCGCGTACAAATGAACGTTCGTTTGTATTTCTGTAGGAGGGCTAATGAAAACATGGAAAAAATGACAAAAGAAAGATTTGAAATAAAAAAGTACCAAGATGGACGCAAGTATGTTTTAAAAAAATGGACGAACAAACAAAAAATCACAGAGGTATGGATCAAGAGAGCTTCTCAGGTCATATGCCAGGTGACAAAGTTGACAATGAATTCTGCCCTGTAAGGTGTTTTGAAACTTACCTGAGGAAGCTGAACCCTTCATGTGATAGACTTTGGCAATATCCTAAAGATAGTTTCAGTGGTTATGCTTATGATAATGAGGTGTGGTATCAGAACAAACCGGTCGGTAGAGATTCTCTAGCAAAGTTCATGCCTCAGTTGAGTGAAAGAATCCAACTTTCTAAACGTTATACTAATCACAGTATCAGGGTTACAGGTGCGACAATTTTGAACCGTTTGAACTTTAGTGCCTCGCAGATCATGGCTGTAACTGGTCACAAGTCGGTCTCGTCCCTTTCTGTTTACCAGCGAGTGTCAGATGTAGAGAAAATGGCAATGGGGGATGCTATTGGAGGTTCACTGTGTCAGTCTGTCGTGCCACATCAAAGTTCAACATTTCAAACCGGGACATTTCAAGCAAACGCTGCGACCCCCACGGTCTCGTATGTACAGCCTAGAAATGTAGAACATTTAACATCCTCTATATCTTCCATTCAGTCAACGGAAACCTTTGATGGTGTTTTAGTAGACGACTTGTTTTCCGATTTCACACTAGAATCGTCTTCAAGTTCAACATCAACAAATAACTTCCAGCAGTTGAAAAAAAATCCCTCCTTCAACAATTGCACATTCAACGGAGACGTACACTTCCATTTCCATCAACATTAGTAGACATAACTATTGATATTTAAGTCGTTCTTGTGTGTTGACAACATTTTAACAATTTGAGTTTTAAACCTGTGTTGAACTGTTCCCGAAAACTTCAAGCACTTTGACAGGAATCGCAAGCCCTGCTGCCAAATCAGCTGATGTACCGCTACATGACATTCTGACGTCAGAACCTTCGGGGTACACGACGAGTTTACGTTTCAATTCATTAAATTATTTGCTTATGAAATATGCGTTAAATTATTTACTCAGTTAGTTGCATGGGGCTGTCGGCGGAACATATTCGTTATTCTGGTTGATTGACGTGGACATAGCCTGACGTTCACGGCTCGGAATGTATGTTCAACCTCGCCGCTAACGCGGCTCGGTTGAACATAAATTCTGAGCCGTGAACGTCAGGCTATGTCCACGTCAATCAACCAGAATAACTTATAATGTCCCAAATGTAAACTCAGTTCAAAGGCAAGCTGTAATTACAAAAGGCTACAATATTTATTGTTACGCACAATACGTTTGTACTGGTTGAGTTAAGGAATTCGCCACATTTGCTCACATGACCTTATCCAGATGGGTGAGCAAGTGTGCTGTCTATGCCCTGGCCTGGGAAGATGGCTGCCGTCCATTGACGTGTGTCAGAAAGTTTTAATTAGTCGTAATTGCGAGATGAGTAACATGTTTGGAACATCATGTGATAATGTTGCTTTTACCCTAAGGGTACAATACACAGATTCCTTAGGGGTGCTTTGTAAGGTTTGTCTTTGTACTTATTATTTATATAAAAAGGCCATCAGTAGTTTCATCATTGCATCCTAACAAATATTTATTGTTATATATTCTTTTCATTGAAGGCTACCCCAAGAATAAAAAAAAATCACCCTACGATACATGTATGTCACGATTCTCTCACGACCTGATCGAAAAAATACCAATTTATTTTATGTTTAACATTAAGTGATCGAGAAAATGTTAAATCTGTAAATCTGGATATGTCAAGAGCGAGAGATAGAGCGAATAGGTTTCACATCTTCCAAACAAGGTTTTCCAGACTTTCACCGATGATAGTTCAGAAACTTCGAACTTTGACCCGAAAATGTTGTTCTACGATCCTTTCTCTATCATTAACATCTTTTTTAAAACAATTTCAAATCAATTTGAGCGTTGTGCGAAAACTGTGATCACAAAAGCGGCATCCCTGACTTATGTCATCGGGAAAATCGGTAAAGTTATCTCCCTTGAAATTATTAGACGAGCGAGTTTCCTTTTCTTACTTCTAATAAACGAAAACAACAGACAGCTCTAGGAACTGTCTGTTGTTTTCGTTTATTAAAAGTAACAAAAGGAAACATGGCTTTTATCGCAAGTTAATTACTACAAAGATAATCCGTCATTAAGAATATTTATCAATATCACACATACCAACACTAAATGTGTACTTGGGCTCTTCGTTTTGCAAATGTGTTTTTCCAGTAATTTGCAAATTTTATTCTTACTGGAGAAAAAATAGCAATTTTTAATTCTTCTTTATATTGATGCAAAGGACAGTGTCTGCATTATATATCACGATAGTCAAAGGTTCAAGCCGATTGCAAAAAAAATTCTAAAAAGCCATCTTCTGTATTTTTATACTACTCCACGGGAAAATGTCGGTTGATTGTAAATGATGCGCAATTCGATGATACAATTTCGTTAACATGTCGAAATTCAAATTTTGATACGAACTTCCCATACCCTTAGTGTTAAAATATTACTGCCCGCTTTAGAGAATTAAGCGGAGCTAACTTTCCTGTAAATCTTTTCCAGTGACGAAAATTGTCGGCCATGATCCTCGATCGAGATCAGCTCGTGATTTGATCGCGACACACAAACACAAGTGGGTCGAGATTTCCGTAACAAAATATTGAGAAACAATACCTAATTAACAAAGAAAAAATATCATTTCAGATTCAATGACATCGCATTTCTTTTTCAACTGGTGAGACTCTGCAGCATTGCAGGGAGGAAAGCTGACAAAGAATTTCTGTTGCATCGCGACCCTATGAGGAGTCACAAGCTACCGTACTAGAGGCAAACATTTTTAATATCGCGGAATCTCGATATTTGACGATATTTGTGAATATGGCTGGTCGGTGTTGGCCCTTACAGTACGACCGCCATAGACTGGTCACTTTCCTCAGGGTGGGCAATATTTCCATGGGCGCAATAAAATTAGATTGCAAACACTAATTACAAAAATAATCATCAAGAATTTAATTAATGAAGCACCGGGTACAGCCCGGTGCTTCATTAATTAACATTTTGCTGCTGATGATTTGTTTTTATCCCGGTAAACGCATGCGTGGGCATCACTGCCCACGCGTAGATTACGACCAGTACACGGCGACTGTGGTGTAGGCTGCAGGCCGAGAGGTCCTCGGTTCGAATCCCACCTGCGGCTACCGCGTTGTGTCCTTGGGCAAGACACTTCATCTCCATTGCCCGCGTGGGGGCACGATGACGCCGTGTACTAAGGCGTACTTCACGTTGATGGTACGCATGTCTTCAACCAATCTAACCCTGCCTGTGCTGCAGTGCGGAGTTACGATGTTGGGGAGCTGGCAGCTGCTCGTCGTTGCTCGGTGGTTCTCTCCGGGTACTCCGGCTTCCCCCACCCGTAAAACTGTCACGTTCAAGATTAGCCATTGTGCATAAATATGTGACCTTAAAACATCAATAAATAAATAAATAACACGGCGACTGTACTGTTCGGTAGGGAAAGAGTGAAGGCAAATGACTTGGTCTAATCAGTTTGACCAGACCATGGATCATTCTTAAATGAATAATTATTAGTGTGAGAAAGAGATTGAAGAGTTATCTTACTGCTATAGAAACACTAGTTATAACAGCCAGTAGACAAATGACACGATCGTATCTAATCTGACTTGGTCATATTTCAGTCTTGAACGATGGCGTGATACATGGCACAAAACGATATTAGGACGAACAGTTAGCAAGAAGAGTATACAGTAATCATTTTGTTTTATCGCCTATGACAATATAAGCATTGGACAGGTGAATACATCAAACTGTTCTCAGATAAAGCGGTCGTTTGCTAAGAAAATAATTTCCGATCCAGCAGCTATTGGCTGGAAAATATACTTTTAAGAAGTTGGGAGGGAATAATTTGCTGGTGAAGCTTCTATAGAAGGAATAATAACATTTTAGAAAGAAAGAACGGAAGGGAAGAATGAAATTTTTGTTTAACATTATATCAATATATACCATAGCATAAAAATATAGGATGAAAAAAAATAAATGTAGTTTAAACATCTTTAATTTGCTACACTTTCGTGCAAACTGGATTGGAGGACAGGTGCTAAACATTTCGTTTACCTTCCTCTCCTAGAAATTTAAAATGCATATATAACATGGCAAACAAAATACTAAATAACAAAATCAAATTTTAACTTCACAAAAATAACGAAAACGGATGGTGAGAGAAAGAGTGTGAAAGAAGTGGAGAGAAAAAGAAAGAGACAGAGAGAGAGGAAGAGAGAAGGTGGATTGGTGAGAACTCGCGATTAATCTCCCCACCTGATGTTGTTAGGAAATACATACATTTCATCACGGACTCGCTTCTAAATCAAGTTTTAAGATACTTTTCTTCCAAAATAAAGGGTTCGTTATGATATAAGGCTATGTTGAGTTAGAAGTCCAATCAGTAGATCATAAACTCCGTGTCCTAAGAAAGAAGAAAAACATCCGTGGACCATGATGCTAATCATGATTTGTACATATTCTTCCTTCTGTGAACAGTCAATCAAAATCAATTGCGTTTTGCTTCAGTTCAGATTTTAAGATAAAGTGAAACATTGGGTGTCGCGAATATATTTTAGCACTGATTGAATATCTTGACAACAATGTTATTCCAAAAAGAAGTTGGTAGACGTAAGTTATGTTGCATTTATCTAGAAATGGCATTAATTGGAGTCTCGAATCTTAACTTTGACAAATATTCTAACCATATCACTGATATCATATGATATCAGTGACGTCACCTTACTGTAGATGTAAAAACTTCAAAGAAGATACTTGTCACATTTTTCTGACATGTAGCCTATATGAGGTCTCGAGAGTCTCGATTAGCATCATGGTCCATGGATGTTTTTCTTCTTTCGATAGAGAATGATTAACGGAATTTAATTTGCTGTTCAACAGGAAAGTTTCATTTGACAATTCGGCTTTCTGGCCATCATCTTCGATAACCGTTACTCCAGAATCGGAAATTTGTTGACGTGCAGGAATCTCTGGAGTATTCATAAATTATTGAGAAACTTTTTAACGTTGTACCAAAAGTGTTTCGGTTCTGTGCTTGGAAGAAGTGATTCATCCAAGTTATCATAGTATTTATTTTTCTCATTTTTCATATTATTGACTTTGTTTCTTATAGTTTGTATTTATCCCAGTGTACTATAGTTATATGGTTAAATTTACCCTTCAGAGAGATGTTTCCTGTCCAGATATCGTGTTTTCGAACACTGTTCTGACATGTGCTGACACACACAAACATTTGGGACTAACCTTACAGGGTAACCTGTCCTGGGATCACCATATCGACATTATCTGCAAAAGAACGAATGCTAGACTGTCACAGCTCGGAAAACTAAAATAAACCCTTAACAGAAAAACACTAGAGCGCATGTATCTATCTTTCATCTTGCCTATTCTGGAATATGCAAGTCCAGTGTGGGGATGCGCAAGCGCATATCTGCTGAAATGTCTTGATGACATTCATTGCGATGCAGCTCGAATTGTTAGTGGGCTGACTAGGTCCGTTTCACGTCAAAATGTATTGTTTGAACTTGGTTGGCAGAGTCTCGAGAGCAGACGATATGCCCAAAAGATGTGCCTATTTTATCGAATTGTAAGTGGCTCTGCTCCCGATTACCTTGTTGAATTGTTACATCCGCGCTTCAATGAAATTGCCCCATACAACATCGGGGGGGGGGGGGGGGGCTTCAAATTTTGTACCCACTAGGACACGAACTGAACTTTTAAAGCGATCCTTCATCCCGTCTTGTGTTGATATCTGGAACATTCTACCCGAGTCAGTAAAGAATTCTACTTCAGTGCTCGAATTCAAAAAGAAGTTAGGACCTCCAATTTATAAGCCTCCCACATATTCTAATGTGGGTAGAAGAAAACTTAACATTCTTCACTACATGATTCGAAATGAATGTAGAGACCTCAATGCACAGTAGTTCAAGAACCATATATCGGAAACATCCTCGTGCTCATGCGGGAAAACCGTTAAAGACGCTCATCACTTTTTTATGACATGCCCTAAGTATAACGCGATCAGAAATGAATTATTTGAGAGCATTCGCCCGTGCCACATCACAGATACATCCCAACTTTTATATGACGTTGTCAGCCTGAGTAATGAGGTAAACACATGTTTGTTCAAAAATGTCCAAAGATTTATCCGCGATTCAAACCGTTTTTAAATTATCGTATAAATATATAATTTTCGGTACTTCTTTATGTGGCTAAGGAACACTAAGCTTAGTCTAGTTCGCGAAGCTCGACAGGCCTAGGTGGGTATGGTCCGATTTCTGTAGTCGTGAACGTTATCCAAACTTCATCAGGGATAACCTGCTTTCTACTACTTGCGCTCCTTCCGGACTTAAAAGGTGTCGAACCAGCTTCGAGTTGTGCTGTTGCACTTTGCTCTCTGTCCGCTGACCTGTCCGAGGCGCAGTCAGAATAGTAGAAGATCTGGATGTATGTGAGTGTGTAAGTGTGTGGATCTGCGTGTGTGTGTGAGGGTGATTTTTGTGTGGGTGCACGTGTGAGTCCGTGAGTGTGTGCTTGCGCCCCTGAGCCAGCCCAACCCTTACAAAATTGACCTAGCTTAGTGGAAAGTTTTATATACTAATTATTTAATCAGTGTATCTAAATCAACTAGAGCCCTTTCCCCATCGCTTTTGCTTTATCTTTCTGCTACACATTTGTTTGTTAAAGCCTTTGTTTGTTTGTTTTCCTTTTCTCTTTTTAATCTGCAAAAAAACATTATTATTTTTGTACATTATCAACTGCTATCATAACATACTGGTTTGTTAATGTAATGGAGAGGAGGCTTAGCTAAGTGTTGAACACTTGTCCTCCAACCCCTTTGCTTTCTTGTTTGCAAATACAATATGTTTAATCTACTATAGTTAAAACCAGAAGTCCTGTCACGAACAGTGCGCTTATCAAGGCTTAATTGCGCGTAGGAATTGCGCGCAATTGCCATATCGAATGGCATCCAAAGCACGGCAGGTTCTCCTGGTTACTCATAGCAAACACAGGCAATGTTTCTGCCAATGGACCTCCGGGTTACCCTGAGGTCCACTGGCTGAAACATTGCTTGTGCACAGTCCATATGTACAGCATTTGGTAGCCTTACTAGGCCATAACGCGTAGATTAACGCGCAGATCGACGTGCTATTTGTGCGCATTTCATGACATGACTTCTAGTTTTAACTGTATTGTATTATGCTTTAGTGGAGATCTACGTAGCTGCTCGCGTTGGCGGATTTGATGCTTCAAAGAGCTATCAAACCAAGTTTTGTCACATTTTCTTGTCACAGTCTCTTGTCGGAGAACACACAATTCAACAAAATTCAATAAGGTAGATGTGAAATTTGATACCGCTACATCTATCGATGGTTGATCACAGATTAGATTCTGCCAGTCAGTTTCTGCAATAAGTGTGTTCAATTTATGAAAGTCCCCCCGTCCGGAAATATTGGCAAACGTTGCTCTGTGATCTGAACGAATAAAATCGATTGTACCAGCCCAAATTTAACGAGGAAACTGCATCACTGATAATAATGGGATCTAAAATGGTATGTGTAGTAATAGTTATCCTGGTGGGCTCCATTATGAGATTTCTGAAAGCAAACGTGGAGATAATATTTGGTAGGGTCCCATTACTTTTTAAAAGATCACAGTTCAGATGACCAACCAGGACGATTGATGGGTTTCTGATTTCGATACTTCGATGAACTCTTCAAGTTTAGACCAGCAATCAACACCAATGAGTGTAGGTGACCGACCTATATACTACTCAAAGTTTGCTAAGCACCAAATATTTGACACATCATTGTGAAATTTGCTTGTGATATATTTGCGATATTTTTGGAGGATATGATTGAGGAATGTATTGAGATGGTCCCCGGCGTTTACATTAGCTCTCTTGACAGGCAGACTTTTCATGAGAGTCATGGAAAGCATGTACCTCTTGATTTTCATGATGTTTTCGTGTACTGTCTACATGTACTTGACATGTGTAGGGTATTCAGTCTTCATTTCAACACAAACCCTTCTGATTTAATGATTGAATATGGCAACTGCAAGTGTAAGAAGACATTTGTCTGAAGCAGACATGTGGCGGGCTGTAGGGATGGATCACCAGAGCCTGGGCGAGATTTCAGCAGTATGCCATACTAGTAAGACGGCATGGTGGTGGCACAGACAGGGCAACATCTGCAGCTGAAGACTGGTTTTGATCATTCAGGCCCGTAGGAACCGCTTTGCCACAGCAACCCAGCTTCGCAGTGACCCTCAGAATGCATCTGGGGGTAAATGTTTCGATGCAGACTATCTGGGCAAGGTTGCACGAAGGTGGTCTCCGACCGAGAAGACCATGTATTCGCATTCCGCTGTCTCAGAACCACCACCAGGCACGATATGAATGGGCCATGGACCCCATTGGATGGACCAGAGAAGATTGTCGATCTGTCCTTTTTACAGATGAGCCAAGGTACTGCCTAGACCACACAGATAGGCGTTCTAGGATATGGAGAAGACCAAGGGAGAGATTCCATGCAGCCAACATTGCTGAGCATGACCGCTATGGTGGAGGGTCAATCGTGGTCTGTGGCGGTAACAGCAGGGATGGACGTACAGAGCTCTGTGCCCTTTAACGTGGTACATTGACTGCACAGCGGTGTATTGATGAGATCCTGGATTTCCACGCCAGATTGTATGCAGGTGCAGTGGGTGATAGATTCATTCTGATGGACGAGAATGCCAGTCTTCGTGTTGCCCATGCTGACGGAGAATACCGACAGAGGGAGGGGATTGAGCGTATGGACTGACCAGCAAGATCCCCTGACCCCAATCCAATCGAACATGTCTGGAATGAGTTGCAACTTGCAATTTCAGCCCGTCCAGTCCAGCCGGGAAGTGTCCAGGACCTTGGTGCCATGCTGGTCCAAGTATGGAACAACATACCTTGAAAGGACCACCAGGAACCTGATTGGGAGCATGAGAAGGCTTTGTCAAGCTGTAATTAACAGTAATGGGTCTCATACTCGATACTGAACCCATACCAGTTCGCTTCGTAAACTTTTTGGCAAATTTGAAAAATTTCGTCTTTTACCAATAATATCCATTTCCCATGGTTATCGTATTCAAAAGCTAAAAAATAATGTCAAACACAACTAAAATCTTAATTTCTGTACTTAATTCATTAAAGATATAATTAAATAAAAAATATATACACTTTTCATCACAATATTTCAACTAAAACGTAAAACAGGTTGCTGGATATACTTGGTGCTTAGCAAACTTTGAGTAGTATATATGTCACTCATAACACAAATTGATATTTAGTGCCAGCTTCAAACGATAGAATATCATCTGCAAATTGGAACAAAGTTTAAGTTATGTAAAAATATACTGCAATTCCACCACCATGCTTATCTCGATTTCATAGAATAAAATTAGAACTGAATTAAATTGCGAAAGCAGAATCAAATAACCCTTTGAACAAGAAAAACCGTTTTTTTCCGGTCCAGGGTCGTGTAACGAAATGCCCTTCACGGAGCGCGTTGGGTTAACCTTCATGGGGCGCGTCGGAGTCATATGATTGCATTTGGGAGTCTTGGTTCCCGAAGTGTTAATGTGTTAATCAGAGTGGCCAAGTCATACTTGGTAATAATTCTCTGTTGTATAAACTTTAATAAGTAAACGCTGTTTTCAGGCACAAGTTATGTAATTTTATTCATATTCCTAGTATATTTGCATTGCATAACATCAGTGCAACTGACCTAAAACGTACTCTGCACACTTACTATAGAAGTGGAGCACGAGACACGAAATTAGACAATAGTCTGACCTAAAGTAACCTTACTAAGGTGTTTTCGACAGAATTTGCAATTATGACTGGCATATTAGCTAGTAAAAGCCTAACCTATAATAACCTCATCAGAATGCTTTTGACAGATTTTAGCATTGTATACTGACCCGACCTAACCTCAACACACCCAGTATCACTTTCAGCTCTGAGAATTGTGCAATCTAGCACGTTCGCTAGGCGGTACTGTCGGTTTTGAAATTGTACACCTACCAAATGCCAATGTCCTTTTAAATGCGAGAACGCATACTCTTAGCATGGGATACCCACAGGATGCCCTACTATCCCGGAATGGAAGTAAGGGGTTAAGAAATACCTCTCCGCCATCTTGGGGTATAAGTGGTGTTCTGTGGTGTTTTATGACGTCAATTGAAACAAAATATGCACGACTATGCACGAATCAAGCTGTATTTAAACCCACGGAAGCACCCGAGTAGACACTTCTCTCTTTGGTCTTCCATCGTGTAAGAAGTCACTCTCCTATCTCGTGGAAGGACGCCGCCGAACGCTGCCAGGCCAGACAACAGTTCTAGACACAGGACGCGATGAGAGCGATGCGATAATTTCGACTTAGTCTCATTTCGTATCTGATATATTTTATAAATTTACCAGAGAGAGAATATTTCTTTACAAGTTTAAATTATAGGAATTTTATTTAGGGTTTAGTGAATAAACATAGAAAACTGTAAGTAACTTTTATGTGTTTTGAATTCACCCTTTCGCTGCGGCTGCAGTATCAAGAATTGTTGCAGACTCTACAGAAACTGGTTGCCTCCTAGACTGAACAGTTAAATTGTCCTGTGGCCACTTGCCACGATTGTAGTCCTAACCCAAATCCACTAGACGATCATTTTTCTGGGGTACTTAACCCTGCTATGCCACAGGCCAGTTTATATGGTGCCGCTCATCAGGATGTAGACTCTGACTTCTAACTCTCTTGAAACGATCGGGTGAACATTCTAGAAACATCTATTAACCCTAATGGACTCAGTGAAGCCGAAACGGACCCAAAACGTTGCCGCTGGGGAGCTCAGTGAACTTGTGAGAACTTTTTGCTAAATATTTATGAGGGACAGACATCCCTTAATTTTACTGGTAACTTGAACGCCTGGCAGCTGAAAATTCTAAGGCAGCAGATGCAGACAGCGCTCTCCGAATCCAAAACTGGTACAACTCCATGGTAAAACTGGTTGCATGTCCAACGTGCCATTATTTACACTGACGCCGACCGCCAATTGCTATCACATCCAAACCACGCTCGACTGGTCGCACCGAGCGTTGCTGATCAGATATATCGAACTTTTGACTGAACATCAGAGAAAAACGGAAACTCAGGGAACTGTGAAAAATCTCGAGGAATTCCAGGAAATTCTGAAAAGACAACCGCGGGTGTTTCAACAGTTATAGTGCTAGCAAGGTAGGTGCAATTTTCTTCATTGTACGTTCATTAACAGCAGAAAAATTAAATTGTAAATTATTTTTCATAGTAATAAAACTCATTAAAAATGACTACTCCGTTGACAGACAGAGAGCAACGGTTAATCGATGAAATTACTCAAGTGAAACAGGAAAGGGAAGGTCTTGTGGGTCAGTATGAGCTGCAAATTAGTGAAATGAGCACTCAAGCTCAGAGCTTGTCGCAGCAGCATGCTGCCTCACAACAAACCCTTCAACAAACGCAGACCACCCTCGCCCAGGTTAAAGCAGAATTAGTACAGCAGAAAGCTGATTTAGAATTACAGTTAGCTACTGACAAGGCCGGTGCCCAAGCAAAACTACTGAGAGTAAAAAAACAATTGGCAGAAGCTGAAAAGAAAGCCAAGGACCCCACGTCTTCTGCCATAATCGATCTGCATGAAACCGTGCGCCAAAGTGAAAAGAGTAATGCAAAGACTGCTAACGCCACTCAGGCTCAGTCCATTCATTCCCATATTAAAAAATTTGACGGGAACCCCCTGAATTTTCGGGGTTGGATAAAATCTCTTGACCTTTTCTGTGAGACAAATGATGTAGAAGAGAAGCGACGACCTAAAACCGCCGCTCAAACCAGTGACTTTGTAGTTGCTGATTTTATTTTAAGAACAATGAAGAAAAATCCTGAAATGCCTTGGTCCGAACTGTATAGTGAACTGAAAAGTCGCTATAGCGCCACAATGGATAACTCCATGGCCACCAATCAGTTGCGCCATATGCGACAAGGGAAAAATCAAACTCTTGTCTCATATGCTGAGCAACTGCTGGATCTGGCGAAAGACGCCTTTGATCAGGAAATTGATAACCCCACCATCCAGAAAAACCTCTCAGATTACTTTTGTGACGGGTTGTATGACAACGACGTTCGGATGAAACTAATCCGTCGCATGCCCAAAACGCTAGAAAACGCTGTTAGTCAAGCATTATTTGAAAACGCCGCGAAAATCAAATTTCGCGCCCGCTCTGAAGCCGCCAAAGGAAAAGCGCCCTTTGGGAAGGCATTTGACCGACAATATGAAGAATATGAGCGCTATCGGGACCCTGTATTTCGCGACCCCATCGACGAACAGGAAGAACCTGTAGATCTCCCTTTGGAGACGAGAGACGAGACTCCCATGGACATAGGTGTGGCGCGCCGACGCCATAAGGTGAATATCTTAACGAAAAACTACAGTGGAGGTTATGCGCGACCTCCATATCAGAATCAGAACAAAAATCAATACAATAGCCAATACCGAAATAGGGGAGGACAAAATTACAACAGATATCAGAAACCGACACGATTTTCACGACCGGTTTGCAATTGTTGTAACCGCGTTGGCCACGTGAAACGCGATTGCTGCATTAACTTGACCAAGCAAGTGAGAACACTTGATATTCAGCCAGCAGGTGAAAGGTCACCAGGGGCGACCTTTTGCTGCTTTCACTGTGGGAAGCCAAACCACTTCGCTCGCGATTGCTGAGTCAATTTAAACGAAGGGAACTCTGCCCATATGGGGCAATGAGCAGAGTTAATGAGAAGTCACATGCTCCCAACAGAAGTGAAAATGGAAATCACCAGGGAGACGTGAAAATTAATGTACAAAATGAATGTATGAATAATTGTAAAAATAAAAATGTAAATAATAAGACAGGTGGAAATACGGGTAATAAAACATGTAATATAAAGCCAAGTACTCAGTCTCAAACAAGGAGAACCAAAAATGATTCTCCTCCAGTAAAAAGTAAAAACATTCAATGCACAAGGTGTGGCCAGACCACACATAACAGGAAAAATTGTACAGTAAAATTCACAACCATTCCTCTGACTGGTAGGCCTAGGAAACTCAAGGCCAACACACAAAATGGCTGCCCTGCAAGGGACAGTCAGCATGAAAAATGTACTTCACAAACTTGTTTCAGCTATCAGACCACCAGTGGTCTGGAAGTAAAAGTATACAGGACTGGAATAACCCAGGTAGCTACTGACGCTATGGTGAATGCGGCTAATAGCCAATTAACCCATGGCGGAGGTGTTGTAAGAGCTATAGCTCTTGGAGCTGGTCCAGCCCTTGAACAAGAATGTCAACAATATATTCAACAGCATGGAAATCTTCCAGTAGGTGAGAATATGACTACCACTTGTGGAATGTTGCCATGTTTAAAAGTGATACATGCTGTGGGACCACGCTGGAATGATTACAGTGATAAAAATAAATGTCTCAATGTTTTATACAGTACTGTACAAAAAGTATTACAGGAATGTGACAAAGAAAATTTTGTAAACATAGCCATCCCACTCATCAGTAGCGGGATATATGGTGTACCTAAACAAAAGTGTGCAGATGTTTATGTGAGAGTTTTACAAAACTTTACTCCTAAACAATTAAAAGAGATACACATTGTAGATGTAGACCCTGATATTATGATTTATATGAAAAATGCTTATGAAAATCAAACTATGAAAAAGTCTTGTGATTATAATCAACCAGGTAAGCAGGGATGTATTGAAATAAATCAACAGAAACAGGAAGTATGTGAATCAGGAAATAGGAATCCAAGAATAAGGAGCCAAGAGAAATCACTTGGGAAAAACCCAAAACTACAAAACAGGAAAAACCCAAAGGGAAGTAATTGGAAAAACCCATGTCAACAGGAAGTGAAACACTCTATGGATACCAAGGGAAATAACTTAGTAAACAATGATGATTACCCAAATGGGGAACAACAGCAACAAAAACTTAGAAATTCTCAACCGGAAACAGTAACTATAAATTATGGGGCTGCTTCTTTGAATAGTGTCTTAGTGAACATCAAAGGACAGCGAATACGTGCCTTATTAGATACAGGGGCACAGACAAGTTGTATTAGTACAAAATTTTGGAAAAATCTTAAACACCGACCGAAATTAGTTGGTGATAAAAACTCTTTGCCTCGCATTGCAGGTATTACTGGGAATGACACTCTCCCTCGAGGAAAAGTTAGACTTGAATTTTATATTCAAGGAATTTATCAGGTGCATGAGTTCTTAGTAATAAATGAATTGAATCGAAGTATGTTATTAGGAATGGATTGGATTAGGGGCAATCGAGTTAATTTATATTGGAAATTTCATAAATTGAGATTAGATGGTCACTATGTACCCATTGTTCAAGATATACAGGTGAGTTGTCTTACTCGACTGATCAATCAGGTGGAACTTAAACCACAGTCCACTTGTTTGTGTACAGCAAAAGCTTCCGGTGCAAAATCTGTCTTTGACACAAAATACTTAGAACATCATGGACTGACTAAAGGTCATGTGGCTGAACAGCCTGGCCTCTTAGTTAGTAACAGTATCATCACTAATGGAAATGAAACCATACCTGTACTGTTGGTGAACTGTACCAACAAACATTATACCTTGAAAAGGGGATGTTTGATTGGAAAACTTGAGCCAATAGAACAGGAAGAAAAAGTCTTAGAAATTAATCAGATCTTAACTCAAAATACACCTGAAGACCAGATCACAGATGCTGACATACAGGTGCCTGAAGACAAATGACACCTGTTGATGCCAGTCATCAATAATAATAAAGACTTGTTTGCGAAAACTGATAAAGAATTAACTCAGACAGATACAGTTAAGATGCGCATCGACACAGGGGATGCACCACCAATTAAAAGTAGAGCATATAGAGTTCCATTACTGAAGAGAAAAATTATGGATGAAGCACTTGAAGAAATGCTTCAATCCGGAATTATCCGAAGGTCAAATAGTGCATGGAGTTTTCCGTGCCTGCTCGTGGACAAGAAAGACGGCTCGAAACGCTTCTGCGTTGATTTCTGCAAGCTCAATGAAGTCACGAAAGTTATGAACTGGCCGCTTCCATTGATTGACGACATCTTTACTTTATTGAATGGATGTCAATACTTCACCACCCTTGACATGAAGTCGGGTTACTGGCAAGTCAAGATGGATGAAGAAGACAGACCGAAAACGGCCTTTGTTTGTCATAAGGGCCTTTATGAGTTCAATGTGATGGCGTTTGGACTCGTAAACGTGCCCTCGGTGTATCAATCCCTCATGACAAGCGTCTTGGAGGGCCCAGAGGATTTTTCTCTGGCCTACCTTGATGATATTTTGATTTTCAGCCGTGACATAAAATCTCATATCGACCACATTAAACAAGTGCTTGGTCAACTAAGAAAACATAAACTGAAGCTAAAAGCTAAGAAGTGTTCCTTCTTTCAATCTGAAACATCTTATCTTGGTTTTGTAATTAGTAAAGATGGAATTAAACCTGAGACTTCGAAGGTCGAGGTCATTCGAAAATTAAATCCGCCGAAAACAGTAACGGAAGTGAGATCTTTTATGGGCATGACTTCATACTACCGTAGATTTATTCCTCAGTTCAGTGAAATTGCTCAACCATTATTAGAATTGACAAAGAAATATGCAAGATTTCATTGGTGTGATACACATCAAAAAGCCTTTCAAGAGTTGAAAGATCGTTTAACTCAAGTTGCTCATTTGTCATATCCAAATCCAAGAAAGCCTTACGTGCTTTACACAGATGCCAGTGGCCACTGTGTCAGAGCGGTTTTGGCACAACCATGTGATGACAAAACAGGTCAACTACCTGGAGTACCTGATGAAAAACCCATTGTCTTCCTATCTCATAAATTGGGTGAAAGCCAACAGAAATGGTCGACATTTGAGAAAGAAGCTTTCGCTATCTCATATGCATTGGATAAATTCAATAACTACCTGCAGGGAGCAGAGTTTGTTATTAAGACAGACCACGCCCCCTTGCAGTACTTGTTGAAAAGTCCGCAAAACAATGCCAAAGTACAACGCTGGGCATTGAAGATAGCGAGTTACAATTGTAAGATTGAATATTTACCAGGTAGAAAGAATACATGTGCTGACCTACTTTCTCGTTTACCTGAAGGAATTGCAAACGCTGACCCCGGGTACGAGATGGATAATGTGGAAAATCAGAAAGCATTACAAATTGGTATTATCAATAGTAACAAATTTGATCCTCAAAGATATGTACATGTCATCACAGATGAACCTCAGGTTCCACCCGAACCACAAGCAATTAATTACAAAGATTTGGGCATGAAGGTAGAGCAACAGAAAGATGAAAAGATTGTAGAAATCATTAAGAAGTATCAAGGTAACAATACCCCTGCACACATTAGTAGTAGATACCTCATGATTGAGGGAGTATTATATTACATTAGTACAGTTGACGATAACCCATGGGTACGTTTGTGCATACCTGAACAATTACATGCAGATGTGTTGAAACAATACCATGATGAATTAGGTCACCTTGGCATAGACAAAGTATACAATAATATCAGTAGAAAATATTATTGGAAAGATTTATATAAACATATTTATAAACATGTAGAAAATTGTCTAGTGTGTCGAGCTCGTAACACCAGAGCTCACACTTTGCCATTGCAAGAGACTGATAGACCTCCATACCCCTTTGCTAAAATAGCATTGGATATGAGTGGTCCACACCCTGAGACTTTATCAGGAAACAAATATATTGTGACCTTCATATATATTTATTCTGGCTGGCCTGAAGCGTTTCCAGTGCCTGATAAAAAGGCGGAAACAATTGCTAACTTGATAATAGATCAAATTTTTCCAAGATTTTGGATGTCCTTTAGAAATATTAACAGACAATGGATCTGAAAATGTAAATGCAGTGATGAAATACTTAACTGATTATTTCAAGATACATCATGTAACCACTTCCTACTTCCATCCACAATCTAATGGGAAGGTGGAGAGGCTACATAGAATGCTGAATGACATCTTAGCAAAACTAGCTCGAGAAGAATTAGAAACTTGGGATTTATTCCTAAACCAAGCTATGGCAGCCATCAGGTTTAATAGCAGCGAATCTTCTGGATTCTCTCCATTTTATCTGGTGTATGGCAGAGATGTGGTTTTACCACTCGACAACATACTTAAACCTCGAGAAAAATATGTAGGTGAAGAACCTCATAAGATAGCCATTCAGGAACAACATAAAGCCTTTAGAAAACAACAAGCTACACAAAAGAAACGAGTATTAAAACAACAAAGATTACATGATATTACAGCAAAGGATATCACCTTTGAAGTAGGTGATCCTGTTTTATACTCCTCAGGTAAATCTAAAGGAAAATTAGAATCGAAATGGGACTACCCATTTCGAGTCATTGAGAGATCAGGTCCAGTGAGTTACAAGATACAAGATCAATTAACTCGCAGAATAATTAAATGTCATGGCGAAAGACTTAGTAAAGCACCTCAAGAATGGGAGGTGCCTCAACCTGTCCAACCTGTTAGAGCACGACGAATCCAACGTTACACTGCCCCATCAGAACAGTCGACTACTGAAAACAGTAGCAGTAGTGACAGTAATGAGAGTGACGATATGCAAGGGATTCAAGAAAAACACCCCTTAATGTCATTCATTAAGAATAAAAGACAAAGACGAGAACATTCTTCTTCAGAAGAAGATGGTGTTCCATTAGCAGAATTAAGACAACAAGTACAACAGGTACGGGATTACAAGAAACGAATGAAAGAGCTACGAGCTCCTTCAGCTGATCAACTGCCATCACGGTTCATTGCTGACGATCGAAATGATCGATTAAATGATTCAATGATGGAAGTTGATCAATTGCAAATAACTGAAGAAAAAGGCCACAGTAGTGGGCCTCAACCAAAACAATCAAGTAAAGATATAACTGAGATGATCTCTTGTATACAAGCTGTGTTAAGAGATCATAATAAGATTAAAGAACCAGGTGAGAAATTAGAATTAGGAGCAATTATGGTACCCTCTACCTGGAGTACTAGTGATTAAATGTTACCACAGGACTAATGATAACTAAACGTAACACATAATGGCAGAGGCCTATCCTTAAGTTTAAGAGAGACGAGAGAAAGTGTAAAATGAGTAACAAAATTGTATTGACTTATGATTTGTGCGGAACGAAACTATAAGTCTTGTCAGCCTCGCGAACTGACTGAGACTTCGTGTAGTTAGAAAAACTTTCTGACCTTTTACACCCGGCAAGTAAATCGTCAGAGTGAAAGTAATTGAATCGCGTATTACTCATTGCGCTAACTCTTGCTTCCTTTCTCATTGTAGGAGCAAGATGTTGCATTGGATGTTATTAGTTGGTCTTTTGACTACAATAATAGATGGACATACTATTATTAGAAACAATGTGATTTTTAAGAAAGTGAAAGAAGTAAATATGGTAACTAGTGATTGGAGTACAATGTTTGTTTATGAACTTCAGCCTTTTATACAATATGTGCGTAGACTTGATCGAAGTATGAAATATACTGATGGTTTGTATAATGCTACAACCATAGCTTTTCGACAAACTTTTGTAGAAGTAAATGGTGAAAACTCTACTCTTGCCATTGCGTTACAATCGATCATAACGGATATACACCAGGAGATCAGATACCTAAATAATCATGTTAAACGAGTAAAAGAGGATCTGAATGATTACCACAGATTACATGGCCATACAATAATCTCGTCTCGGAAGAAACGAGGTTTGTTCGACTTTGTAGGTGAAGGATTGAGTTTTCTCTTCGGAACTGTATCCCAGTCAGATTTAGAAGGGATAGCAGAAAATTTAAGACGTGTAAGTACTAATCAAGCAATGATTCAACATATTCAAAAACAAAGTTTAACCTTCATTAAGATGAATCATGAAGCGATTCTGAAAAATAGAGAATTTATGTTAAATATGTCGCGCGAATTGATGTTATTTCAAGGTCGAGTAAATCAAGTAGTTCAGAATCATGAAGATCGAATATTATATCTTGAACATTTCACTCATGCTTATCATCAGCTTGAATTTGTAATGAGTCGATTGGAATCAATGATAATCGCCGCAGAAACCACTCTACGGGGATTACATGATCAAATGGATATTCTAGCTGATAGGAAGTTATCACCGAAAATAGTGGATCCTTCACTATTGACCTCAGTATTAATGAGTATTAAAGTTCAATTAGATTATAAGTCAATGTTGCCACTAGATCTGACAACAGAATTATGGCAATATTATCATTTGCTTACGACGGCTGCCATTTATGAAGACGATAAACTGGTGATCTTTATGAAGATCCCCTTACGTAATTTGAACTTACAATTCGAAGTGTTCAAGGTGCAGGCTTTGCCTGTACCCTTTGTCAATGTAACCAAGAATGCATCGCGAGTCGCAAATAAATTAGTAGCAATATATACTCTTGAATCTGACATATTAATTATTAATAAAGAAAGGATGAAGTATGTCCCAGAAATAGGACATGACCAATGTGTAGATAACAATAAGTTGTTTTGTCCTTTAGTAGGTGCCATACGAACGATACATACAACGACAAGTTGTATGTTAGCCTTGTTTTTAAACATGAAATCAGAGATTCCGAACTTATGTCAAACGGAAGTTCGATTGAATATCGACCTCCCGTTTAGTACTAGAATCAATGAAGGAATGTGGTACATCACGACAGATGTCCCACTACGATTCTCAATTGCGTGTCCAAAACGAAGAAATCCGAAACCGAAACGGATTCTTCCGCCAATTGGAATTTTGGAATTAAAACCGTTATGTATGGCATCGAGCGGTCAATTAATGTTGCCGAGTTATTTCCATAAAAGGGATAATTCTACTTTTCGGATTGTTACAAAGACGGTGTTACCAAATTTCTCGTTGTTACAACGACAGATGTGGAAACCTGTCATAGAGAGCGTGAATATATCGACGTTTACGATACCAAAAGGAATAGAACACTTAGATGACTTACCCATGGATGACTTAATTCATGAACTTGACTCGCTAAATTTACAAATGACGGAATCATTTGAAGTCCCTAAGTGGGCTTATGCTATCACGACTGTTGCATTAATAATAGGATTATATCTGCTTTGGAAGTGCTATCGAGCCGATAGACACAAACAGATATACAAGTGGTTAAGAAACCGTAAAAGTAAACCGACATTTTCTGCTGTTGATGATAGTGAAATGTCTAATTTTGCATTTGCCGATGATGAAATCTATACTAGTATGGGACCTAGACCACAGCCTTCAGCTCCTGCTAATCCAACTGGAGCACAACAACAACAATCACAACAACCTCCTAAGAGTATTAGAGACATGATGAGAAAAGACCTTCTCCTCAACCGAATAGGAAATCAATATATCCCCGTGTACAATATGATGTGGATTCTGCCAATGTCCACATAACTATGTTTGATATAGACAAAGAAACTGAAAAACAGTAGTTCACACACTGTGTGTTTTTGTTTCAGTGATCAGTGAACAAATGGCAGAATCTGATTCTAGTGTTGACAGTGGGATCGATGATTTCCCTGATTACCAGAGTTATTATAATGATCGTGACAATTTATATGATGATGAAACTTCAAGTACAGTTAGTACTGGAACTGACAGTAATAGTACTGTTTCACAAGAACTTTTTCAAGACACTAATTCATCTAGTATAAACGTAAATATAAATAGCAATGCATCTGATAATTGTGTATCAATGTTGGCATCAATAGAAGCATCACCATCACCTTCTATAGCATCTTCCGACCTTTTGTCGACCCCTCCAAGTAGTGTTCAAACTCCTACGGACTCCATTTTACTATCTACACCTGAACGACTTCAACAACTTCCACCTTATTCGCCTATGGATACCGTGGAAACGTTAGTTCTTCCTCCAAGATTACCTGTTAGAACCCATGATGCAATTATTCATCGAGACCCCAAGAACCAAGATGGACTCGGTGGGTTTGTTTATGATATAACAATGAGATCACATACTTCTTCCAGTATGACCACACCTACAAGTGATTCTTTGCCTAGTGATTCTACCACTGTTCTGGACTCTGATGCAGCAGAGTCCGGTATCAGTGTGATACAGAATGAACTTGCACGAGCTGATCTTGAATTAGAAGTACACACCCCTCCTTTAAGTGATGTAGAAGCAAGACAATTTACTCCATTACCTACTAATGTTGTCTCGCAGCCTATAATCGATATTCGACTGAGACCGTGGGAGTGGGCAAGGAGCGAGTTTTTCGGGACACCTCGCCCATTGGCCTCTCCTCATGAATTTGATCGAGATATCATACGACCTAATACATATGAACAAGATTTTATGAGAGATACCGATCTCTTGAGTATTGAGGATGAATTTGGATGTCAATATTTTGATTTTGATTTGAATATACTATATATATAGGTTGAGCAAGAGTTGATATATTATTATGACAGTGCTATCAATACTCATTTAACTTTTGCAAATAGATCTAGATATTTAGTGATATACAATTGTCCTGATTTACAATATCCAAAAATCAACGAGCAGGGTGAGATAGGTGAACCTCTACAGTATTATAGTCACCGGGTGGCTACTACCAGTAGTGTACATCATCGATTTCACATGCCAAGAAATGTAGCAGAGTTTACTCCCTTCTGTGCAAGATATCGTGACTATAGTCGTCAAAGACGAGCAAGATATCACTCAGATGGATGACCAAGGAGTTTTCAACCCTTTGTTGTCTATCGTCAATACCACCCAGATTATGTTGGACATTTCACAGGGTCAACGTTTGACTACCGAACAGGCCCAAATACTGTGTATCGGCATTATCAGTTGCCAACACAAAATGAAAACCTTCAGAGTGAAGATTGAGAAACGTATTATTAAAAGCAGCAACAAGCAGAAAAGTCTAATCAGACTGCTACATGTATATAAGATTTTCATGAATCTGGTTTCCCAATTTATGTATAATCCTTCATTGGAAACCTGATACATGATGATCACGGGTCGTCTGTGTTTGTCTTGTTTACTAGTCAAAAATTTTTCCAAGAAGTTAGTAATTCTGTATTAACAGTATAACCAGTTATTATAAATTCGGAGTTCCTGGAGTGTATTAGATAAGTTACACACAGGACTCCAGTATCAAGGCAAACAAATTTGAAAGTTGGTGGAAAGAGTGTTGATTGAGTGCACCAAGTTGCAGACAAACCCAGGGGAGCGTACTATCAAGTGTACATTTTAGTGTATTATACGTAATTCTATTGTGGCATACATAGTGGTTTCTTTGTTTTTTTAAATATAGTCGTATATATTTTATTTTGTATTGATTATTTTGCTGTTGGAATGGCTTCGGTAAATACGTTAGAATTTGAAGAATTCGCCGAGGAACAGGCGATGTTTGAGTTACATAAACGCGAAGCCTTCCAACATGCCGTACCTCCTTGTAATGATCATTGTGTATTTTTTCCAAAGGATTTATGGAGATGTCGCCGCTTAAGGTACATTCGTATATGGGAAACAAGACATTATAATCCTGCCAATGGCCAGACGGAGATAATGCAACACGAACTTGCCTATCGTTTTTATCTCTCTGAGGAAAGAAAAGTAATATTTCCCCATCTTTTGTACTTTCCAGAGTTCCCAGTCGAAGTTCAACCCCAAGAGGTCACTAGTCCCGGTCCTGATGAGGTCATTCATTATCTCAATGACCCCTGTTGGAATGGCCGTTATTATGACCATCGCCAAAATAAATAGGATGCTGAACTGGACCTAATAGCCGATCCTGGCTTGGTCCGACCATTCAGGAGTCATGAGATCTTCCCTGGTAGTACGTATTGTGCTAGTGAAGATGCTGATGATTCATTTGGATTTTATCAGCACCAAATGCATCCTGCACGATTCTTTCCTCCTGGTAACGTACAGAAAACTTATGAATTGGAAAAACAACAAAAACAGTATCGGCTCCTTCGTGAAGCTGTAATCCGACACGAAGGAAGACGATTACAACGTTTTAGTATACGCAACCAAATTATCAAATATAATGAGACGCTGGAGGTACAGACTCATTATAAGGGTCTTGGAGACCCTTGCTGTATTTGCTTAACAGAAATTTCGAAAACTTGGCAGGATTTATTTGAATGTGGCCAATGTAAACAGCAAATCCACTATTCCTGTGGTATTGCATGGGCCAGGTCAAAAGCAGGTGCTCCTGAGCAAGCTTCTTGCCCGCACTGCCGTGCACCCATGAGGTGGGGCATTGGTAACGAGCCGAAGCTTCCAGTACCAGATGAAATGAACCCACATGAGTTTTGAGTACAGAAGTTGAGAAGGCGACCTCTACAGCTGCGCGCCGTCGGGCACTGTTGTCATCCTTGGACGTCCTTGTATAATTTTCTTATTTCACAAACAACAAAAGTATTCCAAGTAAAATAAACGAAAAGGTTATTTTCAATCAAAATTACATAGTGACATTCTAGACGTGACTCCTAGTTTCGTCACTATCGACAACAGACTAAAAACTAACGAAGAACCGTTAACGGGGAAAGTAGAATTGTTCATACGGCACAGCTGTAGCATAGTGTAAAATAGTTTTTGTTATTTATCTGAGTAATAGTCAGTCACATTTATTTTGTTTATTGCACTTGATATCTAATTGTTTTGCACTCAGTTTTCTTTTATCTTTTATAGTTGTAACAGTTTTTTATTAGTCATTCAAGTAATATTCAATCCTTGAAAAATGGCCACTGCATTTGCATACCGTACAGTTAACCCAACTTCAGAAGATTTTCTTCTGGAGCAATTAGAGTACTGGACACAGAGATTTCGTATTCCTGTACCTATGATCTTTCACAATGGAGCTTCTGCTTTTCAGCGTAAAATCCGTGTGTGGGATGTGGTACAGTTAAACGAAGTCACCGGTCACTTAGAATTGATTCGAACTCAAGTCTTGTACCGGTATTGTCTCCATACAACGGAAGTAGGAAGTGAACTGGTGATGCCTCACATAGTGGTAATCGAACATATGGCTCGATTAGCAACCCCTCGGGAGGCAGCACGATCAAGCCGTATAAGTGTTATTCATTATTGGAATGACCCACGGTGGGACAGAACTTATTATGATCAACGAATTCCTTATGAATCGGAGAATGGGATCGATACATTCATCACATCGACTCCGGTCCGTCCATTTCGCCCTAGTGAATATAGTCAAATCTCCATACCTGATTTACCTCGCGAATATCGAATGATCATTGGTGAAACGTTCCATCATGTGCAGGTGGAACATACCTATGAATGGGAAAATGCACAATACAATCATCAAGTCTTGCAATCCTCGCTTGAATTGTATGCAAGCCTTTGAATCTTTCAAGCCAGACAAAATTTAGTTGATGGAGATGGGAGACAATGTGCGATATGCTTGGTGGACATTATTGGGCCCCGTGAAGCATATTGTTGTCCTCAATGTACTCAGATAGTACATCTCTACTGTGGGTTAACTTGGATGCAGCAAAAACAAAGTTGTCCTCTGTGTCGTTTTGACCTCCTATGGGGAACCCCTTTGAAGAAGCATAGCTTTGATTTTACGGCCTTTAATTATCAGTTTTTCCCCACTAATAGAATCAGGTGAATTTTATTTTTGTTTAGGATTACTGGAGTAATTGAGAATGTAATGCCTTAGGAGAAAAAGGTGATTCCTGTTGTCTGGAGGCGTCCGGTATTGTTCACATTATAAATAATCCCTGTAGTGCGTTTCTTATCCCTAAAACCGGTAGTGTCTGATCCTGGTCATGGATTCCCGTTACAGTGTTGACCGTGATGCTGATAGCATCCTGGTCACCGCATGTGATTGGTCATCCTGATTCCATGGATCAGGTCAGCCAGTGATCCTGGTCACTGTTGAAAATTCTGGAATTCATCTGATCCAGACTCGAGCTCCGATAAAAGTTTACCGGACCTCGCGTCTTGGTTGGGAGGATTGTAACGAAATGCCCTTCACGGAGCACGTCGGGTTAACCTTCATGGGGTGCGTCGGAGTCATATGATTGCACTTGGGAGTCTTGGTTCCCGAAGTGTTAATGTGTTAATCAGAGTGGCCAAGTCATACTTGGTAATAATTCTCTGTTGTATAAACTTTAATAAGTAAACGCTGTTTTCAGGCACAAGTTATGTAATTTTATTCATATTCCTAGTATATTTGCATTGCATAACATCAGTGCAACTGACCTAAAAAGTACTCTGCACACTTACTATAGAAGTGGAGCACGAGACACGAAATTAGACAATAGTCTGACCTAAAGTAACCTTACTAAGGTGTTTTCGACAGAATTTGCAATTATGACTGGCATATTAGCTAGTAAAAGCCTAACCTATAATAACCTCATCAGAATGCTTTTGACAGATTTTAGCATTGTATACTGACCCGACCTAACCTCAACACACCCAGTATCACTTTCAGCTCTGAGAATTGTGCAATCTAGCACGTTCGCTAGGCGGTACTGTCGGTTTTGAAATTGTACACCTACCAAATGCCAATGTCCTTTTAAATGCGAGAACGCATACTCTTAGCATGGGATACCCACAGGATGCCCTACTATCCCGGAATGGAAGTAAGGGGTTAAGAAATACCTCTCCGCCATCTTGGGGTATAAGTGGTGTTCTGTGGTGTTTTATGACGTCAATTGAAACAAGATATGCACGACTATGCACGAATCAAGCTGTATTTAAACCCACAGAAGCACCCGAGTAGACACTTCTCTCTTTGGTCTTCCGTCGTGTAAGAAGTCACTCTCCTATCTCGTGGAAGGACGCCGCCGAACGCTGCCAGGCCAGACAACAGTTCCAGACACAGGACGCGATGAGAGCGATGCGATAATTTCGACTTAGTCTCATTTCGTATCTGATATATTTTATAAATTTACCAGAGAGAGAATATTTCTTTACAAGTTTAAATTACAGGAATTTTATTTAGGGTTTAGTGAATAAACATAGAAAACTGTAAGTAACTTTTATGTGTTTTGAATTCACCCTTTCGCTGCAGCTGCAGTATCAAGAATTGTTGCAGACTCTACAGAAACTGGTTGCCTCCTAGACTGAACAGTTAAATTGTCCTGTGGCCACTTGCCACGATTGTAGTCCTAACCCAAATCCACTAGACGATCATTTTTCCGGGGTACTTAACCCTGCTATGCCACAATCGTGATACGACCTGGATTCGTAATGTAGACAGCTTTTAAGTGAATGTGTGGGGTAGACCAATCTATATTTAAAAATATTAATTGATGTACCCGAAATAATGAATATGGACTCTTCTAATTGATACCATTGAACTGATATGGAATATACCACCAGTTTTCAAAGGGTTAAAATGACGTGAAATAAATTACCATTGCCCGTGTCTCACATGCGGTATACAAGTATAAAACAGGGTTACACCAGATTTTCATAATTGTTTAGTTGATCAAAAGTCACACTAAGGTCCGAATGAAGGGGATGCAGAATATTTGCTTGAGCTTGGCATAAAATTTTGCCCGTAGTGTGCTGGCTTTTTATTTATTAGATTCTAGGGCGCTGTTAACGCAGATAATATCTTCAGTCAGCGCACTAAGCTCTCAGGTCACCAGTAAAACTGTATAAGGAAATCTACGCCGTTATGGCTTGGGCCAGCCTGTCAGTTGTTCATCGCCAATATTCAGATTCAATCGTCTGGAATATTTAAGTTGGTAGGAAATGCGAACCTACGGTTCGCTTTTCTTAACAACTGAAATATTACAGACGATTAAATCTATATTCATATATTTTCTTTGACTCATCGGAAGACATGTTTCTCAATCGAAATTGGAATTGACCGAATCTTAAATGATGTTACCAATGCCATTAGACATGCTGTTCACGAAATAATTATGAATCAAGACTCACCACAGCTGTGGTTTTATGATTACGCCGCGTAGTTCCACTAAGTATGTTAATAATATCTTGGCGTTTTCAAGGTGATTTAACTACTTATTGATTGGAATATTTATAACTAAAACACGAACGAATAGCTGTATGTCTTTGTGAGTAAAGTGACATCACATCAAATCAACCATTATCTGCGTGCAACATCCACGAAAAGTTGGTAAACAAACAGCCCATAACAGAGTCGGATTCCTTGCGGAATTTTATTGGTGGCCTGAGTGTTAGGACACATATTTTTGGTGAACGTGATAGGTGTGGTGGGAGCTCGTTGGCTCGGTGGTTACAGCATTGAACTTCAAGCCGAGAGGTTCACGGTTCGATCCCCGCCATGGGTAACTGCGTTGGGTCCTTGGGCAAGGCACTTAATGCCGATTGCCCACGTGGGGCACGGTCGCTCTGTGTATTAAGCCGCACTGCACGCCGATTGTGAACCTGTCTTCAACCAGTGCTAACCCCACTTGTGTGGAGTTAGTACGGTGTGAAGTCTGATATTTGCTCGGAGGTCCTCTTCGGGTAACACCGCTTCCTTCACCCGTAAAACTGTCCGACATGAGGTGAACCTGGCTATCGAAAGTGCCGTTAAACTCCAATAAATGATTTAAATAAATAAATAAATAAATAAATTAATTAATTAATAAATTAATAAATAAAAATAAATAAATAAATAAATAAATAGGAGTGGCATAATAATTTGTATATTTCATGAGTTTCTTTCTGAATACAAATCTTAGGTGTAATATCCGAATATTGTTTTCGAGATGTTCGAAATATATTTAAGCCTTTAAAATAGCTTTATTGATGGAATCATCCCATACAATACTGTATATGGCAACATGGACGAATCCAATCTGCATTTCTAGGGAGGTTCCCGAATAATTTAATCCTTAAGCTATATAAATTATTACTGATGCCCAATACCGATTTATGTTTCATCCTGTCGTCTGCGCGTGCTGCCAAATATTTAATATATTACAAAATGTATGTATGCCGTGTTGAAGGGGTTAAAGCTGTGTTTCGGTGGACATGTGGAAAACATCGCTCTAGCCTTATTTTTAATGTATCGTGCCATTTTGTCTTGTAATAGTTACACATGTGTTATAAATATTGAATATAGTATCGAAGGATTGTGGTAACTGACATTGAAAATCGCTTGGACAATTACTCTCATTTAATGAATATTTCGTCCCTACACGTTAAAAACTAAAGTATTAAAAACTACACTTGAAGTGCTGTATTTAACACTTACTAAGTGCCGAACTAGCACTTTGTTCAAGTGTGGATATCCCAGAACTTGACAAGTGTTACAATAATACCACTTGACAAGTGTAATGTCGCGACACTTAAAAGGAAACAACGCAGATGACGCGGATCAGGCTCGAACTCTCGAGTCTGATCCGCGTCATCTGCGTTGTGTCCTTTTAATTATGTACCCACCTAGCGCAAATCAAATTATGAACTATGACCGGGCCATCTGTAGACTGTTGCAAATATTACCACACTCGAATTGAAGGTATTCAAAATTTTATGTTTTAAATGTAAGGTATAATTAGTTGATTTTCTATCGAACTTTGTTCACTGCGTGGCGCCAGCATTCCGACGCTCAATAAGGTACTATTGTTTTATTTGAACTACAAGCCGCCTATGTGACTCACATCCCACGTAGCGACCACGGTGGGCTGCTAATTATCTATAGAAAATTTACCTCAGCTCCCAGCACTGAGACTTGCATCAGCATGTTTAATCTGGGGTTGGTAAATCAATTTCCTTGTTTACCACTATTAATTATTGTTCGCAAATTTGCAGTATTAGTAAAATTGTAAGGTAGAATTAAATCCTTTGTTAAATATTATGAATATAAATGATAGCTCAAATGTTCAATACCAACTTTGGAAGCACAAGTTACTGACCACGTAATACGGCTCTCGTAGCCTGGATTTAACGTTTTACATGTTATTGTTATTCTTGGAGATGTTTGCTGGACATTGATAAATATTATATGTGGCTTATATCATTTGGACATTCTTTGATCCCGTAGCATTCAATACGACGACCCCCTGGTCACAGAACCACCAATGCTAGACATATGGGAAGTGCCATCCATTCAAGTTTCAGATGTCTGACGATTGTAATGACTAAGTACTTAAAGCATTGCACTCTGAGTGTTAAAATCAAACCCTAAGAGTTAGAATGGGTTTAACACCTTGAAAGTGTCAGTTTTAACACTTTAGTTTTTAGTGTGTACAATCACCATTCACATGAAGCATACACAATAGATACTTCTCCAACAATATCGACTGTGTAGTAGGACCTCAAAGCTCACTTTTTGTCCCACCGTATGACAATCCAAAGTTTTTTTTTATCTCTAACACCAGTTGCAAAAACGTTGCACAGTTAGCATAACGAATAAATAAACTCCACTATTAAATTATCTACCTACCTACGGAACCAGCCTCTGACTATTATCTAGAGTCATACGTTTGTATCTCAAACTAAAGTAACAATTATTTTCGACCTCCTTCTGCCAGGTGCGTAAACTCTGGAAGATGTGAGGGTATGCCTTCTCGACCCATCTCCACTGCCCGAAACCGAAAAACAAAAGTCCAAAAATGTCGGCCGATAATACGCTGAATTTAGCTGAAATTGTTAGATACTTTCTGAGTTTGCCCAACAAATTTTTTTTACCTTATTATGGAAAGATTTGGGACCGAGAATCTCAAATTTCGGGCCGAATCCCGAATCGAATCTGACAGAGGATTTAGAATCGAATCACAGCTCGAATAGAATGTCAGTGCTCATCAAGTTGCATGCGCTGTATCTACTCACAACGATAATTATTGCCTCCTCTACTCATGTATTGTTCTCAACGACAACTCGTCTCTTTGGGTAAGTTTGGGCAAGTCAAAAAAAAAGTGGAATATCCCAGAACGGAATCGAAGTAGTTTCGGCTCCAGGAGGTTCCTGAAATTTTCTTCTATCATCAGGTTTCCTGTACAGGAAATCTGATGATAGCAGAAGTGCTCAAAGGGAGAGATTTGGTAGGATTTTTAAAACATCTCTTCCATTCGAAAATTTCCGAATCGGCTTGACTCGAATCAAATCACCGGAACGATTTCGAATCATATTGAATTTGAAAACTTTGAGAAACCCTTCACATATCTATTCCAGTTTGGTGAAGATGTCCCACTAAGCATCGTCAGCTCGCACTCACACAACTCAGAATCAACAAATCTAAAAGCCAGGACACAGGCTGCGGGATAGTCACTTGATTAGCCCAGTTACCCAATATATCTATCATCATTATATGACTGTCACAAATAGCACACCAGTATCGCTGTATTCTGCTCTTCAAATCTGATTCCCAAGAAACGATAGTCTCAACTTTTCTAAACCCCTATCATGTCTCAAACGAGGTTTAAATGACGTCAGTGGCGTGCAAAGGTTTTCGAAGCGACAATTTTACACACGAGAAGTACAGTTCGGCCGCCGTGGACTGGTCACTTTCACAGAATGGCAAAATTTACCACGGACGCAATAATATTAGATTCCAAACACTGAATATAGCTGTTTCATCAATTGAAATTTTACTGATAATAATTTTTATTACTTGGTAAATATATGCGTGGACATCACAGCATACTTGGGGATTACGAGCAGTCCACGGCGACTGGACGGTAAAAAAGTGCTTTTTCTCTGAACATTCTGAACAAACATTCCTAAATTACTTGTTTGTGTACACGTCAGGTGTCGTATTCAATTATGACATATCCATTTTCCTGTAATAAACAAATTATTGCAACAGTCAATCAATCTGGATTAGCATATTCCATCTTATTGACGCAACCAGATCAGGCAGATCAAACATAACTTGTTAAACCTGGCTGATCTGGTCTCGTCAAGTCGGCGGAATACTAGCATCCAGATCAATTGACTGGTGTAATATTCTGTATTTAGTAAAGGTGGGTGGCAGCTTGGGTTGTTTACAAACATCCGTATAAACATAAAATTGTAGCAGGCGATTCCAAGTTTGGTGATATAAGAATAAGACAATCTTTAGTAATTAGCCACGTCAATCGACACCGTCATGGTAGAAGCTGTGGCTGTTTGCCAAGGTTTTTGCCACAACATTGCCGATAGTCGTGACTAATTTCCGGTGTATATAAACTCCTTGTTTGAATAGTTTGCTCAGAAGCATAGGTATATCTACGAACGAACCATCTGGCAAATAATTTATATCACAGTCGAGGAGGGAGAGCGGTGGCTCAGTCGTAGACTGTTGGGCTTCTATGCTAGGGTCCTGAGTTCGAACCCCGTCCGGGACGATCCGCGTTGTGTCCTAGCGCGAGGCACTTTATCTCTGTTGTCTTTGTGAAGGGGAAGTATCTTCTTTTATTGTATGCTAGCCTGTGAATTATCGCAAATTATCTGGGAGCGCGGTGGCTCAGTGGTAGACTGTTGGATTTCTGTGCTAGAGTTCCCGAGTTCGATCCCCGTCCGGGACGACCCACGTTGTGTCCTTGGGCAAGGCACTTTATCCCGGTTGCCTACATGGGGGCACGATGACGCCGTGTACTGAGGCGTACTTCAGGTCGATGGTGCACATGTCTTCAACCGCTGTAACCCTGCTTGAGCGGAGCTTGAGCAGAGATCGAATGTTGAAGAGCTGACAGTTGGTCGTCGATGCTCGGTGGTTCTCTCCGGGTACTCCGGCTTCCTCCATCCGAAAAACTGCCACGGCCACGATTAGCCATTGTGCATAAGTATGTGATCTCAAACATCAATAAATAAATAATAATCACAGTCGAGAAAACGCAAGCCATTACAATCCAATATCTGAAGAATGTTACGGGCCTGCCTGCAGCATAATTAGATTGTGCCACTGGCTTTACACGGCAACTGCTGGGCGATGACATTCATTGATCATCCATTGTGAATTGTCCAACTCATGGAAATTTTCAAACCTGCTTAGACGTTATTTGATTTTGAAAGATGCATCCACCCTTTTCCACCACGCCAGTATAATATAAACAGCATTTACACTAGGGCGAAGATTCGAAATACCATTAGATTCGAAATCGTCTCGATAATTCGATTCGATTCGAGGCGCACCGATGAGAAAATTTCGAATCATTGAGATGTTCTCAAAATACTACCAACTATAGGAGACCAGGGGCCAATACTATAAAACTTTTACAATTGTATTTTCTAGAATTGTATTTTCTACCTATTAAAATAACTGACTAAAATGAATCATTAGCATCTTAAAAGATATGGCAATTTGCCAACTGGCAAATTGCCACATCTTTGAAAATGCTAATGGTTCATTTCAACCCATTTAAAGTCGTAACTAGAAAATACAGTTCTAGAAAATACAATTATAACAATTTTATAATGTTGGCTCCTGATCAAAGAAGACGAGTTCAAGGAGGTTCCGCTTTCCAAACTTCTTTGATTATGTTCTAGAATATTCCTCTCTTCTGTATTGATTTGCCCAAACAGACGAGTCGACGATGCATAAAATACTTCAGTGGAGACTGACAATATTTACTTCTGTAAGAAGGCGCAATATCTACAACATGTAGAGCGTTCAGATTCAATTCGTCATTCGATTCGATTCGAAATCCTTTACCTGATTCAATCCTAAATTTGAACTTCGCAGGACCCTAATTTATAGGATCGGATACCGAGTAAAAAGGGAGTAAAAAGGGTAAAATGGATGCAAAACGCTATACTCATAGTACACATCAGCGCTGGTGTGCATGTATCTGTCCTTAAATGTTCTCAATTTGAAACTTCAATTCAACACCGTCATTCCATCTAAGAACATTTCATGGTCATCCAAGCGACACAATAATGAAGACTAGGTCTGCCTTACTACCATGGATTCCAAGCATTATTTCAGCCGCGAACATCTGATCACAGATTGCCCGTCGATGGATCCGAAATCAGTCACAAATGTTACGTTTTGCTCGGTAAATCAAGGGAATGGAAGTTCGGGTACAGTGGAACCCTGGCAGCCGAATAGCCAATTTGTCAATGAAATTATTCAGTTAACAGTAGTATCCGAGTAATGAAAATTGTAAAATTAATCTGTGTTCCAGTGATAAACTTCGCATTGATTTCTTTTATATCTTGTTTGACAAAGCTCAAGGAAACAAGCTATAAAGGATTAGATTCTTATATAAGACGTATTGAGGCGGGATAGGTCTATAATCGTGGGCAATTTAGCGGATGTTAGTGCAATTCTTCGATAGATCACTCGACTTTTGTCCAATTAACAGAAGTTTATTCTATAACCTACATGTAATTAATATATCAAATCTGTGCTGCAAGTATGGTAAATGTTTTGTGTTTGGAATTTATATGCAATTAAGAGAGTATATTAACCCTTTGAGAAGAGACCGCTTTTCTGGTCCAGGAACATGAAACGTCACACTTTCATTAAGTAGGATGGCTGCTTGTTTAAAGTGTGGGGTAGACCAATCAATATTTTCAACGTGCAGCCCCAAGGTTGCACGTTGAAGATATTAATTGATCTACCCCCAAATAATAAATAGGAGACTCTTCCAATCGCATCCACTGAACTGACATGGAAGATACCACCGTGGTTCCAATGGTTAAGGGGGTTCTATTACGTTGTGTTGACAGTGATGTATTGACTTGTTTTGATGTGTTTTTAGAAAATGAACTGTCGTGTTTCGTTATTATGGATTAGCGGTTGCACATAATTGCCTTGTTTGGAGGGACGTGGGGGATTGTGAAGTTCCAAGAATCACAAATATTCCTTGCTCATAATTCTGCAAGAGTGGTAGATGTATATCGTCTCTTGAATGCAACAGGAAGCCATGCTGCATTGCAGATGACTCCTTGTTGCCGGTAAGGGATTAAGGGACGATAAGTACTATGATCACAAGAGTGGCATCTTCCTCGATCATATTGCGATCTGCAAGGATCAATACCAATAAACTTTTACAATTGTATTCTCCCGAATTCTATTATCTACAAGGGAATATAAAAGACGGAATTGAATCATTAGCATTTTAAAAGATATGGCAATTTGCCAATTGGCAAATTGCCACATCTTTCAAAATGCTAATGGTTCATTTCAATTAGTTATTTCCATAAACAGAAAATACAATTCTGAAAAATACAACTGTAAAAGTCTTATAATATTGGTCTCTGCTGGTCGTGACACACACGGGTGAGTCGAGGTTTCAAAAATAATTTCGCAAAATCATAAGGGACAAAGAAATCAAGCGCAAAAGCATCTGCGATTCCATGTTCTTATATTTCTGTTTCGGTAGATGAAATTCTGTAGTGCCGTGGGACAGAAAGGTGAACAGAGAATTTCGACTAGATCGTGACCCAGTCGAAATTTTCTGTCCATTTTTGTAATGACAATACACTCATTGTACACGAGATAATTCCTGAACAAAAGGGTATACAATGAGTACTTAATACACGGGGAAGGGTCCTGCGAATCGATCAAATCGAATCAGGCAGATGATTTTGAATCGAATCGAATCTCGAATCGAATCTCGAGTCGAATCCCTGGGCCCTTCAAGTTGACAATATTGCACTTTCTTACAACCGTAAATAGCACCGGTCTCGAAGTATTCAAGTATTGCACTCAACGGCGTCTCATCTGTTCAGACATTTTAATCAAAGAAGTGGAACATTCCAGAATCTGGTCTTGTTACATTTAGATAAGAATATTCTTACTGTAATATTGAATATTTTTACATTTCGTGCTGTCTAATGGGAAGACTCATCCCAGCATAAACCGTGAAGAGAAATAAACATTAAGGGATAAACATCAAGGGATATAATTGAGTTCTGTTGAGAACTGACATTAAATGTGTTCAGATACTCTGACGGCGTAAAATCGATAGTTTCTACACCTCTGTTGTATATTAAGAACATCGTATGTTATCATTTAAAGCAATAAACTGTCGTATTAGACTCTAAACGAGCGGATGGTATTTAAATTATATTTTTATAGAGCACCTGAGAACTGGGATAAAACTGCATAACGCCTCACAGTGTGTACTGATGTCACCAATTAGCTTCCATGATGAGGTAAATCGCTTGGAAATGAAACTCACGTTGATCAATATTTTTGATGATTATCGCAGTTTATGCAGCGAAACTAGCTCATTTAGTATGCACATATTTACAAAACTTTGGAACCGATCGAACCCATTCACTAAAGTGTCTTTGCAAAACTAACCTGTGTTGTCGTTGGAGATAGAAAGATGCGATAGACCCCGAAGACGTGAAATTTAGAATTCACGGTTAGCACAGCTATATGGTAGCTCAGGGGGAGCTGTTCTCCAATGGTGTTGTTTAGTGAGGTATACTGCTAGAGCCGCTAGGCTCGGACACCAAACCTGATCACACACCACCGTTAGGGGACGAGTTCTGAATGGAGAGGTACATACGTCTAACAAATTTAGTTCCTCCAAGTGAATATTTTCGAAATACAAGAAAATTGTTTCGTGACAATCCAAAATCATCTTTGCATTCAAACAAGTTTTATTATATACGTAACGCGAAAATTAACCCGATACCACTATTTTGGATCCCTTTAAACAGATATGTCGAAAAACGCGAGTGTGGGTTTCAAAACCCATATCCCACACTCTAAAGCGAGGCCATCGAACTATTACGTATATGTTGCAATTAGGGCCCAATCCAGTTGGGTTCAGGCGATTTATGTTCTATAAATAGCCAATTCTTTCCAATCGATAGATGTTTTTAACGGCTGGAAAACTACTATTTATGTTTGAAACCTAGGCGTAAACATTAACATTAAATTCAACACTATAAATTAAAATCACATAAAATACAGTTTGTGTTATCTGTGATAGCTTTGACGACGAGAAACAACTTGATCATTACGGTACCTTCACTATTGAATTACGTATTATGATGACGTTTTGTATTTACTACTTCATTTACTTGATAAATGGATGACAAGCAGATAATGACGTAATAGAATACTATTCGCGCAACATGTTCAAGAATTCGTTTACTTGTGTCGGCATATTTTGATTATTTTTCACGTGTTTTACCTGGCTGGCTGTAAAGATATATAATAAAAAGTTTATTTTGACAATAACTTGTCTGGTGGCTGCATTCCATCGTGTTGATGAGAGCAGATCAACCGCATCCACGAGTCACATTCGGTAGCTCGTGGAATACGGCTGATCTGTTCTCATCAACTCAGCGGATTCTAGAAAATCAGATCAGTTACTGTCATACTAATCTGTATGCATTATATACCTATCAACGAAAAGCCGTGTTTTTCAATCATCGAATCCGGGTCGGCGGACCACACACTGAGTATCTGGTATCAGAACGAGGACGGCAATGGAGAACATCAGTCCAGTCTAACCAGGTTACCAACCGTTTCTAAGTAAGTCATATTGTGCCTCGTTAATAAGAACAGATCAGGGGGGGGGGGGGGGTCAAAGAAGAAAGCCTGCGTCTGGACAATCAGCTCGGCAGGATGCGACGACCCGAATCACTGTCTATTGTAATAACCTGTGTTTTTCTGTGTAAAGGGAAAACAAATAACAGTTATGCAACTGTTTTAAAGCATATCCTCTCGAGAAACATCAGTGCCAGTATACTACCGTTGATGCGCAAAGTGTCCCCATAGACAAGGGCCGAGAGATAATGTGCAGAAGACAATGTGTTAACTCAACAAACCGATGTTCTAGAATTTAGCATGTGATGTACCAATTATCTACCCATGAACAAGACATTCCTGCAATGCTTTTAACGGTTAAATAGTTGGGGGGGGGGATTTATAAAAAGTGGAAGAGTCGATCAGCTGACACATATAATGATGAGGCATAACCAGGCAAAATAGTTCACAAATATAGGTATTAAGTAAACGACGACAACATCCACATTTATGACTTTATTTCATCAATGTTACAGACTGACTGACTAGAATATGTGACCGAAACCTGCTCACCGATGCAATACAAAACATGAGTCCCGTGCTAAGTGTGTTATAGCGGACTCCTTGTATAAACAAACACCATGTATTATTGCAGCACATTAAGGTCTAAGTTAAAGGGAAAATAAATACATGTATGTATATGAGAACACTACATCTCCCCTTGACTTTTTAAAATCAATCTCACATTTCCTCAATTAAACGTCTAGGGGCAGTAATATTACGTTTCGGGTGCCGATGTTCATTTTCAGAAGTAGACTGTGTTATGGGTCGACTTGGAAAATGTTCGATATCCAAATTTTCATCATAACGCATATCTACAGGTGGTTTATCATGAGCTCTTATCACTTTGAAAAATGACGAATTTCTAGTTATTGTTTTGCTTGAATTTCTGGCCGTAACCATTGATCCTTTCACACCAATTACTGTATATCTTTTGGGTTCAAAAACTGGAGTAGTTTTACTTTTGTTTTTGTTTAAAACAACAACAGAATCACCAACTTTGATGTTTGATTTTCGAGTGAAATTTCGCTTATCTGCATATATTTTCATTTTCTTTTTTGGCTTAGCATCCTTAATTCTCACACTTCTATCATCATTGGAAAAGTCGAGACAAGGACGTTTTATGTGAACTATTCGTCCAAACATTAACTCACTTGGAGCTTTCCCTGTTGACGAATGGGGAGTAGATCTGTAATTACGCAGGAATGACAACAATTCTTACTTGTACGACTTTCCTTCCGTATAAGCAATTTTAACGCGTTTGCCAATAGTTTTCATAACTCTTTCAGCAGTGCCATTTGCCTGCCTTTGGTCAATAAGGAGTAATTTTCTGATGTATAAAACCCAAATTTTCTGCAAACTGAATATTTTATACCTTAGTTTTTCAGGAACTATTATTTTGGAACCTCTCAGAATAACATTTTCCGAAACACTCAGTTCGTTAGAAATATGCTTAAAAGACTTTAGGTCGGACACACTGATCGTTGAGCCCTGTATTTGGTCAATTTCATTCCATGAATTATTTTGTATGATACCAATTAATTTCTGTAATGTTGCATCATCTGCGGTAGCCTTCTGTATTTCTGATAAGGTCATGGCTTTTGGAACAGCATGATTTGCTACAAAATGCACGTATGCCTCAACATTCAACTCCCCAGTTAAACAGGTCTGGGTCGGATGTCGGGACATATAATCTGCAGGATTCTCATGTTTTCCAGGTCTATGTATAATTTTGAAATTATATTGCTGCAATCTTAAACCCCAACGCTCAATTCGAGCACACGGTTTAGCCTTAGGATTTGAATAAATCAACTGCAAGGCTTTCTGATCTGTGAAAATGGTAAATGTACCACCACCATACAAAAATAAATGAAAGTGTCCACAAGCCCATACTATTCCAAGAGCTTCTTTTTCAACTTGGGAATATTTTTGTTCAGCAGACGTAAGGTTACGACTTGCGAAAGCAACTACTTTGGGTTAATCTGCAAGAGATTTACGCTCAGCCAAAATAGCAGCTACCCCTACAGGACTAGCATCTATAGTTATTTCAGACATGATGTTTGGATCGAAATACGTCAAAATTGCATTCGAAACAAGAGAGTTTCTGATGTCTTCGAATGATTTCTGGTGTATTTTGTTCCATTCAAATTTGTTATTCTTTTTTGTAAGTTCACGTAAGGGTGCACTTAATGTTGAAAAATTTTCAACGAATCTTGAACAATAGCTTACCATACCAAGAAAGGACTTTACCTCACTGGCATTCTTTGGAGTATCAGCCTTTTGAATGGCCACTACTTTTTTGGATCGGGCATTACACCATCAGCAGAGAAAATATGGCCAAAGAATTCCAATTTGGATTTATTAAATAAACATTTGTTTTTATTGAGAGTAAGATTGCTGTCATTTAGAGACTTAAAAACCTCTTCAAGGGCTTCATCATGTGATGCTTGATCTTTCCCAAACACTAGTATATCATCACTCATATTAATTGAATTGGGTATATTTTGAATTTGCTGCTTAATAATATTCTGAAAAACTTCTGCTGCAAACTCCAAAATTCAGACGTTTATATCTGAACAAACCCAAATGTGTTGAAAATGTCAAATATCGTGATTCTGGTGCTAAGACTAATTGTTGATATCCTTTTAATAAATCAAGTTTGGAGAAAACCTGGGCTCCATTTAATTTATCTATGATGTCATCTAATGTGGGTGAAATATGTCTTTCACGCTTTATGGCAGTGTTTGGTAGTCTCATATCAACACAGATTCTAACATCTGCAGAATTTGCCTTTGGTACGACAACAATTGGGGAAACCCAAGAAGTGGGGCCTTCCACTTTTTCAATGATATCATTCTCAATCAGATTATTTATCTCAATTTCAACCTTTTTACGCAAATGAAACGGTATGCGACGATGAGGTTGGGCAATGTCTGTGTGTAAAGTCACTGGCTGTCCCTTAAATTTACCTAAACCCTCAATTAAGAACGAATACTTGACAACAAATTCACCAGATCTAGGTATGTGCAGATTGTTTATAGCCGAAATTGTTATTAAACCCAAATCACTGGCGGTTTTATAGCCAAGTAAGTTACCACTTTTGCCTCTGACAACATGAAATACTGAGTGTACTTTTAATTGTTTTGTTGATATGTCACATTCAAACATTCCTAAAAGTGGAAGTGGAGAACCGGAGCCATAGGCAAAAACTTTGGTTGTGCGTACTGATGACAACTGGGGTCGTTTTTGCATACTGCGAAACGTGAATTCGTCCACTAAATTGGCGGAAGCACCAGAATCAATCATAAAACTGACATTGTGATCAAAAATATTAATCTCAGTGCATGGACATTCCTGACTGTAACTTCGCTTGTTGTCAGCAAACACATAATCAGAATCATCACTTGAATCCTCCTGAACTCATTTTACACAAGACTTGTTTTTTTTGCTGACATATCTCTTTTCTTTTGGCTTTGACCTACACACAGATTCGAAATGATTTTGTTTTCCACAATTTCTACACGATTTGCCTTTAGCGGGACAAAACTTTTGATGTGGATTATTTCCACCACAATTATAACAAGACTTTCGTGTTGAATCACTTCGTCGTTGCAAATCAGGACACTGACGAAATTTCACCTTATTAACCCTCGAAATAGGCGGAACTACCTTACCGGTTTCCTTCGAACATTCTATTTCACATGCTTGAAATTCACTTATTTCAAACGCTCTTGCAGTATCCAGAAGTTGCGAGAGAGACATTTCCTCACGTGACGCTTTACGCCTAAGAGCAGTTGATACACAACTCTGAATAATTTGAGACTTGATCTCAGAATCCACATCCGAAAGTGAACATGTTCTAACCAGTTCACGTAAGCGCGTTGCATAGTGATCCAGTCTTTCATCATGCGGTTGCCTGGAACTTCTAAATTTGTATCGCTCGTACTCAACATTCTGTTTAGGACTAAAGTAGCTTGTTAAAGCAGTCTTGCATGCATCATAATCAGCTGTATCGTCTGTTGGTAGCGTTTCAAATATATCATAAACTGATGGACCAGCGTAATGTAGTAAAAGTGCACGTTTTCTGGCTTTCGCTGTAACATTAAGCGCAACCATGAAATTCTCAAACCTATCCAACCATTTACGCCAATTATGTGCAAGATTGTTAGTGTCCGAAACATCAAACTTTGGAAATGCTGGCAAAGACTCAGCCATCGCCACGTCTGTAGATAAACTGATGCCGCTTTTATAACAATGAGTCAGTTCTAAGCAGCAAACCAACAGCGTGGTAAACAGGTACCAAATATCTCGTCGCCAAATATAATGTTGAGGCATAACCAGGTAAAATAGTTCACAAATATAGGTATTAAGTAAACGACGACAGCATCCACATTTATGACTTTATTTCATCAATGTTACAGACTGACTGACTACAATATGTGACCGAAACCTGCTCACCGATGCAATACAAAACATGAGTACCGTGCTAAGTGTTTTTTGCGGACTCCTTGTATAAACAAACACAATGCATTATTGCAGCACATTAAGGTCTAAGTTAAAGGGAAAATAAATACATGTATGTATATGAGAACACTACAACACACGAATCGGCAATCGTACTACGTCCCACATCCTTCCCCTCCTCCACCTAATTACGAGTACAACAGCTGTTAACCCACCTTTACCTAACGAATCGGCCGCGTAATATACAAATTGGACAGTTTGAAAACAAAACACTTTTTCGCAATATTTGAACAAAACCATATCATGTGACCCCTCATTTGGTTCCATTGAGGGGTCACATGTTATGGTTCTATTGAAATTTGTTGAAAAATTTGGAAAAAGGGTATTAAAAATAATAAATTTTGATACCATGTGCGTTGGATAATGGATTAAATAGAATGCACCAATCGAGTTTGCTTATGTTACTTATTTAAGCCAAAATACGATGCACATTTGGGAGTCTCAGTTGATATTATTGTCGGATGTTAAATGCGGTTAACTTATGCAAAGAAGGCAAAGAGTGTCTAGTTAGCAAATGCAAGTAAGAATGTTACTTACTTGGAAGAGAAACAAGGAAGAGGCCGTGTGTACTACACGATACACTAACTCATTATGTCACGAATACACACGCATGTTTGAACAGCGTCTTGTTACAAGTCTCAATGTTTTAATAATGTTTGTATTCTGAGATCAATTGCTGTAATGAAGCCCATTCATACGCTAAATTAAGAACATGTTTTCTTCGAGTAATGCTCTTTACAGACCTGAGAATGTTTAATGCGCTTGACCCTACTATTTACACACTGTATTAGGAAATAAATGAGGAGCAATGTATTAGCTTCCAGACAGACAATTGCGCAATTTCGTGTTATCGAACTGCTGCTGAAGCACTTGATGATTTTGTGGAAAGCAGTGTTGCAGATAAGGAAAGAGTTACAGCTGGCCTCTCTTATTTATTTATTGGATTTTAAGGCCACATACTTCTGCACAATGGCCAATCGTGACCGCAACATGGAGGTAACATCAATGTTAATCAATGGCTTATACCCGTGTTGCTCATTTTAGAGGACTTCCACTTCAAGCATTAGTGAATGTTCCCATTTAACCAGTACAACAGAGCCTGTTTACCGAAGTAAACAAATATTGCTCTACTTCCTGAGGTTCCCACGGGGAGGGAGCCCTTCAAGGACTCTCTTGGAAATGTTAGATTAGTTAGGCGATTGTCCAGGGCGTAAAAAATACAGTGCTGCGATTACAAAAGCCGGCAGATAATTTCGACCCTATTTCCACTGGGTCGCGATCGAGTCGAAATTCCTGTAAGCTTTCCTCCTGATAGCATTGTAGAATCTCACCTGTTCGAAAAAGAAATGTCACAACAAAAACTATTAGATTCTACTTTCGTTGGTTTTTGAGATCGACTTTGCAATATTGTATTCATAAAATTTAACTCTCAATTCGCTGGGATTTAAAAAAATGGTTTTATCAAATCTAGTCATGGCTGCTGTGAAGCATCCATGACTGGATTTGATGAAACATTTATGCATATTTTACTCAAGTCACCATTGATTGAGAAGTCCATTCAACATTTAGCGGGAAATATTCTTAAAACTGTTCGAATTATACTTATTCTTGAACCACACGCCTCCTTGCAGTTTTACAAAAAATGGCCCGAGAAACAGATCTATTTTGTGGGGCCTTATGCATGAAGATTATTACAGTGAATACATTGTCTTACACAAAAGAAAACCACACAATCCAGTGTAGACTGATTTCAAGAAGGCCTCCTTAGTGGAAGGGCAATTTTAACAAACATACAGGCCCAAATAAGCTTCATACACAGTGTAAAGTCAATTGTGTGGTTGTTCATAAACTTATATTACTTTGTTATCAGGTGTTAAAAAATATTAATATTTGTAAACACACCCCACCCATTTAAATTGGTCCCTGCTCATAGCAGTGGCGCAGACATACAGTACAGTTGCCGTGGACTGGTCATAATCCATGCATGGGCAGTGATGTCCACACATGTTTTTCCAGGTAATAGAAAATCATCATCAATAAAATTTTACCGTGTGCTTCATTAATTAAATTTTTGATAATTTTTGCTGTAAACAGTGTTTGAAATCTAATATCATTGCATCCGTGTAAAGTGACCAGTCCACTGTGGCCGTACTGTAGGCATGGGGGCTGGAGGGGGGGGGGGGACATGCCCTCCCCAATTTCATTCATGCCCCCCCCCCCCCCTCCCCTGTTAACCCATATAATGAACATCCGACAAGACATTTTAATATCTAGATATTTATGCATGTTCGCAACTTATGTATTATGGACACAAATCGACACAGAGTCAAGGTAATTGTGTTTTTCTGTCTTGAATTTCAATTTTTTTTTTTGGGGGGGGGGCACCCGGCCCCTCCACTGAAGAGAGGGCACACTCCCTCTTGTCCTTGCCCCTATCTCACTGCTATGTGGCTCAGGTGATGCTGTGCATCATATTCTTTATGCCCCAGCCCCACTAGATATTACTCTTTTCTCTAACTTTGATATCCTGGCTAAGCACCTGTATCATGGTAAACTAACATCAAATTGTGTGCTTATGTCCAGTATCTAATATTGGAATAGTATAATGTGCTTCGTCAGAAACTTGATCAAGTATTGATGACAAACGACAATTTTCATTACCAGTACCGGTTACCAGTAATAAAATAAGATTGACACTTATCACCCTGCGTTTTTTCATCTATTAAATAACATAAAATTGTGCGCTTCGTGAAAATTATTTTGTTAAAAATTAGTGTTTCTTGTTTTGCTATTTTAGAAAAAGAAATCACTCTTTTTCTGGCGGGCATACCAAACACCGGGGCAAACCGAGGGATAACAAGGTGAATGAAAACAGGAGTGAAAGGGGTATGGGGTGGTGTGTTCTTTTTATTATTTACTTATTGATGTTTAATGTCACATATTTCTGCACAACAGCTAATCATGTCCGCGACAGTTTTATGGGTGGAGGAAGCCAGATTACCCAGAGAGAACTACTGAGCAATGGCAAGCAACTGTCAGCTCCCTAACATACTACACAAGCAGGCTTAGCCTTGTTCAAGGACAGGTGCACCAAGAACATGCAGTATGCCTCAGTACACAGCCACAGCATACCGTGTCCCCACATGGGCAATGGTGGTGAAGTGTTTTGCCCAATGACACAAAGCTGTTGCCGCAGGTGGGATTCGAACCGAGGACCTCTCGGCTTGCAGCCTGCACCTCTACCTACTGAGCCACTGCACCCCTGGTGGTGTATTCTGATTATGTAAATAGATTTAAGCAGTATGTGCATGGTTTTAATGCCATATTTGAAAATTATGGATGCTGAAGTAATAAAGTGCCCTGAAAAATCTTCCCTTTGGTATTTAGAAGGCAGCTTGGTAATGGTATTTAAAGCGACTCCACCTCAGTAAGCAACAGTGTGAATTGTTAATCACATAGTGACTTCTTAATTAGTTTTCTTTGTGGCTGTCGGCAATTGTCTTCTTTGTTATGACAGAAAAATTGTTATGGACCAATATCATGACATGAGAAACAGTATTTTTCGGAAGTGGTAATTTTTCAGTCGCCAACGCTAAAAAAAATTGACGTAAGACTAGAGACATGGTCAGCGCTCATGGCTGACCAATGGGACCGACGATTAAAAGGATAATGACTTACTTTTTCTGCAATTCTATAAACGGCGGCAATTGTAAAAAACACTGGTCACATAAAGAAGGTGAAAACCTTGAAAACAAAAAAGTGTCAACAAATCACCATAATAAATTAGTGCCGTTATCACAGGCGAAAGGGCTAAAAAGTGTACTGTGTATATACAGTAGGTGTAGAGTGTATCATCAGTAAATCTCCAGAGTTGAGATTTGACCCAAACAATAATTCCAAATTTGTTGCAAAGCATAACAAGCACAAGTTAAGCTCTGGACAGCCAATGGACCTCTGGGTTAAACCTGGAGGTCCATTGACTCCACTGGCTGAAACATTGCTTGTGTTGTCTGCCCATATGTACAGAATTTGAAAGTGATACTTTGGGTGATAATTCCACTCCACAGGTGATTTTGTTACAATCCTCACCCCATGTACTGTACAAAAACCAAATACAAGCTGTAGCTTTGCGTGTACAGCCGAGCGATACGTCACAAAATCCTAATAACATAAAGCCAACAATGGCAAAACAATAAACAAAAATAAATAAATAAATAAATGAAAATCAAAAAAAAAAACTTTAGAGCTGCCGGAACTGAAAAGTTCGGCCAGCCCAAGGCCCAGATAAAATCTGATGGGAGGTTTATTTTTATCAAATATTACAGTGATATGTTTTATGATACCCAGTTACCACTTAAGTGCTTCATCCATGCACTGCACAGATAAAGCCCATTAATAACCAAGTTACCCACTGCACACCAAGGGGTAGTTTTCGGTGACATCTCGGTCTACATGTATATATCTTGCATTTACTCGAATAAATCAAGTAATATCACTTATATTGCTTCGAAGGAATCAATTAAATGTCTGCAATTATATTTAAATCTTTTTAAACAACCCTGACTTACTTTTTTTCTTTTCACCTCGGTATCTCTTGGTATAACCCGGTTTTTAGTAGGACACTTTTCTGAAGGATGGTTTGGTTTGGATCAAATTGCCATAGGATGATTTGGGTTAAGTTAGAAGCCGGTTTGGGTCAAATTACTGGAGGATAGTTTGGATGCAATTCTCACTGACGACAGTATATTATAGAACACATGGAACGTGGATTTATTTATTTATTTGGGTTTTAACAGCACTTTTGACAGTTAGGGTTACCTCGTGTCGGACAGTTTTATGGATGGAGGAAGTTGGAGTCCCAGGAGAGAACTACCGAGCAAATGTCTGGCTCCCAACATGCTAACTCCACACGAGCAGGGTTAGCAATGGTTAAAGACTAAGTGCACCATCAACGTACTGTACACCTTAGCACACAATGCCACTGTGCGCACACATGGGCAGTGGGGGTGGGGGGGGGGTGCAGTATCTTGCCCAAATTGTGGAAACATAAATGGAGAGGTGTCAGGGGAAAAAAGTAAAAAACCCGCTGAAGAGAAATGGCACAGGCAGATTGATAATTGTAATGCATTGTTACGGATGTTATATAAATGTAAAAATTATACTCAAATGTCAAAAGTTGTGCTTCTGAATACTAAACTGTAAACATATAGACAAATACATAAGTAAAGCAGAATATCACTACAAGTTCTGTTTTTATTTAATCCATTTTCCATACCTCATTGACATACCACCACAACCTCCTCTGTTGTTTGATTTCACGTATCGGTCAATGCAGAAACGGTAAAATTTTTCAATTGTGTAAAAATTATGAAAATTTTAATGGAAATTGTTTCCTTCGGTAAATTCTTTGAGGAAAAAAATACTAAAGTACTAAAGGAAACAATTACATTGCATTACCAAAATAAAATTTAAATTTAGGGGCGAAACCAGCCACCTCCGTCTGTTGGGTTAAATGACCCGGGCAAATGAGGATTGGGGCGAAACGACTCGAGGGGCAAACGAGAATTGGGGCGAAACGACCTGGGAGCAAATTATAAGCAATGTATCACCTATTTTCAAGCAAACTTTTCATTACTATTTATTACGCCTTAAAATTGGGTTAATTCAAAAATTTTGTTTCGTTTTGGTTCTTGAACTTCACTAGCTATGTGTCCATGCATATCTTTATGAAATCGCACCAATATAATCAACAAGATCGGCGGTTATATCTGCGGTTTTTTGATGAAGGTGCATCATGTAATCGCCGAATAGGACAAGTTACAACGAAATCAGGAGAGTTCAATGTGAAATAACAAGAGCGTTTTCTGAGCGTAATGAAAAACCTCTAAAAGGACAGAATACGAGTGATGTGTGGACATGTAAATATCACGCAAAGCTGAGATGCGAGTTGGATTCAGGCCTGAAAATAAGCAGTCTGGCATTTGCAGGATGAGGTCCCCATACAGTGGGCCAATTTATCCTCTAGGTACCTTTTTCTGTTTAGTTGTGAGACCCTGACTCAGACTGAGGTTCATAGAGGGTAAATCTAGTGATGCTACCGTGCTATGCATAGTAGAATCACTAAATTCACCCTCTGGAGACCTCATTTTGCAGATGACAGTCTGCTTATTTTCTGGCTTGGTTGGGTTGCAACAGAAAACGAATGCATTTGACATTTTGTTTGATTGTTGATATTGGCTCAAAGATTCCTTGAGGGGGATAACCCGATTGCAATTGTATCGGCAATTGTGAACCGGAAGTCATGTGATGTTTTCCCTGAAATTTACTGTCCAATTCCAAATATCGCTTGACGGTATTAGAGAATTCTGTTCTGGAACACATTTATCTGACTGGGTATGTGCAACCCCTTGTGAGCCTACGACCCGCTGAGGTTCCTATAATGCCACAAGTGGGAAGGCAGTTTGCAGGTGTTTTCTTTGTTTTACTGCCTGGGCATGACTCATTTGAAAGCCTTTCCCATAAACAACTTTTATCCCAAATTTCACTGAAATCTGAGAAGTAATGTTCAAGTTATAATGCAAACAGACATCAGAGTGCAGATGGACAGATATACGGATGGACATATGGATTGACTTCAAAAGCAAGAGATTGTACCAGAGGTGCTGACATACCAGTGTCAAGGATAAGGCCGTGTCAGATGACAGACCAAGTCTCTCACCCAATGGACCCTGCAACAAATCTCAGGGCAAAAAAGTTTTTTGTGTAAAATCTTTGAAGTGTTCACAAACCCATTTTAGAACTCAAAACACCAGAGTAACTCTACAAGGTCATGTAATATTAAGAACAGCATGCTAAACATGGCATATGCACCCCACCCCCCCCCCCCCCCACTCCCCATCTCTGAAAATGCTAAGATGGACATATTTTCAACACTAGGAACACACACGAGGGGTTTATCATCTTTGTTTTACAGCGAAGAGAAATCCAACCCAGCAAAAATTGTGAGATCAACGTACACCTGTTAACAATAGCTTGTGTCAATCAGATCATCTGCATGTGAGATGTGAAATTATTGTCTTTGATTTGCAGCAACATTAATCCCCCCCCCCCCCCCCAACCCAGTAGTAACTGTAAAGACCAGAAACAATGATTGGACCATCAAAGAGAACAAAGACATAATGCCACATGTGGGGAGGTGATTTGAATGAATTTTCTTGATTTTACTGCAGGGACGTGACTTATTTGAAAGCCTTTCCCATAAACAATCCTCATTCCAAATTCTATTGAAATCTGATAACTCAAATCTGAAATATGAGGCAAACAGACAAAAAATGTGTCATTTGCGGGACAAACAGAAAATTTTTAAAGTTAATAAGTGGGATAAGTCTGAAAAGTGAAAAGTAATAAATATGATTGAGATCCGATAATCCAAACCCGATATACGAGGCGAACAGACAAAAAATAGGCTATTTCTCTATATTCAAAGGGCCATAATGCACAGAAAAAATATTTTCAACAACAAAACGGATGTTACTCCTTAAAGATCTTACATGTATGATAGTGAACATGTGTATGAAATTTCAATGAAATCTAAACAGTAATGTTCAAGTTATGATGCGGGCCGACATCTGAGTGAGGATTGACAGACGTACGCACAGATGCATGGACAGACACACCGACTCACGGATAGGCGCAATCCAGTACACCCAACTTTTTTAAAAAAGTGGGGGTATAATTAGCTATCTGAGGGCAAGTATGTCAGTACCGTACCAGTTTCCGAACTCCTTCGGGACATTGCTACAGTCTTGCATACAAATTATTGACCAAATCTATAGATATTTGTTCAGGTTGTCATGCTAATGAGCAGACAACAGGCAAAAATTAACTAATTGAGGGACATAACTCCACTCAGTTTGGCTTAACTGTACCAATTTTCTAACTCCTTCAAGTTCAAGACATTATTATGAAAGTCTCACATACCAAATATTGACCAAATCCGTTGATAAGTGTGCAGGTTACAGTGCTAATGAGCTGAAAACACGTAAACATTAACTAATTAAGGGCAATAACTCTGTTCAATATGGCCAAACGGTACCAGTTTTCGAACCCATTCAAGACATTGTTAAGAATGTCTCACATACCAAACGTTGATAAAATCCATTGGTATCTGAAGTTATCATACTACCGAGTTGAAAACAGGAAAAAATCAACAAATTAAGAGTCATAACTCTGCTCAGTATAGCCGAAACATACCAGTTTTTTTTAACTCATTCAAGACATTAAGAAAGTCTCACATACCAATACTGAATCAAATCTACTGCTATTTGTTCCAAGGTATTGTGCAAAGAATCTGAAAACAGGCAAAAATTAATGAATTAAGGGTCATAACTCCGTATTGTGACATTTTCTGGAGTTTTTTAGCATTACGAAATTGATTTTCTATTAAATGAAAGTGTCAGTGACACTGTAGCTCAACTTGTGTAAGACATGTACATGTATAGTATGTGACACAGCAATGACACACATCTAGGTAATGGCCTGATAACAAAGGTACATGTAAAGTATTGTAAAGGTCTGTACATAAATACTGACCAAAGCCTGGCTGTTACAAATGTACAGGCAAAGTATTGTAAAGGTGGGTGGCAGTTAGATTTTAAACTAGAAAAGAAATCTCTATGGGGTTAATGTTACAATGGGATCCTTGTATGGTGCATCATAAGCCAAATGTTAGCAATTATTTTGGTCTGTTTGATTCAAACCCTTCTACAGTTGATTCCTACTAACTGATAAATATTTGTCCAGTCCTTCTTAAAATATAGGTATTTGAATTTTTTATCTTTAGCTCTTAGGGTTCCCATGGATGAGGAGGTTTTATTTTTCTCATTGGAAACAGAAAACTGGGTTGTGCTAATAATGTTTACCCTCCCCAAACCACACCAAATATTAACACAGCCGAGCCCAAAAGCACTCGTTACCGTCCCATAATGATAACAAACGTAGTCCTAGAAGTTCTGTACAAAAAACTGATTGCATTTAATTTTGGTATAAAATGGCCGTCGGCAGCCATCTTGAATTTCAAACCCCACCCCAAAAGACTAGTTTTAGTCCCAAGGTGATAACAAAGGTACCCAAGAAGTTTCGTGAAGATCGGTTCATAAATACAGCATCTAGCCCGAGCCGTATTGACATGTGCACTTACAGTGTATAAGTAGCACTGAATAAATCAAAGTTCATCTAATTTGCATAATTTCTGCACGAGAAAAAACCTGTATTATATGTAATGTATTCCATGTTACTATTTGATTGAAACGGGGGAGGCAGAAACAAAGGCATGCTTACAGGCAGTTGTGGGAGTCCGTTACATGACTTTTGGCGAAGAGAGAGTTAGGATGTCTCAAGAGCTAGTCTTGTGGCTGCATGTTTACCACTGCACGTTTAGTGCGAGACATTCGGTGGGTCCGACATAGTGTGTATGTGGGGAGGGTGGTACCCCTCCAATACTCTTAGAGTATGCGGTCACGGCTCTCTGCACGCTGAGTATATGGGCAGAGAATTGTTATAGATTGTGGTCCATGTTTTGGACACTCATATGGGTGGACTTCCACCCGTGGAGTTATATAACTTTTCACTGCTTATGAAAATGGATTGCGCTCCATCAGCTGTAGGCTGAGCTTAGGTACGGGTTACTTATTTAGCGCATGATACAGCGTGTTGTTTGTGTTTTTTTGAGTAACTGCTGCGTGTGAGAATACGTGTTTCACTAACTGGGTGCAGTTCGAATATATTACGTGTACACTGTTTTATTCGTGAGATCGTATCAGTATTTGGTATGCGTGAAGGTCGATGGCACTGGTGGAGGACCAAAGGTGGATGGCTTAGCTACCCGTTTCCTCCATTCACCCCTAGACCTCGCTCTAAGGCTCATCTATAATTGCATGCTATACTGTTGAATGCATGTGCTTTACATGGTACGACGCCGAGGCCGTCAGTGTTTCCAATAAAATGATCTGGCCCTATTTTTAGCGTGTAAGGCCGTATCAGTGTCGGCGCGCAGTATTAAATATGGCCGTACCCAAAGGCTCATCAGCATGTCTGTGCTGTAGTGTTGGAGGTAATGTGCTTTCCAACTATTAGGCTGAGTACACTGCCTGAGTAATTAATTGTCGACATTTCAAAGGATATTGTCGATAGATTGAGAGCAAGTGTGCAGTGTACGCTATTATTTGTCAGTTCGTGCCCTTTATTTGCACTTAATTTGTGCTGAAAAATCATGTGGGTGGATTTCCACTCATTGGGATTATATAACCCTTTTTTGCCATTAAGAACAGATTAGGCTGTATCAGATGTCAGCACCCTTATTTAAGGGTTATTTATTTGACAATTGGCTGCTTTATCGAGGAGCTTGGCTGCTTTGTCGACGAGCTTGATTGCGTAAGCGTAGCGTTTGGCTGTTTTATAGAAGAGCTTCGCTTATTCATAATTTGAACAGCTCACCTATCATATTTGGAAGAGTTTGATAGGTACCGGTATGAAGTCTATCATTCATACTATTTTATCGTTGTCAGAATGTTTGACAAGATAGGCTTGTGTATGTACAGTTGTGTTTTGCTAACCGACCACTATATTTTGTCTTTTCTCATTCAGTTGGTTCCGTAGAAGTCACTTGGAATCAACATGGAGATGTTGCCTTTCTCATAGTCAGTCGGATGGTTTTTGACCTAGCTCCCCTTGAGCATTTGGACTGAAGGAGTCCGGGGGAGGCATGTTTCTATGTTTGTCCATTACCGTGTGAGGTGGACTTTTGTATTTGTTTCAGTGAGTTAGAATGTAGAGCCCCATGTTGGGGGAAAGGAAATCTTGTGGTATTTGCCCGGCAGAGCCGCTGGTATAACCATAGTTTCGACCGTAAGGTCTTATCAAATAAACAAATACATAAGATTTCGTGTTTAGATTGTGTTTACATGGACCACTTGGAGTTATGATGTGGTCAGTTATTATAGCGTGTATGCGCTTGAGAAATATTTCGACTGTTCTGTTGTCTGCAGTGACAAGCAGCTTGTTTAAGCTTTACTGAAGTGCGATTTTACACTACAGAGGGTGAGTGGTACTACAGAGCGTGGATTAGGCTCACTCAGTCATTATGTTTATAGAAGAAAATAGCCTTGTGCTTTTACTCTCTGCTAATCAATTCGGTCTCTAAGAAGACCGTGTACACGACTGGCATCAGTGTGTTAAGAATGGTGTATTATGTAGACTTTGAGGCTACGCTACGTATATAACTGATATGATCAGATCAGCTTGTGAAATTGTCACGTACAGTGGATCGTTCAAACAGCTGTTATCAGCGTGTAGAGAAGTTGGTATAAGCCGTAGGTTTTGTTTACACTGCGTGCAAGGCTGATGTAGGTATGGTTTTATCAGCTATTAGTACTCGGGTGGGTACCCCGGAATTATGTTGAGGTATTGTTTTCTAAAGTTCATCTCGCACAATGGTTGTGGAGGAATCGTTTCGCACAGTGGTTGCGGAGGAATCTCAACTCGCACATTAGTTGTGGAGGAATCGTCTCACGCAATACGTGGAAGTCACCTCGTGCTAAAAGCAGAGGATTTGTATCGGGTGGGTACCCTGGAATTATGTCGAGGTATTGTTTTCTAAATTTCATCTCGCACAATGGTTGTGGACGGAATCGTTTCGCACTGTAGTTGCGGAGGAATCTCATCTCGCACATTAGTTGTGGAGGAATCGTCTCGCGCAATACGTGGAAGTCACCTCGTGCTAAAAGCAGAGGATTTGTAATCATAGAAAACAGACTCGAGAAGTTGAGTTTCTAAAATCAAAGTGGGTAGGATAAACTTACGCTTAAAAGAAAGATCCGTTATAAAATCATGAATGTAAGCACGTGGAGATATAAAACGAAGCGACACCTATCTATTAATAAGCCAATTATAATGAATTTGCGAGATATTTGATGATTCTGTGTAATCAGTCTATCAGTTAGCAGTGATGGAAAGCGTGTTGTTTTAACAATCAAAATTTATTCAAATCAGAACTTTCATACAAAAGTTCTGTACAAAAAACTGATTGCACTAATCTCTGTACAAAATAGCTGCCGGTGACCATCTTGAATTTCGGACTCCACCCCAAAACACTCGTTCTCGCCCCACGGTAATAACAAAGGTACCCAAGAAGTTTCATAAAGATCAGTTCATAAATACGGCCTCTAGCCCAAGCCGTATAGAAGTTCTTTACAAAAAACTAATTGTACCTAATTTCAGTACAAAATGGCCACCGGCAGACATCTTGAATTTTGGACCGCACCCCAAAACACTCGTTCTCGTTTCAAGGTGATACCAAAGGTACCCAAGAAGTTTCGTGAAGATTAGTTCATAAATTGAGCCCCTAGCCCCAGCCGTATTGACATGTTCACATACTGTGTATAAGTAGCACCGAATAAAGCAAAGTTCATCTAACTTGAATAATTTCAGCACGAGAAAAAAATCCGTATTATATGTTATGTATTCCATGCTACTAAACATTCCTACAAAAATTTATTCAAATCAGAACTTTCATACAGAAGTTCTGTACAAAAAACTGATTGCACTAATTTCAATACAAAATGGCTGCTGACAGCCATCTTGAATTTTGGACCGCACCCAAAAACACTCGTTCTCGTCCTACGGTGATAATAAAGATCGGTTCTTTAATACGGCCTCTAGCCCGAGCTGTATTGAATTGTTGACGCCGGACAGACGTCCAGACGGACAGAAGGACAACGGGCCATGGCATAACCTCAAATTTGACTATGTCAAAGTTGAGCTAAAAATGGAGAGTATCCAGAGTATCACAACAGCCAAAAAACTATTTGTCAAGGACTCCCCCCTTTCAAGGACAGTGGGACAGCATTGGCATTCACCACCATGCAGCCTTGAGGCTGTATTTTGAATTCCTGTGTTTGTTGTTCTTATGAAATATTATTTTATTATTATCAGTTATGGTACAAATATGATACCGATAGCACATTTTCAGGAACCGCTGATGTCGCCTGTGTGTCAGTGCGTGAGGTGCACACATACTTTTGGGGTTCTATACACCACATCCTTCATTTTGCTATATAATTTGTGTAAATTTATTTGGAATTTATAGAATTTCACACTTAGGAATTTCATAGTATTGTTTTTGCCTTAGTTATGGTGCTTTATAAGTAGTGGGCAATTTAGTTTTCAAAAAGGGGTTCATGAAGATTCAGCCACAGGAAGATTCAGCCTTCATACTTTTTCAGGGAATATTCGGTCTCAGTCGTGGTCGAATCTTATCACCTCAGAGGTCAAATCTTCGCAGAATTTTTTTTTCTTTAAATGTTCTATGCATTTCTTCTATAGTTTTTTTTTAAAGATTTATGATTACTAATCATGACAAAATTGTGCAATATGAAACAAACCTAAATGAAGCTGGAACAAAAAAAAACCTTTCGAAAACACGCTAAGAGGTTCTCAGTTCGAATCCCACCTGCGACAACTGTACTAAGGCGTACTGCACATCGATGATGCACTTGTCTTCAACCAATGCTAACCCTGCTTGTTTGGACTTACTATGTTGAGGAGCCTGGCGGTTGCCTGCCATTGCTCAGTGGTTCTCTCTAGGTAATCTGGGTTCCTCCCCAGTAAAACTATCCAACATGAGGTGACCCTGCCTGTAAAAGTGTTGTTAAACCCCAATAAATAAAGAAATCAAATTTGCTGAATCCAAGACTTTTGAATGATGGTTTTGATTGGGGTGGGGGTGTTTTTGGTTATACAATGGAGCCCATTTAATTGGATATCTCTTAATTGTATATCCCTGTTAATTGAATATAATTTCCCAACACAAAACCATTTACCACGCCTCCAGTACAAATTTGACCTGTTACTTCAATATACGTTATTGAGTAATCTCCTGTTAATTGAATAAAAAATCTTGTAACATGTCGAGAAATTACCCTGACACTTCCCAGTTTTCCTTTGGTTATAGACCAATTTGGCCTGAATACATCCAATACAGGCATTTAATCTATTATATCTTGTTTGTCAGAGCTCATAGCGCTCTGTCAAACAAAATATGATAGAATAAATGACAAGTTCATCTCTGGAATACAGGAAAGTGACACAATCCTTGTTAATTGAATCCTCCTGTTAACTGAATGATTTTCATTGGCAAAGTGGCTCTTCAATTAACTGTACAGCAAATACAAATAATCACAAACTAATAATGAGACTATGTACTTAGAAATTTTCAAGTGGTCATTCTACAACATGTTTTAGCTGGTACTATAATACAGTTTTGAAGGTTTTGAAGGTTAAAATGCTATTGTTGTTGACCGAAGGTGTAATCTGTTGGTCATTGCTCGGTGGTTCTCTCTGGCTTCTCCCACCTGTAAGACTGTCCAACATGAGGTGACCCTGGCTGTCAAAGTGTCATTAAACCCCAATAAATAAATCAATAAGAATCATGCACTCCTATTCTGGAGGACGGTTTGGGGCAAATTGCCAGAGGATGGTTTGGATTAGATTAGTATCCCGTTTGGGTCAAATTGTTGGAGGACAGTTTGGATGCAATTCTCACGAAGTCCAGTCACTTTGGCCCTAAGTTATTTCGGCTCGAGTCATTACAGCCTCAGATCAATTCAACCCAATATACCAAGTCATTTCGGCATCTATAAATATTTTTAAATATCGTTTGAATTTTAACACTTTTCTATTTAATTGTTTTTCAACATTTATACCTCAAATAGATATTCAAGTATACCTATGATATATGGTATTCTTTCATGCCTAGTCGATTTTCTTTCATGATGAATAAATGAATGAAAAGTTTCAGCATGCCGAAGATGCACATGGACGATGTGGGATTTGAAATCCCTTGCGACCTGAATAAATTTATTGGCTTATGAATCCACGAGAGTCGGAAGCGAGGGTCAGTAATGTTATTTGGTTTGAGTGTGCACATTGGAGGTGGGGGTACTGGGGTCAGACCTCCGTGGACCTCGAACGGGAAGGTGACTAGGAATTGCGCATAACTACAAGAATTCTGCTCCTTATTTCAGAAAATGTGGACATATTTATGGTAGTATCGAAATCGTAGTTTGGTGGTTGTTTTAGAAAAAAGAAAAGAGAAAAGAAAAAGAAACACTGTGAACCTCGAACTGGACGGTGACTAGGAATTGTGCATAACAACATGAATGAATGAGATGACTGCATATACTTTGCGAAATTTCAAAGTAAGCAAATTTATCTTACTTATATAGATAGCACCTTAAATGTACGTAAAATTGGACACATGGATAATTTTTAATGTCATGTAAAACTTTTCCGTGTAAATACAAATGACTGAACATTACTTAATAAAGGTAATTACCCATTATTTCTAAACATAAACTATGCGCTGATCTTTATAGATCTCTCCACTCAAAATGGTGCCGAAATGACCAAGGGGCTGAAGTGACTGGGGCCGAAGTGACTAGGGTCGACATGACTTTGAGGCCGAAGTGACCAGAGGCCAAAATGACATGCGGCCGAAGTTACTAGATACCATTCTCACAGATGAGAGACGTTAATTATTTCAGAACACATCGAATGTGAATTTACTGCAGAGATAATTGTAGGGTTGCACGATACTCAAAACTGAATACCGGTATCGGTATTCAAAAACATACCGCGGTATACTGGTATATCGAACACTGCCAAATATATGAACATAGGTACCACAATCGAGACTTGAGGAATCACAGTCTGAATGAACCAGCATGCCTTGATGATGCGGTTTGAAAAACATTTACCCAATGCAGACGATATTAAAATTTATTATTTTAAAAATTAGTTTAGTCAACGAGCTCGTTCCAATGTGGGGTCACATGATATAGATTTGTTGAAATGTTTGAAACTTATTTTTTGAACTGCTGAATTTGTATATTACGTGGGTAAAAGCAGACGATTCCGTGCGTAAAGGGATAATATTATTCATTCGGAGCTACAGTTAAAAAATTCAAGACATCTTGAAAATTAAATTGTGGGTAAATAAATAATGACGATAAACCGATATTTTTGTAATTACACCGGTATTCAATCGATATTGGTTTGAATACCGGTATATATCGGTTTATCGATATACCGTACAGCCCTAGATAACTGCTCGACGATATACATGTATTTCAATAAATATCGAGCAATATATTAATATTAATATTTTTTTTAGGAATTATTTTTTGGAGTTAAAATGAATAGCGTAGCGTATCTGAAATATCCTAACTGATGTGTACTGCTTTCCTTTTGGACGAATCTTCCCTGAGCCGAGTTTTCCCCAGACAGAATCTTCTTCCAGTTCCCGAAAAAAGATGACATGTCATTTTCAATGACGGTAAATATCCAAAAAGGTTATTATTTTCCATTTTTTAGTGTTCGAAACTACGAAGCACTGTTCAGAAATAGAGATGGCACCAAAAAGTAATACATTATTACTTTGTTTTGATTTCTGACGGGACCGAAAGCAACCCGTCAGTATCACTGTTTTTCGAATTACACCCATTTCGTCCACTAACCAAAATCGTCCGCTGCAATTTTACCCAAGTCGTCCGCTGCAATTTTACCCAACTTGTCCGCTGGGGGAAAGTATTGAAGTATTGTATTTTGAATCATTTTCTATATATTTATTTATTTATATAATAATTTTATTGTATACTTTATTGTATATTATCTATTGTAATATATCTTAATGTACCTCCTTGCATTAAAATTTCATATACTTATACAAAATTCTGAAAACAGAAATGTCAGAACAAAATAAACTACTCAGCCATCTAATTAATTTCGACACTGTTTAACGCGGCTCCGATTACTGTTTATTCAATGGATTGCCTGTAATAATTATATTATTACAGCAAAAGTTCTTGAAGTATATGTATGTTATTAAGTTCCGCAACATAATCTTATAATTTTGCAATTATTCATTGAAGTGTGCCACCGGCTCTTTACAGTGAATAATCGCAAAATTATTATCAAATGTATTATAAGAATTAATAAGAAATGCATCAAAATTTATGTTATATTAAGTTCCGCAACATAATCTTATAATTTTGCAATTATTCATAGAAAAGCGTCACCAGCTTTTTACAATGAATAATCCCAAAATTATTAGCAAATGTATTTAATTATATTAAGAAACGCATCAAAACTTGTTATAATTATATTAAGAAATGTATCAAAACTTGTTATATTAAGTTCCGTAACATAATCTTATAATTTTGCAATTATTCATTGAAAAATATTTGCTATGCTATTCTGTTATTATCTTGTGAATCTTGTGTGCTGAATAAATATCATTATTTCGTTTGATACTGAATAAATATCATTAATTTTTTTCCATGTTTTTATGATATTCAAACCCTTGGCGGACAAATTGGGTAAAATTGCAAGCGGACGAATTGGACGAAATTGCAAGCGGACGATTCGGTGCTCTGGCGGACAAAATGGGTAAAATTGTCAGCAGACAACTCAGCTTGCGGACGAAACGTCCGTATACCCTTTTTTCAAGCAAACTTTTCCTTACTTTTACATCACCTTAACATTCGGATAATTCGAAAACTGCGTTTCTATTCGTTTTGATACTTCACGAGATACGTATCAATGCACATCTGTATACAAACGCAGCAATATAATAATAATTATCAGTTATATTATCGGTTATATGTACGTTTTTCGATTTAGGTTATCACTGACAGACAAGTTGCAACGAAATCTGGAGAGTTCGATCTGAAATCACGAGATTATCAGCTGAACATATTGACAAACCTCCAGAAGGGCAGAATTCGAGTAATAATAGTAATAACACTTTGGCCGGCCTCTGATTTGTCGCGGTTCTCGGATGAGAAGGCCTTGGTTACCCCTGAAGTGTAGATATGTATACATGTATATCACTCAAAGCTTTGAGGCGAAATAGGTTGCCACAGAAGACGAAGGAATTTGAAAATTTTGTTTGATTCCCAGGGGGGGGGGGGGGGGTAGGCCAATTGCAATTGAATGGGCAATTCGACACGTGAAGTTACGTGAATTTTTCACTGAAATTTACTGTCCAATTCAAAAAATCACATTTACGGCTATAGAGAATTCTGTTCTGGAACACATTTATCTGACTGGGTATGTGGAACCCTTTGCGGGCCTACGGCCCGCTTGGGGTTCCTATTACAAACCCCGTCTTTTGTTCAATCAACGAAACGTCATAAGTCGGGTATATTCGACGCCACTTGAATATCCCTCCTGTTGTTTTATCGCGTATTTCAAGTCGCCTGCATATCCCGTAATGTCCAGAAAGTCAGAGTGTATGTCTCTAAATCCAATCCAACGAGAAAGATGGGACGTTGGACACCTGCTACTGCGAGTGCTGAGATATATCAGTAATCGACGTCAGCGTATATTGTGAAAAACTTGTCGATTTCTGTTGTCAAAATGGCAAAAACTGGCATGAATAAAAAAAACCCACTTTTCTATGTCACTAACAATTGACCTAACGTAACGCTATAAAATATCACAATTTAACCCTTTACCCAACGAATCGCCCGCATCCGCCCGCGTAATATGCAAATTCAGCAGTTGAAAAAATATTATTTTTCAAAAAATGTCAACAAAACCATATCATGTGACCCCTTGTTGGAACGAGCTCGTTCCAACGAGGGGTCACATGACATGGTTTTGTTGAATTTTTTTTGAAAAATTTGAAATAATGATATTTAAATTAATAAATTTTGATATCGTCTGCGTTGGGTAAAGGGTTAAACTGATTCAAATTTAATTATTTTCGACGAGTTCGTTCCAATGATGGTCATAAATTATGTTTTTTTGAGGCATAAAAATAAAATTCTTAAGTAAGAAAAAGGTTGTAAGTATCGTCTGCTATTCAACTTGGATAAAGAGTTATACGCGGCAAGACAGGGTTCACTAAATTGAAGCGGAATAAGACTCTAGATGATATGTTGCACGACAATTTAAATTTCACGTCTTCATTCACCCAACACCTTTTCTTTAACCCTTTACCCAACCTAACGGCCAAAACCGGCCAGCGCTATTCTAAAAAATCGCCAATTAATTTTCATTATTTTTTCATTTTTTGTCTCAAAAACATAGGTTATGACCCCTCGTTGGAACGAGCTCAACGAGCTCGTTCCAACGAGGGGTCATAACCTATGTTTTTGAGACAAAAAATGAAAAAAAAATTAGTCATTCAAGAATTTTTTTGGCAAGTGTCGTCTGCTTTTCATGTTAGGTAAAGGGTTAACTGTGCCATTTATGCACAAAAAGGGGGGAAAGGACGTTTTGGATAATTATCGAGGGATCTCTGTCAGTTGCAACATTGGAAAAAGTTTTCTGTAAAATCCTGAAATCCTGTATGGGAAATTAGAGGAGGTGATTGAGGCGAAGAGTTTTTTGAGAGAGATTCAGAACGGCTTCAGAAAGGGAAAGAGAGTCACTAACCATCTTTTCACGCTATCCCAAATGATAGAATCCGCGAAAGCAAAAAAAGAAAAGATGTATATGGCCTTTTTGGATGTCAAAAAAGCGTACGACAGAGTATTGTGGGAGAGTATGTGGCGAAAGCTCGAGGCTCTGGGCATGGGAGGCGAGTTTGTTGGAATTCTGTAAGCATTATATCAAGATGTACATAGTGAACTTAGTCTGGGTAACATAATAACAAAACGCGTGTCTATGGGATAGGCCTAAAACAGGGGTGTACCCTTTCGCCAATTCTTTTTGCTTTGTACATCAAAGGTTTAGGAGATGAAATCCTGCATAGCGACGAAGGGGTAGCAGTTGGGGACTTGAAGATCCCAGGACTATTTTTGCACACGATATGGTGCTGGTGTCAGAAAGCAGAGAGGGGCTAGCGAAAATGCTAAATATTGTTGGGAAATATGGGAACAAATGGAGACTCGAACTAAATGAACGAAAGAGAAAAGTTATACCAGTGGGCCGTACAGTGAACCCTACTCGAAGGTGCAGAGTGGGAGAGTTTTGTGTTCCGGAAGGTAGCAGCAAACTTCTAAGTTCAGGAGAGACAGGTGACTACGAGTATCTGGGGGTAAACATAAACATCACTTGAAGAGGCGTCCACCGAAACCACACGAATAAATTGATTCTGAAGGGAAAGCGAATCCTTGACCAAATGAAACTGATAGGGAAAAACAGTTTCAATAAGGTTTTCATGGGGAAAACCATTTGGGAAATGGTGGGTCTGCTAAGTATAACACATGGTACTGAAGTGGTACCCCTAAACCTAACGGCCGTAAAGAGCTTGAAAACCCTGCAGAACGACACAGGCCGATGGATAATGGGGTCGAGCAATGCCGCAGCATTAGAAGCAATCTGAGGGGAGCTTGGGTGGATGAGGATGAAGAACAGGATAGACTTATTGAAACTCTGTTATCTTAACTATTTGGTAAATCTCCCCCGGCAGCCTATGATGTAAAATAATGTTCCAGAGTATTTTCATCTCAAATACCAAGACAGGGTGGATAGTCCAAGTGAGGGAGTTAATAGAGAACTACTCATTGGAGATCTCGGGCCTAGACGTAGGGTAAAAAATCGACAAAAAAGAAAGAGTCACGGAGGATGGTAACCTTAATTGACGAGAGAGGGTCAAATCAAAGAGGTCTTTGGGTGGCCTGCGTGATAAAGAGAAGCCTGGCTTTAAAGAATACCTTGATGGCACCTTTGGGGTCAATGTTGTTCAAGCTGAGGTCCTGGTCCCTGGAGCTGAGGGAGAGATTGGGTAAAACAGTGAAAAGGAGTGCCAGATGTGTAATGATGGCGTGGTGGAGACCCTGGAACGCTTTCTATTGGAATGCCCAAAATACCTGTCTAAAAGAATAAGATTCATTGGGAGTGTAATGGGGGAGTGGGATGGGGAGAATGAAGGACATGTGATTAGTGAGTGATTCAAAGGATAGGGTTAATATGCCAATCGGAGAGATTGGGACGAATGGGGCAAGGGATGTCATCAAACAGTTCGTCTCCGAGTGTTGGAAGGAGAGAAGAAGCGTGGAAACAGGAAGGCAGTTGGGAGCACAGGGATAACCAAGGACTTCTCACCCGAGAACCGCGACAAAGCAGCGGCCGGCCAAAGTATTATTATTGTTAACCCTTTACCCAACGAATCGGCCGCATCCGCCCGCGTAATATACAAATTTAGCAGTTGAAAAAATATTATTTTTCAAAAAATTTCAACAAAACCATATCATGTGACCTCTCGTTGGAACGAGCTCAACGAGCTCGTTCCAACGAGGGGTCACATGATATGGTTTTGTTGAAATTTTTTGAAAAATTTCAAAAAATTATATTTAAAATAATAAATTTTAATATCGTCTGCGTTGGGTAAAGGGTTAACTGGTCGAATGCTAGAAATCACTATCAGGGCTTTCAAAAAATGCGAGTATCAGAGCAAAAAAACTAAATTTTCCTTGCTATTTTTCATAACCAGTCAAAACGCAAATAATATTTTGTTTATGTAAATTTGTTTTATTACAAATTATTGAAGGGTGCCTGTGGACACTCTTCGTTAATTTGTGATAAAATAAATTTAATTTGAATAACAAATTCTGACCATCCAAAATAATCTAGACCTCAACCAGTTAATTTGATGAAGGTCGTACAGCGAATAGATTTTGGGATCAAAACCACAAGAATGACAACGTTGCTAATAACAGTAATGAGCCATGCTGTATTGACACTTTAGATTTATCGTTCGCGTCAAAGCAGGACACCAGCTGACAAAATACTAGACAATTCTGGTACACTCATCACATAAATCCTATTAGAATTACCAGCTCTCTCAAAATTACTCGCTGACGGTTTCCTGTTTGTTGCGACTTAATATTCATCGAATGCAGTTGTCAGTTCTCCTGAAGACAATCTGACAATCTTTTCCGCCACGCCAGTAACTGTTCTTGACTTCTTCGTGTAGTCATCCAACAACCTTCCTTTGAAAGTATTATTTCCCGTTTCATTATCCCCAGCCTCGAAGACTCTTCACGCTACGCAGTTGCCCGTTAGCCTCTTTTATATGGCCTGAAACAAGCTCTTAGTCCACCAGTAAATTCCGTAAGAAATCCGATGCTGTTATGGTCTTAATGTGTTACACCGTCATTCACAAAAATATGCAGGTATTGTTTCGAGCTTCAATGAAGCATTGCTGCTGGCGCCTCATTTATTTATTTGGAGTTTAACGACACTTTCGACTGCCAAGGTCACCTTTGTCGGACAATTTTACGGGTAGAGGAAGCCGGAGTACCGGAGAAAACAACCTAGAAACAGAGAGCAACTGTCAGACTCCCCAACGTATTAACTCCACACAAGAAGGGTTCGCATTGGTTGAAGACAAGTGCACCATCGGCGTGCAGTACACCTCCGTACACAGCGCCACCGTGCCGCCACGAGCTGACGCCTCGATACACTGAAGAGACATAATGTTTCTTTTCTTTCTGTGGTAATATTGTACAAATGATATGAGTCAGTTTTATCTTCCACGAACTATATTTGTGACTCGGTGGAGAGAAAGGTAAAATAAAAACCTATAAAAGGTAACAGAATTTAGATATTTTAAAATATCCCCAGGCCTTCAATAGTCCATAACCCCTGTGAAAACATCTGATTGTTACTGCCATACAAGCCAAAGTAAAAAAAAAAATAATGACCACGTGTATTTGGCGGGTGTTTTCACAAGAAATTACTTTTTATGTCCCGAAAAGTACAACATTGAGACTAGGTGGTATTATCCGTCCCATATCAATATACAGGGAGGATAAAATAACAGTTGCAGTCTGCAGCCGTCCGGCTGCAGACTGCAGTTATTATTTTATCATCAATGCCCTGTGTATAGACCTCTTATAATAAGAAACAAATGGGATGAAATTATGCCTTGGACCGAAAAATCGGTCTTACGAGATCAAAGGGTTAAGTTATTACGTCTGACTTTCTGTTTGAATATGCAGATAAGGAAAGCATTTCTGTCGTTTTTGTAATTTCTTAAAAACTCTATACAGGCGGAATATTCAGGCGGACATTTTCTCACTTTGCAGGAATAGATATATTTTTTAATACTAGCACGTAAAAGTCGGCTGTTTCGTCTGCTTGCATTCCCTGGTCATCATGTCCTAATAAAACATATTGCGCCTTCAATTGGATACGGCCATTACACTTTTCATCTATATTGCATTGAAGACTCAGTAAAACGGATTTACAGAAAGAGCAGTACAAAAAAAAACATGTACGATGGACTGTTTTGTGTTAGTTCAGAATGTGCAAAGTTTGGTTTCACTCAATTTTCATTTATAAAGCCTGGAATTTGTGTATAGTATCCTATGAATGATTTTAAATTGTACGTTTTGCAAAGGTGCGTCATCCATCAAGATAAATAGTTTTTTGTGTATAAAGTCCCAGTTCTCGGACTGTTTTGTACAAAGTACTGAATTCCACTTTTCCCGTGATCTCACTGGTGAAGTGGCTACTCGGGGTCAAAAGTTTGAGACACATTTTTGTATATTTCAATTTTTCTAAATTTTCGTTTTTCAGCTGGTCGTTTCTTAAATCCTGTTTCAACTTTTCGGTCCATATTTTGGGTATAGCGTTCAATACTCCCAAGCAGACAGTTGAAGGAGTATTAATGTCAAACTTAGCCGAGAATTCCGTTGTCAAAAATCTCCCATTATGGTACAGGTCGTTTATAAAATAAACGCCCTTATCACACGAAATCTTACAGAAAATGGATTTGTTGCCGATTTTTATATTGTTATTGTGAAAAATCGGTTCTAAAAATGGGTTTACGGAGGAGGGTTTCGAGACTCCTTCCAGTAATGACCAGGCTTTCAACACGTCTGGCCAGAACTGATTGGTGTGTTTTGAAATTTCTAACAACCCTTCGCGATGCAAGTACCACATCATGCAACTGTCATTTGTTTCTAAATCATCAAGGACGATGGTTTTCCATGGGACAAAAATCGTTGCATCTGCAAGGCTTTTTATTCACGTAAGTTTTAATGCATTACTTAGTGGCTTGATGTAGGGAAATTTTAGGCCTCCCTTTTCTATCAAACTAATAGTCGTAGTACGTTTGATTTTATCATTTTTTGAGGACCACAGAGCATTAAATAGTATATTTTGGAGCTTATCCTCGACGTGCATTAGGTGGGGGGGGGGGGGGGAGGGGGGAGGGTTATACAGTCAAGCAGTGTATTAATATTGGGACTTCTAGGGTTTTGGCAACTACAGTCTTTCCCATTAAGGTCAGATTTCGGAAAGATCAATCACTTAATAATTTACCAATGACATCTATTTTTTCTTCGAAATTTTGGAGCACACAATCTCCAGCGGAGAGGTTAAATTTAATACCAAGGTTGTCTGACATTCTTCATAGCACCCTTTCTTTGAGCCAATCCAGATAACCTGTGTTTTGTCAAAGTTTGCACGGAGACCTGATAATTGCCAAAATGCCTGTACAGCATCTAGAGCAGAATTCAGCGAATGACCGTCGTCACTTAGAAAGAGAATTGAGTCATCGGCGTATTGACTAATTAGATATTTGGAGTCATTTATTCTGTTTCCATTGATGTTTGGGTCGTTTTTCAATTTTGCGCTCAGAATTTCTGCACAAAGAATGAAGAGATAGGGCGATAAAGGATCGCCCTGTCTCACTCCACGTTCCACAGAAAACGGGCCAGAGCAGTGGCCATTATTAAGGACGCAGCTGTGAATGTTTTTGTAAAATGTATCAAACCATTTTATTATAGATGGGTCAAATTTGAAAAATCGAAGAATTCTTTAAAGAAAAGACCGCTCAAGAGAATCGGATGCTTTTTCCAAATCAAGCAGAGTTAATATTCCTGGGAATTCTAGTTTTGGGCATTTTTCAAGCAGATCTAAGGTCATTCTAGTAGATTCCCGGATATACCTCCCTTTCATAAATCCTAACTGAGTTTCTGATATAACTTTTGGCTAAACTATTTTTATTCTATTTGCTATGATCGAGGACCCTATTTTGACATCAGCATTTATTAGGGATATCGGTCGCCATTTGTTTATGAAGATTTTTGATTTGTTTTGTTTCGGAATCATACTTTGTCTTGGGTGACAGACAATTCTTTGGATTCGTATCCATTGTTCAATGATCTGAATAAGTACTGCCCGATGTCTTTTCAGAAGACACAAACCTGCTTTATGATTTAAGCTTGTTTAATATTATTATGTATTTATTTATTGGTGTTTAAGGGCACATATTTATGCACAATGACTAATCGCGACCGCGACAGTTTTACGGGTGGAGAAAGCCAGAGTACCCGGAGAGAACCACCGAGCAACGACGAGAAGCTGTCAGCTCTTCAACATCGCAACTCTGAACTCTGCACCGCGGCACAGGCAGGGTTAGATTGATTGAAGGCATTCGCGTTGAAGACATCATCATCGACGTGCAGTACGCCTTAGTACACAGCGTCATCGTGCCCCCATGCAGGCAATTGGGGTTAAGTGCCTTGCCCAAGGACACAACTCTGGAGCGCGAATCAGTCGCTGAAATGGACCCATCCAAGTACTAACCGCGCTCGACGTTGCTTAACTTCGGTGATCTGACGAGAACCGGTTACCGCGACGCCACCACGCCCCCTTGTTTAATATTAAAAATACGCGAAGAATATTTTCATGATGTAATTATGATCAAGTTTACGCCCACCTACGTCTTGCAAATGATCCATCAGAGACGGAAAATATTCAAAATATTTTGAACTCCCAAAGTTCAGACTGTTTTGAATATATCATGAACACCCATGTTTCCTCATTAAGGATGGGAGACGTTGTTCATGCACAAATTCTCACCAGCTTGTCAAATTAAATACTGATATTTATATATATTCTTTCGTTCAATCTATTCTTTGTTTGTTTGTTTTTTCTTTCTTGTCACCTCCTTATTGAGTTAAACTTATACCCCAGAAATTGTTAATTATGAGGTACCTTGAGTTTTACCCTTCAATGAGTTCACATTAATCGGTGATTAATAAAACCCGATTCAACACTTGATTAGGGCACTTGATTAGGACAGCCTTTTTCTTGCTTACCAATTGATGAATGGGGATCTGACACACTTCAACAATCATTCCAATTTTCGTCATTGGAAGAGATTTACGGGAAAGTTAGATCCCCTTAATTTCGTAAGGCCGTCAGATAATCAAACACTAAATGGGAAGGGGAGGGGGGGGGGGGGAGGCATTTCATATAAAAATTGAAATTGTCAAATGTTTGGGAATTTGTTTCGTTGATATGCACATCACTTCACAAACTTCGGTCATATTCATGTAGGGTAGTATAAAAATACAGAAGCTGTTTTTCACATTTGTTTCCCAATCCGTTTGTAGGGAGGTCACACTGATACATATTCTTAATGACGGATTATCTGTGAATAAATCGCTTCCAATTAGATTGCCATAAAAAGCCAAGCTTCCTCTTGTTACTTTTAATAAACAAAAACAACGCATAGAGTTGTCTCTTGTTTTTGTTTATTAAAAGTCAAAAAGAAACTTGGCTTTATTTTATAATGATTCCATGGGCGTTTTCTCAACAATTACTTGCTTCTTACTTGGACGCGTTTAATAAATTCAAGGGCGATGGTTTATCGAAAGTCGATTTTCATGATGGTATAAGTAAGGAATGAGCCCGCTGAACCATTATTTATTTATTTATTTATTTATTTTTATTTATTTATTTATTTATTTATTTGTTTATTTATTTATTTATTTATTTATTTATTTATTTATTTATTTATTTATTTATTTATTTATTTATTTTCAAAGACACTTTTAACAGCCCGAATTATATCGTGTTGGACAGTTTTTCAGCTGGAGGAAGTTGGATTCGAGCAAGGGCAAATAACTGACGGATCCTTCAACTTACTAACATCGCATATCCATGGTTAGAAGTGCGGTATGTTTACAATTTGGATTGTAGGGTATTTGGTTAATTTGCATTTTTGGGTTGTTCGATATAATATAAGGACTACTGCGTGGCTTGTCGTTGACTACGCCCATATAGTGCCCAGTGAGGTGGTGTAGTTCCCTCCGCTTCGCGTCGGGAACTACACCATCTCATTGGGCACTATATGGGCGTAGTCAACTCCAAGCCATGCACTATTCCTTAAATACAATCGGCGGGATGAGTTCTATAGCTTTATATATTGTCCATTTAGTGAAAGAAAGCGCTACATGCGATGCTTTAGCATTGCACATGGCGCCTTGTTGCTATCAAGTGAAGATATATATAATGCCAATACTATTGAATCATATTACAGTTTATGATGCGTTGTAAACTCTCTTATTGCTTGTTTTCGTGTATTTTAGTTCCGTACTTTGTGAGCTGTGCTGTGTATATTATACAATTATGGACTTTTGTGGTGGTGAATATGATGTGATATGAACCTAAAAAGCTTATATTGACCGAGGCGTTAGCCGAGGTAAATATTAGTTTTTTAGGTTCATATCACATCATATTTACCACCACGAAAGTCCATAACTGTTTTATTATATCCTCAAAAAACAATCTTCTATTTGTCAATTAAAAGTTCAATTATATGAACCAGAAATACTTTTATTTAACAATAAATTAGTTATCATCTGCAGAATAACATAAAAATAAACAATGTTATAGAGACTACGTCGACTGAAATAGAACTGGAGATGGGATTTCCAAAAGCTTTTCTTAGAAAGTTGATATTCACTGTGCATGGATTGTTTAGTACCAGCCACGTGTACAAGACCCAGCCAATAAAAATGTGGTTATTTATAAAGTGTATAATAAAACCTGTTGAACGATAAACTGAAATTAAGCCTTCAAATTACTTCAGAGCTTGTTATTTATGGACGAATTCCAGTGTCACTGGTTTTATGGGACCTATTGTGTTAAACACTATAATAATTTGGTCCGTTTCGATCATTCGTCGTACCCGAATATTGGTATACTTGATGTCAATGTCCAATATAGTTAAATGCATTTTTCTAGATCTTCATTTTAGACATTTTAGACAAGAAAACCTATGTATTTTTGGATAGCTCAGATGTCTACTGACTGTAGGTTGTGGACAGTAATGAGTTCCGAGGTGGCATAGGATTCCGAATTACTACCCCAGACATTTTGTCCCCCGTGTAGAGTTAAGTAATCAAACCCGTAAAGAACTGTCCATTTAGGATCTTGGGTTGGATATAAAATTGTCTCGTTTGAGCTCTGAGCTTAGCTATTAGATATCTAAATTGTTTTTATAAGACCGTAGTAGGGGAGAAATTTAAAGATCTTATTAAATGTTTCTTCATTGTGGGGCCGAATTCGTGAATCTATTTTCTTGTGATATTTGTTGTTACTGAGTTGTCTCATAGCTTCCTTTAAATAATTATCCGGGGAAAGAACGACAACTGGTCCGCCTTTATTTGCTGGTTTGAAAAATAATTTCTTATTTTTTAAGTTTCATGTGAGCTGTCAGTACGAAAACTTGGAAGTGACGTCTCAGTCACGTGACCCAGTGATGCCATATTAGTCATACTTGTTGGCCTCCATAATTTCTGGTTCTACTACACTGCCTATCCGGAGGTGTCCAACCTGATGATTCTGTAAAAGCAAAAGACTTCAGAAGTTTCTAAGCGGTCTGCTGATAAGATTTGTCTAAGAAAATTACAGTTATGTGATTCTAAATTAGCCAGTTTACCATTTTTGTCTTAGGGATTGGTACAAAAGTTAAATCACGACCAAATGCAGCTTTTTTTCTGGGGGTGTTAGGACATCGGTGGCAGACAAGATAACCACACTAGTTTCGAATCCACACCTTTTGAACTTTAAATCAAGATGATTCAGCCAGTGGTCACGTACCAGGTGTTCAAGATTGTAAAATTTTCGACAACAATTGCTGATTCAAAACATCGCAACATTCCTCATTTCTGCGCAGCGCTACTTTGCATTGCTAATATTCTGTCAGAAGTGTAATGTTCTCAACCCCAGATTAAGAGGATGAGTTCTCTTCTTAACATCGACATATTTTGATAATTTGATGTTTAAAAAAATATAATATTTTCTACGTTTGTGTTGTTTCACAACTAATGGCTATTAATCCATAAATCAAAGTCATGATCTACATATCGTAAATGCTTAAAAATCATCTCTGCATCAAGGTAAGGTCTGTAAAGTAATCGATAGGAAATCAATTTGCAAATAATGTTTTAGTATTTGTAGACATTCTGTGGTTGATTTTTGCTCTCAACTGAATAAAAATTACGCAGAGAAAAGCATCCGCTCAATCCTTAAGAGTTGTTCTCTTGCTTGTACAAATTCAGTGTTTAAAAACACAGAATGAGGATTCACAGACCAATAAATAATATTGTGTATGCGACAACGGTTAAAAAATAACATTCACACTAGATTTTGAATATATTGTAAATATTGCACGCTAAGAGTTGACTATGCCAAATAGTCAAGACTACTCTTCCACAAGGACCCTTTATTTATTTTTTTTTTTAGGGTTTAACGACACATTAAAAGCCAAGGTCATATCGTGTCTGTGACACTTTTACGGGTTCGGGAACCAGGAATACCAGTAGAGAACCACCGAGCAACGACACAAGCAGCTGCCAGCTCCCCAACATCGTAACTCCGCACTGCAACACAGGCAGGGTCAGATTGGTTAAAGACATGCGCACAATCGACATGCTGGACGCCTTAGTACACATCGTGCCCCCATTTGGACAATCGGGGTGAAGTGCCTTGCCCAAGGACGCAACGCGAAGGTCCGAATCGATCGCTCAGACGGTCACCCATCCAAGGACTAACTGGGCTCGACGTTGCTTAACTTCGGTGATCTGACGAGAACCGGTAACCACAACGCCACCCCCTCCCCCTCCCCCTCCACAACGTCCACTATTTGGGCATAGTCAACGAAATGTCGTGCAAGAAGTAAAATATTATATCGAGTGATTGGGACGGAATCTTACAATAAGATTCCAAACCTAATATACTACTTCTTGTAAAGGACCTTGCTCAAGACAAGCATTTTAACTCTTTGCACAACGTAAAATTAAAAACAAAATGTGATTCAATTTTTATTATTTTTTTACACTTTTTGCCTCAAAAACATAGCTTATGCCCCTCATTGGAACGAGCTCGTTCACAACGAGGGGGCCATAAAAATTGAAAAAAATTAGTTTTTCAATATTTTGTTTGCAAGTGTCGTCTGCTTTTCATGTAAGGTAAAGGCTTAATTCTTGAACTTGGAAACAACGAATCGGAATTCAGGAAAAAAATCTCTTAAGCGACACTTCTGTTCCGTCAGTCGAACATCCCGTCCTAGAATACAGTACGGCTGTTTTTGGAAAGCGTATAGTGCACTGGAATAATACGCGGTAATGTTTAGAATCTTCGATAGGCAAAACTGTTGGAAATAGTATAGTACCTTTCAAATGAATAGAGAAGGAGAAAGTCATGTGAGATATAATATATCTTTTCATTGATGCATGTTGTTACTGATCTCCTATATCTCACCACTGGCACTTGTTATATTTTAATCAAAGTTAACCCTTTACCCAACGTAACGGCCAAAACCGGCCAGCGCTATTCTCAAAAATCGCCATTTAATTTTCACTATTTTTTTCATTTTTTGTCTCAAAAACATAGGTTATGACCCCTCGTTGGAACGAGCTCGTCGAGCTCGTTCCAACGAGGGGTCATAACCTATGTTTTTGAGACAAAAAATGAAAAAAATTAGTTATTCAAGAATTTTTTTTGCAAGTGTCGTCTGCTTTTCACGTTAGGTAAAGGGTTAACAGAAAACTTTCAAATGATCCCATATTGTCACTGTGGGTAGCTCTAAATGTAATAATAACATATTCACTGCTATGTATATATCAACGGGCTCGGCTATTTGTTTTTTTTCGATCACTGCTCTCTTTTCAACTGGATTGCTGGCACTCGTTGCTATAAATAGGCAATGCTTGACAACAACAAAAATACTCGAAGGTTTTCAATTTCCCAACGTGAATATTTACAACAAATTTTAGTTATAATTGACAAAAAACATGTGCCGAGATTGTAAACTTGATATGTATAACCAGTTTTCGTGCTAGGTAAACAACATGGGGTTCGACGGAGTGCAAACAGTTATATTGTGCCTACAGTCACAGTGAAACAGCTTTCACGTCATCGAACGTCATCAATGGGAGGAGTTATCGCATTGATTGAATGGTCGCCATTTTGAGATAGGCAGATTGAAGGGCAAGTGGCAGATTGAAGTGCGTCGTTTTTCGCTGATGTTTCAACAATTCAGTTGTATAGAGATCAATGATTTCGATACAGTACTGTGATTGCAAAAGCTCTATCAAAAGCCTCTTTCTAGATCAGATGGCGATCAGGCTGGGACTCACTTAGACCGGTGAGTATAAACCACATTTGGTCATTAATACATTAGATGACTTACCATCTTCTTTTTCAATATATTTAACTGGCAACTGTGATGCATAATAACGATATAATTCTTACTTGTTTAACATGAAGCGTTTATCTTCTTTCGGCATCTGGAAGTTGAATAACGAAGGGGAGATCACTCTGTCAGTCGTAGAAAGATTTTAGTTGACTGTATTTTGTTTATACACAGCTTGCATGAGACATTACAACCAACAGAATTCTCATAAAAGCAGGAGGTGACACATATGTCCAAACGGGAACAAAAAAACATCCACCTTCGTTTCAACCTCCGGCGAAACAAGTGAACTTAAATGCCCCCCTGTAAAGACAAAATTACACAAATATGTATAGCAAAATGTATGATATCTGTGTATGGAGACGAGTGTCAATTTATTTGTCCAATGTGAGGTTTGACAATCCCTTTTCTGAACGGTTATTGTTTGCTAATGGGTACCCAGTTAAACTAAAACGTGTGTGTTTATTGGGAAATCAAGTCGTTTGAACATTTCATTCAGTATTCGAACAGTGGTCAACAAAACCGGAAGAAAGAAAACATCAATTACTTTTATATACATTATAATTTGGGTGTAGAAATCGGGTGCCCGTGAAATCAGGTCATTTGACGGGACCAGTGGCACTTTGCTGGACAGTGGTAAGAGAAATCAGTGCACTGAGATATGTTTGACCGTAAACAAGATTTAAAGTACGGGGAGGGAGTGATTTATACCATAATTACCTCCTCTACTATATATAACAAGCCTATGATATAAATTTTAGCTTTACACACCAACCGTGGTGAACACGCCTTAATGGGATTTCAATAGTTAAAATTTACACGTACAGTGGAACTACATCCAAGCTGACCTTTGGTGACCTCGACTGAATGCAAACTTGTCTAAATTTATCGTCCGTCGCCTCGCGAAGAGTGAAATGAAAGCGGCAATTATTTATTACGTTTTAAATGCGTTTACCTCAGAAGATACCAACGATTAACAAACATGCGTTGTCTCGTGTTAATAAAGCATCCAAAACTCGAAATAGCATGTTATTATGTTATTAAAATGAAAAAGGCCCTGTGATTTGCGCGTTTCTTTTTCCATTTCGTTTCGGCGATAAAATTGACAGCGGAAGTACCACCCACAGGTGCTCATGTAAACAAAAACAGAATCGCACGTGTGAATATTGATTTATTTAACATGTAACCTCTTATTAATCTGACGATCATGGTATAAATAAAATATACCAAAAGTAGCTTGGTGTACCAAATGTTCACCACTCGTGGTGAAATGGTGTTAACCGCGTGCCAAAGGCTCGCGGTTAACATCACTTCACCACGAGTGGTGAACATTTGGTACACCAAACTACTGTGGGTATATTCTATATATCACTTTAAACTTCAGTGGATTTTCCGTCCAGTTTGAGTTTCATTGATAAAGACATAGAAACCCTAACACTATTTTTATTCATGGACCACCGAGTTCAACCCTTGGTCCATGAACCAAACATTCGTTTCTTCTTTATCTAATATATATAAAAATCCGAGGACGAAAAATCAAGTCTTCTCCAAAGCTCGGCTTTGTATCACACTTCTGTAACCACCACAGATAATAAATATGCTGTCGGATACCGTACTGTGGTCTTAGAAGCGGACAAAAAAATTCGAACGGATCCCATTGGGACGCGACCGGTAGAAATTCTATCAACTTCCCGCACCGCACCGATACAGAATCTCACTCGTCGGAAAAGAGGGGCGAGAAGTTTGAATCTAAGATGTACTTTTCATTTGCTTTTTTTTATTCGGTCTCCAGTAATTAATTTACGAAATTCCGACCCACAAGAGAATGTATGTAAGGTTTGAAGTAATCTGCCCGTAGGAGAGAAGGGGGTGGGAGGTTGTATCAAAATGAGAGCAAATCTGTAAAACAAACACTGATATTATCCAAATTGATTCGTTTGTAGCAAGGAGCCATCGAAGTATTGCTGCTCGGGTCGACAGACAAACGTCTTCGTACTCATGATTTATTAAATGATCAGTACCCTTTTCTGACCATTAGGCTAATATTTAAAACAGTCGCGCACGATCTTTAACACTTACGCTGCCGAAAGCGACTATTGTCACCTATTTTATGATGATTATCTGTACGTTCTGGTATACGCAGATCTAACCTACTATCTACTTAATTGTTGGAAAGGGCTCAATTAATCAGATGATAGAGTTTCAAGTATGTAATAAATTTTATTAAACTTCCTCGCATACAGGCGTACATAGAGGTCCTCCATATATGGCTAAAGTGGGCGTGGCAGTAAAGAGGTTAAGTAAACTTTCAGAAGTAGTCCCAGTTAAACGCAGTCCAGCTTAAAACTGGAATCCTGTCCCTATGGGCTGAGATCAGGAATAAAATAAAAAACACTTCTATTGACATCATTGAATGAGTTTTGTATCAATCAAATTCTACTGTTGAATGCTTCAGAATATCTACGTTATTTGGGACTCTTTTCCAAATAACGTATCGTTTCTAGCAACTTAATTCGTGATCTAATAGAAAGCGCTGCTCGTTTCCCAGTCCATTCATGCTCCTTTTATTTGGTGTTTAATCAAACGATAAATATAATCTTCAACTCATCCCCGGATTATAGTGAAATATACGAAAATTGTCCAGCAGACAAGGTCTCTATCTTGGCAAAGGCTCAGTCCATACCTAATTTACTGTACTCGTTTCGTGAATTTCACAAAAGCCGATACTGAAATTTCTTGTTTTTTCCAATTGCTCTTCATAATGCAAGCCTTCAGAAAATAAACGTAATAACATTTTGTTTCCCAAAAGACAAGTGGTTTGTTTTCCCTTATATATGGGCGTCTTGACACATCATGGTATCCGTGTTAGAAAACTTTAGAATATAGACTCAAAACAAATCATTGAATCCATGCACGGCAGGGGGCTTCAAGTTGTTCAGTAGAAACTCGCTCGCTTTTTGACCAGAAAGTCAAGTTACACCATTGTAGATTGTGGAAGCTTCAAAATTCTATCAATGAGTTCATTTTGTGGATTAAAAAAATAACGATAGCGCAACAAATAACTGAACTATAATTACATCACGTAGAGAATTTCTAAATCGAAACGATATTAACTATTTTATTTGTTTTGTTGCCTATTGTTATTTTTCCCGCAAATGGCGCTCATTCCGAATCAACGGACGTAAAAACGGATGTAAAAAAAATACTCATTTTTACGGATCTGTCCCGACTGTTGGGGCACGCGAGCACTGCCCGCGTCATCTCATGGCATCAGACCCCAGTGCAGACTGGGGCACACGAGCACCGCCTACGTAATCTCATAGCATAAGACCGGAGTGCAGACCAAAGCACTTCGTTTCCTTCATGCCTTAACGGAAACGGTAAACTATATATTTATTCCTTAAAATTGAAAGGTTACAGTTTTTCCATTTTCTTTGGTATCTGCACTTTCAGTTATTTGCGGTCTATATTTGATAGCAGGCTCTTAACATCAATGACGATGTGGTGAAAAAGCTAAAGAGTTGTATATTGAGTTGCAAACAAGCTAATGTTCGTCTATTAATACAACGGGTCCGTTAGATCGTTTTAACTTGTCCAGTACATGTCCGGGAAAATGCTATACTCTGGGCAACATACCTGTAATAACAAATTTGTGGATACATATATTTATGTAATCATTTGGCTTTGATTTAGTTAATTTCCTTACAGCTAAATTTTATTTTTGTTCATATATACAGTTAGTTTGTTGAGATTCATTTAACTATTCTTCTGACACTGTCTAATACAGAATCTTATGACATGTCTGGTTCTGCTTTGAAACACATTTCAATGATTGCAAAATTGATATGAAACATTATTCCAGTTCGTTCCAACCCACTGTTGACAGTTCGTCTAAAAGATTACAATCAATAATGTATTTGATATTTCAGTTATTTCTGGCTGTGATAAACTAACATATATACAGACCTGTGGTTTCAAAAACGGACAAAGAATTTTGACTGTATCACGACAGAGTCGCAATCCGGTCGAAATTCTCTATTCACCTTTCTCTCGCAAGCCAGTACAATTTCACCTGTCAAAATATTCGTTTATTGTTCGATTTGAAGTTGTTGTTGATTCCATCTTAATTTCGTAAAATGAAATATAGAATAAATAGGTACTTGGGCCGGTAATCAGATTTAAACCACGAGTAGGATAAGGGTTTTAACCACGAGGCTCTGCCGAGTGGTTAAAATCCTTATTCTACGAGTGGTTAAAGGCTCTGCCGAGTGGTTAGTATTTATTTGTTTTATTTATACCATGATCTTAATACATACTCGACTTTGTTACTTAAAAGGGAGAAAAAACGATACTTTCTATGGCAAACACATGGGCTTGTTTTGTTTGCATCTGTGCCGGTGGGCAGAACGTCCGGCTGCACGTGAATGCTTGATTGCCAGCTAGACACATCGTCAAAGTTGATTGAATATTGAATTTACCTTGCTTTTTCTGCAAAATTATTATTAATAACACTTAAATTTTATTTTAAATATTTAATTGTAATTATTTAAACTTAATAAGTCATTGCACTTAGTAGATAGTACCGCAAAACGCCGTATGTTTGAATGAAACATCGCGAAGTGTGAATGTATCGAAGTAGGCAAATTGGGTCATGTCAAAGGTCAAGTTGGATGAAGTTCTTACTATAGGTGTATATTTCTGTATTGGAATTCCCATTAAAAATGTTTTAAACGCAGTAGAAGCTTTTCTCCGGTAGTGGGGTTAAAAGCTTATATTTAGCATACGGGCTTTTCACAGGTAGTAACATAGGTGAGCATGGTATAAATTTCACTGCTGGTGGAAGTGTGTTGGGATTAACACTTTACCTAACCTGAAAAGCAGGCGACACTTGCAAAAATAATTCTTGAATAACTAATTTTTTTCATTTTTTGTCTCAAAAACATAGGTTATGACCCCTCGTTGGAACGAGCTCGACGAGCTCGTTCCAATGAGGGGTCATAACCTATGTTTTTGAGACAAAAAAATGAAAAAATAATGAAAATTAATTGGTGATTTTTGAGAATAGCGCTGGCCGGTTTTGGCCGTTACGTTAGGTAAAGGGTTAAATCCCGATCGGATGGAGAAAGAGGACGCTTTTTCGATCGCAGTATTGCAGTTTTTCTGCTTAGATTTCAGTCCAGAGAATCGTAAAAGAGTGGTTTATGTCATTAGACTTAAAAGGGTTCTGGTTCTCGAGCAATTCCTTACTGAAATTGAACCCACGGTGAAGTTGTAGTGGCTTGCAGTATACTCCAAAATTACTATGAAAAGGTGAGATTTCAAGAGTTTAACTTTTTTAAATTGATGTATATGGGTTTTTAAAAAAAAATAAGTGGATATGTGGGTACTCCACTCAAAAACAATATTGAATTCAGAGGCCTTTTGGGTGGTTATTTTCATCAAGGATTTGAAATGCGAACAAGATAAATCAAAAACTAAAATGCCACTTTAATCAAAAGCTAAAACGCCACCTTAATCTCTCATAAATCATCCAAATCAATACAAGGCTGGTGTACCCGTGTTGTGTGTCCCTCCTGTTACCTCACACTCTTCCCGTCTGCATGTCTGATGTTTTGCATTTTTTATGTTTCAGCTAATATCTGAAGAACAAGTCCACCCCGCTATTCTGCCTTGTGGAAACGTATCTCAACATGACACGGAATTAGTGAATTGGTTATATCCTCGAAAAATCATGAAACTTCTAGTTTAATTATATTACATCTTTTTCAGACTTGGAAAATGTTTACTTTCTTTTGAACCTTAATGTAAGTATGTTAAATGACGCGGTGATTACCCCGGAATAACCTAAAAGTTGATAGACTCTGAATGAAATTACTTGTGACAGGACAGAAAAGGTGGGCGGTAACAGTTGGGACATTCTGATCTGGTTAAGCTTCTCTTTCAACCAAAGTGCATTATGTTAGACACAATGTATAATTTACACTCTAAATAATCAAGAGAGGAATGCAGTTCATGTAGACACATTTTTGATGGACAGAATGCTAGAAAGGTTCAACATTTTAACGAAAATATAATGGTAGTCTATCCATGTGACGAGCAATATGATTAAATAATAGTCAGGTGATCTTTAACTCTTAACCCGCTGAATGTTTTCAAGATATTTTGCAGTAAGTCTAGTCATGGAGCTTAATAGTATTTGAATTTAACTCAATAAATCCTTGGCAAAAAATCCATTCAGTTTGCAGGGGCACATTTTGATTAAATGTGCCCAAATTAAACTTATTCCAGTGGCACGAGAAATCCTAAACCAGGCAGGAATATCCGCCAGCAGTATTCAGGGAGTTAATGTGGTAGTGACTAAATTATACTTTTTTAACCCTTTACCTAACATGAAAAGCAGACGACACTTGGCAAAAAAATTCTTGAATAACTATTTTTTTTCATTTTTTGTCTCAAAAACATAGGTTATGACCCCTCGTTGGAACGAGCTCGACGAGCTCGTTCCAACGAGGGGTCATGACCTATGTTTTTGAGACAAAAAATGAAAAAATTATGAAAATTAATTGGCGATTTTTGAGAATAGCGCTGGCCGGTTTTGGAATTTACGTTGGGTAAAGGGTTAAATAACATTACTTTATTTTACTTACAGATTAAATGTATTTCCAGTAATTCATTTAATATATTTACAGGTTATTTGCGCGCGTTACTTTAATGCGTTCTGGCTTGGGTTAACGGTTTTCACTTTGATTCCACTGGTCGTTGCTTGCCTCTTTGTCATTTTTTGCGGGAAGTTCTTTTGTTTGTCGAAATCTCGTTTTGGGATTAAAGTTTTGACAGGGTACCTGTTATGGAGGAAGTAATTTTTGATTTTGGAATGTTTTCTTGGAAAACCTATGTCTTCTCGAAATGGTAAGAACATTTTAAATACTTAATTGTCGTTTAGTATTGTTGATGTGCCCGCAATACGATTGGCGTTAAAACCCAAGTCGTCTTGCAGCAAGATCAACAATGAATTGCTTTGTTTACCTTTTTTCGTTAAAAGGGTTGAACCTCCATAACATGCATATTCATGGTACTTATGTCATTTTAATTCTATTTTTCAGGGTTTGATAAACGTTTGATTATTTGGATAACTGAGTGATAATTGTATGATAACTGTATATAACTATTGAGATGCCATTGATATTGGAGAGATATAAATATTGTAAATAAACATTGTTATTATCAACTGTGGAGTTTGTGAGAGAACTTGTTTAGTTTAGAGTCCACATTTATATCGCAAGACTGCTCGACTTTCCAGAGAAGCACCCACACCCACTGCGATATTGGCGCCCAACTATTTTCTTGTTTGAACAGTGGACTTCAGGAATGGATTTCTTCATCGTTTGATATTTATTCTGTATCAACTGTACTCGGAGGATGTGAGCACCGCCCATTCAACCGAATCATCCAATCACCATCGATGGAGCTTTCTTCAGTTTCGTGAACTGTGCGTGAATTCTCACAGGCCTGTGAATGTGTTTGTCAGTATGTGTATTCACCAGTAACTGTGCGCGGAATTCCAGGACAATCAGGTCAGGTATATATTGTACGTACAATACGCGCGTATAACTGTTTACGACAGACAGGTGACACCTTGCAGCATGACTATTTCCCAGACTTGTTGACATTTCGATTATTGCCGAATCACCCAAATCAGGGACTGACTTTGCCCTCGCTTAACTGACACCTCATTGGACTGAATTGACTGTGAAAAATAACTTTCCAGCGTTCATTATAAATATTTCACAAGTCTTTGAATAACATATCATATTATTGACTCATTTTCTGGGTTATTTTGCAATTGATACGACGTGAAAAGCTCCCAGTAAATTTCCGTATTTATATATTGTAAGCCACGCCTCCGTAGTTTGTTTACATTGTCACGTGACGTAAGAAAAGTATGTGCTTTGGTAATGCATTATTTCCGTGTTTTGACAATTTGATCTCTTGATCCGATTGCTGTAAGCACGCTTCTAATGTAATATTGGAAGCATTTGTATTTCCATAGTACCAAAAATGTAGTATTATCGTGTCTTGTTACTTGTTTATCTTGTCAAATCTGGTGCTTCACTTTGAAACACAAGCTTTGACACGATACACAGATAACACGTGTATTGTGTTTACAAATAACAAACAGTAGGTCGGCAATTAGCTCGGCAATTTCCGTGAACATCTCGTATTTTCCGCTCATATTATTATTGTTTCTCAGCGATTTTTCGGCAGATTGTAAAATCGACTTTGTTGCATTGCTTTTCAGTGTTGTTTTGGAATTTCATTTTGTGATATCACTTCTGATTTTGAGAATGTCTTGATTCTTGTAGTTCAATTATTTCTCATTTTTGATCAGATGTGAACTTACAAAATAATTTGTACTCCAAATTATTTTTTTTTTGTCTTAGTGAAATAAGTAAATTTGTTTACATTGTTTAGTCATGGTCTACTTTGGTAGAGGTATCCATTGCACCTTTACCCACTGAGTGCCAGTCATGTATTGAAGATAGTCTACCTGTGTCACTATACTTGTTTACATTGGTGTGTTGACCCTCTGTGTTCCAGCCATGATTTGCAGTTAGTCTGGTTGTGTGTAACCTCACATACAAACACTTACTTTTAATCCTTTGAATGTCGGTTATATTACAGTGTTTGGACTTTGTTCACACTGTGAAGATATTTGAAAAAAAAAATGTTTTCATTTATCTTGACACCTTTCGTCACTTTAATATTTTTGTTGTGGCTTGGTATTGGAGTCAGTTGACTTGGAAGGTTTGCGACTTTGAATTTTTTATCGTTTGATAAAAATTTTTCTCGATCAAATTGACTTGGAAATATTTTGTAGGTTATACCTATTTTGTGCTTGAAGGATATCATAGTGATTTATTTCTGCTGCCATGGTTTAGCTGAAAGGTGTTCGTTTGTTCATTGAAAGTTTGCAGTGAAAGTTTATTCGGTGTGTACTTGGACTGTGCACTTGTGTTGTGCTGCGGCTTATTATTTCAGCATTTCAGGCTTTTCAGCGTAATATTGTGATTTATTTATTTTTTATTTTATTTTTTATTTTTTTTTTTGGAACTGAAAATTAATTCAGCTATTTGAAACAACCTGATGTATTTAGTGAGTTGAAGCTTAATATTTTCAGCATTTCAGCATGGTGGTGTGATGTTGCCTGAACTGCATTTTTTTCAGATATTTCACATACACTTGTGTTTATTGACACTTTCAGATTAATTTACTGGTAAATGTTTCTTTGAAATATAACGACATTGCAAATTACACTGTTGACTTACTATATTATTTGTCGTGTATTTTACATTCAACAAAAGACTACATTCATTATGTCTATGATATTCAAAATATGATACTAGCGTTTAAGAAAATGGGTGTTATACCAAAAGCAGACACCTCTGAACAATTTCAGGACTGGTTAAAAGGTTTTGGTCAAGGACCAGAAACCACAGTGAAAACAGAGGCTTCATATGAACCAACTGCACTTGTTGTTATAAAAAATCCACTCAGAATTTCCAACTTTTCAGGTGATCCAAAGAGTGATACATCATATGATTTGTGGAGATTTGAAATTAATTGTCTTCTAGCAGAATATAATAGTAATTCTGATATTTTACAGTGCATGAGAAAATCTTTGAAAGGTGAAGCGGCTCGCATCGTTATGCGACTTGGTCCACAAGCTACTTGTGCAGACATTTTGAAAAAATTTGATAGTATTTATGGTGTTATTGATACTAGAGAATCAATTCTTTCAAAGTTTTACAGCTCTTTACAGGAAGTTACAGAAGATGTGGTTTCATGGGGTTGTAGGTTGGAAGATTTACTCAGCCGAGCTATCATGATGGGTGAAGTAAAGTCAGAGGAGAGTGATCGAATGTTGCGCTCAATGTTTTGGTCTGGTCTGCAGCAAGATCTTAAAGACATTAGCAGGTACAAGTTTGACCAGACACAAACATTTGATGAATTAAGGGTGGCATTAAGAAAAATTGAGTGCAAACACAAGGTACCGAGTGGTAAGTCTGCTTCTGCTAAATCTATTCAGTCTTCTACTTTAGAGTTACAGGATTTGAAGAAAATGATATTTGAATTGAAGTCTGATTTAGCAGAGCTGAAGAAAGAGAGTCAAGTACTTCAACCATTTTCAGGTCATAGACCACCTCTTACTCAGTCTGATCGACGAGGTGGTCAGAGAGGTTTTCGATCAAATCAAAACAATTATGGTATTAATAACTCAAATGGTAACAGATTTGATCAAAGTTATAATTCTAATTTCAGGAATCAATATTCACATGGCTTTACTGATTTCAGGTCTGGTGTAGATAATGTACCCTCTGTGGCACATCCTGGTGCTGGCCATTCTGATACATCGGCTAGTAATGTTCAGTGGTACAAATGCCATCAGTACGGACTCATAGCTATTGGTTGCAGAGCAAGAGTTAATAGACCTAGAAAAAACAATTATAATGCTTTAAATTAAGAAGCGTCTTCAGTAACCGGTCAGCTGAAGGCATCGACAATGAATATAAAAGACCTGAAAATAATATATGTAAACCAAAAGAACCACCTGGGTTGTGTGGTAACACCACCGATGTTAATGTGTATATTTCAGGTATACCAACCAAGGGTTTGTTGGACACATGTTCAACAGTTTCTACTGTGTGTGAAACATTTTACAGGGATCATTTGAATACTTTAGTGCTTAATCCACTGACTTATATTCTTGATATTGAGTGTGCTGATGGAAAGAAACTTCCATACCTAGGTTATATTGAAGTTGAATTATCTGTTCCAAATCTAGCAGGAAGCAAACCAAAGTGTTGTATACTTCTCGTAGTACCAGATAGTAATTATAATATGTCAACACCTGTATTGTTAGGAACAAATGTATTGAACATCTTTATGGATGAATGTAAACATAATAATGGTGATAAATTTTTACAGGTTGCAGATTGAACTACTCCTTGGTACATGGCATTTCGATGTCTTTCTCTTAGAGAAAAAGAACTTAGGAAAAATAAGTTCATCTTAGGAGTTGTAAAAAGTGCTGAGAATAAAAATGTTATTTTAAATCCTAATACTGAACATGTTATTTCAGGTTTTGTTGGACATAAATTGCCATATCATCCAACTTGTGCTATATTACAACCTCTTTCAGATAGTGATAACTTATCTGGTGATGAAATAGCACCTTATATACTACAGTATGAATGTAATAATAATGACATTATAAAGGTGCATTTATCTAATATATCTTCCAGAACAATTACTATTGCACCTCATGCAACCATATGTGAGATACAGCCAGTATCTGTTGAAAATGATCTTAATACATTTGATGTTCAATTTGATGGAACATCATTGGATAAAATTGATATAGAATCTTCAACTTTGTCATCTGAACAGGTGAAAGTAGTTTCAGAACTTGTACATAAATTTTCAGATATTTTATCACAGCATGATCAAGATATTGGTTTTTATAATACGGTCAAGCATAGAATTGACTTGAATGATGAGTCACCATTTAAACAATGTTTTAGATGAATTCCACCTAGTATGTTAGATGAAGTTAGAATTCATCTTCATCAGTTGCTAGCGACGGGAATTATTCATCGTTCACACAGCCCATATGCTTCTAACATGGTTCTTGTTAGAAAAAAATCTGGTGACCTCAGAATATGTATAGATTACAGGTTTCTTAACAAGAAGACTATACAAGATTTGCATGCTCTTCCCCGAGTTGACAAAATCTTAGATTATCTTTCAGGTTCGAAATATTTTAGTGTGTTGGACTTGAAGTCTGGTTATCATCAGTTGGAAATCTTGGAGGAGCATAAAGTGCGGACAGCTTTTACGGCAGGGCCATTAGGTTTTTATGAGTTTAATCGTATGCCGTTTGGATTAAAAAATGCTCCTGCGAGTTTCCAGCGGATGATGGAACAGTGTTTAGACGGTTTAAATTTGAAAATATGTTTAGTGTACATAAATGATGTGATTATATTTTCAGATTCTTATGAACAACACATGGAGAGGCTTCAAATGGTATTTGATAGGCTAAGGGAGTGTGGTTTGAAGCTCTCTCCATCCAAATGTAAATTGTTTAAAGAAAAAGTGACCTATATTGGCCACGTTGTGTCAGCTAATGGTATAGAAGCTGACCCAAGTAAGATTTAGAAAATTGTTGATTGGCCGACACCTACTAATCCGGATGAACTACGAAAGTTCCTTGGTTTTGCAGGATATTACCGCAAGTATGTTAAAGATTTTTCTAGGATTTCAAGACCACTAACCGATTTACTTCCTCCTACTAACACTTCAAAATGTAAAAGTAAAAAAAGATCAAATTATTTACATAAGTGGGTATGGAGTGAACAACAAGATTTAGCTTTCAGAAAACTTAAAGAATGTTTATCTACACCTCCTGTTCTGGGTTATCCAGATTATACTCAGCCTTTCGAGCTGCACACTGATGCCAGCTCACATGGATTAGGTGCATTACTGTATCAGAACCAAAATGGACAAAAGAGAGTTATTGCGTATGCTAGCCGTGGTGTTAGCAATTCCGAAAGAAATTATCCTGCTCATAAATTAGAGTTTTTGGCTCTTAAATGGGCTGTTGCTGATAAATTTTATGATTACTTGTATGGTAACAAATTTATTGTATTTACAGATAATAACCCGTTAACATATGTCTTGACCACTGCAAAGTTAGATGCTACATCACAAAGATGGTTGTCAGCATTAGGTGCATTTGACTTTGAAATTTTATATCGTCCTGGTAACCTAGATTGTTTATCTAGGTTACCAGAATATTCAACAAATACTTCTGTTGAAGAAAAAATTAACAGAAATTGTATAAAAACCATACGCAATTCTTTACAATTACAGCAACTGTTTACTGAAACAATGTGTTGTTCAACATCTGTGTTAGATTCATTAGAAGAAGTAGTTGGTCAAGATATTGATGACATGACCCCCAAAGACTGGCGGAGATTGCAGAAAAAGGATGCCATTCTAAGTCTGTGGATGACAGCAGTTCATACAGGTGTACGTCCGAAGTGATCCACATTACCTATGATAAAAGAACATTCTGCTATGTACAGAAATTTTAATATGTTCAAGTTTCAACGAGGGGTACTTTACAGAGAAACTGTCTTTAATTCTCAAGTTCGTCAACAACTAGTCTTGCCATCTTCACATGTCAGAACTGTACTGACATGTTTGCACAATGATATTGGTCATCCCGGAAGAGAACGTACAATATCATTGATTAAAGAGCGGTTTTACTGGCCTGGTATAGATGGCATTGTGGAAAAATGGATAAAAAATTGTCCACGATGTCTGCATCGAAAGTCGCCAACAAATTCAAGAGCACCGCTGGTATCCATTACTACATCACAGCCTTTGGAACTATTATGTATGGATTTCCTTACCTTAGAGACGTCAAAGGGTGGATACCAGTATGTTCTTGTGATTACGGACCATTTTACGAAGTATTCCCAAGCATTTCCCACCAAGAACATGACTGCCAACAGCTGATGTACTTTTCAACAACTTCATTGTACACTATGGTTTCCCCACATCATTTACACTCGGACCAGGGTGGCAACTTTGAGAGCAATTTGATAAAGAAACTTTGCCAACTTTGTGGAATACAGAAATCCAGAACTACACCTTACCATCCGATGGGAAATGGCCAATGTGAACGATTCAACCAGACGCTTTTAGGTATGCTCGGGACCTTAGAACCAGAACAGAAGAGCGATTGGAAGACGTTTATTGGACCATTGGTTCATGCTTATAATTGTACCAGACACGAGAGCACTGGTTTTTCTCCCTTTTTTCTCATGTTTGGTACAGAGCTGTGTCTTCCTATCGATCTTTTGTTTGGTCTTCGGAAATCTTCATCAGAAACTTCCACTTCTGAATTTGTTGCAGACCTTAAGGAGAGACTTGTATCCTCCTATGACCTTGCTTCAGTAGCTGCCTGTAAAGCTCAAGAGAGACAGAAAGATGGATATGATTTGAAGGTTCGTGGTGCTTCTCTAAACTTAGGCGATAGAGTTTTGGTTAAAAGCTTAGCTTTTGATGGTCACAAGTTAGCGGATCGTTTTGATAATGATGTGTACACTGTGGTCGACCAACCAAATACTGCTATCCCTGTGTTTGTTGTGGAGAGTGAAGATGGTTCAAGGAAGACTCGTCATAGGAACCACCTTTTGCCAATTGGTTCTTTGCCTTTGGAACTAGAGACACCACCAACAGACCAAACAGAATCACAGGAGACCCCTTTACCTGCTGTTAGAACAGAAAAGAAGCCCATCCCAGCCAAGCGACATCATATTGAGAAGAAAATTCCTTTTGTATTTGTAAGTGATTCTTCTGATGATGAGGAGGAGCTAGAAGTTTATGGAATTCCTCAATCTGCAGCAGTAGTACGTCCAACTACTTTGCCCGAGGAAAGATCCGTCTTGCCCCAACTTGATGATGATCAACGTTTGGAGGTAGAGACTAGTACAGTTTCTTCAGGTGGTGACGACCTCCAAACCAGCATTCAGAAAAGTGAAGAAACTGTGCTAAGTGGTAGAAATGGTGTTCCACTCCCTTCACATAGTGACTTGGACAGGAATGGCCAAGGACTTGATGTATTATCAAGTGATAATACTGTCTTGCAAGACCGTGATGGACTTGTAACAGGGGAAGCAGGTATTGGTATGCCCAGTGTTCCAGATGTTTTACCTGTAGAAGCTTCTGTTTCTGCAAAGCCACCAATACCAACACCGCGAAGATCACAGCGCTCCAGAAAACCACCAGCTTGGCTTGAAAGTGGTGAGTATATTCTAAGCCAAACTTCCAGGGAATCTTTACCAAAATCATCCTTCATTGACAAAGCAGAGCTGTTAAAGAAGCTGACAAATAAACAGGTACTTTCCGGCATGTCACCAGACATGCTACATGCAATTTTTAATACAATTTTGGATTGATTAATGGTATTTTTAAATTGTAGATATAGTATCAGGTATTTATTTATTTTAAACATTGTAATCAACTGTAATTAATTTTGCAGCAAATTTCAGGTGTTTTTAAATTTAGAAATAGCTTTGACAGGACTAACATTTGTGTTAAAATTACTGTTACAGCTGGTAAAATTGAAAATTTCTGTCATTTTGTTAGTTCTGTTGTTACATCTCAGGAAATTTATTCACATAATGACAGGTCGGATATTTTGCATGTCATGCAAAGTAGTAAACAATGTGATAATTTATTTGTTTCTCATTATTTCAGGGAAACGTTTAATGTCAGAAAAACAATAGCTTAACTGTGATAATTTTTTAATATGAAAACTGTAAATAATAATGCTGCACATTTCAGTGATAACAAATTCTCTCAATTTATGTTTTTGCAGGTTCTCAGAATGGTATATCCCATTAAGAAACAGTAAGGGAACATTAATTATTTAAATCAATTTCTTTTTCAGGAGTAAATTGATGCGTTTTAAGTTTTTTTTTTCAGGCTAATGTTCAAATTAATTATTTTAGGGACAGATTGCATTTGGTGTTGTACTAAATGTCGAGGACGCCATTTTTTAGGAGGGGGAGAATGTGGTAGTGACTAAATTATACTTTTTTAAATAACATTTCCTTATTTTACTTACTGATTAAATGTATTTCCAGTTATTTCTTTAATATCTTTACAGGTATTTGCGCGCGTTACTTTAATGCGTTCTGGCTTGGGTTAACGGTTTTCACTTCGATTCCACTGGTCGTTGTTTGCCTCTTTGTCATTTTTTGCGGGAAGTTCTTTTGTTTGTCGAAATCTCGTTTTGGGATTAAAGTTTTGACAGGGTACCTGTTATGGAGGAAGTAATTTTTGATTTTGGAATGTTTTCTTGGAAAACCTAAGTCTTCTCGAAATGGTAAGAACATTTTAAATACTTAATTGTCATTTATTATTGTTGATGAGCCCGCAATACGATTGGTGTTAAAACCCCAATCGTCTTGCAGCCAGATCAACAATAAATCGCTTTGTTTACCTTTTTTTCGTTGAAAGGGTTGAACCTCCATAACATGCATATTCATGGTACTTATGTCATTTTAATTCTATTTTTCAGGGTTTGATAAACGTTTGATTATTTGGCTAACTGAGTGATAATTGTATGATAACTGTATATAACTATTGAGATGCCATTGATACTGGAGAGATATAAATATTGTAAATAAACATTGTTATTATCAACTATGGAGTTTGTGAGAGAACTTGTTTAGTTTAGAGTCCACATTCATATCGCAAGACTGCTCGACTTTCCAGAGAAGCACTCACACCCACTGCGATATTAAGCCTTCTAAACGATTTTAAGTCATACATATTGTCTCGAACACAATCGAATGAAGATGTTTCTTGTCGTTTGGGGATCTGAATTTATCATCAAAGTAAAAAATTATCACCCCTGTTACGAAATATTCCCTCATGTTACCACTTTTATCAAAACCTGGATACGGACGGGATGTAGAGCAATAGTCTAGAAGCCATTTAAGTAACAGACAAATAATTAGATCAACATTAGGGTTTAATCCCGGGAACAGGAATTCCCATGTTCCCGGTTCGGAAAGCCAGTCCCGATACTCGGGGGAAATCTACAGTGAGGAACTGGGAATCAAGCTGAATTGAAAACCTGTCCAAACATAACTTTGTATGATTTCGTCAGCCTGTACACGCTTGAACTTTTTATATTCCTGATTCCTGACGAACCCTTTTCAACACATCACTGTACTTCTCAACCAGTTCTGGAGGACTCTCCTCTTTAACAGCAAGATCTTCACCCGCTTCAAAGTTCAAACTCGTCTTCATTATCAGAATCACTGGTATCAGTAGTCACTACCTCCTTCAACATCACCCCCTCTTCACTTCCGTCACCAGTCTCCTCTCCTTTGAGCAGAGAAGACTGGTGACGGCACTGAGGAGGGAGTTGATGTTGGAGGAGGAAGTGGTGATAATACTGATGATTCTGAAAATGAATACGAGTTTGAAGCTGGTTTGGGGTTTCATACTTCTCTGAGGAAAAGAACGTTTCCGTTTGGAGATGGCAGATTGCCAATAAAATATGTTCATATTCATGAAAATAAATGCGCTTTGCTACTCACGTAAATTTTCTTGATATTACCCGGGAAATTTCCCGGTTCCCGGTTATTAGGATATCATTCCAGTTCCTGATCTCTTGAAAACCAGTGATTATATTAAACCCTAATCAAGATGGCACCAAAACAGCTACATGTATAGCAACGATATCGATCATGATTCCTATATTTTCGTCTCTTATGTTCCCCTTGTTATTAAAATGGTCACTATTGTTACTATTTGCAAGATCACTGTAAGGACAGTAACAGGAAGGGATTCTGGGGGTTAGTGATGGTGATTCCCCTAAACGTGCTTTCCGATGAATAATATTAGTTACACAGTTTGTTGGTGGCCTAATATGGTATATATGGTGTCAGTTAATTCCATATTGGACTCGAGCCTCGAGTCCAATATGGAATTAACTGACACCATATATACCATATTAGGCCACCAACAAACTGTGTAACGAATATTTCTTACCAACTGCTGCATCGATGCACAGAACTAATATCAACAGCGATCAAAATTAAATGAGAGAATTCTCACAATATGTTCACGTGTCTTTGCCATGTTACAATTTATGGGAGAGCACTCTCCCATAAATTGTAACAAGGCAAATTCATACATACCAAACAGTTTCATTTCGAAGGTAACATGACACACATCCACAGAATATGAAGCCTTTTAAGTTGCCTAACCTGCACTTCAGACCAAATATGGGCTTCCAACACTCAATCTTTCAACTTGAAGCGTGTATCGGCTGCCGCCATTTTGAATAATCAATGAACAAAGGGGAGATTACCCATAGCTGTCTGCGTGTATTGATGTTGACGGGCAGTATATGGTTTTATATGCAGTCTGCATGTGACGTCTTGGAACCAATGAAATTCCCAGGTACTTGTAGGAGGTAAGATATAAATGTATTTATTACACACCCGCAACTGTATTTGTCACGATCACATGGATTTTAGGGGCATGTGGTAATTTTAACCAGAAAGCTCTTGTGCAATCCGATAAAAAGTACCCTTCGCGTGCAAAAGTTCTCTCGTTAGACTGGTTCTTATAGTTTGCAGCGTTCAGTGGAATATAACCAATGAGAACCATCGGCTACATTTATCTGTCGGAATTACCGATTCTCATTACAAAATGTTTGATGCACAACTGTGCTAAAAACTGTTGAAAGTCATGGAAGATACATGATCTCTGCAAAGAAATTGAAGAGTGAAACTCAACCTTTGCTTTTGTTATTGAAAATCGAGGAAAACTTAATTAATTTTAGTGCAAAAAAGTCCAATTGGGTTCGATATTGCAGCCAGCCACTAGTACAGTTCCTATAAAACTTTGTTACAATGTTGCCCTCGCCGCTGCGTGCGTGTCGACGCGAGGCCTACTGTGTAACTGTAATCTTATCTTATTCGATTCACACTTCGGTAATGAAGCAGGACGTTTGCCAACGCAAACATATTTTAAAAAGCATGTTAAGGTGAAGTATTCCTCGGGAAGCAAGACTAAATGAATCTTGAATACTGGTTAACATGAAGTGGAAAAACAGACGACGACACGCCGACAGCGCCTGGAGATGTTTGACAGCTAGTACATGCAGTTACTAATTAACTATCTCCAATTCCACCCTAACAAGGTGACCACCCCCCCCCCCCCCCCGCTCCACACTAGCTGAATAAAGAAAATAAATTCAGAAGAATGAAAAGCCTGGTTTTATAAGAAAAACTCGGAATTTTACATTTGTGGAACCAATGTTCTTTACATGCTAGTGGGTATTGGGGCAACAGGTTTTTTTTATTATTTAATTTTTTTCTGGGGGCAGGGTGAAAGGCTTTTTTAAGAGGGATATTGTATTGCTAAAATATGACTTTCTGGAGTTTGTCCTGGGGAAATTAAAAAATGTTACCAGCTACCCACTACAGAAATTCTGAAAAGTCTCGAGTAGGGTGGGAATGAGACCATGAAGAGGAGAGGGGTGGTAATTACACGTGGTCTGATGAATGCAATATTTTGTCAATTTTATGAGATGACTTCCTTGAAATTCAAAAATAATTATTAGAATATTTAAAACATAAACAATATGACAATATTTTCTAGACACAGATTGATGTGTATTTTTAAATGTCTAATTTAGGATTTTTGCTAGTATTTCTGTTTTATACAAGGATATTTCTTATTTTGCTTTAATTCTCAGCAACAAAACTTAAATCGAATGCCACCTATGTGACTTATCTACATGGGTGTATGCGATGGGGGCACTCTCACCCCCTTCACCAATAAGCAGTTAATTTTGCAGTTTTCATTGAAAAGGACTGGTATTTTCAGAACAGATTGTTCAGAGGGAGGGGGTATTTTTATAATTTTGGCAAATATCAGGACACTGGGAAGAGCATTTTCATACTGGCAAATTCGAGGCAAGGGCCTGAATTTTGAAACAAAAGTTCTGGGCAGTTTGATTGGTCAGCCCCCATCCCCAAGAAAATGTTCTCCAAAAGCCTATCATTTTAGCCACATTCTATCAGTCCTCTTTAAAACTACTTACTAAATGTAAATTCAGAATACCAAATTTAAAATTGACAAAATATTGGAGCAGACACATAAAAAATTATTTTGTTTTGAACCAGATACCAAGAAAAAATATTGACAGAACCGTTCAGATAACAAACTGGTGAAGTATAGTATAACTAGTACAAAATAATGTAAACATTAATCAATCTTTGAAAATATTATCAACCAAAATAAGTTGGAGCTTACTGGTGAGAACACCCCCCCCCCCCCCATACACACCTTATTTCTCTTTCAGCCTCTGACTAAGACTGTTGGATACTCCTTTGGTGAGCTTTCAAGAAAATGCTGTCAGGTTATAGATGGGGTGAGGGGGGGGGGGGGGGTGTAAAAAAGGTGTACAAACTAAATTATCATGCAATATATTTCTCCCTTTATATATCTGTGTAGTATTATGTGGACAACCTAAAGCTTTTATTTGTAAGTGCAGCCCATTTCAAACAAAGGTTATCAAGACCTGAGGTAAAATAAAAAGAAGGCTAAATTTCAAGTCAGAAACTTTATAATGTTGAAAAATACAAACTTACCAGGCAAGACTGCAGAGTTCACTCCGAGTCCGAATGGAATCTCAAACTGCCTCAGGCTCAGTTACCCCAAACGAATGAATGCCCCGGAGGGTTAATTATTGCACAAAATGTCTTTTCTCGTCCAGTGTGTACGTTTGTTACAGTGCAGAACAGAAATGGCCGATGTACAGTCCACATGCGATAGCCGTAAGTTGTGGCAGTAGTGCATGTGTCGTCAAGCCGAGTTCAAACTTGTATTTTAGTTTCAGTTTGAAAAGCACGAAATTTAAACAGGGCGGCCAGTTCGCACCGTATTCAGTTAAAATCCTTGTACATTTTCCATCCTCCAGATATAATGATGCCTGCACACACAATTTTGAAAACACATTTGAGACCTCATAATTTGTGACGTCTGACATGCAGAACGCAGTCTTTTGAGTTTTGAGTGTTCGGATCGACATTTTTTGCGAATAAAATGAATCAACAGCGATTCTACAGATGGCAAGGTCAAAGACATAAGACTGGTTCTCTGTCTAAAATTCTTTCAACCATTCAAATTGTTGACTATTTAATTAAATTAGCGATTAATTACAGTGAATTCTTTTTCATGGTTGGGTGTGTAATAAATACAGAACCACACTTATGTTTGAATGGGTTAACGATTACTGGACTCGAGCGTGTGGCGCTGGGATAACCACTCGAGCCTACCGGCTCTCGTGGTATCCCCGCGCCACTCGCTCTCGTCCAGCAATCGTAACCCATTCAAACATAAGTGTGGTTCTGTATATATGTTGTCCACCTTGAACAAAACTGATGAGGGGAACAGTTGGTTAAATAATAACCCATAAGACTGTAGTCATGGTAACAGCAGGTATTAGCGAGAAACATACTCACCTACCTAGTGGGTAATATTGAATTTGTTGGAAAGTCAGCTTCTTCTCCGAGCAGACGCTATGCTTTCAGTCATATTTTTACTGAGTGGAATCGGATTCCAATTTCACTTGCATGTTCGTCCATCTCAAACCTGGTGTCTTCTATGGTTAACTCTCATGGTAACGGAAGAAAGATCCTGCATCTTTGGATAATAGTTTTAGGTCCAGTGCAACCACGGACCTAAATCTTTGCCGAGAATTCCGCGTTCGTAGCTCACATACGCCGCTCTTGGTGAGAAACAGTCGGTCATAATCGAAACTTATTTTGCCGATATAAACTAAAATTCCACATTCTGTAGACAAAATCTGCAGTTAAAGTTAGAGGAATTCCAGTTTCTGCCGGCAAAAAGAGAATTACAAATCCTATTTGTAGAAACTGTGATTCTAAATTTTCTTGTGAAATCCTGTATTAAAAGGGAAATATTAATTCAATTATCCACTACGCAATTATGGATTCTTCTGAAGAAAGAAACAGAATAGATTTGTTTTTCAATTGTTTATTGTGGTATTGACGAGCCACGGTTTTACAGATCTCTATACATTCCCAGGTGGCTAGGGGATAATAGAGTTCATTCTGTTATAAGTACATCATTATACATTCTTGTATCTCTATTTTAATTGGAAAAAATATATAGGGGGCGGGGGATAGGGTTGGGGTGAAGGAGTATGTGTCATCGGGGAAAAGAAAACTCGAGAGGGGAAAAGACAGACGAATCCTTCAATTATTTTTGCGTTGTATTGTGTAAGGCGGTGTCGGAGATGCGGGAGAATTAATTTGTAGAGTTTGATGATATATGGCAATACAATAGCTAGAGAAGAAATGAGAGATCGAATTAGATACCCTCTGCGTCATTCCGTGTACCAGCAAACCCGACATACCTGCCCCATTTCTAGAGTAATCTCCCGAATCCGGGCAAGCGCGTTCAGTCTGTCAGGACACGGAGCTCTACCGGATGCATTAAGCAACTACAGAATTGTGTTTAAAAATCATGAAGCCCTGCGAGAGTGGCAGCGCCGGTTGAGCATATATTCAAGGAGCTACTGCGGTTTTTCTCTCATGCGGATATTTTTACGTTGTGTCTTCAATTGCAGTCCCGACTGAATAACAGGGCAAGTAATATTATATGTCTGTTATGATTTTTACACTCAACTTACACGAACTTCTCAACAAGCTCCCCAATGGTCCATCGGCTTATGAATTCGCTTTCAATATTGTTTTTTAGATAGAAATGCTTCTCCACATGGTAGAATTTTGTAAGACTCGTTTTGAGCGTGCTTAATTTGGGAAGCTCTTTTTTATTTTTCATTTGGTATGTATGGAATTTTGCTACTATCAATATGCTATTTATAACGTCATTAGTATCTTCAGTTCCAAAAATGATCTCCCGTTTTCCCAAACTGACATTTAAACCTCGTTCTTGCAAAAAATCTGTGAAGTCTTTCCAAAACATTTCTGTTGCCTCGCAAGTAAAAAATAAATGTGTATGGTTTCCTCTTCTCTTTCACAAAAACTGCATGCTGGGAATTGGTCTGTGACGAATTTGGAGACAAATTTATTTAATCCCAAATTCAGTTAATTAATTTATATTGAAAATATTTTAATTTGGGGCCCAACAGGCCATAGTTGAACGGGTTTCTGTTTTATTGCATTCCAGTCTAATTCGGTTCCAAATTCCATTTCCCATTTTCGCTGTAATTTACATTTAGAATTGTTTCTGTTGATTGTGTTTCAAACAGTTTGTGACCTTTTTCTGACAGTATATTTTGGAACGTTGTGGGGATTATTGGTTGCCTGATAGAAGCTGTTGTTTGTTCAGTTATTTTTATTTCTTTTATTTGATTTTTAATGGTGGTTGTTATACTCGAAAAGTAATGAAGTTCGAGAAATTCCCATAGATATTTTTAAAGTCTTGATATGTAAGGGTTTGCCCGTTTGAGTCGAAGAGATCTCGAACGAATCTTATTCCATTCTTCCTCCACTCTACAGCGCTGATAATCTTATCGATATCAGTCAATTCCTTATTGTAATCTGAAGGTGATTTTATTTAATCAGCCCGTGTTCTTTGAGTTGATTCTGTGTAGTGTTGCCATGAATGCAGGACTTGATGTCAAAAAGGGTGGTGGCTAGTAGTATGTTTTTTTAATTTCTCAATATATTTTTGTTCACTAAAATTTACAGAGAAAGATGTTATTTTACATATTTTCTTAGAATAGTGAAGTAAAATTATCCTTAGTGAGAAGCCTTTTTATCCAGGAGACTTTCATGCGGTGAAAGTGTCTTTCCAAGTCTACCATCGTTAGACCCCACCCCACCCCACCCCCCTCCTCTGCATACTCCAAAACTAGACGCCGTCTCTTTACTTTATCGATCGAGCTCCCCCAGATGAAATTACAGAAAGTCTTATTCAATTCTTTTACAGTTGCTGGCGTGGGATTGTGTATGGATAACAGTAAGTGGTTTATTTGGGGAACAAAAAATGTCTTTATTATAGTTGTTTTACCCAGTATGTTATTAGTCTTTTGCTCCATGCGTTTATAATTTGTTTTATTTGTGGTAGTTTCTCATTGAGTTTGATTCAACTGGATCAGCTTCAGCCAAATTAAACTCAACACCTAAAAGTGTGAACTTAGAGACGACTTCTATGTTGAGGTACCCAGAAGGGACTTCGACTCTGCCTTTAATTGCGCCTGTCCAAACTGATTTAATTTTCTTGTGGTTAATGCTGAGACCAGATATCACTGCGAAATTATTTTAGACCCCATCATAGCCGCTGCAATTGATGCTGTCGAGCCGCCCAGTAAGAGACAAGCGTATTGTGTGAGTTTAAATTCCTCGTCTGCTGTCCTGTAATGTCAGCATTCTGTTTAATAAGAAGAGCCAGTATTTCAGCGCCCAAGATAAACAAGTATGGCGATAAAGGACCCCCTTGCTTACAACCCCGTTCCAGATGCACTGGGTCCGACATGAATCCGGACTGCAGCACGGTGGAGAATGTATTACTGTAAATTGTATTTATCCTTCTCTGTAACGAATTTCCAAAGTTAAAGTAAATCAGAGTTTTCAATAAATTCCATTCTATCGTATCAAAGGCCTTTTCAAAATCAGTTAAAAGCAAATTTCCAGGGATGTTTTCAGATTCTGTATAATCAATTGTATCTTTCACTAAGCGGATATTTTCGGCTATGCACCTACCTTTAGTGAATCCTATTTGTTCGCCACTAATAATTTTAGGGAGGATGGGTTTTATTCGATTTGCTAATGCGGTTGTTCTAATTTTGTAAGGGGTGGTCAGAAGAGTGAGTGGTCGTTGATTGGTTAGTAGAGTTTTGTCTTTATCTTTTTAGGAATACATTTGAAAATGCCTTGGCGTTGGGTAATTGACATTTTCCCCTTATCGTATGCATAATTAATTGAATTTAAAACGTGTAATTTTAAATCGGACCAGAAAAATTAAAAAAACGCAACTGTAAACCCGTCAATTCTCAGTGCTTTATTGTTCTTCATCCCTCTGATGGCGTTTGTTTTTTCTACCATGGAAAGGTGGCCATCAACGCCGGATGATTCATCTTCCGTCAAAATGGGAACTTCTGATTTGTCGTTTAATTGGTCCAGATTGTTGTCCTCTAAATTTGAACTGCTATATACATTTTGGTAAAATGTTCTCAGTTCGTTTAAAATTGCTTTCTGTTCTGTTAAATATGTACCATGGGGTTTCCTGATTTTGGATATCGTGTCGTTTTGCTAATTTCGTTTTTCTAGTCCGCAAAAATACTTAGCTGGCTTTTCCCCATCTTCAACCCACCTAGCTCTTGAGCTCCCGATTGTTCCGTTTAAAATACTTTCTTTAATTATACTAATTTTACTATAAATTTCATCCACCCTGTTGCCTAAGTCCATGTCGTGGGCAGAATAGAGCTGTTCCAATTCTTTTAAGTTCATTTTCCAGTTTTTTTCTTCGTCGTTTTGATATGTGATGCGTTTGGAGTTGTGAAACCTCTTATTTCTAAGAGCACAACCTCCAGAAATAGTTGCGGATCTACAGCCAAGTTGTGTCTGGTAAATCTGTTCGTTGATTTGGATCTGTGTATTGGGTAATTATCTCTTTAATTTTCTCCTTCACATCTTGAAAATATACTTTATCTTTCAGGAGTTCTTTGTTAAATTTCCAATAACCCTTCCCCCTAACAAAGTTTATGAATTTTAGATCCAGTTGAACCATGCAGTGATCTGAAATTTCCGGACTTATTGTGTATACCTCAATTTACTGTACAAACTGACTTAAGTTATTTGAGATAACAAAGAAGTCGAGGCGCGAATAATTTTTTCTGTTACTGGGCCACCATGAAACAGAGTAGATAAAGATGTATAAAAAAATAATAAAAAGACTGTTTCAGTACTTATTGATTATCTTATGATTGAGAAATGGAATACAAATCCATCCATCACTAAAAACAAAGTCAAATTTCCAAAGTCAACATATACATAGAAAATAAATTTTGTAAGTTATTTCCGCCAACATGTATGGTATATGGAGATTTACTACCTCGATGTCGGCTTTTAAACACCGAGTCGCAGGCGTGGTGTTTAAATGAGACATCCAGGTATTAAATCTTCATATACCATACATGTTGACGGAGATAACTTTTTTGTCTCGTTTTAAACACAATACAAACATAGTGGAAATAAATTATTTGTGGACGCATTTCTAACGCACCGCAATCACTTGGACCAAATTCGTGAATAATTTTTGTTTTTATGAACGCAGAAGACAGCAGATAGAGTTAAATCCGTTGGGTCGTTAAGGAAACGAGTAAACAGTATTTTGTTGACATATCGTCCCCTGAGTTCCAAAGTGTTCTATGTGCCTACTTGCTCATAGACACATTGGAACTCAGGGGACGATATTTGCTCTTATTTTATTTTTCTCAAGTTGTTTCATTTAATTACTCGACTATTTGATTTATAACGGCAAAATATGATCGAACTGTCGGAAATCTGATAATATATGTGACTATTTTCAGGTTTTTTGGTTCGATTTTTATACCGAGGCGAGTGAATGCGAAAAGCTTTCATTTAAACCACATACCCCCGACGTTTCGCGTGCGCTTATACCCTGGATGTTGCACGCTCTCATATATATTTGAGGTTGGTTGCACCCTTTGCCATGGCTATTTGTCCAAGACATTTTGATCAATCAAAAGACAGAATTTATCGGGATATAGGAACAAAATATATTTTTCGCTGCGCGAATTTTTTTTATTCCATATAATGCATTAATTATTTAATTCGCGAGCAGGTTAAAAAATTAATTCCACATGTACGATAAAAAAAATAATTTTGACACGGATTGATTCGGATATTGGGCATTTTTACCCCCTCCAACCCCCTTCCCAAGTGTGGGTTCATTTAAAACAACTTGTATGGGGTTGTGTGGTATATTAACTATACTCCTCAAAGTTTGCTAAGCACCAAGTATATCCAACGACCTGTTTTACGTCTTAGTTGAAATATTGTTATGAAAAGTGTATATATTTTTTATTTAATTATATCTTTAATGATTTAAGCACAGAAATGATGACTTTGTGTTTGACATTATTTTTTAGCTTTTGAATATGTCAACCATGGAAAATGGATATTATTGTTCAAGAGGAAATTTTTCAAATTTGCCAAAAAGTTGACGGAACGAACTGTTATGGGTTCAATATCGAGTATATGACCCATTATTGTTAATTACAGATTGACAACGCCTTCTCATGTTCCCAATCAGGTTCCAGATGGTCCTTTGTGGGATGTTGTTCCCTTCTTGGACCAGCATGGCACCAAACTCCTGGACACTTCTTGTTTGGACTGGTCGGACTGAAATTGCACGCTGCAACTCATTCCAGACATGTTCGATTGGATTGAGGTCAGGGGATCTTGCTGGCCAGTCCATACGCTCAACCCTCTCCCTCTGTCGGTACTCCCGGACAGCATGGGCAACATGAGGGCGGGCATTATCGTACATCAGAATGAATCTATCACCCACTGCACCTGCAAACAATCTGACGTGGGCATCCAGGATCTCATCAATATACTGCTGTGCAGTCGATGTACCACGGTCAAGGAAACAGAGCACTGTACGTCCATCCCAGATGATGCCGCCCAGACCATTACTGACCCTCCACCATGCTCAGCGATGTTGGCTACATTGATTCACTCTCCTGGTCTTCTCCATACCCTAGATCGCCTATCTGTGTGGTCTAGATAGTACCTTGACTCATCTGTAAAAAGGACAGGTCGCCAATCTTCTCCGGTCCATCCAACGTGGTCCATGGCCCATTCATATCGTGCCTGGTGTGGTTCTGGGACAGCGGAATACAAATACACGGTCTTCTCGATCGGAGACCACCTTCGTGCAACCTTGCCCGGGTAGTCTGCGTCGAAATATTTACCACGTATGCATTCTGAAGATCACTGTGAAGCTGGGTTGCTGTCGCAAAGCGGTTCTTACGGGCCTGAATAATCGAAACCGGTTTTCAGATGCAGATGTTGCCCTGTCTCCGCCGCCACCATGCCGTCTTACTGGTGTGCCATCTTGCTGAAATCTTGCACAGGCTCTGGTGATCACCGTATGGTGCACACCAAGGGCTTCACCAACCTGACGATGGGTAGCCCCTTGCTCCACCACCCCTACAGCCCGCCACATTTCTGCTTCAGACAAATGTCTTCTTACATTTACATTTGCCATATTCAATCATTAAATCACAAGGGTTTGTGTTGAAATGAAGATTAAATACCCTACACATGTCATGTACATGTAGACAGTACACGAAAACATCATGAAAATCAAGGTGTACGTGCTTTCTATAACTGTCACGAAAAGTCTGCCTGTCCAGAGAGCTAATGTAAACACTGGGCACCATCACAATACATTCCTCAATCATATCCACCCAAAATATCGCAAATATGTCACAAGCAAATTTCACAATGATGTGTCAAATATTTGATGCTTAGTAAACTTTGAGTAGTATATATACATACCCCCTGCTACTGTGTAGAGTTATGGAGGGAGACGGACTACTCGGAGACAGCCTCGAAAACTTTACAATGAACTAAATGAGAAATGAACTGAGGTGTAATAAATTAATTTATGAAATATAAAAGCCCTGCGTAACTGTTTTATTTCTCCCACTCTAGCTCAAGAAATTTTCTCCAAAGTTTAAATCCTAACAAAATTTATACCTCTATTAGCTGTGGCGTCCATAACGTCACTATATTTGCACAAAATGTTACAACGCTAACCGCCATATTTTACTAAATGTTCCGTAGTCAAGTTACAAAGCCGTAGGACCTTATAATATACGCTAGAACGTCATGACAATTGGTGATGGGGAAGTGTGTAAGGCTATTTTTGCAAAATGATTACTGAAACGCTGTAAGAAAAATATGCCTCGCTGAAAAACTAAGGGACGACTGCCATAATCGGTCTTTCCTTGTTATCCCACCCCTGTTGTGTATTTGACCCTTTACCTGACATGAAAAGCAGACGACGCTTGCCAAAAATATTCTTCAATAACTAATTTTTTTAATCTTTTGTCTCAAAAACATAGGTTATGATCCCTCGTTGGAACGAGCTCGACGAGCTCGTTCCAGCGAGAGGTCATAACCTATGTTTTTGAGACAAAAAGTAAAAATAAATAATTAAAATTAATTGGCGATTTTTGAGAATAGCGCTGGCCGGTTTTGGTCGTTACGTTGGGTAAGGGGTTAATAAGTTATTAGTGATATTTCAAATATTGAAACATTTCATAGTATTTTTTGTTATTTTATTTTAGGAATAAAAAAGTTGTAGCTTGATGTTTATTAACAGCGTCTTTCTTCAAACTGTGAATAACTGTAATAATGCATTTCCACACGCTTGGAGTACAGCAATATGTTCTTGGCAGAACTTTTCGTATAATGTAACGAATATTGCACGAGGTTGCAGGCCATCACCAGTCAGCCCTTAGTGTGCTCATCCCTGACTCAACTCGTCATGAAAGTCGACTTTATTTATTTATTTATTTATTTATTTATTTATTTATTAATTAATTTATTTATTTATTTATTTATTTATTTATTTATTTATTTATTTACTTATGTTTAAGGTCACATACTTATGCACAGTGGCTAATCATGACCGTGACAGTTTTATGGGTGGAGGAAGCCGCAGTACCCGGAGAGAACCATCGAGCAACGACGAGTAGCTGCCAGCTCCCCAACATCGTAAATCCGCACTGCAGCACAGGCAAGGTTAGATTGGTTGAAGACATGCGCACCAACGACGTGCAGTACACCTTAGTACACGGCGTTATCGTGCCCCCATGTGGACAATCGTGGTTAAGTGCCTTGCCCAAGGTCACGACACGGGAGTCGGAATCGATCGCTCAGACGGTCGCCCATCCGAGGACTAACCGGGCTCGACGTTGCTTAACTTCGGTGATCTGACGAGAACCGATTACCGCAACGCCACCGTGCCCCCGACTTTCGTTATTAGTCAAGCGATTGAGGTCCAATTAAGAAGCATGTAATTGTTGAGAAAACACCTATGACACTAGTGGGAAATAAAGCGAAGTTTCATTTTGTTACTTTCTATACACGAAAAAAACAGACAGCTCCGGGAGCTGTCAGCTGGTTTCGTTTATTAAAAGTTAGAAAAGGGAACTTGTCGTTTTATGGCGAGCTAATTTAGAAGCTACTAAAGAAAGGGCCACTTTGGCTCTTTGTTTTTCGGATGTGTTTTTACAGTAATTTACAAATTTTTCTTCTTCCCAGGAAAAACACCCCAGCAAATCATACCTTCTAGACTTTATATTAATAGTCAGGATAGTGTCTGTGTTGAATGTAACGTTGCGCACAATGTTGATAACATGTACATCAAAAGATGGTGATAGCGTCGTTTTCTTATTTTTAAATGGGTTTAGCCTTTTACCCAACGAATCGCCCGCATCCGCCCGCGTAATATGCAAATTCAGCAGCTGAAAAAATATTATTTTTCGAAAAATTTAAACAAAACCATATCATGTGACCCCTCTTTGGAACGAGCTCGTCGAGCTCGTTCCAAAGAGGGGTCACATGATATGGTTTTGTTGAAATTTTTGGAAAAAAATTAAAAAATGATATTTAAAATAATAAATTTTGAAATCGTCTGCGTTTGGTAAAGGGTTTAGAGAGAGAATAATAGTCAAACGTTGAAACTGATTGGAAAAAAAATTGGAAAAAAAACAGCTTCTCTATTTTTATACAACTCTTAGTTTGTGAAATGATGTGCACATCGATGATACAACGTCGCTAACATTTCGAAATTTCAATATTTATATGAAATTCCCGCACACTCAGCGTTAATTTTAATTAAGAGGAGATAACTTTCCTGTAAACCTCTTCCAATGACGAAAATGGTCAACCATGATTTTAACCTCAGCGAAATATTACGAGTGGACTGGCCGGTCCATAACCTGCCACAAGACTCGCCTCCCGGTGTAATATTTGTTAATTAAAACCCACTTTCGACAACCTCCTTTTTTTCACCTTCGCTATTATCCGAAAGAATAACCCTCGCGAACAATAACAGTTTTTTTAAGATTGACAGGGCATTGTTTAAAAATATACACACTTATTGTTCTAATACAAACATTCAAGTTGACCTGCCGAAGTTTTTACCACGAGTTCTACCGAAACATCCGTGAACAGAGGGCTGTTGTCTCTGATGGGAAATCACGAACGACAACTCACCATCAAAAACTGTTCACATTTTCCATTTTTATTCCATCCAATATGATAAAATTATTTCATTTTTTTGCATCAGCACAATAATTCAATTAAGGTAGCTTTCAACCCTTTACCCAACGTATCGGAAAAAATCTAACAGCAAATATTCGACTGAAAAATCACCATTCAGTTTTCATTATTTTTTCCTTTTTTTCTCAAAAACATAGCTTATGACCCCTCGTTGGAACGAGCGCATTGTGCTCGTCCCAATTAGGTGCATAAGCTATGCTTTGACGCAAAAAATGGGAAAAAAGTGATTCAAGAATTTTGTTTGCAAGTGACGTATGCCTTCGAGTTAGGTAAAGTGTTAAGCTGATGATAGCCTCGACCCAGGATATTCGGTTAGATAAGTCGCCCGTGACCAGTATCTCCCCAAATATCCTGGGTTTCGGGTATTATCATTTCCGTAATGCTATATCACAATATCTTACCTCCTACAAGTATCTGTGAATTTCATTGGTTCAAAGACGTCACATGCAGACTGCATATAAAACCATATACTGCATGTCAACATCAATATACGCTGACAACTATGGGTAATCTCCCCTTTGTTCATTGATTATTCAAAATGGCGGCAGCCGATAAACGCTTCAAGTTGAAAGATTGAGTGTTGGAGGCCCATATTTGGTCTGAAGTGCAAGTTAGGCAACTTAAAATGCTTCATATTCTGTGGATGTGTGTCGTGTTGCCTTCGAAATGAAACTGTTTGGTATGTATGAATTTGCCTTGTTTCAGTTTATGGGAGAGTGCAAGGCAAAGACACGTGAACACATTGTGAGAATTCTCTCATTTAATTTTGATCGCTGTTGTTATTAGTTCCATGCATCGATGCAGCAGTCGGTAAGATATATTCGTTACACAGTTTGTTGGTGGCCTAATATGGTGTCAGTTAATTCCATATTGGACTCGAGTTCGCTCGAGTCCAATATGGAATTAACTGACACCATATATACCATATTAGGCCACCAACAAACTGTGTAAGTAATAATACTGATATCATGAATGTCGATTCCAAAATCTAAACGGTAGAAAGTGGAATTTACTTGGCTTGCTCATTCGCTTGTTCTGTGGAATTCTGTCAAATTACCAGAGTTCAAATACATTGGGACTGACAAACGTCAGTCACGTTAATTGCGTTGTAATACTCGAACAGTCTCGCTTAACTTCTAGACATCTGTCGGAGCAGGCTTACATTAAATAGATTGTGTGGAGCTGAGACAAGATATCGATCTGGGAAGTTTTAAAGCACCTGTTTTCCATAAACCATAAAAAATAACTTCCTTTCCCAAATAATAACATAAAAGTGATAAATGAACATTGAGCTATAATCAAATATTTAAAATAACTGATCACTGATTTAGCAGATGTTGACTTACCAATCCACTGATTTATTCAACCCATTACTAATCAGTGTCTTGTTTATCCATTTACTGCATTCTTCTTTGTCTGATTCAGTTATGATTTCCATCACACCAGTCAATTGTGCATTGAACACAATACCCGAACCCAGTCGCATCTATTCCTTCACGCTGTACACTATGTAGTCTTGTTTCGTTTTTGTCTTTACTGGTGTATAACGGCACTTTTGACAGCCAGGGTCACCTCATGTCGGACAGTTTTACGGGTGGAGAGAGAGAGAGCGAGAGAGAGAGGGAGTGGAGAGAGAGAGAGAACCATTGTCAGAAAAACCGTTGACCTGTATATACATGCATCTTTGCTAATTCAGCCATTGTTGTGCCGACATCGCACTGAGATCTACGATGCTCTTTCCTTATGAGCTCCTACTGGAACGAAATTGTCGCATCCGTTCCAATGTTGGCCGTAAGCCGTGACTCGCGATAGCAAGTGAAAAACACTGAAATTATTATTTTTTGGAAGGTGTTTCCCAGTGACAAAATGGTTTTCAAAACATTCGATCAAGATGAAACTTTATGTGATGTCGAAATTGGACAGTTACTAGATTATACGCCTTTCTCACCTTACTTTCTATATTTTGATCCAACACGTTTTTGAGAGTCGTTGTCAATAAAGAGCAAAAAATAAATGGCAACATGTTTTGTTGTTTTTTTGTTTTGTGTTTTTTAGATGAATGAAGATGCCCTTTTCCCTTTTGCAGTAAATGCAATGGAATGCTCGTGCCATATGGTTTCTTCAAAATAATTTCACAATCATCTGGCAGTGTACTCAGTACCTGTAAACTTAAACTCTTAATACATTCATGAGACTGTGCAGTCATGGCTGACAACCAAATGCAATGTTTGAGCTGATGGAGTTTCGAGATCCAGTTGTCTATGACCGCTTGTTGGGCATCCCATATTGAACGCAACTGTCACTTTTATAATGATTGTTCTGCAGTCACTGCTCATCTGTTTGGTTTTAAAGATCTGCTCTGCTCTGAAACAACAGACTCATGTGTTGATAAATACCAAATATACAGATTTTGATTCGTCATACATTTTCCTCCATCATATCTGCTTGGCCGCTTCCATTATCCATTTCCCTGTTATCCTGGATATAAAATGATCAGCTGTTTAGGGAATGTCCTGGTATTAAAAAAGCACCCGTAAAAAAAGTTTTAGTTTCAATTGTGTGTTGGTTTTAACATGCCATGACCTTAAATGTGATTGACACACAAAAACTTCAACAACCATTTTAATTATTCTAAATCAGCAACTTGAGCTTTAAAGGTGCAGGGGGCGCGGTGGCTCAGTTGGTAGAGGTGCAGGCTGCAAGCCGAGAGGTCCTCGGTTCGAATCCCACCTGCGACAACCGCGTTGTGTACTTGGGCAAGACACTTCACCCCCATTGCCCACGTGGGGACACGGTGACGCTGTGTACTAAGGCGTACTGCACGTCGATGTGCACCTGTCTTCAACCAATTCTAACCCTACTTGTGTGGAGTTGGTATGTTGGGGAGCTGACAGTTGCTCGCCGTTTCTCGGTGGTTCTCTCCGGGTACTCCGGCTTCCTCCACCCGTAAAACTGTCACGGTCATGGTTAGCCATTGTGCAGAAATATGTGACCTTAAACACCAATAAATAATAATAAATTTACAGGTGCAATTTTCCCTTGTGGTATATTTGAATGATGTCAAGGCAATTAGAAGAGTACACGAAATTTTATAGTGTATCATAAGCGCGATATCACGTACAAATGCTGCCATCTTAGGTGTTTGTGGGAGGGGGGGGGGGGGGGAGGTGTTGATATAAATAGACAATGCTCAACAACAAATTTGACTCGAAAGTTTTCAATTTTCCGACCCTGATCATCGCCGATCGCGTATTAAAGAATATACTGCGAAAGATTAATTTGCGGGTGATGTGCACATTTTCGCGGTAACGCAGAGAATTTTACAATATATTTTAGTTAATTTTGACAAACATCTGGTAATGTTTTAAAGTTGATAATGTGTTACGAGTTTTCGTGCAAGATAAATAACATGACATTTTACTACAGCTTTGACGTTATCAAACCATCACCAATAAGGGGTCAATGAGTTACAGTACAGTCGTCGTGGACTGGTCGTAATCCACGCGTGGGTCGTGATATCCACGCATTCGTTTACCAGGTAATAATAAGAAGTATCAGCAAAATTTTAATTAATGAAGCACCGGGTTGTACCCGGTGCTTCATTAATTAAAATATTTGATGATTATTCCTATAATTTGTGTTTGGAATATAATATTATTGCATCCTTGGAAATATTGCCCACCCGTGGAAAGTGACCTGTCCGCGGCGGCTGGACTGTAATTGAGCTGATCCATATTGAAGGGGCGGGGAGGGGGGGGGGGCGTGGAGGGCAGATTGAGTTTTGACATTTTTCGCTAACGTTCGAAATAACGATCAGTGTTGAATGCACGATATTCCCCTGAAAATTTAGAGGTTCAACGGGCATGTCAATCTGTATTGTTTATATTTAGCATGCTCCCCCTCCTCCCCCCCCCCCCCCTCTGGCGCATAAGGTATCCGTCCGCAAAGTAGGGCCCGGCGAATATCGTTTTTTTCCTCGATTCGAATATCGAAATAGGGCCTTGACGTCGAATCGAATACCAAAACAACAACATTGACGGTACATACTCAATTGTTCTGAGACATCGATAATGTCAACAAATAAAGCAGGGACTCAACATAATTTATGTCTCTGACTCTCTGACTTTAAAGTCTTCAATGTATTGAAATGTGTTGTTTGTATGATCTAAACTTTTATTACATGCCCATGCAGTCTCTCTTATGCAATACGGCGTGCAATACGGCTGTGCAATACGGAATTCCGTATTGCACACCAACCTGTTCCAACCGGGACTTTTTTTATGCAATGCGATTGCATAAAGTGCATGGTGTTTACCACCGTTGATAGAAAAGAAAATTAGGTCAGTAGGTGCTTGGGTCATGTAATAAATACAAAACCACATGTATGTTTCAATGAGTCGTTTTGTATTCAATTCGTCAGATGTGCGTAGAAAGAAAACGTCTCGACCTTCGGTCTCGACGTTTTCTTCCTACGCACATCTGACTCATTGAATACAAAACGACTCATTGAAACATACATGTAGTTTTGTCTATTTATAGGACATGCATTTGCAATTTTGCATCGTGTAAATGGAAGGGATGGGTATTATGTCTTCGTTGCGCATGCGCCGGTAACAACGTCCGGGTTAATTTAATCATGTCACGCGTTCACATGATTCTTCCGCGTTGGCCTATATCAGACTCAGTATTGATATCTAATAACGCAGAAGAACCGCGTTAACGCAGGCCATGATTAAGTCTAGGATCTGAAGTTACCGAGAAGCCGGCCAACTAATAAAGACCCACAATAACCTCTGATATTAAATCAATCAAGTTATATGTGACTTCGTTAAACTGCGTCGACGGGATGTGCGTGAAAAGACATTTTCTGAAATGCGTGTTGTTTTTTATTGCCTCATCACAAGCTATTATTGTTGGCGAATGAATTATTAACCCTTTACCTAACATGAAAAGCAGACGACACTTGCAAAAAAAAAATCTTGAATAACTAGTTTTTTTCATTTTTTGTCTCAAAAACATAGGTTATGACCCCTCGTTGGAACGAGCTCGACGAGCTCGTTCCAACGAGGGGTCATAACCTATGTTTTCGAGACAAAAAAATGAAAAAAACAATCAAAATTAATTGGCGATTTTTGAGAATAGCGCTGGCCGGTTTTGGCCGTTACGTTGGGTAAAGGGTTAAACCAATAGTCGTGACGACGATTTATGGTAATACATATATACAATTGCGGCATTTCGGGGAAATTGCAGATATTCGATCCACTCCCGAATAGCAATCCGAATTTCGAGTCGAATCGAACCCACTTTAGGATTTCGAATCGAATATCGAAGCTTTGCTGGGCCCTACCGCAGAGCATCTCCTCTTTTCTCTGTTCGCAGCAACACATCAACCTTCATTTCACTATTGCCACCCAGTCATTTTCCATTCAGGCACTATTACCCTTGTTCACGTTTTCCTCAGACTGCTTGTTTTCCCTTTCCCTTATGATGCCCTTGTTAACCTTTTGACACATTTGTTCTGGAACAAATTCATCATTCACTCATCTCCATTGGTCATATGCCACGTTTCACATCTACACAACAGTACCGGTAGTACTAGAGTTTTGAGAGCCGCCTATTTGTCCATTTGAGGTTCGTATATTCTTTAACTCTTAGAAGCCGGGGAATCAGAATGAATTTATTGAACATTACTTACCGCGAAAAAACTTACAGTAAAGCAGGTGCTTCTATTCAAGTTTCAAGTATCGTCTGCCTATTCAGACAGACGACACTTTACTAGAAGCACCTGCTCGGTGTTTAATTCCCCCCAGCCCAAAGATAGCCGAACCGTCACAGCCAGATTACCTGCCGTATTACATCACAGGCAAGAAACTCGACTCCCGGCTTCTAAGAGTTAATCAGCACGCACTGTGTGAATTTTATAACGTATGAGTTTCCGACCATACGAATTCTTACTTGGCTCTTAAAAATACCATGCAGGGTCCAACAAGCAAATCTGCTGTTCGTCGACAACCGGGAACTCTACACGCACAAGACATGCCTTGATGATGCAGTGGGAATAATGGTTAGTCGGGATTATAGTTAAAAAAACTAAAGACTTCTTGGAAATTTGTTGGTGAATAAATAAAATATACATGTAGTGGTCGTCACGCAACTTCTTATATTTGTTTAACACGTATCGTACTGGTACTTCAGATTTGACGTTCTGGGTTCCCAAAGCTCGAATCAAGTGGTGCAGACCTCCATTTATATGACGGTCTGTGTGTGTGAAACAAGTCCAAGTTACAAATCTCGTCTTTTAACCCTTCGAACCGTGATGGTATCTTCCATGTCAGTTCAATGGAAGCAATTGGAAGAGCCCATATTTATTATTTGGAGACAAAGCAATTAATATTTTCAGCGGGCAGCATTTGGGCTGCACGGAGGAAATATTGATTAGTCTATCCCTCACTTTAACTCAGCTGCCATCCTAATAAATGAAAGTATGACATATCTTGTTTCTGGACCGAAAACGCGGCCGCTGTGTCCAAAGGGTTGAGAATGTAAATGCAAGAGAGAATCGATATCTTAAGACTTTAATCCTAACGAAATGTTCCGATTGGGCTAATTATTGCGGGATGACTCTAACCTCCACTCCCATCCCGACGTATCTCGTCATGAAAATCGACTTTCGATAAAGTTGTCTCCCTTGAAATTATTTGACTGGAGATGAAAGTCCAATTAGGAAGCATGTAATTGCCGAGAAAACACTATGGCATCAGTAGAAAATAAAGCGAAGTTTCCTTTTGTTACTTTTAACAAACGAAAACAGCAGACAGTTCTGTTGTTTTTATATTAATGCAAAGATAGTGTCTGTACTATATATCACGACGCGCATACTGTTGGCATAATGAAGAGAAAAAAAGGTTATAGAACATCAAAAGATGGAGAATGCGCCGTTGTCTTATTTTCAAATGTGTTCAAACAGAGAATAATAGTGAACAGTTCAAACGGATTTGGGGAAACTTGTAAAAAGTCAGCTTTTGTATTTTACTTTACTGTGCGGGAAAATGCCTGAACTTTGTGATATGATGCACACATCGATAAAACAACTTCGTTAACAGTTTGAAATTTCAATTTTATATAAAATTTTCATACCGTTAGTTGTTACATTTACTGTCACCGTAAGGAAATTAGCTTTCCAGCTATTCTCTTCTGCAGTTAAAACTAGAAGTCCTGTCATGAAATGCGCACAAACAGCACGTCGATCTACGCGTTATGACCATAGTAAGGCCATCAAATTCTGTACATATGGCCTGTGCACGAGCAATGTTTCTGCCAATGGACCTCCGGGTAACCCGGAGGTCCATTGGCAAAAACATAGACTGTGTCTGCTATGAGTAACCAGGAGAAGCTGCCGTGCTTTGGATGCCTTCGATATGGCAATTGCGCGCAATTCCTACGCGCAATTAAGCGAGATAAGCGCACAGTTCGTGACAGGACTTCTAGTTTTAACCGTAATGACTAAAATTGTCAGCCTGTTTGGGGCACCCCTGCAGGAATGCAAATGTTGACGTGAAGAAAAACGTCGGTAGAATGCACAACATATATGTGATGAGAATCAGTAATTATTCGGTCTTTTTGTGATGGAATAATTAATAATTACTGAACCTGTTTATAAATTAAAAAGAATCAGTCCATTAACTGCATATGTTTGTGTTTAGCGTACTAATTAGGAAACACGGAGTTATGAGGGTTAACATTACACAATCAATAGCTGTCCTAGAATGGCATACGAACAAAAGAGATCTAAGTAATATATGGTCGGCAAATTGCCCAGGAGAACACATCAAAAGCTTCGCCGACACGACTTTCCAATCACATCGATCAGAAGACAAAAGGACGAAATATGTCTAAAGTGAGTGTCGAAAGCTTCCAACAAATAAAATATTTTGACAAATTACAATTCTCTCAGCACATCGGAATGATGAATGTTTACATGTGCCGTTTTCCATAACGTCTTACAATATCACATAACGTTTCCCTACAAATCTAATTTTGGACTAATACTAAATTATTATTATCGGAAGTTATAATACAGCACCAGCCAAAATAAGGTAGCCAAGAGAAATGACATCGATTGTTAACTGGTAGAGTGCTAAATTATCTTTTGTTCACAAAATTTGTACACATGTCTTTGTCTTGTTACAATTTATGGGAGATTGTCTCCCATAAATTGTAGCAAAGCAGATCCATACTCTCCAGATAATTTCACTCCATAGATAATATGAAGCAGCCCCCCCCCCCCCCCACCCCCCTCCTTTAAGTAGTGGTACGTACACTTCAGAACAAAGCCCAAATATTCCCTTCCAGCACTCAACCGGCTGAAACTCTCATATTGAAGATTGTCGCGTCATCCCACGCTGCTCCAGCTTCACGTCACACAGTGCAGCATCACACACTCCACTGATCTCTATACAACTGGATTGTTGGAACGGCCATTGGTCACAAATAGAAACGTGTCTTAACCCCTGTCATCTTAAGGGTATGAGGAGGCGAAAGTTACTGTAAATAAACAATGCTCGACAACAAACCATTTCTTGAAAGTTTTCAGTTTCCCGAAGCCTCGCAATGTTCTATTCCTTTTTAAAAAATATACATTTTTGTCACTTTTTCAGAATTGAACGCGTCTATGATTGGCTCTCCACAGATGTCTGATTTTGTAAACATAACAGGGCGTAAAAAGATGTGATCAAATTCAATGACTTTTATAGGGTTTCTAATGATTAACATTAAAAAAATTCACAGTTATTAAGTGCGCTTACTTCTTCTAAATTCCTCAAGAACCGGTTATTTATTTATTTATTTATTTATTTATTTATTGGTGTTTAAGGTCACATACTTTTGCACAATGGCTAATCATGACCACAACATGAGAATCAACTCAAGACCAGGGTGAGCGTTAACCCTTTACTCAACGTAACGGCCAAATCCGGCCAGCGCTGTTTACAAAAATCACCATTCAATTTTCATTTTTTTTTCATTTTTTGTCTCAAAACCTTACTTATGATATCCATTGGAACAAGCTCGTTGAGCTCGTTCCAATGATGGGTCATAAGCTATGTTTTTGAGAAAAAAATGAAAAGAATTAGTTATTCAGTAATTTTATTTCCAAGTGTCGTCTGCTTTTCGTGTTAGGTAAATGGTTAATAAGCCATGTTGCCCGTTTTAAGGAGGGTTTGCACCTCCCAAGCATTGGTGACTGGGTCCTATTTTACCAGTAAAACAGAGCCTGTTTACTGCAGTGAACTGGCACTTCTTCACTCCCCGGGGTTCCAGCGGGGATCACGCGCCGGTTAATCCTTCGGCTTCAAATCCAAGCCGAGACTGCAAAGCCACTCGAGTGATACACAAATTGCAATGTCACAATGTCACCCCCACCCTCGTTCTCCTGCACAGGTTTTGAGTTTGACAGCATCATTTTAAATAACAATAATTCACCTGCAGACATGAGTACGGCACACAAAATAAAGTACTAAATGTCTAAAATGCAGTATAGTTTATTCCATGGCAATGAGAATTATACGAAACACATTGCAACGCTGAATATACGCCGCTTCAAATTCGCGTAATTAACAGACTTCTCCACAAGGCGTGTGGCCTAGTTCCATAAATAGGCTAAATATATTCTCAGTTCCTGGAATGGCGTGATTGCGTTTGTTTTTGTTCTTCTTTTCATAGCATGGTCTCAATATGTGTTGAATTAAAATGATTTCATGGAGGGTAAATCTAAATTCAGGAGAAAAAATTCATTCTCCAATTTTCTGAAGGATGAGAAGATCGACAGTGGAATACCGGTCTATTTTGTTTTCCCGCTAATCGGTATAAAGTGTTATTCGCATCAATCGGATAATACCGATTGCTTCCGAATTTGAGGTTTTATGCAGGACTTCGGCGTTTTCGTTTGATATCATTTGAGGCTACATTTGGGATAGTTTATGCTATTTATTGAAACACGTATTCTTTCGTGTTGAAAGAGGCGGGACAAAATCGTTATCTCGGGCAACATTCAGGGTACAATGAGATTTAATACCTGGATGTCTCTTTTCTTTTTGAAAATCGACATCCAGATATTAAATCTCCATGTACCCCAAAAGTTGCACGAGATAACTTTTGATGTCTATGGAAAATGAATATGTTGATGATGTGTACATTTGTCATGGCAATACAAACTGAAAATTTACAAGATAATTTAGTTATAAAAACAAGTACAAGATTGGCAACTTGATGCAGTGTAATTTGCTTCCGTGCAAGGTAAACGTCATGGCGGTTTATGGCGTGATGTTGATACGCTATGTGACATTGCCGTAGATTTGTAGCCATGGACATTGAAAGAGAAGAATTAAATAAAACCCCCATTGTCTCACACCAGATAGTTTAAGCGATTCGTGGTCACCTCGATGTGAATTATAACATTATCTTAGAATTTTGACAATTGGTATTGTCAGCGATGAATCTAATAAACCTCCTCGTCAAGGCACTTTTTTATAACTGCATTCTTCAGTATACCAGCATCCCCAACGTATCGTTATAGTGTCACCTCAAAATTTCTCAATTGAATCAAAAACTAAAATACCCACTGTATACAATATTCTCATGACGAAGCACGCATTCATTGGTCCCAGCAGGCTTGACCCAATAATCGGCATTCAGCATCACTAAAAGACGATGGTACTTGGGCCATCACTTCCCATAAAATAACAATACAGAACATCAAATGCTATTCCCAATCGCATTTCTTGGAGTGCATTTTAACTGGTAGAGTGCTAGAAGGTCATATTGGGCTTTACTGAATACCACAGGCTGTGAAATAACATCAACACTCTACTGATGGTGGTTTCATATTGACCCTGGCAAGAATCAAATTTTACGGTCGACACCTTGCTCAGTTACATTTGATTGGATAGTGCCCCTGGCACTATCCAATCAAATGTAACAGAAACATATGATGAACAAAAATCTGTGGTCAAGACAAATTTAGCACTCTACTTGTTTAATTCCTTCAACGGAGCGATCTAGGCCTGCTCTGTGTGGATCTTCAACCACTCTGACTCTCTAATGCATAACCGGGAGCATATGGTTTAAAAGTTTCTCAAACGGACAGAAGCATTGTCGTACACCTTTGATTCCTTCTCAGTATATTTATCAGTGAAATAAATAACAAACTGTCTGGGTGGTGATCCTTTCTACTCACGTTATTGGGTGTGCTATACAAAGTTACTGCGCTTTGTCAGATATATTGTTTCGGCACAGACACACACATTTTCAGAACCCCACATACAATCAGTGAGCTTCTAATTTATCACCGATTGGAAGGGGAATGATATTGCAATTATTTGACCCGTGTTGGTATATTGGCTTGGAAAATAAGGCCATGACTGAATGCTGTAATACTGTAATAACATAGAGAGTCAAGATTACATCAAAACGTTTTGACTAAAGCATGACAGGAAACAAAATCTTTGAAATTTTGTTAAGAAACGGACATCAATATAAAAGCTTATGTTTCCTGTCATGCTTTAGTCAAAACGTTTTGATGTAATCTTGACTCTCTATGTTATTACAGTATTGTGACTGCAAAAGCGGACAGACAATTTCGTTCGGATTACGACGTCGCGATCCGGTCGAAATTCTCTGTCCTCTTCTCTCTAGATTCGGTCTTGATTTCGCGACATTTTTTTTATCAAATCTCGACCCACTGCTGTAACAGTGTCGCGACCAAATCGGGATCTGATCAAGAAAGAGGAAACTTTTGTGGGCAGAGTACTCGACATCCTACCCCCAGTGCATGTACACTAGTTTACAGTCACAAGTGGTGTCTTCTTGCTGTGGGATTTCCGTATCTCGGCTAAATGTGAAAGCAGGATTCCACCATACTTATATTCTAATAGAGCACGCTTGGAGAGAGCGGTGGCTTAGAGCATTGAACTTAAAACCTTCAACCAATGTTAACCATGCCCGTGCGGGGTCAGTACGCTGAGAGTCTGACAGTTGCTCGCCGCTGCTCGGTGATTCTTCCCGTCTTCGTCCATCCGTAAGACTGTCCGAAAGGAGAGGACCTGGCTGTCAAAAGTGTCACTAAACCGCAACAGACCACGCCTACAGAGCACTGTCCATGGCACATCTCTGAGTAACTATGCAATTCATCAGGAGATAAGAATTGCCATTTTAATCATTTACCTGTGAATCCAAGTAGTAATAAAACCGGATGCCGGGTGGCGTCACATGGCCTTGCGAAGCTTCTAGATTCGTTTCGATTCGAAATCGTCACGGCGGGTCGATTCGATTCGATACGAGTCGCACTGATTCACAAATTTTCGATTCGTCGATCTGTTCTCGATATATCACCCAATGTTTTCGTTTGAACTCTTTTATCATCAGGTCTCTTGTTCTGGAGACCTGATGATAGATGAAGAGTTCAAATTGTTACAGTTTTGAAACTCCTTTGAATCCGTTTCTTGAATATTCTACTTTTGGATCGATTGCTGAACCAGACGAGTTGCCATTGAATAAAATACTTGAGTGGAAACTGGCAATGTTTATGGTTGTAAGAATGTGCAATTGTAATTGTAATTCATCAGTTAAATTTGACCTTGTTGTTCTTTCTGGACCTGTAATTTGATTGGTTGAGAGTCGGTCGGCTCCGTGCTCTAATCTCAGGTATGTTCACTCTTCTCGTGTTCTAATTGCCGGAAGCGGATCACCTAGAACATGTCTGTATCCACGCTACTCGCGATCTCCCTTCTATCTTATGAACTCTTACGTCACCCGAGTCACGAATCGAATATATTCTGTAAATTCGATCATAGCAAATAGACCGAGATCGAAAATGACATTTTCACTTGTTAACGAGCCCCGAAGTGACACTATAAACGTCAGTGCGTCGAGACTCGATTCGTTGAGAATCGATTCAATTCTAAAACAAACTCTGCCTGATTCGATTCGGTATTCGACGGAACCCGAACTTTGATATATGCAGGCCGTATTGCATCACTGACTTGTTTCTGGATCAACAACAATAAAAGCTAAATTTTCTTTAACGAACGTTTGACAAACACGACATCAAACGTTTCGGCACAATTGAAAGAAAATTTCTTCGCCCGCGCTTTTTACTAAAAAGATATCAACTTTTAATACAGATGTTGAATGCAGGCGCATTCTTTGGATCAAGTCAGCCGAGAAGCCTGTCGAGTAGATATGAATCCTTTCAGATTACTCAAGTAAAATTATGAGCAGACGAGAAGAAATCAACTCAGCTGCAAATGTCCTGCCGGGATTGTCAACGTCTGATACATTTAATACGATCATTGCGAAGTATACCCGAGTTGACTAACAACTGTTATCGCTGACCATTGATTATATTAACTGTCTGTGCCATAACTGAGGGTTACTTCAATCAAACATAATTATTTTGACATCAAATTGTCTAACATGACGTCCAAATGTGCTTTACATTACTTCTCAATCAGCAAAGACAATTTTTCTTCGGGCAAACATCGCATAGTTCAGTCTTCAGACGATAGTGATTATTCGCCCACGCACGCCTCATCACGACAAGCACGATAGTGATCTATATCGTCTCTTGGGTGCAACAAGGCGACATCTGCAATGTTTCAGCATTGCAGGTGGTGTCTTGCCGCACCCAAGGAAGATATATATTTTCATACTAGAATTAATTGCACCTTGGGGTATTTTTCCAAAATAAATTACGCATACAATGGCATGGAGGGGGTTCGAACCAACACCAAGCGAGTTTCCTTCGGCACCAACCGCCTTGCGAAACTTTACTGAACCACGCACACCACTCGGCCACCGACAGACCCCAAAAGCCAAAAAGGAAATGCTAGTTAACCAAGTATATACGAGGCCAGTACAGAACACACGGAATACTCAATTATTTAATTATTCATCAGATAATTGCATCTAAGTAAAAAATAAGTACTTAGATGCAATTATCTGATGAATATATAAATTAAGCATGTTTGGAAGATTATTTCCACGACATTTTCATATATTATAGAATTATAACGTGTGAACGGGATGTTAGAAAAGTAAATAAAAACAGTTACGATACACAAAAGCGGCCGTCTATATTGAGAATGTCTTCTTATAAATATGATTAAGACTTTAACCGTTTACCTAACATGAAAAGCAGACGACACTTGCAAATTCTTGAATAACTAATTTTTTGTCTCAAAAACATAGGTTATGACCCCTCCTTGGGACGAGCTCAAAGAGCTCGTTCCAAAGAGGGTCATAACCTATGTTTTTGAGACAAAAAATAAAAAAATAATGAAACTTAATTGGCGATTTTTGTGAATAGCGCTGGCCGGTTTGAGCCGTTACGTTGGGTAAAGGGTTAACAAACACTTTACAAAACACGTTTTTTGAAACAGGAGATTTTGAAATTCTTGAAACAAACATAAACACAACTGCATGTTATGGAAACCACTGCTCGCTTTTATGAAAGAATCATTCACAGTTTCATATAAAACCGGAACCACTCTAACGTTCACCAGAAGAATGCAGCATTTTCCGAATTTTCAATAAATGCAGAGCTTAAAATATGTCTATGGTATTTATTGTGCTGGATAGGAGGACGCCAGAAGTCCATGTGTTCCAACAAATTAACGTAACTTAAACCAATTTTTCCAAGCAGAACACAAGGGTTTCCTTTTCATGGATGGATTCAAAATGTGCCTTTATAAAGTCTGAAACAGTGTGGAAAATCATAGCACATTTAATGGGAGAACTGTACAATATTTTCAGATACCTGTACAATATTTTCAGATACGCTGTTATGGGCAGTTAACAGAGGAGCAGAAGAACGGAACATTTCGATATGTGAGGAGGAAAGGACGAAAGCCAAAATTTTCTGGACTGAGATGAAAGGGCACTTGTCAAAATGTGGAACAGTAAACAGTAAGAAATAAATGTGGTCGAAATAAATATTTGAGTAATTGGTGTTTAATATATTTGTTTTTATTACACATCCATTCAACTTTAAACCCTTGTAGTTAAAAAATAGCCGCTATGACATAAATGATTCTGTATTCAGTGGGTGATGTACACGCCGGAACTTTTTTCCCAGCACCGTTCATACTAGTTCCTTTCCCGTCGAGTCATTAGTTACGCTCCAAAAAGTTTCCAAATTTCGTTATACAATTATCGACAGTCTGTCGCATAGTGTGAAAATGAAAACGTTCAAAGCAAAATAAAGTCGGTTCACAAAAAACTAGTTAACCAAAAATGAGATAATATTTTTAAAAAACCCAATCATTTTCATCCAGAACATTAACCCCTCCCTCCCGTGGCCGTCTCGTTTCGTGAATCCCCTTATATCCAAATTGGTCAACTTTATTTCGGTAAATCTTCGTACATCTTGACATGCTTTGAACTTCTTTTAAAAATATTTCTCCCAGCTGTTGCACAAATTTGTACTTATATTTTTACTAATAGTAATAACCACAAAATGGTTAGGCGTGAATGGGCATCAGCCGAAGAGAAACAGCGATACGAATTTCAACAAACTCTGATTCCGAAAAGGTTGTTTTGATTTTTTATCGATCCATTTGATCAGTACAGCTTCAATCTAAACAAACAGACTCTTCACCTTTGGGTTTGAACATCGGAATTAAAATTTGTTTATTTAAATGAATTTTAATGTGTGGGATGTGTAATAAACACAGAACGCGATGTGTGTTTGAATCGGTGGGTGTTTTACATAACTCGTTATGTAAAACACCCACCGATTCAAACACACATCGCGTTCTGTCTATTTATGCGTCTATTTTGAAAACAGATTATGAAACTAAAATATTTTCATGCTTTAATCTTTTATTTTTTATACAGTGTGTCATTAATTTTGGAAAGAAACAAGATGCTAATAATGTTGGCATGGAACTGTATTTTTTTGTTCATTACACGCCTGTTCTATGAAATCCCCATCTACATCAACACTAAGCCATACGGAAAATGAAAATCCGTTCCGCACACCTGTGCGGAACGGAAACCGTTGACGGCCTATTTTTAAATAGAAGCGAAACTTCACTGGAATTTTCTACAAATCCTGCACCTCAATTACAATTTGAATCGCTAGCGATAGATAAAATTAGTAACATGGATTCCCCTCGCAAATTTGGTTGGCAATAAAAAGTGGGTTAATCGACATAGCACTTGTTTTATTTTCGGCGCTAGCACTAGTGCCATATCGACTAACCCATTCACACGTGAATGCCTTTCTGTGTATATATGGATAGGCCAAGAAAAACGAAATCGCTATGTTATGACATCGGGGAAAGGGTGAGAATTATAGTTGGAGCGATTGAGGAAACGCCTGCAGGGAAAATGATAAAACAGTTTATATTAGCATTTATGGAAATGCTCACCCACCCCGAAGAAGGGTTATTGTGACGAGTACTGTATATCCCAGGAATATACAACGATCAGTGTTGGTTCTGCAGTAAACTATTGCCAGCATTCGCTCTAGCATTACAACGTTCACAGGATAAAGCTGAGTTTTAAAGTCGTTGATGCGTAACCTTGAACTCTGGTTATCAAAATCATTGCTAGCCCTCAACACGTTTGGTGTGGGTGTGGTTCACCTTCAGTTTTTTCTTATGAAAAGTAAGAGAGGTCATACAGACATAATATACTACTCAAAGTTTGCTAACTACCTGTTTTACGTTTTAGTTCAAATATTGTAATGAAAAGTGTATATATTTTTTATTTAATTATATCTTTAATGATTTCAGTACAGAAATTAAGATTTTGTTTGTGTTTGACATTATTTTTTAGCTTTTGAATACGATAACCATGGAACATGGATATTATTGGTAAAAGAGGAATTTTTTCAGTTTGCTAAAAAGTTGACGGAGCGAACTGGTATGGGTTCAATATCGAGTATGAGACCCATTACTGTTAATAACAGCTTGGCAACGCCTTATGCTCCCAATCAGGCTCCTGGTGGTCCTTTGTGGGATGTTGTTCTTTTCTTGGACCAGCATGGCACCAAGCACCTGGACACTTCTTGGCTGGACTGGACGGGCTGAAATTGCAATCTGCAACTCATTCCAGACATGTTCTATTGGACTGAGGTCAGGTGATCTTGCTGGCCAGTCCATACGCTCAATCCCCACCCTCTGTCGGTAGTCCTCGACAGCATGGGCGACATGAGGACGGACATTCTCGTCCATCAGAATGAATCTATCACCCACTGCACCTGCATATAATCTGACGTGGACATCCAGGATCTCATCAATATACCGCTGTGTAGACAATGTACCACGTTCAAGGACACAGAGCCCTGCTGCTGATGCCGCCCCAGACCATGATTGACCCTCCACCATAGCGGTCATGCTCAGCAATGTTGGCTGCATGGAATCGCTCTCCTCGTTTTCTCCATACCTTAGAACGCCTATCTGTGTGGTCTAGGCAGTACCTTGACTCATCTGTAAAAAGAACAGGTCGCCAATCTTCTCTGGCCAATTCAACGTGGTCAATAGCCCATTCATATCGTGCCTGGCGTTGGTTCTTGGACAGCGGAATGCGAATACATGGTCTTCTCGATGGAGACCACCTTCCAGCAACCTTGCCTGGATAGTCTGCGTCGAAAAATTTACACCGGATGCATTCTGAAGGTCACTGCGAAGCTGGGTTGCTGAGGCAAAGCGATTCCTACGGGCCTAAATGATCAAGCACCGGTCTTCAGCTGCAGATGTTGTTCTGTCTCTGCCACCACCATGCCGTCTTACTGATGTGCCATACTGCTGGAATCTTGCCCAGGCCCTGGTGATTACCGCACACCAAGGGTTTCACCAACCTGACGATGGGTAGCCCCTTGCTCCGCCATCCCTACAGCCCGCCACATTTCTGCTTCAGACAAATGTCTTCTTACATTTGCATCTGCCATATTCAATCATTAAATCACAAGGGTTTGTGATGAAATGAAGATTGAATACCATACACATGTCATGTACATGTAGACAGTACACGAAAACATCATGAAAATCAAGGGGTACATGCTTTCCATGACTGTCACGAAAAGTCTGCCTGTTAAGAGAGCTAATGTAAACACTAAGGACCATCTCAATACATTCCTCAATCATATCCACCAAAAGTATCTCAAATATGTCACAAGCAAATTTCACAATGATGTGTCAAATATTTGGTGCTTAGCAAACTTTGAGTAGTATAGAAACATAAACATACAGATATGTAGTATAGAAACATAAACATACAGATATGTAGACAAACATACAAACGTTATATAACAATCTTTAGACGAGTAAACTAAGCACTTAAGAAAAATCTTATTACAGTTTTTTGATGATAAAAGCTAACAGAGAAATTCGACTGGATCGTGACTGGGTCGCGGTGGGGTTTTTTACGGTGGAGGAAGCTGGAGTACCCAGAAGAACCACCGAGCAGCGGCGAACTGCTATCAGACTCCCCAGTATACTAACTTCATATAAGCAGGGTGAGCATTGGTTGAAGGCCAGTGCACCTTCGACGCGCAGTACGCCTCAGTATACAGCGCCACCCTAAAAAAACGTCGGCAATCGGAATTAAATGCTTTACCTATAGACACAACGCAGTGACCCTTGTTGGAGATCGAACCTTGGACCTTTCGAAATTATAATAATAATAACAACACTCATTTGTCGCAAAGATATTATTATTATTATTGTTGTTATAATTTCTACTATTCTGTCCCTAATATGGACAGTGCATTGTGATGGATCTTGGACTTCCGGTTTGAAGTCCAATGCCGTAACCACTGAGCCACCGTGCTCTCTGGGTTTCGGTGCAGTCGTGCTCTCGGTCCGTTTTGCCACCCAACCATGCTTTTGAGTTTTGACAGGAGAAAGGAAATTCGAGAACATTGAATCGCCAGTTTGTGTCTGTTGATTCCGGCTCCTTTTCGTATTTTTTTTATTTATGAAACCTCGACCCGCTGGCGAAAGAGTGTCGCAACCAAATCATAATCTGATTGAGAAAGATGCCGATTTTTGCGATCACAGTACTGCAGAATCAGGGGCGCGGTGGCTTTGCGGTAACCGGTTCACGTCAGGTCACCGAAGTTAAGCAGCGTCGAGCCCGGTTAATCATTGGATGGGTGACCGTCTGAGCTATCAATTCGGACTCCCGCGTTGTGTCCTTGGGCAAGTCACTTAACCCCGATTGACCACATGGGGGCACGTTGACGCCGTGTACTAAGGCGTACTGCACGTCGATGGAGCTCATGTCTTCAACCAATCTAACCCTGCCTGTGCTGCAGTGCGGAGTTACGATGTTGGGGAGCTGGCAGCTGTTCGTCGTTCCTTGTGGTTCTCTCCGGGTACTCCGGCTTCCTCCACCCGTAAAACTGTCACGGTCATGATTAGCCATTCTGCATAAGTATATAACCTAAAACACCAATAAATAAATAAAATAAATAAATAAATATACTGCAGAATCAACATGATAATTAATTCAAAGTATTTTGGAAACTGTTTCTTTGTGTCAGTAGTACAGTACGAGGGAAGTGTGTTATCACTAAGGAGCATAGTAACCTTAATTCTACGAAACAGGCAGCTTCAACAAATAGAATTCCGGGTTGAGCTCTTCAGGGGATGATCCAGATAGTTTTTTTTTAAATAATAATTTTATTTCCTTTAAGCCTTTACCTAACACGAAGGAGACGACACTTGCAAATAAAATTCTTGAATAACTAATTTTTTTCAAAAACATAGCTTATGACCCCTCATTGGAACGAGCTTTTTGAGCTCGTTCCAATGAGGGATCATAAGCTATGTTTTTGAGACAAAGAGTGAAAAAAATAATGAAAATTGGATGGTGATTTTTGTGAATAGCGCTGGCCGGTTTTGTCCGTTACGTTGGGTAAAGGGTTAAAGATGGTTTATAAATGGTTTATAAATGCATTCCACCTAACAAAAAGTATTCACTTGTAACAAAACTTTAAAACGGGTGCATGTGCTGGCAAAGAAGTGAAGTACTAGAAGACCTTTGATAAAAATTGGGTGTAGGGGCGATTATAATGCGCTCAAAATAAAAAATAAAATAAATGTGTCGTATAAACTAACTTACTGCACACTATTCCAAACAGCTAACCACACCATATCAGAGGCTGTTATACGCAGGACGTTATGCGAGTGTTGCAATTCGATGAAATAATAGCTCGTTTGCCTACCTGCATGGTGGGCCAGATGTTCTTAGAATGTCACGTTACGCAATTCTCTGGAAAAAGGGCAAACAGTGTTTTTTTTATATATTTTTATTGGGGTTCAACGACTCATTCAGCAGCCAGGGTAACACCGTGTTGGATAGTTTACGGGTGGAAGAGACGAACTACTCAGAGAGAACCACCGAGTAAAGGCCAGTAACTGTCTTCGTTTTCTGTGTAAAAATGATAGCTTATGATCCCTCGTGAGAATGAGCTCAACAAGATCGTTGCAGTGGGTAAGGCATGAAATTGGTTTTGTGAGACCAAAAATAAAAAAAAATGAATGGTGTTTGGGGTAATAGCACTTACCGATTTTTTTATCGTAGTAGAAATCGGGCTGCGTATTTTCGTGGTAATCAATTCTTCTTGCGCAAAAGCTTCGTTTGAAAACTAATCAAAAAAGACTAGACATCATCAATAATGCCCGTAATTCGGTCAACCCCTGCCGAGAAAGTAACGTTTAAAGACAGTTATTAGAAAAACTGTAAACTCGAATTTTCGTAATATATATATGACGTGATAAATCAATATACTAAGCTGAGTGACCGGAACACACATAGCAAGTTAATTAGTTAAAAGAATCTTGGGGGCGGTGCGTACGTTGCGTGTGGTGTGGAAGGATAGGTTTGGCGGGTGTGGTGCCTTGTTGTAGAACGAGGACCACAAGTGATTTGACTGGGTATCAATGATGATGCATACGTTCCATGATTGTAATTTTGACGCAAGGATTCGTTATGTAGAGTTGTATTCGGTGGTTCCGTATTTCTGTTTGCGCATTCGTCACAGAGTGATTAGTTTTTCTAATTCTTCCGTGAATACGCTCAGGTCTGAGGTGTGTGTTGAAGATGCACTCGCCGAGATTAGGAGATAGCAGTTATCGCTTCGTCGCATCGCACGCGACGCTCATATCTCATTCGATGTGCAGTGGCATTGTTAATGAACCATTTAGACTCCATACAGTCACAAAATGCACCTTTTATATTACTCTGAAAAAGTTGTCCCAAGTGTATTCTTCCTTGAGAAGTCTACTTGTAGGACATGTTTATATTGGCAGTGTTTTTACATTATTGTTGGCTGTCTTTACAGACAGCCAACAATAATGTAGAAACACCGTTACGTCATCTCCACCTGTGTAGTTATTAACGTAAGATTAATCTGATGACTTAGAGTTAATATCTAAAGCGTAACAGAAGCAGGTAACTGCGCTAAAATAATATTTGTTTATTTATTGGTGTTTAAGGTCACATATTTCTGCAGAATGGCTAATCATGACCGCGACAGTTTTACGGGTGGAGGAAGCCGGAGTGCCAGGAGAGAACCACCGAGCAACGGCGAGCAGCTGTCATCTCCCCAACATACGAACTCCACACAAGCAGGGTTATCATTGGTTGAAGACAGATGCACCATCGACATGCAGTACGCCTTAGTACACAACGTCACCGTGCCCCCACGTAGGCAATGGGGGTGAGGTGTCTTGCCCAAGGACACAACGCGGTTGCCGCAGGTGGGATTCGAACCGAGGATCTCTCGACTTGCAGCCTGCACCTCTACCTACTGAACCACCGCGCCCCCAACTGCGCTAAAACGATATCTGTCAATGTTATTCATGTGTGAATGGGAGAAATTGTGTCACGCTATGCCATGTTCACGCAGAATAATTTCATTTGCTATGTTTGTGTTAACTGTTAGTTGTTGATATACAGCAAGTAGAGTTTTAATTCATTTGACTCTTACAACTGCAGAGGTTCTTTTTCGTCAGAAGAGTTATCTACTCATGAATATTAGATAGTTTAATTTTTCACTTTGCAACCTTGGGGATTAATATGTGATTTATTTATAAAATTTCTCCTATCAATAAAATTTATAACCAGAGTGCCTTGTTGCTATGTATACCGATATAGTAAATTGATTTTACATAAATCATACTCAAGGAAAAATCTAAAGGCATAATGGATTATGTTATCATTTGGAGGTGATAAGATTGAAGCTACATCACTTCTATGAGTTTCTTGAGATTTTTTATGACATAATGCACGAAAGGTCGATTTACGGTGTCTTCGCAGTTTTACTGTATTCTTTAATCTTCATTTTCATTCGGTGATTGAGTTTTTTTGCGCTGGTGTGTCCTTCATGAGTTTGTTTGTTTAGTGGGGTTTAACTACACTTTCAGCAGCAAAGTCACACCGTATCAGACAGTTTTACAGGTGGAGAAAGCCGGACTACCCGGAGAGAACCACCGAACAGCGACGAGCAACTGTCAGAATCTCCAAATTACTAACTCTACACAAGCCGAGTCAGCTGAGGTAGAAGGTAAATGCGCCATCGATGCGAAATACGCCTTAATGCACAGTGTTACCGTGCCTAGACGTGAGCAAACAAGTGTCTTGTTCAAGGACTGGAAACCTGGTGACAGAATATGAGTTCTAGGGGAGACATTTGGTGGTATTTTGAAAACATTTCGACGATTCAAAACTTTCCAAAATTTAGCCGATTCCACTCATCGGAACTATTTCGAATAGACTCGAAATTTCCTGATAATGGAACCTACTCGTTCCAATGAACGTCCTTAGTTATGTTCTGAAATCGAAATATTAAACTTGTCAGTGTCGTCTGTTATTCAAGTTAGGTTAATAATAACAAGCACCTTTTTAAACTTGAGGGGAGGGGTGTCCAGAGGACTTTTGGTTCGCGGTATTTTCTTGTCATACACACTATTAGCGGTTCGACCCACCCCATGACGGATAGCCCCGCTCGCGTGTGTGAAAATTTCTAGTTGGACAGAGTGACTGAATCAGATATTGTCCATTTATATAATAGATAAGGTTATGGCTGCAACAGTTTAGTTTTTTCTTGAACTGAATTACCAGTTAGTACAGAAAGTTTGCCACGAACTCCCCCAACACTCGTGTTTTCCTCATTTTCCTCAGCATCCTGCTTATGAAAATCTGTCCGTAATTCACGATACCTATTCGGTTGTTCCTCCTGAAATCATCACGGGGTGAATAATCATTATGTCAGTCCGAATGAAATGGGTGAATATTTTTCAGCATATAATTGTAATTGGTACATAAATAATTACACACTGGAGATACCGTACATAGAACACAGACGCTACCTGGGTGATGTTATAGCTATCTGAGTAAGCTTCATTACATATGTCTTAACGTAAATTATGAGAATGGTAGGGGATGAGTGACAAGGATTGTGAACTACGGTCACGTGGTCGTATTTTTGGTTCTTGTTACTTGCGTCTCCTCGATCACGGCACTTGACGCAAATACCATTGGAAGGAACACGTTGGAGCAGTATGTTAAGACGCACGCCACGCCGATGACACACACATACTTTCAACCGATGCACACTAACCTCAAGTGTTGACTGAGCTCGATTAGTAAATTAACTTAAAAAATCAGTTTCGTCTTGGAGCCTTCTGGTTTTATCTGTGGATACCTTACTTCCATTAACTTTTTTAAACCCGAAAGGCCGCCTTTCCGCTCCAACATCGTGAATTCATGAAGTAGATAGTTGTTAAAGTGAATTTGCGTGGTATAATAATAACACTTTGGCCGGCCGCTGATTTGTCGCGGTTCTCGTATGAGAAGGCCTTGGTTACCCCTGTTCTACCAACTGCCTCCCTATCCCCACGCTTCTTCTCTCCTCCCAACACTCGGAGACGAACTGCTTGATGATATCCCTTGTCCCATTCTTCCCAATCTCTCCGATTAGCCTATTAACCCTCTCCTTTGAGTCGCCCCCTAACCACATGTCCTGCATTCTCCCGTCCCACTTCCCCATTATACTCCCCGTGAATCTTGTTCTTCTAGACTGGTATTTTGGGCATTCTAGAAGAAAGTGTTCCAGGGTCTCCATCACGCCCAAATTACACATGGTATACAAATCAGGATTTTCAACCCCAAGGCTGCACATTGAAAATATTGATTGGCCTTCTCCCAAGTAACGAGTATAGACTCTACAAGGTGATGGCCCTGAACTGGCATGGGATATACCATCAGGGTCCAATGGATAACCGTACTTTGTCCAACAGGATATTACTGTTAACCCTTTACCCAACGTAACGGCCAAAACCGGCCATCGCTATTTACAAAAATCACCATTCAATTTTTATTTGATTTGTTGTCTCAACAACATACCTTATGACCCCTTCTTGGAACGAGCTCACAGAGCTCGTTCCAATGAGGGGTCATAAGGTATGTTTTTAGAGGTCATAAGCTATGTTTTGGAGACTAAAAATAAAAATATTTAGTTATTCAAGAATTTTGTTTGCAGGTGTCGTCTGCTTTTCGTGTTAGGTAAAGGGTTAAAAGTGTCGATAAACTGTCAGAAATTCGAAACATACGGACAATACATTTTACCATTGTTGACAGTCACTGCATTCAAAACACGTCACTGGAAACGATACAATAATAAATACATCGATCTTTACTTGCAATGTCTAACACCAAGACACCAATTAGCACATATTCAGATCAGTTTCTTATTTTTGTGTTTTGTCTAATAGTCAGGATTCTTCTGTGAAAAAAGCTGTTTTCATCATGTCAACTTTGGGCTTTGCTGTGGCGTTCATTTTCGCGATGAAAAGCTGCGTTCGAAATCGGTTTTTCCACTCTAGACAGTACGGCGATTGAAAACTAAAGCATGGCGGAATGTGTGCACTAGCCACCTCTCACCAACACTGCCAGTTCTGTAACCTGATCCCACCATAACATGTTCCCCAATCGACATTATCCTGACAACTGAAATGCACATTATGCCTGGCCGTTGTAAAATGAAAAGGTAAATATGAAACCCAATACGCTATAACAATGTCCACTTTGATAGCTCAATTTAAAGGACGAGTATCTACTCGCGCCCTTCCCTAAACGCAAACGAATACACCATTTTAAGACTTTGTCACATCTTTTGTCAATTATAATCAATTACCTCTGGTGATGCAACACTGCGATGATCGGTTTGCAAGTCATGGCTGCAGTCGTTACACTAAATTGTATTCTTCGATGTTGCGGCGCGCAAAACAATTCGCAAGTTCAACCAAGATAGAATGCCTAAATGTACGTGTGAAGTTAAGTTTGGCAGAAGACAAGATATCATGATATCATATCTTCACTGCAAGAAGGCGCCATCTGCAATGCTTTAGAATTGCAGATGACGCCCTTTTGCACCAAATGGACGATATAATTGTCAAACTATAGGATGAAATGATCCTCAATAATTCAATGCTACAGCTCTACCGAGCAGTAGTATTAAATTATTAAGGAGCTTCCCAAAAATGTAAAATGGATCCATCCATTCGGTAAATATAATACTGTAAACGACGATTCCATTCACGAGCATGTGTTGAAAGGTTGACGCTCTCGAAGAGATACACTTGAGTGTTCTGTTATGGAACACAGTGCACGCAGACATACGCAGACAAACAGTACAGTGAACATTCTTTTTATTTATCGAAGTTTGACGTCACTTTCAACAGCCTGGGTTATATCGTGTCGGACAGCTTTCCAGATAAGGAAGCCGCAGTACCTAGAGATAATCACCCAGCAGTGGCAAGTAACTGCCGGAATCCCGAACTTACTAATCCCGCACCGGCAGAGTGAGCATCCATTAGCTGAAAGGCTGTGTTCCTACCACTGCGTGCAGTGGGCCTTGGTACTCTAAACTCCAGTGCTCTAACCAATGAGACACCGCATCTTCAATACCTCTTTCTCGACGTTTTTTTTAAAAAAAAAAACGTATTGACGCCCTGTTAGAAATGGTTCTCCCAGCTATTTGGGGATTTGTTGTTGTTGAAGAGTACGACCACCTTAAGCCGGGGCGTAGATACAGTGGGGCCGACGGGCGACCTCACCCCCATCATCAAAAGTTTTATCGAAAAGATTATGTTCAGCTTCTGCCAGACCTGTTTTCCTTAAATATAATTACGTTCCAGCTATTGGAAACAAAACAGAAAAAATAATTGCTACGAGCTAGACGCATTGCAATTACGCCTTGTAACCGTCCATTAGGGATTTTTGTCAAAGTTTAGGAGGATGCATTCATTTTTATGACGTCCCTCTACTTTGCATGGCTACTTTTTCAGCAAAATTATTACCCATGAGGCAGAAGTTTTCTATCACGCTCCAAAACAGTCTCCATTTTGTGTGTTTCCCATAGGAAGGTACTTTGAGAAAGATTTTAAATTTTGTCCTCCAAAACATAGCTGAAGACCCCTCATTGAAACGAGCTCGACGAGCTCGTTCCATAGAGGGATCACAAGTTATGTTTTGGAGTCAAATATAACAAAAGGAATAAAGTTTTACTGCCATTTACGCGAAAAGGACTGGTCGGTAAGGGACCTTACATTAGGTAAAGCGTGAACATAATTTTAGACGTTTGTCGAAGTGGAAACTCTACTTTTCGTTGGTAATCATTTCTTATTACATTCTAAAGTGTGAATTACTGGGATTTCCGGGTTTGATTATAAACGATAACTTCACAAGTGAATTATGCAATCAACAATTGGGTCATGTATCCGTGCGCGCAAACGAAGACGCTTTGCCGTGGGTGTAATGGGGACTTCATTGTTTTTTTTTTTGTTTGTTTTTTTTAATCTTTTACCTAACATGAAAAGCAGACGACACTTGCACAAAAAATTCTTGAATAACTATTATTTTCATTTTTTGTCTCAAAAACATAGGTTATGGCCCCTCATTGGAACGAGCTCGACAAGCTCTTTCCAATGAGGGGCCATAACCTATGTTTTAGAGAAAAAAATGAAAAAATAATGAAAATTAATTGGCGATTTTTGAGAATAGCGCATGACGGTTTTGGCCGTTACGTTAGGTAGAGGGTTAAATAATATAATTATCGTTAATAATGAAAAGTAATAAACAGAGTAATCGCTTGAATGGACTGGTTACGTGAAATAATTCATTCGAGGCGAGGGATTGAATTGTAAAACACTCGTGCGCATTTGTACAACGTCCCTCGCCTCTCATGATTTATTTCACGTAACCAGTCCAGTCAAGCAATTACTCTCTATTTCTTGTTGTCCAATCTCGTTCCGTTCGAGCGTAGGTTGTACAGTTTTGACTTCAGTTGTCTTGATGCACACTAAGCAAAAGATTAGTCAGCAAATCACCATTAATAGACTCCATGGTCTGAGCAGATTATTTATGACCGATGTATGGACCGCTGCTTCCTCAACATGAAGTTAACCAATTAACAGCCAGCGAAGCATACTGTACATTTTTAAATTAAATTTTATTGAACAGGGATATAGTATTTCACATCAGTGGAAGGTTTCGGGAGGTGAAGATTCTTTGATTTTAATGTCCTCGGTGCCATCTTTCCTTGGGGATGAAAATCAAAGAATATCCTTGACACATTAGTGTAGGATCACTGATATCTATATAACGGGCTTGCTGGAACGCTCTTTGGTACCATGTAGAAAAGTGTCTCCACCGCCGCTATCTTGGGGTTATTACAAATGAATAATGCTCACCAAAAATAAAAATTCTTTAAGGTGTTTAACTTCCTGACGTCACACAATCGCCGATTGCTTTTAAAGAACATACATTGGGGTTCGTGAAAAACTAATGTTGTGCACATTTTCGCGGTAATGCAAATTAGATACTAACAACATATTTTAGTTATTATTGATAAAAAACAAGTGCCGAGATTGGAAAGTTGATAGCGTGTTACTAGTTTTCGTACTATAGGTAAACCCCGTGACATTTGATGGAGTGAAAGCTGTTACGCTGTGACTACAGTCACAGCGTAACAGCTTTCACGTCATCAAACGTCATTGATTGTTAGGAGTTAGTGCGTTGATTGGCTTGGTGCCATTTTAAGGGGCCAATAAAGTTGTGACGTTTTTCGTTGGCGTTCCAGCAATCCAGTTGTATAGAGACCAGTTGGTCAGACCCGATCAGTGAAGCAGTTAACCTAAATGGGCATCAATTACAAACGGGTTTCTGACAATTGGCAGTCCACAAGACAGTCTATTGACCATTTATGAAAAATGATTAGTCTCGTCTTTTGAAGATAAATTAAAACGGAATGGGGTAGGATACAATGAGACCACGATTAGTCAGATTGACAGTAAGTCATTGTTGTGTGATTAATTCTCAGACAAACATCACATCTACTAAGGGGAAAATTAATTGACGACCTTTATGTGAATGCATGCAGCAAACTTTATACTTTATAGTGTCTGTGAATAAAAATTATCCGCCATTGCTCTTCAATCACACTTAACTTGATGGAAATTGTCCACGTTAATTGCCACTCCATCCCACTTTCCTATCATTCACAATAGCCACAAGCTCGAACATTCTGTGAATTATTCAAGTATCCAGCTCTTATCGTAGAGAAAGAAACTTCTTTTTGATCGGAAATCGAACTGGATGGCCAGTGGTTCTATTACGTTCAAAGGACAGCGTTGCAATAAGCTTGGAATTTCAGACAACGAACATTGTGTTTTCGTGTCTAGTTATGATGGTTACTGATTCCAAGTGAGTGCGTGTCGTATGTGTGTGTGAGTGTGGGTGGGAGCGTGAGTAGGTTCTCAATAAGGAACGCATATAGCGTTGTCCTGAGAAACATGATCCAAAAAAGGCTGTATATTACCAAAAAAGGCTGTTAATACAAGCAAATTCACATCTTGAGAAAGTGTAGTCTCCAGCAGCACTCTATAACCTCCGGCAGCTACCAACTAACAGCCTGTCTTACCCCTATTAAGAAAAAGAACCAAAACAAGCAAAACATCTGCTTAGGGAGAGTGATTTTAGAGGCCACTTTTTCTGCACTCATGCATTTTCTAGAATGCCAGGCCTGCTTATGTCTTTTCATGTAGCAAAGCGACAAATTTAGAGGTGTCCGGTACTTATAACATTAAACGATCTACGTGATTCCCTAACACACTAAGGGTGAATGCAGTTTTTACATAGATAGTGTTTTCCGCGCGGGAACAAACAGTAACACAAGATCTGTTAACTTCGATCTGACGGGTTAAATTATTTTAGCATCTATTCGACAAGCCTAGATTCGTTTTACTGAATGTTGTGACTCTTTTTTTTCTTTTTGACCATTAAACCCGTAATTCAAAAGTGGCAAGGTACGGTTATTCAGTAATAGTCTGAACATTACAGAGTTGTTCTCATTTTACAGGTGTAATAAATAAGTGGTGAGCATTTAGCTGGTAGTCACATAAGAGCGAGAAAATATCACGAGCAAAAATTTGTATATACCATAGAGAGTCTGTTCAAATTTCCACACGACAATAATCAGAGTTATCTCCCCTTTTGTTTATTGATAAATCAAAATGGTGGCAGATGATAACCGATCAGAGTTAAACAAGTTATGGTCCTATCATTTATTATTCAGTGCAATTGCTAGTCCAACATATATATATAAGAAGTCGTTGGTGAGATATAGTTGTCATTAATCATTTGAACCCTCGTTTCCTGGAACGGTATCGTCGTGTATATACTTACAGCGAGATGGGTCGGTCCAATATCAATATACAGGGAAGATAAAATAATAACTGCAGTCTGCAGCCCACCGGCTGCAGACTGCAGTTATTATTTTATCATCAATGGCCCGTGTATAGACACCTTACAATAAGACAAAATGGGACGAAATTATGCATTTGCATTGGAACGAAAAATCGGTCTTACGAGTTCAAAGTGTTAACAAATTGTTTAACTAAGAGTATCTCAACACAAAATGTGCTCTTATGTATATATCGTAACTTGAAGCAAACAAACTGACAAAACACTGTGACAATCGTGTCGTTCAAATCTTCCCCCCCCCCCCCCCCCCACTATACGTGAAACATACGCGTGTCCCGGGTGAGACAGCAGGGTGGGATATTTCTACCCCACCCACCCCACGTGACATACTCATTTGCATATTTTATTATGTCGCCGTAACTATTTCATCATCGGCTGCACAATTGTAAATAAACAAAATGGCTTCACGATTTCCCGCATGTAATCCCGCCATTCAAAATCAAGAATGTTGATTTGTTTGAAGCCCATGTTTCCCTGCAGATTTAATAATATCACCTCGCGAATTTATCGATCGATCAGTAATCTCACAATGTCCTTTACATTAGAGTTTGACACGCGCAAATTCATTAACCCCTTAACGGACAGCGTTACAAATCAATTTTTTAGTATATACCTAAGGTATATACCCACCTTTGTACGATCTTTCCGATGAAATTGTTCGTTTTTCGAAAAGACTACGACCTGATAAATTGGGTATGTCAGCACGTGACCGCCAATTATCTATAATGACGTAATCCTCGTGTGGGGGGGGGGGGAGAAAAATCATCCTCGATGAGTCTGAAGGTGGGAATGGGGAAATCTCACCCTCGGGGCAAGATATTTGAACCAGACCCTCGGCAAGCCTCGGGTCTGGTTCAAATATCTTGCCCCTCGGGTGAGATTTCCCCATCCCGCCTCCAGACTCATCGGGGATCATAATAGTCCCCTCTACACATAGACAGTTAAAAAAGAGGAAAATCAGCAGCTATTTCAATTACATTCTTTACACTAATTATTATTGCAGTCGCTGTTATTAAATACTAAACATGTCCTAATTGAAAATATGCTTCTACGTCACGTTATTCGTGCAGTGTTATGTATGGGGTCCCTTAAAATAAGAGCTTTATGATAGTATACTTCTGGCAGTCTGTGCCCATCTTGGTCTAGTCAAATCCCATTTCCTACTAAAACAGTTAAGAAAGAGGGAAATAGATGGTTATTTCTGTCGTACTATCTTCATTAATTATTACTGCAGATGCTGTTATAAACATATTGACCTTATAGTAGATTATCACTCTCAGAAGAAAAATATTAAAGATGAAGTCAAATGTATCTTTTCAAGCGAAGGCAGTGATGCGTTCCGAAATCAATGCGTCGAGGAACGGTCCACGTCGCGCGTCGGCCACATCTGCGCGTTGAGCGCCCGTGCCGAACAGCAGCGATCGCCGACGCCGAACGCGTCGTTTGGTGAGATCCCAGGAGGGGGTGGGGGGTGGGGGGGGTCCTCAACTCGTAGTATGGGGTCGCCGGGTCCACCTTCAGGAAAATTTGAAACCTAGTACCCAAAATTCTTCAAAAGAAGTGAGAATTGATGTTTAGTGCGGGGATGTGCGAATTACACACACCTAAAATGGGTTTAGTCCTTTACCCAACATAGCGGCCAAAACCGACCAGCGCTATTCACAAAAATCACCATCCAATTTTCATTATTTTTTTCACTTTTTGTCTCAAAAACATAGCTTATGCCCTCTCGTTGGAACGAGCTCAACGAGCTCGTTCCAATGAGGGGTCATAAGCTATGTTTTTGACGCAAAAATGAAAAACAATAGTTATTCAAGAATTTTATTTGCAAGTGTCGTCTGTCTTTCGTGTTAGGTAAAGGGTTAGTGTGGGTATCAATACAAGTGAGGTCACGCTGTGTTAGATATTCGTGAAACTAAAGCTGTCCCAAGTCTTGAAATTGCAGGCGAACGACGTCCCCACTCAGACAGTGGTAGGGGAATGGCGTTCTTCCTCCGCGTTCTTCCAGGAAAGTATCACTGTCCCAGGATGAAAATCTACCAGAGCACTTTAGGAAATGTCAAGGTTTTTTTATTACTCTGCATGTTCATTAGCAGTAATTATTGACACACAAGTTATAAATATAGCTATCATTAACCCCAAAAACCCCTATAAATGAGAAGATTCATTTTATCTATGAATCCATGATGCCGCCAAATTAAGAAATGGTTGCTTCAGTGGCCACGACATGGTTTCATGAGAGATTGAAGAACAATCTTAAGGGGTTTAGAGTTAAAATAAAACTCAGAGGCGAGACAAAACTTATGAAATGCTCGGTTGCGATGCATTAATGTGTATTGTCAAGAACTATTTATTTATTTATTTATTTATTTATTTATTTATTTATTTATTTATTTATTTATTTATTTATTTATTTATTGGACTTTAACTACACTTTCGACAGCCAGGGTCACCTCGCGTCGGACAGTTTTGCGGGTGAATGAAGCCGGAGTACTCGGAGAGAACCACCGAGTAAAGGTTAGCAACTGTCAGATTCCCCCAACGCACTAACTCCACAAAAGCAGCGTAAGCATCGGTTGAAGACAGGTACATCATCGACGTGCATTACGCCTCAGTACACAGCGCCAACGTGCCCCCACGTTGGTAATTGTCAAGAACTGGTGGAGTCATTGAGCGTAATCATGGAAATTATCAGTTGGAAATTGTCGAATAAGATGCAAAGAATATCAGATGAAGAAAAATAATACTAAACAAATTCTAAAGTAGATCCCTTCGAAACTCGATCGATTTGAAACCGTCCCACTGAATCGGAATTTTTTTTAAAGCGTCGAGATCATCTCAAAATCCTAACAAGCGTCTCCCTTTGAACTTTTCGTCTATCATCAGGTCTCCAACAGGAGACCTGATGATAGACGAAGAGTTCAAGGAGCTTCCGCGGCCGAAACTATTTCAATTCCGTTTCTAGAATATTCCGCGTTTTGGTTAACTTTACCAAACAGACGGGTCGGCGTTGATTGTAAGTCTGTCTTTCACTCCGAATAATAAACACAAACTCTTGGGTGACCGATAGCCAGAGAGAATGCCACTGACAGAGCTTGTAATTTATTGACAACGAATAGGAACATGTTCAGGTATATCAACAGTATATATAAACAGTAAATGAACTCTGATACTTACGATGACATTGCAGCAGGTTTGATCAGCTTAAACAAAAACCCTGTTTTGATAACCGATCCGGCCAGGAACAAGCAGTATTTCAATTTAGTAATCCATTTATTTATTGCAGTCGTTATAAAGTAAAACACTGGAAACCTGTGACTGAAGCCAATGCGTGGGTTACCCAGGGTAAGGCGTCAGATCCGCACCTTTTAAAATAACTTGTTAGCCTAACAACCAAAATGGAAGTGAGACATGAGCTTGTCGAGCATCTGGCCAGAAATTAATTTCCCGGACATATGAAAAACTCCCAGAATTCCTTCTATCTGTTTTGATTGGTTAAACGCACAACATCTTAATCAATCAAAACGCCCTGCGCTCAAAAGCGCGCGAATATGTATTCTAATGTGTCTGCACAGACAAAAGTTTTTCGCTAATCTACCCGAAACGCGAGAAACAATTATACTTGAGTGTAGACTGGCAATTTGTATGGTAAGAAGGTGCAATGTTTATAATTTTAGTAGCGGTGAGATTCGATTCGAGATTCGCTTCGATACGAAATCCTCTGATTCGATTTGGGATTCGATTTGATCCGAAATCTGAGAAACACAGTGCAGTATACTGAAACACAAAATAATTAAGACAAACTCACTTTGTTCCTACAATAGAGAGGACTGATTGTATGTTGAATATGTATCATCCAAACAAGAAGCCATTTTGAAAATTAAGAGGGGAAAATCTCTCCAGGACTGTGATAAATATACGTTATGCTGAAAAATGTTGAAATCGAAATTCTCGATGAATAATACTGTTTTGTTGAATGGTAAGCACATCGTTATTCTGGTGAATTTTTCCCCCGGGTGATTCATGTTTTTGACGAAAAACGAAATCCCAGAGCTCTGTAATATGATTTGATATATAGTCTGGTTGTCCTCCAAACACTCGGAATTATTGTGTGGAATTTAAAATAAAACTCTTGATAAAGAAAACATAGTTGAGTTTCTGGAATATCTGTAACAGTGTTATCGATTTTACTATATCACTGTCATACAAATACTTTTTTGTAAATTCTTTTTTGTGTTATACAGTTTGCTTTGTTTCATATTGTCTTGGAAGAAAAAGCATCCATAATCTCATATAACACACTGTGGAATAATGCCTGCAAACTGGCAATAAATAATTCAAATTTTCTTATTATTTTTTAAAGAACAAAATACCATCTACTGAAGGAGCCATATGTCATTATATAGAGAGTAATCGCTTGACTAGACTGGTTACGTGAAATAATTCATGAGAGGTGAGGGACGTTGTACAAACACGAGTGCGCGAATGCACACGAGTGTTTTACAATATAGTCCCTCGCCTCGAATGAATTATTTCACGTAACCAGTCCAGTCAAGCCATTACTCTGTTTATTACTTTTCATTATTAACGATAATTATATTATTTAACCCTTTGCCTAACGTAACGGCAAAACCGGCCAGCGCTATTCTCAGTTAATTTTCATTATTTTTTCACTTTTTGTCTCTAAAACATAGGTTATGAGCCCTCATTGGAACGAGCTCGTTCCAATGAAGGGCCATGACCTATGTTTTTGAGACAAAAAATGAAAATAATAGTTATTCAAGAATTTTTTGTGCAAGTGTCGTCTGCTTTTCATGTTATGTAAAGGGTTTAAAAAACAAAAAAAAACAATGAAGTCCCCATTACACCCACGGCAAAGCGTCTTCGTTTGCGCGCACGGATACGTTGACCCAATTGTTGATTGCATAATTCACTTGTGAAATTATCGTTTATAATCAAACCCGGAAATCCCAGTAAATCACACTTTGGAAAATAACAAATAAACATCGGTTCAATCACAACGTGTGTGTGTGTGCGGGGGGGGGGGGGGGGGGGGTTGCTCAGTGGTGTCGGCATTGGACTTCAAACCTAAAGGGCCAGAGTTCGATCCCTGCCAGGGGTAACTGCATTGTGTCCTTGGGCAAGGCACTTCATCCCGATTCACCACGTGGAGGCACGGTGGTGCTGTGTACTACACGTCGGTGGTGCGCTTGTCCGCCATCAATGCTAACCATGCCTGTGTGGAGTTGGTACATTGAGGAGTCTGAGAGTTGCTCGCCTCTGCTCGGTGGTTCTATCCCGGTACTCCGGCATCCTCCACCCGTAACATTGTCCGGCACTGACCCTGCCTGTGGAAAGTATCGTTAAACTACAATAAAAAAACGTCGCGGATCACAGTGGCTCACTGGTTGGGTTATTGAACTTTATGCCTTTGAACCCATGAGCCCCCTTTTCTGGCCCAGTTACATGATAGGTCATAGTTTCATTAAGGAGACTTACTGCAAAGTGAATGTGTGAACGGACCAGATACCAAGGCAGCACGTTGAAACTATAAATTATTAAATTTGTTGAGTCGTGAGTATTTGAGTCTCCATGTATTCTGCATTTACAATGACATTTCAGATGTGCAATAAAAAGGGAAGACAGTGAGTACTAGAGTAGAGAATCTTTTATCAAACATGAAACGAATGGTGAAAAGTCAAATCTCATTTTAGTCTATACACAGTCTGAATCGGGGTTTAATCGGAGCTCAAGGCCTTTAACGGTGGGGGGGGGGGGGGGGGGGGGGGGGGTTGCCTCAAATCCAACTTCCACCTGACTGTAAATTTCCCATACAGCTTATCGTGATTCTTCCAGACAAAATTATCCCCTGAGCATTAATGTCCACGTACAGAACATGTTACATGTACATGCATACAAAAAGTAGTAACTACCATAAAGTATGTTTTCACATGATTTCACATGGGGTGAGTGGCCAGGGCTGCCTTTTCCGACCCAAATTCCAGGGACCTCAATAGGTGTGTGATGCTCTAGTCAGACACCACTGATCGTTTCGGATCCCTGAAATTATGACTCAATTTGCTCATACTTGACGGGTTTTGGCCACCCCCAGAGGATCATTACTCCCCCATAAGGATCCTTCCGATTTTCGATGATTTTAACACAGCTGTGGGAATATAACCTTATGACATTCACGAAAGATTAGCGATCAACGTACATGTTGCATTCTGTCTTCTATGCCACACACACAGAGAACGTCACGATGTGTGAGTGCGTCCTTTAATACGGCATGAGTGTCATCGCGGAAGGATAGAACGGATAGAACGAGAGGCTCAGCCTCTCGCTCTATCATTCTACGCTGTCACTCGTGCCGTATCGACGAACACATTCACACATCGTGACGTTCCGTGTTTATTACACGCCTCTATGACAAAGAACCCATTAATCTAAAAATTCAAACATCATACAGAAAATTTCAAACTTCAAAACTGTTTGTTATTTTTTGACCGAAAGGTCCGATTTATGGGCTATTACCACGGCTTCCGAATTGATATGGGTCAGAATGCGACGTTTCGATTGGCTGATTACGATAATGAGCGGTGTTAGCTCTTTTGGTGGTTCCATGACGCAAGGTGGAAAATTAGTGCGGCTACGGAAATTCGTATGGAAGACGCGTTCCGTACGAATTTGCCAATATGGAACTGAAGGAAAAGTAATAGGCGCCCAATAAAATTCACTCCAGGTTATGATACGAAACCTTAACAACTCACAAAACGAAATGCATGCAATCACCTGATCAAAGTTACTCATCATTTGAATAGAATAATAACATCAGTTAATTGGGATACGACCCCGTGTCTCCTGTAGTTATTGATTATTTAAATTTAGAAATATTCAATTAACAAATTTATGCATATTCCCTCTAGGTGTCGAAAGTATATTGAATTAGATGTTTGGTTTGTGCCAACAGTCAACGACCTGGGAACACTGTCAGAAAATCTTAACTCTCTCCCCACCATGTTGGAAAAATTTATGATCCTACATTCTAGCCTGGATAGGTGTTGCTTGCTCAAAGCAAAAGGCCACGGAACGGCAAAACTGCAACAGGGGTGCACCTTTTACTTCGGACAAACTCCCACATTGACAGATTTTGTTACCCGATGGTGTATAATGTTAACGATACAACTGCTTGTTTGTAAACTTCTTCATCTTGCGTAGGTTCTCCATCAGATATGTTTTCAACAACACGGTGAAAGGTGTCAACCGAAGATTGCGCCAAGGCTGTGACAATGTCATGTACATTCGTCAAAGATTCTATGTTGCTTTTCCGAAAAATGGCGCTTCAAACCGCCACCAGTATCTTTTCACGTGAATCAAAATATTGAACGGCCCGGTTAGTAGTAGGAGAGGGATGGATCGTGCCTCATTGGGGGGGACCCCGCAGGGGACCCCGGAAATGACGTCATGTCACGTAACCTGGTGACGTCATGTTGTGTTGTCATGGTAACCCGCGTGAGCGGCTATCTTGTGACGTCATCTCCATAGTGATACGTGGTGTGAGTGCACATGCGCAGCGCGTGTTGTTAGGGTGACACGTGTTTCCGTCGGCCATTTTGTATACTGGAGGCCGCCATCTTGGTTTCTATGGTAGCACGTGGTTGCTATGTGACCCAAAACCTTCTAACAAGACAGGGATATGTTCGGAGAATGTGTTCGATTGAATCGGAGTATCACGAATTACCACAAACAACCCGACAATCCCTCCAAATCACCAAAATCCACCCAAAATCACCGAAATTAACTTTATTTTCCCAATTTATCGGTATAGCACATAGTGCTATAGTACCAAGGGGGTATCAGGGGTGTATTCCTTTGTACAGGAGTAAATTCCCGATTCGTAGAATTACCCAAATAAACCCGACAATCCCTCCAAATCACCAAAATCCACCCCAAATCACCGAAATTGACTTTATTTCCCCAATTTATCGGCGTGGCACGTAGTGCTATAGTACCAAGGGGACCCTAGGAGTGTGTTAGATTGAACTAGAGTATATCTAATTACCCAAATAGACCCGACCACCCTTACAGACCACCAAAATCTCCACCAAACCACCCAAACGGACATGTGAAGCCCCATTTTGGGCATATAAAAATAACACGTTATGCTATAGTACCAAGGGGTACAGGGGGTATGTTCTATTGAATAGGGGTACAGGGCCTGATTTTCCCAGAATCCCATTTTTAATGCCTATTGCATATGTTTCTCTATCACTAACAGTCTATCCAGTCCAAACTATCTCTGGTTCTCTCGTCCAAGTCTTATAATTACCAGTTCTTGATTTCGCATAATGCATATCGGCACATAAAGCATGTGCTTATGTGCTAGGGCACATTGTGTCACATTGTGCTTTTTCACATAAGCACATATCGGCACATAAAGCATGTGCTTATGTGCTAGGGCACATTGTGTCACATTGTGCTTTTTCACATAAGCACATATGACAAAAAGGAATTCTCCAGAAGGTATCCTAGATTGGTATACTCAAATAATACAATACTAGCTCATAGGTATCCTCAAATACCCGTATGTGCCTATGTGCTAGGGCACATTGTGTCACATTGTGCCTTTTCATATAAACACATATCGGCACATCCAGCATGTGCCTATGTGCTAGGGCACAATGTGTCACATTGTGCCTTTTCACATAAGCACATACGGACAAAAAGGGATTCTCCAGGAGGTATCCTAGATAGGTATCCTCAAATAATACAATGCCAGGTCATAGGTATCCTCAAATACTGAAATGAGTCGACGAGCAGTATTTCAAGTCACTCGAACCAGCAATTGCTCGTTGGCTCATTTGCTCGATAGGATTCGAGTCGTTCGAGCAATATGTGCGAGTCACTCGAGGTAAGACGGAATCCCACTTATGGAATCCCTTTTGTGGAATCCCATTTGTGGAATCCCTTTTCGAAAACGCCTGTGGCTATGGAATCCCTTTTTTCTGAAATGAGTCGAAGAGTCGTTCGAGGAGTCACTCGAACGAGCAATTGCTCATGGCTCATTTGCTCGCTGGGATTCAAGTCGTTCGAGCAATATGTGCGAGTCACTCGAGGTAAGACGGAGTCCTACTTATGGAATCCCTTTTGTGGAATCCCATTTGTGGAATGCCATTTTCGAAAACGCCTGTGGCTATGGAATCCCTTTTTCTGAAATGAGTCGAAGAGTCGTTCGAGGAGTCACTCGAACGCGCAATTGCTCGTTGGGTCATTTGCTCGATGGGATTCGAGTCGTTCGAGCAATATGCCGAGTCACTCGATCGAGCAATTACTCTAAAGCTCATTTTCTCGATGGGATTCGAGTCATTCGAGCAATGGTTTATCAGAAACTGCTCGATTGCTTATTGGGTTTGTGAATGCTTTTGATATACACAAGGGAGATAACTGCATTATGTGAAATCAAGAACTGGTAATTATAAGACTTGGACGAGAGAACCAGAGATAGTTTGGACTGGATAGACTGTTAGTGATAGAGAAACATAAGCAATACGCATTAAAAAATGGGATTCTGGGAAAATCAGGCCCTGTACCCCTATTCAATAGAACATACCCCCTGTACCCCTTGGTACTATAGCATAACGTGTTATTTTTATATGCCCAAAATGGGGCTTCACATGTCCGTTTGGGTGGTTTGGTGGTCTGTGAGGGTGGTCGGGTCTATTTGGGTAATTAGATATACTCTAGTTCAATCGAACACACCCCTAGGGTCCCCTTGGTACTATAGCACTACGTACTACACCGATAAATTGGGGAAATAAAGTCAATTTCGGTGATTTGGGGTGGATTTGGTGATTGGGAGGGATTGCCGGGTTTATTTGGGTAATTCTACGAATCGGGAATTTACTCCTGTACAAAGGAACACATCCCTGGTACCCCCTTGGTAATATAGCACTATGTGCTTCACCGATAAATTTGGGAAATAATGTCAATTTCAGTGATTTTGGGTGGATTTTTGGTGATTTGGAGGGATTGTCGGGTTGTTTGTGGTGATTCGTGATACTCCGATTCAATCGAACACATTCTTCGAACATATCCCTGTCTTGTTAGAAGGTTTTGGGTCACATAGCAACCACGTGCTACCATAGAAACCAATATGGCGGCCTCCAGTATACAAAATGGCCGACGGAAACACGTGTCACCCTAACAACACGCGCTGCGCATGCGCACTCACACCACGTATCACTATGGAGATGACGTCACAAGATGGCTGCTTACGCGGGTTACCATGACAACACAACATGGCGCCACCAGGTCACGTGACATGACGTCACTTCCGGGGTCCCCTGTGGGGTTCCCCCAATGAGGCACGATCCATCCCTCTCCTACTACTCCGGTTATCCCTCGGGGCGCTTGTAGTTGAATAGAAAAGATTTAAAGTTGATTAATCAAGGTTGGATGAGTTTTACCAGACTTGCCTGTCATTTAAAATCTTTACAAGTCGTATTGGCTAAATTTGAACTAGACTAAAATGTTTCTATTCGGTTCTTTTCTTTCCCAACCCTCGTTTTGGACACAAATGAAATGAGTTCGACCCAATGAGCAGGTTTTTTTTTTGTTTTAATGGAAACGATATTTTCTGCGATTTGTTTCAGTATTCGTACTGTCGTTTGCTAGTTGTGATAACCCTTTACATAACATGAAAAGCAGACGACACTTGCAAACTAAATTCCTGAATAACTATTTTTTTTCATTTTTGTCTCAAAAACATAGGCTATGACCCCTCTTTGGAGCGAGCTCGTTCCAATAAGGGGTCATAACCTATGTTTTTGGCCTGTTTGGTCGTTACGTTGGGTAAAGGTTAACTGTGTCAGTGTTGTAAGCCATTGTCATGGGCTGATTAAAGGCCTGTTGACACTTCTCGTCCTTGGAAGAGATTTTCAGGAAAGTTATCTCACCTTAATTTCCCGACGCTGTATGTAACTTCAACACTAAGGGTATCGGAATTTAATATAAAACTGAAATTTCGAAATGTTAGTGAATTTGTATCACTTCACAAACGTCGGGCATTTTCCCGTAGAGTGGTATAAAAATACAGAAACTTTTTTTTCACAATTTTTTCCCCAATAGTTTGAATATTTGACTGTTATTCACTGCTGAAATCCATTTAAATATATTAATATTCACGGCATTTTAATGTTCTGTAACATGTTCTGTTCATTAAATATAATACACTCGCTGTGATCTACATTAATATAAAAGGTGTCCCCATTGGTCAGACACACCAGTTGTCAGACAGTTTATAATCATAGATTATTTAGTTTAGTGAACAGCTAATACCTTACCTATTGCCTTATATCACATGAAACGTCGTTAATTTCGACGTAACAACCCATGTCTTATTTCCTGATTATCAACTAGTATCTAATCGTCGCGTGGTCCCATAGCAGCAGCAGCAGCAGCATTGTATTCTTGTGCGTGGTTCACATGACGTCAATTACGACAACAGGTACAAGTAAAGCGCATTCATGACGTCATGGTGTGAAGCGTTTGAGCCAGCGAACTGATTGTCGGTTGTTTTGGTAGAATTTAGCGACAATAAATTAAATAAAAAGTGTAAAAAACATTCGAAAATTCATGTGATATACAGAATCTTCAACTCGTGATGTTTGGATATAAGATTTTTTGAAACTCGTTTGATGAATTCGATTCACAACTCGCCTAAAGACTCGTTGTGAATCAAATTCATCAAACTCGTTTCAAAAAATCTTATATCCAAACATCACTCGTTCGAGATCCTCTATAAATTTAAGATGGGATCAGCCAAAATGTTAGAAAACAGACAGGTGGAAAAGAAATATTTGTATTGCATAAACTTTTCACCCCAAATTCTAGTACCCTCTATCATTTTCATAACAACACTAACATACTGCAACTTGCCAAGCACTTGCTAGAAACGGCTGGCGTGACTTTTATTAACATATTTGATCATTGTAGCTACATGTAAGCTCAGTTATACAAAACTGCCCTTTTTAAAATTGCGAACCAATGTTGGCACTGAATGGAGTATCAAGCATTAACAATACACAGTGAGATATGACCATCGAACTTTAAAGAACCGCGATTCGTGCAGAAACTACCACTGGTAGCGCACTTTTGGCGGTAAAAAAGTATCGCCTCAAAAACAAGTTGAGTTCCTCATGCGACCAAACCTACCACCCAGGAAAAACCAGCGATAAAAACTCTGGAAACCTGTAGTCAGCGTATTGAAGATTGGCCTCGGAACTCTGGATGCCGACTTCCACCCAACTTCGCTGCACAACTGTTCGAATGACAGATTCGAAACGAAGTCTGGCCGTTTCGTGCGTTCGGCTAGAATGAAGCCTACAATCGCATGTCACCCACGTGACAATAAAATCTCCCTTTCAACCAATGATTTCATAAGTCTAATAAAACGTGACTTAATCGACAGACGACGACTGGACACCCCGTACCGGCGAATTGGCGTACCTTCAATACAACATTTTCTCGCTATACTTCGAACCCCGAGAAAAGTAATTTATTGCTCTTAGTGGTGTATTTTTGCGGAATATGTTACCGGATGTTTATCAATACCAAAAACATAAAAATGATATTTTTTTGACCAAAATGAACAGTTTTTAAATGTCAAAAAATAACTGAAAATAAAATAAAGATGTAAGGCTGAACAAAATTAATCCTTTGATTTTCAAGCAGCGGCAGCGGCGCATTCGTTTTTTCGCCCCGATACACGCGGCCCGCGTTCGTCATATTTATTTCTGAGGCAAAATTCAAAATGTATAAAACTATCATAGAGTGTGATTTTTTGGGTATCGCATCGCAATTTGCTATGCAATATGTCGAATACATCGATACTATATTGTTATTCTCTTCGCGAAATGAGACACGATTTCCATATGTATGTACAAAATAAATATTAATTTAACTGGTTGAGGGCTAGATTATTTTTTTGTGGTATGAATTTGTTCATCAAAATTTGTCAAAAATTGTTTTATTACAAATTATTGGAGAGTGCATATTGGCACTCTCCAATAATTTGTAATAGAACAAATTTATATAAACCAACTATTATTTACGTTTGACTGAATACAAAACATGGGTAAGGAAAATGTTGACTTTTGCACTGGAACCCTCATTGTTTTGAAAAGCCTAATTGTGGCTTCTAGCACTCAACCAGTTAAAAAACTTATTATTTTTTATCTCCATTTTAGTTGTTCTATATTGATTTTGTGTTGTATGATCACTTTTACACAAAAAAACAACCAGTGAAATCATCATGGAAGCTTCAGTATTTAATTTCAGGCTCTCACAACTGGATTATAGGCATCGGCGACCATTCCATCAGGAATAAAAAATGAAAATAAAAACCACTCTCCCTCATGCATTCAAAAAAAAAATTGCCTGAGAATCGATGTTTTAATTTTGTTTGGCCTAATAGACAAAGCATTTCTCACATGGTGTTTATCAATTACACTTATTCTAAACAAATAAGAAATATATAATAAGATTTTTAAAAAATATTAAAAAATTAAGGTGTAATAAAAGAAAATTCTTATACTGTTTTTTAGAATTACAGTTGAACGTAAACATTTCAAATCAAATAAAGAATGGAACCAAAAAAAGGCAAAAAATGTTTAATGAAAAAATTGGTGCAATAATATAATTTTAAAAATATCCCCCCCCCCCCCCCCCCCCCCCCCGCCACCTCAACATTTTCCCAGAGATATCTTGACACTCCATTGGATTCTTTCGGGCGGGCAAGACGGACCACCAAACTTCCATTTGAGCAATCAAGGGTTAGATGTTTTTCTCAGTGACACAACGCAAGTGGTGTGTGTGTCAGAACCACACACACAATCGTATTTTTCAAGTCTACTGCAACGTCAATGGGCCACTGTGGGATGGTTCCGGGTCCAAACGATGGCTTCAAAGTTCCTATAATTGTCTATGAAATTTTCACAAGTTTGTGGAACATGTCCGGGGCTGGTTATCTCACCTCACCTCCACCACGCATTATTAATTATTTATTTATTGGTGTTTAAGGTCACATACTTATGCACGAGACCGTGACAGTGTTACGGTTGGAGGAAGCAGGAGTACAAGAGAGCATCAACGAGCAACTGTCAGCTCCTCAACATTCTAACTTTGCTCAAGCTCCGTTCAAGCAGGGTTACAGTGGTTAAAGACATGTGCACCATTGACGTGCAGTACGCCTTAGAACACGGCGTCATCGTGCCCCCATGTAGGCAATCGGGATAAAGTGCCTTGCCCAAAGACACAACCCGGACGGGGATCGACCTCGGGACCTCTAGCATAGAAGTCCAACAGTCTATCACTGTGCCACCGCGGTCCCTCTCCACCACGCATTGTCAAATTGTACAGAAAACATAGAAGAAAAACAACAGCTCACAATAACTACTGCACCAATATCGCTGTTAACATTATAATTAAATATGAAGTGAGCATCATCAATGCATTATTTTATCTGCACAGATAATATATTTTAAATTTGCGGAAAATCCATGGCGATTTTATCCACGCATCCAACTCGTCGGGTTGAATTCCATGCTTAAGCTATTTAATATCAATATGAAAAAATGTGAATAATAAAAGATTAAAGAACAGCCATATTACTTTAACCCTTGAGCAGACGACACTTGCAAAAAAGATTCTTGAATAACTAATTTTTTTAATTTTTTGTCTCAAAAACATAGGTTATGACCCCTCGTTGGAACGAGCTCGTCGAGCTCGCTCCAACAAAGGGTCATAACCTATGTTTTTGAGACAAAAAATTAAAAAATAATGAAAATTAATTGTCGATTTTTGAGAATAGCGCTGGCCGGTTTTGGTAGTTACGTAGGGTAAAGGGTTAAGAAAGTTTTTGGCTGGTGGGATTTACAGAGTTTGGGGTATCCGAGGATATCTTGTTCTTATTGTCAGTAGACAAATAAGCAGTATTTGTTATTAATATTTCATGTCGGTTTTGGTTCTAACTAAAACAAACTAAATTAGCTGCACAATGTACACACATGTTGTACTGATGTACCACACAAACATTTCTGGGTTTTCTCTTTTGTAGAAATGGGTTATCAAGTGTTCTGAGTTCAGCTAATACTGACGGTGTTTTCCCACTAGACCAATTCCCTTTAGACCAATTCCCTTTAGGCCAATTCCCAAAAGACAAATTCCCCTTAGACCAACTACATACTGCTATTGATTGAGGGTTGATTAAGGATAATTAAGAAAACATTTATTTACTGATAAGCCCTTTATTTAATAAAAAAATATTTATACTCATAACATACAAAAAATATAGGTTTATAACATTTCAGTTTATAAAATATCAACAAGTCAGAAAAAAAGCAGACTATCATCTGAAACATTAGGTCCCCAGAGGGTGAATTTGCTGATGCTACCCTGCACAGCAGGGTAGCATCACTAAATTTACCCTCTGTGAACCTCAGTCTGAATTAAAGTCTCAAACATTGGATAAACTGACCCTCTGTATGGGAACCATCATCAAATTTCCCATCTGGAGATCTCATTCTGCAAATGACAGACTGCTTATTTTCAGGCTTGAATATTAGTAACATTAAATACACCAGAGGGTAGACCAACTACATACTGTTATTGATTAAGGGTTGATTAAGGATAATTAAGAAAACATTTATTTACTGATAAGCACTTATATTAGTAACATTAAATGCATTTATAAATATATAAAATTGTTGATATAGAATTATTTTAAAAGTGGAACACATGAGTTGGTCTGAGGGGAATTGGTCTTTTGGGAATTGGTCTCACGGGAATTGGTCTAAAGGGAATTGGTCTAGTTGGAATGAACCATACTGGCAAATGTATGACAAATGGATGTCTGATAAATGGGGATAAATCATGTAAAAGTCTAGGAGATGATATTCGTTAATTGCTTTCATAAAAACTTGCAAATTACTTTTAGAATACATTCGTTAAACAGAGAGCCAAAGTTCACGCTTACTTAGTGTTGGTAAGTGTGATACTGACGGATATTCTAAATTACGGATTATCTGTGAACTGATTGCTTCCAATTAATTTGCCATAAAATGTCAAGTTCCCTTTTGTAATTTTAACAAACGAAAACGACAGGCAGCTTTCAGAACTGTCTGTTGTTTTCGTTTATTAAAATAACAAACGGAAATTTGACTTTATTTTCTACTGATGTCATAGATTCTTTTAACAATTACTTGCTTCTCAAATGGACCTTCATCACTCTTCTAGTATTTGTAAGGGAGATAACTTTAGCGAAAGTCGATTTTCAAAAAAAATTATCGAACAAATAAATATTTTCATTTTTTTGTGTGTGTTCTTCAAAAACATATCGTATGGTCTCTCACTGAAACGAGGTCTTTCCAATGAGGGGTCGTTACCTATGTTTTGAAAACAAAAGTAAAAGAAATAAAATTTGAATATCGATTTTTGTAAATAGCACTGAGCCGTTTTTGGCTATACGTCAGGTGAGGGATACAGTTAAAACTAGAAGTCCTGCCACGAACTGTGCGCTTTTCTAGGCTTAATTGCGCGTAGGAATTGCGCGCAACTGCCATATCGAATGGCATCCAAAGCATGGAATGTTCTCCTGGTCACTCATAGCAAACACAGGCAATGTTTCTGCCAATGGATCTCCGGGTTACCCGGAGGTCCATTGGCTGAAACATTGCGTGTGCAGAATTGTACAGAATTTGATAGCCTTACTATGGTCATAACGCGTAGATTAACGCGCAGATCGACGTGCTAATGATTCAGACTTGCAACTTTACATGTGTACTTCATATTAATTCGTGGAGAAAGAACAATATGTTCTTCCGTTTTATTTTGTGACAGTTCATTGAAGTGTGGCTTTGGGAACTTTCCGAAAGACTGTAACACCGTATACAGAGAACCCTCTTTACATTACCGCTTCCGAGACATAAAACACTCGTAATAAAAAAAACTTCGTTCATTAAGAGTTGGACGTGGAACCTTGTAAAAGTATTTTTGAACCAACGGTTTTACTTCTCCGTCGGGGATAGAGGTTTCTATTGCAGATTGAAATATTTTAGTCTCATGGGCAGTGGCTGTAAATGGAAGCCTCTAGTATCAGGCTGTATTCAATTGTTTTAGAAGACTTTAATCTGTTGTGATTCAACGAAAGGTACTCAAATATTATAGCACGTTGGAACGATGTCTCTAAAAAAGAGTTTATGTCGAGGAAAAATAACTTTAAAAAGCACTTATCGCAGTGACACCATGTCTCTCGCCCGACACTTGTGAGACGTTTATCGTGTTCGCTTCGGAAAGTTGGAACTGTTACTGGTCCGATCGATGCACTTATCTTCTCAGCTGAAATTATTTTGAATACGTCCCCACGGACCGTCCGTTTACTATAGATAGATACATAATCTAATTGCGTTGAATTATTATATAGATTTAGAAGCACGGGGAGCATCAGTGGGGAATACGTTTACAACAGCGCGCATAACTCAACGCTCTGCATTCTGTAATAAATATCATTCGCAAACGACGGGAATCAATATAATACTCGCGTGGCGTCTGTTTTGGAATATTTCTTCGGATTACGGCAAACTTCAACAAACATTGGAACATTGAAGAACTTGTATTGCATTGATGACTAGTATTGCTCTATAGAGGTAAGTCTACTTATTTCTTAATTACTCTGTTCGTAATTTTTTTTATACGGCACTATAATTACAAAATTGGACAGAGTATTTCGACCGGATCGCGACAGGGTCACGATCCGGTTGAAATTCGCTGCCCGCTTATCAGTAACAACCCCGTACAACCTCGCTTGGCGGAAAAGAAATGCGTGATTATTGAATCTCTGGTGATATTTTCATTCATTCATTTTTTTCTCTTTTTTTGGAGTTAGTTTTGATTTCGCAAAATTTTGTTTCTGAAATCTTGAGCCGCTTGAGTAATTTTGTCGCGACCCGATAGCGATCTGATTGAGGAAAATGCCATTGTTGTGATCCCCGTACTGCATTGCAAGAACAGTTTTCCTTTAATTTACTAAATGCAAATTAAAATAGTTGCTTTGTGAAAGTTATTAGCAAATCACGTCATGCCTATAGGGACGTAGCAAGCCTAAATGAAGTGTGGGTAGATTTTTCTGCAATAGTAGTTTAAAAATATTTTCCACACTTCATTTCACCTCGTTCTGGGTAAAGTGAGTGTATCCACCATATGTCCAGGCTCAGGGTCCTTCGACGAGAAAAATAACTTTATGCCAATTGGAGCACCTTGAATACTTTTTAAGGGTTAAATTCTCAGGGAGTGAAGGAGGGGGGGATAACTAAAGCAAAATGACCCATGAAATATCATGGCGAGAATACCAGTTTTGGGGATTTTAGGCGTGAATGCATGAAAGGTTGATATTTTGTCAGGAAAAGTGAGGGAAGCTACAGCGCTGCTCTTCACTGAAAATAACATCCACATCCGGTCAGCGCTGTTTCCAGAAATTGTTATTCAGATATTCTTTCTTCAATGTTTGCCTCCAAAACATAGTTTATGACACCTCACTGGAACGAGGATTCGAGATCGTTCCAATGAGGGGGCGTGAGCTGTGTGTTTTTGAAGGCAAAAAAATGAAACTATTTATTTATTCAAGCAATTTCTTTGCAAGTGTCGTCTATTAGTGACGCTAACTAGAGAGTTTTAACTAATTTCATTGAACTTATCAACACTCCACTGCGATGACGAGAATCCTCCAGATCTTAAAGTGTGTGAACCGTTTGATCATCAAGGTGGAAAATAGCGATACCGTTACCATTTGAATGGATGCTTTTCAGCAATCACACAGGTGTGGCATGGTTTTCATTACACAAAAAGCAAGTCGTCGCTTGGGTGCTAGAACGTTCTATGTCCCATAGGGGACATAGAACATTCCAGCACTCAGGCAACGAAGTATTCGAAGCTTCAAAACGGAGTGATAAATTCTAAATTCGTGATTTCGGCAGTTTGGTATTGGGGTGTTTTTCTCACAAAAAAAAATCCTGTTTCGGCTTCCAAAACATATTAACTGGCAAGCCAATATTGTCTCTTCTTTCCGCTCGTCTCTTTCCTTGTTCACAGTGGACAGGATTACCCAAAATATTGATTGGTTGAAGGATCAGGATGTCGCTTATGTCCGGTTCGTTTTTCCTCGTTTTTCATCTGTTATCCACAGATTCAGAGAGGTATTAAATAGGGTTTAACGCTCATAATTATTTCAATATTAATATTGCACAATGTAACATTGAATACAGGGAACACTCTTTACATTACCGCTCCCTAGGCATAAAACACTCGTAATAAAAGGCTTCGTTCATTACCAGCTGGATGTGGAACCTTTTAAAAGTATTTTCCAACAAACGGTTTTACGTCTCCATCGGGGATGGAGGTTTCATTGCAGAACGAAACATTTTAGTTTCTTGATAATCTTACGCATTACATGGAGAGTAATCGTTTGACTGGACTGGTTACATGAAATAATTCATGAGAGGTGAGGGACGTTGTGAAAACACGGGTGTTTTACAATATAGTCCCTCGCCTCGAATGAATTATTTCACGTAACCAATCCAGTCAAGCGATTACTCTGTTTATTACTTTTCACTATTAACGATAATTATATTATTTAACCGTTTACCTAACGTAACGGAAAAAACGGCCAGCGCTATTCTCAAAAATCGCCAATTAATTTTCATTATTTTTTCATTTTTTGTCTCTAAAACATAGGTTATGACCCCTCATTGAAACGAGCTCGTGGAGCTCGTTCCAATGAGGGGTCATAACCTATGTTTTTGAGACAAAAAATGAAAATAATAATTATTCAAGAATTTTTTTGCAAGTCTCGTCTGCTTTTCATGTTAGGGAAAAGGTTAAAAAACAAAAACAATGAAGTCCCCATTACACCCACGGTAAAGCGTTTTCGTTTGCGCGCACGGATACATGACCCAATTGTTGTTTGCATAATTCACTTGTGAAGTTATTGTTTATAATCAAACCCGGAAATCCCAGTAAATCACACTTTGGAAAGTAATAAAAATTCCAAAATAAACTTCACAATAATAAAAGCAAAACCTTTCTGGGGGTATTTGCTTGCACAGCCGAGAACAAAATATTATCTTTTGTCAGCTTGAAGTCGAGTTCTGAAGAGACTCTACCATAATATGACCCAAAAGCCTAATGTTTAACGTTAGATGCAGTGTTGTGCATCATGTGTCGAGGAAGCCTATGAATACAGGCACAGACATCCGTTCCCTTTCTCCTTCCACAATATGCCGCTATTCTTTCTGATGTAATATCATTAACCCTCTACCAAATCCAAATGGAAAACTATGCTTGTATTTCATAATCACTATCAAAATCGAAAAATATCGTTCCCAACACTTCTAATATGGGTATGGCGAAAAAAGTCAATGTCGACGTCTTAACCCTTTACCTAACATGAAAAGCAGACGACACTTGGCAAAAATATTCTTGAATAACTATTTTTTTTTCATTTTTTGTCTCAAAAACATAGGTTATGACCCCTCGTTGGAACGAGCTCGACGAGCTCGTTCCAACGAGGGGTCATAACCTATGTTTTTGAGACAAAAAATGAAAAAATAATGAAAATTAATTGGCGATTTTTGAGAGTAGCGCTGGCCGGTTTTGGCCGTTACGTTAGGTAAAGGGATAACGCTGTGAGTTGGTTTCGGGTGTAGAATTTAATTGATCTTCTCTTCGTTATAATTCATTGTCTACCTAATACAAATAGCAGACGACATTTGCAGAAAACATATCCCGAATGACTAAATATTTTCATTTTTTGTCTCTAAAACATGACTTATTGCACGTCACTGGAACCTGCTCGATAAGTTCTTCCATTGAGGATCATAATCTATGTTTTGGGGGCAAAAATTGAAAAAATAATACAATTTAATCGGAGAGTTTTGTGAACAGCGCTAACTGATTTTAGTCGTTATGTTAGGTAAAAAGTTAAATTACACATCATGCGAAAAAAAGAATGTCAAATTCATCCCAATTTGACATGAAATCGTCACTCATGAGAGATCCTCTATTTCTTGGATGGCAAAAATTTTCCATCTTTTTAACAAACGTAGGATCAGGCATCGTTGCAGTGAAAGGTCAAAAGCAGTATTTCGGAAGTAAATGTTGAGTTCATAATAACATTTGAATTGAGGTTTTGTTTATATCGCCATTGCGATATTTTCGTCAGGTCTATGGAATATTGCTTGTTAGTAATATACTGGTTCCCGGTTATCTAAGAGCCATCCTGAGAGTGTTAACATGATACCCTGGGAATCTAAGCTGGATGTTCCACATTCGTTCAAGACGCTTGTATCATATACAATTTCCAAAAGGCTGAGAAATGTCTGTCATCGTCGGTGATTTGTTCAGTGAGTATACAGTACAGCGACCGTGGACTGGTCACTTTCCACGGTTGGGCAATATTTCCACGGACGCAATAATATTAGATTCCAAACACTAATTATAGGAATAATCATCAAAGATTTAATTAATGAAGCACCGGGTACAACCCGGTGCTTAATTAATTAAAATTTTGCAGGTGGTGATTTTTATTACCTGGTAAACGCATGCGTGGACATGACCTGCGCGTGGATTATGACCAGACCACGGCGACTGCACTGTATTAGACAAATTATGCCACCGTTTGATATACATAGTTATCATGAATTCAATACATCTTTGGAATTCGTAGGGGTGTAATTCCCAAATTGCTACTGGCCGCTGGAGACACCCCCCCCCCCCCCCCCAGAAACTTTACTCAGCATCCTGTCTTCTCAGACGTTTCATTTTGGCTACAGCCATGAAGAAACAAGATATGAACTAGTGCAAGTCTGAAAAAATAAGAGCGAGTTCTTTGAAAAAAACAAATATGCAAATATTTAACCCTTTACCCAACAAATCGGCCGCATCCGCCCGTGTAATGTGCAAATTCAGCAGTTGAAACAATATTATTTTACAAAAAATTTCAACAAAACCATATAATGTGACCCCTCGTTGGAACGAGCTCGTCGAGCTCGTTCCAACGAGGGGTCACATGATATGGTTTTGTTGAAAGTTTTTGACAAATTCGGAAAAATTATTTTTTAAATAATTAATTTTGATATCGTCTGCGTTGGGTAAAGGGTTAATGGCCATTCATTAGTTTCCATTGAAGTGTCGCCTGCCTATTCAGAAAGAGGGCACTTGACTAGAAACAACTGCTCGTGTCGCATGATATGTTTTGCTTGCAATCTGAACTGTCGCTGTCAGTGCAGCAGTTGTGCATTCTCAGCGGAGAGCATACTCGGCTTTAATTGTTCTGGGTGTTGAACCGAATTTGTGTTAATGGCTACAGAATTCATTTGGTGAGATGCAATGTTTCATTTGTCCCACGAGGTAATGTCATATCAGTCGCTTGATGTTCCATTTTTCTGATAACTCACATTCCACGAAGATGTTTAATCAATCTCTCGCACGGTTGTTAATCAGTATTATTGCCAATTATTTATAGCTCTCTTGGTTTTCTTGAAAAATATTCATTCATTTTGTGTCTACTAATGTCATTTGGATTACAGAATTCTGAATAAAACGGGAACATATTGGGAGTAAATGTGTTATAGAAAAATATGGCGGTGATTACGACGTCACTCATCTTACGACCAGATTGGAATTGTGGTGACAAATGTGTCTAGTGTTTTGGATTTTGTTTTCTTCTTTTTGCAGTAATTATGAACTACTTCTGCGGTTGAGAGAGAGAATTTTGAAATAGATAGCAAGGACAAGGCGACGTGGGGAAGGGGTGTAATAAAGTTTATCATGCCACCTGTTTAATTTGACCAATCAACGTGCTCTTATAGCATCGGTGGTCTCTGCGATATCAGTTTTTTCAATGGGGAATCAGCCATCGGACTGAGTCCACACACAGTCAGTGACCGTGTATGAGCCCATACACCCCTCTGCTGGCGCCATTTTGTTTCCGAATTAATTTTCCCGCCTCACGTTTTCGCCTATTTTCGTGCAAATAAAAGACAGTTTCCTGATAAATATTCAAAATGAAGCGATTCGGTTCTTTTAATTTATTTGGTGGCATGATAAATACGTTACAGGACGTTTACTTGCCAAGTATGGCGTCATGTGACTCTCAGAACGATCAATATTAGGCGAGGCCTACGGCCTCGCCTAATATAAATCTCACGTCACATCACACGACGCCATACCTGGCAAGTAAGCGTCCTGTAACTTATAGTCTTGACCCAATCCCGACCAAAACATTCAATAGTTAGGTGTGATAGTTTCTAACAGGCATTCGGTGATTTGTGAACCACATTTCATCGTATTTTCTAACTGGAATCTACATTTTCCATCTCTGGAACACAAAAGTCATATATTTCGAACACAAGGGGAGGGGATGCGTTCGGATTTCTTCAGATGTTGGAAATCCAGTAGTAGCAATTGGAAATTTCTCACTCACGGTGAGGAGGTGAAAATAATTTTATCAAAAGTTGGATGTTCGGCAGGCAGGGAGGAGGAGGAAATTCAAAGCGATCCCCTCTTCGAACCGAGACCCTCTAGCCAAGTCCCTACTAGGGTGGATTGGTCTGTCCGAAATAATTAATATGGTCTTTTCCAATTGCTGCGATTGAACTGACATGGGATATACCACCAGGATTCAAAGGGTTAACTACTGCGTTCATCTTTCAATAAGGACGGGTCAAGTTTGTTGATATTTATTGAAAAATCTGAAAAAAATAACAAATTTTGATCTCGAGTGTCATGGGTAATGAGTTAACAGTTCGCAGTATTTGAATACATCAGCGATTTATTGCCTTCAGAAACGGTAGATAATTTAATAGTAACTATCCTTTACTGGTAATAATAGTAATAAGAAAGAAAGTAGTTTTTCAAACTCGAGTCATTGCATTCAATCTTTGTGTTTTTTCCGTCAGTGCGTCGACGACTATTCATTATGTGTCTGTGCAAGAAAATTCGCATTATTCATACAGTCATCGCATTTAAACAAGTTTTCCCTTAATACGTGCAGTTTAAATTGATAGAAGAGACTTTGATTGATCTTTGGTGTATAGTCAACAGACGTGACCTTTCATTTCTGAACTACTTCCAGTCCCACGCGCATCGTACCTATACTGTGAATCCACATAACTAAGCAACAAAACAGACAGGTTTCCAATACTTGTTCATCATTACCATTCCATGCTGTCAAACAAACTTTCTTATGTCTGGCGTCGAAATCTAGTAACCGTGACTTACACCTTGGATTTTCCTGGGTACTTGTGGAATGAGGCCCAGGGTCTACCAAATGGGATCGTTGGAAGAAAATGGGTATTTGTAATGTCCTGAAAAATTACTCAACGTTATTCTTTCACTTACTTCCTCTTTCTCCCTTAAAAACTGTCTCTCACAACAGCTTGACCCTTAAAGTTCTAATTCCAACTTTATCATTTTTTTGGCACCTCCGAACAAGTGTTTCTACGTGGCGTACTATAAGACGTCATCCAGACAATGATTAAATTACCCTGGCAGTGGTTTGTAGTTAAGTCTTGGCTGCCTCTACAGGGCTTTAGTGAGTGACTAGGGATTGGAAAAAGGTAGAACAAATTGCACTTGGAAAGGAGCCCATAACCTAGCCCTGTAGACCACTTGGAAAATCCCTGTGACTGTTGCCCTCTGCCCTTCTTGCTATGACAAGCTCTTAGGCCACCAACCTAATTCTGTAAGGATTTTGACGCTGTTATTATCTGCTTGTTTAGCTACTTTTCGTGCAAACTATAATTGATGTAATGTGATGTTCCGTTACATACAAAGATATTATTTCATATTCTAGTTATAGTTATTAAAATTTCAACAAGTATTTAATTCACCTTAAACCATCAAGATATCAACACAATTAGTGGATCTACGCAGGGGAATCATAAAACTACGACAATGATGAGTCTTCATTTCTAATTGTGATGTCATCAAAACATTGGTCAAATTTTGTATCGACTGAGCAACTTTTCTAGTGTTGATTCATCGAAAATGGATGTTTCTATCATTTTTTCAATTCAACTGTTTGGAATATATCAGTTGGTCGGAAAAGCGAACCTTAGGTTCGCTTTTCCGACTTACTGAAATTTCCAAACGAGTGAATCTGAACGATGTACTACTTGATGGCTAGACTGGTTCAAGGCCATACCAGCATCGACTTCCTCACAAACTGTGGCTGGTGGCTTGAGAGCTTGATGCCAGGATTTCCAACGGTTAAGGTATAAAACGCTGGGAAGAAGGTAGTTTGTTAACCCTTTGCCTAACATGAAAAGCAGACGACACTTGCAAAAAATATTCTTGAATAACTAATTTTTTTTTCATTTTTCGTCTCAAAAACATAGGTTATGACCCCTCGTTGGAACGAGCTCGACGAGCTCGTTCCAACGAGGGGTCATAACCTATGTTTTTGAGACAAAAAATGAAAATATAATGAAAATTAATTGGCGATTTTTGAGAATAGCGCTGGCCGGTTTTGGTCGTTACGTTAGGTAAAGGGTTAAACTTGTGTAATATCGGTTTTGCAAGGGTATAGACGTATCGTTGGAAGTTAGATAGCGTTAACAGACGAGTAGGTGGAGCTGCACATTAAAGCCATTGGTCTTAAATGTCAATCCTCATTCTCTCCACTTTCACGATTATGCCACGCGAGGTCCTAATCGATCAGCATGACCCATCACCAACGAGCAATTTGTTTGACCACTCTGGATCAAATTCCACACGTCGTCGTACAATCCATTGAGTATCCTTTGGAATAATTCGTCGTTACGCTCTCGCGATTCCCCCAAGCAATCAGCGCGACAACTGATCGACAATGGGCAAACAGGACATTCGAGTTTAATCAAATTTTATATGCAAACCTCAGTTCTAAAGAAACTTTGACAAATAACAGTGTGATTGTACAACGGGGACAATTTTTGACGAATTCATTTTCATAAGAAACAAGAGCGAGTCTCTGATACCACATATTGTACACAAACATAAGGGCGACGACAAGCTGAAACCTACGCGTTAATGTCTCACGATATTCCTAGCAAGTGGTATAAACTTCTGGCACCGAGATAGTTATTGGACAGATACAAAAAATGAAACCGATTATCTGTTTGAATATCATGCCATTGGCTTAACGGCAAAGATGACCCTACAGCTCTTCGGGAATTAACAAACTGTTCGCTCCGAACCCACTGTTTGTTAACTACGGCGGTAGACGTATGTTTGGATGTATCCATCATGGCGCTTCCGAGTTATTGTTGACGAATTTCACAGAAACCAAATTTGAGATTTTTCATGTTTATTCAAACATGTTGTCATACTAAGAGAACACATAAAGAGATAGATGTCCAAATAGGTAATTTCGCATAGATATATATATATAGAATATACGAATAGTAGCTTGGTGTACCAAATGTTCACCACGAGTGGTGAAGTGGTGTTAACCGCGAGCCTTTGGCGCACGGTTAACACCACTTCACCAAGCTACTTTGGGTATATTTTATTTATACCATGATCGTCAAATTATTAAGAGTCACTATTATTTTTTCCCGATTTTACTGAGCGAATTTGTTTTTTGTTTACAAGAGCATCGGTGGGCGGTACTTCCGCTGTCAGTTTTATCGCCGAAACGAAACGAAACAAAAACTGAGCCTTTTTTGGTTTAATAAATAAAAACATACTGTTACGAGTTATGCACGCTTTATTAACATGAGACAATGCATGTTTGTTAATTTTTGGAATCTTATGAGGTTATAAACCCATTTAAAAACGTAATAAGTAATTGCCACTTCCATTTCACTCTTCGCGAGGCGACGTGCGATAAATTTAGGTCGACGTCACCAAAGGTCAACGTGGATGTATGTAGTTCAACTGTAGGTGTAAATTTATACTATTGAAATCCCATTGCTGGTGTGTTCACCACGGTTGGGTGTGTAAAGCTAAAATTTATGTCATAGGTTTTCATATATAGTAGAACAGGTAATCATGTTATAAATATAATTATTCAACGAAATTAAACCCTGACTGTATTTTTAATACTGTTTTGTTGTTCAATCAACGCAGTATCCCTGACATTTGCTGCTTGATGTCTGTATAAACAGAATATAAACAGAATATATTATCTGAATAAAGTGCAGTTAATATAATCATCATGTTTGTAACATCGTAGTGTAAACACACAATTTGAAAGGTTCCCCAAAGATAATGGCCTAGAAAGGAGATCAACTTCACTTTTTAATGTACCGGTTTGGATTAAGTAGTTAGCTCAGTTAAAACAACTGTTTGTGAAAAAAAAAATTTATGGGCTTGGGGCAATCAAAAGATTGATCGGATTGAACAATGGATCATTGGAAGCGATAATATTCTAGAGATTTTACTTAATTTATGTTCGATCTTCACTTAAGGGTGACTTGTATGAGCACCACTGAAAAATATTGAAAAGCTGTGCGTAGTAGTGGAGGCAATTATCAAAAACTACCTGTCGTTTCACTTCTCGTCTCTTCAAAGCCGCCATATTGGATACATGCAAACATATGTCTACCGTCGTAGTTAACATACAGTGCATGGAACCAGAGAAATTTAGTGTGAATAACCAGATATAATTGTGAAAACTGGAATAGCTATACGATGCCGATGAATCGCCTGGGCAACCAGTTTCACCTTTCGTCAACAGAGCAAGCTACTAAACCTTCATGTGAATCAACCCATTAACCCTTTGAACCGGAAAGGCCGCTTTTCCGGTCCAGGATCGTGACACGACCTAAATTCATTCATTAATATTTCCTCAGTGAATTTGTGCAGTAGACCAATCGAGATTTTCAACATGCAGCCCCAAGGCTGCATGTTGAAAATATTGATTGGTCTTGCCCCAAGTAACGAATATAGATTCTACCAGTTGATGGATCTTAACTGACATGGAATATACTAAGTGGGTTCAACAAAACCATATCATATGACTCCCCATTGGAACAAGCTCTTCGTTCCAATGAGGGGGTCACATGATATGGTTTTGTTGCAATTTTAGGAAAACACGTTTTTTAAACTGCTCAGTTTGTAAATTGCGTGAGAGGATGCGACCGATTCGTTAGGTAAAGTGTTAACCTAGTTATTGCAGTTGAGAACTGTAAAATAATCTGTCATCACCATTTTGTTTATGTACAATGTGTTGTATCAGAGTCTCAACCTTGTCCCTTGTGCTATATCTCGAAAACGCGATATGGTCTTAGAAAAATGTTGCATTGATAAAACATTTTGAACATAAATAAAATGATGATAATACATATTTGTCAAATATAATTTGTGACCACTACTCAGTTCAGATACCAAACTAATCACTTGTTGATTCTGCTTTGGGGGTTCTCAAACAACCATTACAGCAAAGTTGTGATTTTTTTTGCAGAAGAGAAGTTGGTACTCACGATGATTTTGTCAGTATTCTGGTATCGTTTGTACTGCCCCCAAACCAAACTGTCTCGCCAAACCTATTTAGGAATATGGTATCAAGAATGTGAAAATCTACCAACATTCTCATTTGATGATGATCGGCCTGAATATGGGAAGATGCAAATGATCATTTTCTGAGTCACAATTATAATGTGTCTGAAAGATGACGTTTTGAAGAATGACATCCACTTTCCTTGGAAACTGGACCTTGTGTCCAACCCTGTACTTCAGCTGTCGTAGTTGCTGTTCCACTCTGTTCTGATTCCACCTATTAAAATCAACAGCAATTTTCCACAGTTGGCTGACACAGTATTAACTCTTAACCCGCTGAGTATTTTCCAGGTCATTTTCATCAAATCTAGTCATGGCTGCTTAACAGCAGCCATGACTAGATTTGTTGAAAAAGTCTTTTAAATTTAGTTTAAGAAATCAATGTTTTTTTCTGATCTTATTTTTGAGAAATTGGTCTCTCACTCTGTATACATATAAATTCAAGGAATGGTGAAGTCCGTATCATTTCCCTAGCTGAACTGGGCTCCGACCACCACATGCACCACCAACACATGATTTAGTCGAGCTATTCTTAAAAGAAGGGTAACCGGTTCTCGTCAGATCACCGAAGTTAAGCAACGTCGAGCGCGGTTAGTAGTTGGATGGGTGACCATTTCAGCGACTGATTCGCACTCCTGCGTTGTGTCCTTGGGCAAGGCACTTCACCCCGCTTGCCTACATGGAGGCACGATGACGCTGTGTACTAAGGCGTACTGCACGTCGATGGTGCGCATGTCTTCAACCAATCTAACCCTGCCTGTGCGGCGGTGCAGAGTTCAGAGTTCAGAGTTACGATGTTGGGGAGCTGGCAGCTGCTCGTCGTTGCTCGGTGGTTCTCTCCGGGTACTCCGGCTTCCTCCACCCGTAAAACTGTCACCGAATGATATGACCCTGGCTGTTAATGTGTCGTTAAACCCTAATAAAAAAAAAACTTAAAAGAAGATAATGGGAATTTACTATGTTGCATTAGAACTTCTTCATTTTTTCTACCCTCTTCCTCTTTCTATTTCACTCTATTTTCTCCTTCTGTATCTCAATGCTCTTTCTCTCTCCTACATGGGGAAGGCATGAAGACTGCCAATCTGACTATGCCTTATCCTACCAGTATACGAATGAAGTATTGCGGATTTGTAACCCAGTGTCAACGATATTTATATTTTGTAAATGTTCAGATTTCATGTACTTTGTGTTTAGTCTTTTGTATGCTGGTGAATAAATTATATATCAATATATATATATGGGTTACAAATCCGCAATACGAATGAAGTATTGCGGATTTGTAACTCAGTGTCAACGATATTTATATTTTGTAAATGTTCAGATTTCATGTACTTTGTGTTTAGTCTTTTGTATGCTGGTGAATAAATTATATATCAATATATCAATATCATTGTTTGAAAAAATCGATTCAGTTTGAAGGAGTACAATTTGATTAAATGTGCCAAAATTATACTTATCAGCGACAGTCGTGACTGTGAGAGTAGGAATATGTCACGAATTTATATGCTGGTGTTATTGTTCACAGAAAACTGCCGAAACACAATAAACAACTGTAGCTTTTGTAGCTGGTTGTGTTGAGGGTGCGAATACTCCATTGTTGGTTATCGGTGGGTACCAGTCCGAGCGCCAAGAGCTGATGTATGTTAGCTCAATCATGATTTCCGGGAGGCATCCTTTGCCGATGTTGCTCGACTGTGGTAAACTGGTGTAAGTCTATCAGTATTGGTACAATGGTAAGTGGTGAGTAGAATAGCTCTCTGAGACGTATAATGCGACCGTGTCAGGTAACGACACTGGTATGGGTCGCACTGGTCGGGTCCGGAAGATAACAAGATCAAATACATTCGAGCAATTCGACGGCCAATAGCTGATGTATCCAGGTGTCCCATCGTGGTACATTTCAGACTGCATATCTGGCACGGGGACATTTTGGTCTTCTGATTTGGTGTTTTATAAATATGTATTTCTGTATTTCGTCTGATACTGTCGTCCACATTTTTCACAGAAGTGGGATTCATGACCGAAACTCGGCACACCAGAATCTTTCATGAAAAGATTCATCCAGGGGAGACACTTTCGCCATCTGAAATGTAAGAAAAAATACTTTTAGCAACAATGCTCAAGACGAATCCTTGACGATGTTCGTGATGTTCAAACCGTAACACGCAAGGAATCCAAACCGTTCAAAAATAATTTTCTACCACAATCCAAACCGTCAACCAGACCGATTACACGTGTAATTAAAAAGATGTTATATTTTCATTCGCGCTTGATAAGATGAAGTGCTACGGAACGGTAATATGCACAACTAGATTATTTTTTTTTTCTTTAACCCAAATGCTCAGTTAAAACAACTGTTGGTGAAAAAAAAAATTTATGGGCTTGTGGCAATCAATACATTGGTCGGCTTGAACAATGGATCATTGGAAGCGATAATATTCTAGAGATTTTACTTAATTTATGTTCGATCTTCACTTGAGAGTGACTTGTATGAATGAGCACCTCTGAAAAATATTGAAAAACTGTGCGTAGTATCGGAGGCAATTATCAAAAACTACCTGTCGTTTCACTTCTTGTCGCTTCAAAGCCGCCATATTGGATACATGCAAACACATGTCTACCGCTGTAATTAACATACAGTGCATGGAACCAGAGAAATTTAGTGTGAATAACCAGATATAATTGTGAAAACTGGAATAGCTATACGATGCCGATGAGTCGCCTGGGCAACCAGTTTCACCTTTCGTCAACATAGCAAGCTATTAAACCTTCATGTGAATCCATTAACCCTTTGAACCGGAAAGGTCGCTTTTGCCTGTCCAGGATCGTGACACGACCTAAATTCATTCATTAATATTTCCTCAGTGAATTTGTGCAGTAGACCAATCGAGATTTTCAACATGCAGCCCAAGGCTGCATGTTGAAAATATTGATTGGTCTAGCCCCAAGTAACGAATATAGATTCTACCAGTTGATGGATCTTAACTGACATGGAATATACTAACTGGGTTCAACAAAACCATATCATATGACTCCCCATTGGAACGAGCTCTTCGTTCCAATGAAGGGTCACATGATATGGTTTTGTTGCAATTTTAGGAAAACACGTTTTTTTAAACTGCTCAGTTTGTAAATTGCGTGAGACGATGCGACCGATTCGTTGGGTAAAGTGTTAACCTAGCTATTGCAGTTGAGAACTGTAAAATAATCTGTCATCACCATTTTGTTTATGAACAATGTGTTGTATCAGAGTCGCAACCTTGTCCCTTGTGCTATATCTCGAAAACGCGATATGGTCTTAGAAAAATGTTGCATTGATAAAACATTTTGAACATAAATAAAATGATGATAATACATATTTATCAAATATAATTTGTGACCACTAATCAGTTCAGATACCAAACTAATCACTTGTTGATTCTGCTTTGGGGGTTCTCAAACAACCAGTACAGCAAAGTTGTGATTTTTTTGCAGAAGAGAAGTTGGTACTCACGATGATTTTGTCAGTATTCTGGTATCGTTTGCACTGCCCCCAAACCAAACTGTCTCGCCAAACCTATTTAGGAATATGGTATCAAGAATGTGAAAATCTAACCAACATTCTCATTTGATGATGATCGGCCTGAATATGGGAAGATGCAAATGATCATTTTCTGAGTCACAATTATAATGTGTCTGAAAGATGACGTTTTGAAGAATGACATCCACTTTCCTTGGAAACTGGACCTTGTGTCCAACCCTGTACTTCAGCTGTCGTAGTTGCTGTTCCACTCTGTTCTGATTCCACCTATTAAAATCAACAGCAATTTTCCACAGTTGGCTGACACAGTATTAACTCTTTACCCTCTGAGTATTTTCCAGGTCTTTTTCATCAAATCTAGTCATGACTGCTTAACAGCAGCCATGACTAGATTTGTTGAAAAAGTCTTTTAAATTTAGTTTAAGAAATCAATGTTTTTTTCTGATCTTATTTTTGAGAAATTGGTCTCTCACTCTGTATACATATAAATTCAAGGAATGGTGAAGTCCGTATCATTTCCCTAGCTGAACTGGGCTCCGACCACCACATGCACCACCAACACATGATTTAGTCGAGCTATTCTTAAAAGAAGGGTAACCGGTTCTCGTCAGATCACTGAAGTTAAGCAACGTCGAGCGCGGTTAGTAGTTGGATGGGTGACCATTTCAGCGACTGATTCGCACTCCTGCGTTGTGTCCTTGGGCAAGGCACTTCACCCCGCTTGCCTACATGGAGGCACGATGACGCTGTGTACTAAGGCGTACTGCACGTCGATGGTGCGCATGTCTTCAACCAATCTAACCCTGCCTGTGCCGCGGTGCAGAGTTCAGAGTTACGATGTTGGGGAGCTGACAGCTGCTCGTCGTTGCTCGGTGGTTCTCTCCTCCGGGTACTCCGGCTTCCTCCACCCGTAAAACTGTCACCGAATGATATGACCCTGGCTGTTAATGTGTCGTTAAACCCTAATAAAAAAAAAACTTAAAAGAAGGTAATGGGAATTTACTATGTTGCATTAGAACTTCTTCATTTTTTCTACCTCCTTCCTCTTTCTATTTCACTCTATTTTCTCCATCTATATCTCAATGCTCTTTCTCTCTCCTACATGGGGAAGGCATGAAGACTGCCAATTTGACTATGCCTTATCCTACCAGTATACGAATGAAGTATTGCGGATTTGTAACCCAGTGTCAACGATATTTATATTTTGTAAATGTTCAGATTTCATGTACTTTGTGTTTAGTCTTTTGTATGCTGGTGAATAAATTATATATCAATATATCAATATCATTGTTTGAAAAAATCCATTCAGTTTGAAGGAGTACAATTTGATCAAATGTGCCAAAATTATGCTTATTTCAGTGGCAAGATAAGTCCCATGCTGGGAAGGAATATCTACTACCAGCAGCATGCAAGGAGTTAATCAAGCAATCAACCGTGTAATTGTTCACATTTATTACACACCTGTTCTATGTAATAACCATCTACAGCAACACTAAACCGTGCGGAAAATGAAAATCTGTTCCACACAGATTTTTCAGCGATAGCTGAAAATCGTCCCCCGAGATCCAATGTGTTCTATGTGCCAGTAGGCACATAGAACACATTGGAACTCAGGGGACGAAATAGTAACACGGGTTCCCCTCGCAAATTTGGTTGGCGATAAAATGTGTTCTTTTTTGTTGATAATTGTCAAATGAATTGTTGCTGAGTGTCCTTGTAGTAATTGGGGTTTTTTACGTGAAGGCGTGTAATAAACACAGAACGACACGCGTGTGTGAATGGATTAATCGATGTAGCACTTGTGCCATCACGGAAGGATAAAACTCGAGGCCTGCGGCCTCTCGTTCTATCCTTCCAAGCTGGCACTCGTACCATATCGATTAACCCATTCACACACGCGTGTCGTTCTGTGTATTTCTGCAGTATAATTTGGGTTGGATCGTGTTTGGTTTATTGGGTGCCACAAGTTGAACACCGATTATTGTTTTCAACTTTGCATAAATCCGCCATTTTGAACAAACTTTTAATCATAGCATACCGAGTGTCACTGCAATTTGTATTGCCAAAAAGCCGAATGTGCAAATATGAACATTCGACTCTCAGACTGTTTGAGTTATTAGATTATGCGGGTTCCGGTGCGCTTCCATTACGTCGTTCAAAAACCAAAACACACTAGCAGTTTCATTCAAGCTGGAATGCCAAACAGTTACCTGTGTCCAACATTTCGTGCTGCAAGCGCAAGAATACTGTAGAAAGTAAAAAGATAGTTTATCAAAGAGCTGTACTAAAGTATGAACGGCTTATGGATCACTCATATCCCTAATTTTGTGTGTGGATGTTGAGCAAATTCCCCATTTAGTTGATTTGACAAAATTACCATTGCTTTGAATGGAAGGAAATTAATCTGAATGTAGGGGGGGGGGGGGGGGGCAGCCATGATGTTTGGACAGGTGAACTACCATACCCTGCTGCTTCAACCAAACTGATACAGACTGTCATACTACTCACTGGCACTATACAAGCCAAATAAATTCTGTGATTATTTTCATGTTCTTGTTCTGTTTGCGTACATCAGCCAAAGAGATATATGAATATTTTCCTGGCCATGTCTGTGTTGAATGTGTTACTGGAGATAATAATGGTGGATAAAATTATTCTTCCGCGCTAGAAGTGTATTGCCTCATTTCCGAGGTATGGCCGTTTGTTTGTGTTCAGAAATTACGCAATTTGTTCGTTTTGTAGATATACACTAGAGTGCGTGGGTTATATGGCTGACTATCGCCATAATATGGCTAACACTTCCAATCTACAGATGGTATAATATATGCCAGGTATCACTTCGGCTTATATGGGGCCCGGTGGCTCATTGTTTAGAGTATTGAACTTTAAACCGAAATCTCGTGGGTTCGATCCTGACCCACGATATCTGCACTGTGTCCATGGGAAAGACACTTAATCAAGATTGCCCACGTGGGGGCACGGTAGCGTTGTGTACTAAGGAGTACTACATGTCGATGGAGTACTTGCTTTCAGCGGCTGCTATTTCTGCACGTGCTGGGTTAATAGGTTGGAGAGTCTGGGAGTAGCTCACCGCTACTCTATGGTTATCTCCGAATGCTCCAGCTCCCCAATTCCATAAAACTGGCCGACAGGGTACGACCATGTCTATTGAATGAGTTGTTAAACTTCAAAAAACAAACAAACAAACATTACTATGGCTGATAACGATTATTCTGAAATATAGTTAGCTGATCAACCCGAAGTAATATAAGCATTTATACCATGATGACCTATTCTACTATATATAAAAAGCCTATGACATAAATTTTAGCTTTATACACCAACCGTGGTTGGCTTCTTGCTTTTTCTCTTCATCCAATATTCTCTTTTTTCTACATCATCTCTCACTTCAATACCCATGATTTAGGCAATTTATACCACGATTACCTGTTCTACTATTTATGAAAAGCCTGGTGAACACGACAGTAATGGGATTTCCGAAGTCAAAATTCACACCTATAGTGGAACTACATCCAAGTTGACCTTTGGTGGCATCGACCTGAATGCAAACTTGTCTAAAGTTATCGCTCGTTGCTCCGCGAAGAGTGAAATAAAAAAGGCAATTATTTATTACGTTTTTAAATGAATTTACCTCATAAGATACCAAAAATTAACAAACATGCGTTATCTCATGTTAGTAAAGCATCTATAACTCGAAATAGTATGTTATTATGTTGTTAAAATGAAAAGGGCCCCGTGCTTTGCGCGTTTCTTTTTCCATTCGCTTCGGCGTTAAAATTGACAGCGGAAGTACCGCCCATCGGTGCTCATGTAAACAAAAACAGATTCGCATGTGTGTACGGTCATTGTTTAGAATTTAATATTGAATAATGTATTATTTAACATTTAAACTCTTTATAATCTGGCGATCATGCAATAAATAAAATATACCCAAAGTAGCTTGGTGTACCAAATGTTCACCACTCGTGGTGAACATTTGGTACACCAAGCTACTATGGATATATTCTATATGTAGCAATGAGTCCGGTCACATTTACTATGGATGCGGGGCCTTCTCTTAGCGGTCGCATTTGTGCGTCAACGTGTCACACTTCTGGATATCCGGTTTGAATCTTGAGGTTTTTTAACCGAATATGTTTTCATTTGTCGTATTTTACCTAGATTTGTTCGTAGATCGGATCATCAATACGCGATGGTTTCTGCAGTAAGTCATCCTCCCTGTTGATAATGTGATCCGCTGCCACTATTTATTGCTTTTTGTATTACTCCCAGAATCTATGGCTATATCAAGCAACTTTATAGCGGAGTCAAGTTTAACCAACAGTTTAAGTCTTTGTTGCCCACTTTTGAAGATTTCTACCCCTTTAGTTCCCGTGTCCTAATTTCCAAAACAAAACTCAGATTTTTCTGTCACTCAGAGTTTTCAGTAAACAGTGCGCTGCTCCACTCTCAGGGGTTCGCGCGAGCTATCCGACCTACTAAACTGGAGATTCGTTGTAATCTTTCTTATATGATTTGATGGACACATAATACTGCTGAAAGGTAAAAATACAAAGTACATGGAATATGATATGTACGTAAGGTTTTTTCTCCAAATAGCTCGCAACTGAACATAGGTCGTCCCTCGAGTATAACAAGGCGCCATCTGCAATACTAATGCACACTGCAGCGTCAAATTTCAGCGTTTCTGCATAGGCATTACCATGATAGCCAAATGAGTAGCCATTAAAGCTCTTTTTTCAGTTTTTGGTACGCTCAGGTGCACAAAATATTTTAAAAAGAGATGTCTCGTCATCTCCGAATAAAATAGTAGGACTCCGCAGCGAATGTCAGGATATCGTTGGCTTTTACAGATGGCAACACGTTTAAAAATGAATAGAAGACAGCAGTTTGATTGAATACAGAAAACGGCGTGGTTTGACCGCCTTTCAAAGCCCATGGTGACAATTTGTTAGTGGGTATATTCGAACTGCTATGACGCGAATGCGGTTTCATGGATGACCTGATGGCAAAGTCTGACTAAGTCTAGACATGTTAATCAAATCTGCAGTTCAGATCAATATTTATTGCCTATATTTTATTTTATAGCTTCCTAATCAACTCTATTTCCTTTTTCGAGGCTATGTGTAACAGGAGGAGAGAGAAGTACGAGAGCCGGTGTTCGAACCGTCGACCTCTAGCACACAAAGCGACTGATTTACCACGAGACTAAAAGATCCGGACCAAGCAGGCTGGTTGGTAAATGGCCTTCACACCTCGACCGCTACGGCACTCTCCCCTTCTTTTGACATTCATCACATATGAATCTCACCCAAGTTCCTCCATCAGAGCGGTCGAAACATCCGCAGTGCCGCCTACTGCTGAGGATCGGATGAGCTCCCAAATGTAACAGGAGAAGAGATATGTGCGGGAGCCGGGGCTCGAACCGGCGACCTTTAGCACACAAGGCGACCGATTTACCACGAGACTAAGAGATCCGAACCAACCAGGCTGGTTGGTAAATGGCCTTTATACCTCGATCGCTACATATGTAATAATCTACTCCCATTTTATTATTTTATTTTTTCTGCGTTACAAATCTAAAAAAGATGGAACGCGACTGTAACATATTTCTTTTTATTGATCACTCCGGAACAGATTCCTAAAATATGCCCACAGAGAGCGGGTACATGAATATGATAGAAACACAAAAACACAATTGGTCTGAAACACAAATGGTCTAAAACACAACAGGTCTAAAGCTCAATCGGTCCCAAGGCACAACATTGGGTTCTGCGAAGATTCAGAATGCGATTCGATTCGAAAAACATCCCATTTCGAGACACGCTGCTTTGGAATCCGAATCATCAAGATGTTCTCAAACTCCTATCAGTTGTCTCCCCTTGAACTCTTCTTCTGTCATCATGTCTCTTCGTCTGTCACCAGGTCTCCTAACCTGATGAAAGAGGAAGAGGTTTTGCTTTCGAAACTAATTTGATTACGTTTCTGGAATATTCCGCTTTTTTGACTTGTGACTAAATAGATGAGTCGCTGTTAACCCTTTACCCAACGCAGACGATATCAAAATTTATTATTTTAAATACAGTTTTTTGAAATTTTTCAAAAAATTTCAACAAAACCATATCTTGTGACCCCTCGTTGGACCGAGCTCGGCGAGCTCGTTCCAACGAGGGGTCACATGATATGGTTTTGTTGAAATTTTTTGAAAAATAATATTTTTTCAACTACTAAATTTGCATATTACGCGGGCGGGTGCAGGCGATTCGTTGGGTAAAGGGTTAAATACAATTCTTGAACAGAGATGGATAATGATTGCAAAATCCACGATTGTTTGAAAGTAAAATATCTTTAATTTGCAAAGCGATACGATTCGATTCGATTCGAGATTCGACCAGAAAGTCTGAGATTTCCCAGGATCTGGTCTGAAGCACAGCTGACCTTAATTACTAATCATCTGAACGACATATGTTCTTAAAAAAACTACTGTACTTCAAAACAACAACTGGTCTAACACAAGTCGTGTAAAAATTAATTCATTTTGACGCCTTTTGGGGCAAATTCAGTTCACATAAATTAGAATGAAATATTTTGTCAACAATGTGGCCACAGACCACAGATATTTCCTCGTTTTCATCTAGTTAGAAGATATGGGCTATTTTTAGGATTTTGGGGATATCAAAAAATACCAAAGTACAGTAACACTTGTCACAAAATATGTTGGAAAACGAGTGTATTATGATGGTATACAGAAACAGAAACAGTCAGAAGAGAATATTCTGTTACACATGCCCAAGTTTTTCTTCGTTTAATTTTTTATGACTTGTAGATATTAAAACATTCAAAATGCAGTGCCGGAAATGAACAAAATTGACGGGTGCAGTTTTAAGCTCCTGTGAATTCAGAGACGCGAGTAAATTGCACCAGTAAAATGTTAGTATATGAATTTTCGGGGGAATACTGTCACCAAACACCTGAAACTCTTTTCCCTTTGAACTCTAGTGGTATCGTCCATGTCAGTTCAATGGCAGCAATTAGAAGGGTCCATATTCATTATTTGAGGTAGACCAATCAATATTTTCAACGTGCAGCCTAGGGCTGCACGTTGAAAATATTTATTGCTCTACCCCACACATTTACTGAACAGCCGTCCTATTTAAAGACATTTTGATGTATCATGTTCCTGCCAGAAAAGCGGCCGATCGGGTTCAAGGGGAAGTATAAGGAATTGCTAAATTACGACAGTAACTTGCCACTGGCTGCAGAGTGCAGTTTTCTCAAACCAACACACTTTTTATGCCCTCACAGTATATTAGTGCTCAACAATATTTTTCAACGAGTGCATTTTTTAGTTCCCGTTAAATAAAAAACACGGGTGTTGAAGGGAGCAACTGCACTCGCATCCGTCTCATTTGTGAAAAAATACCAAACTACAAAAAGGTATTGTCCCAAAGTATTACGAAACAAAATGTGTTCTATCCATGAGCACAAAGGTATTTTGGGACGATACATTCCACAGTAAACTGAAGTTCCTCTACATTTTCCGAACATTTCCAAAAATGGCACGCCATACACTCTTCCAATCCGAATATTGTTAAACCCATGCCGTCTATAATATGTTCGGGATTCACAAAAGCAAACATCTGACAAAATATGATTAAATAAACTTTATGTGGGAAATAATTCACGGTCAAGTGCGAGGCTTTGGTCTGAATAACTGCATGAAAAAATACCGAAATCAGTCATGTTTAGCCACTTACAACCCTCAACCAAAATTTAGCCACTGCCCCACCTACATTCCTCTCGGGCATATCATACCCTGTTTCTAAAATCTGGAGAAAACAATTATATGTTTCGATCTCATTTTCTGTCTATCTGCCTATGAACAACTCCGTACAACAATGATATCTAAAAATGGCCAATTTTTCGAAGTCAGTTTACTCCTGTGTATCAGGCTTCAACTCAGCAATCAAACTCTTGAATACTGTTGTCCAATAAATAGCATAGTGTCATCACATATGGTAAGTCGTCGTGGAATGGTCCTAACCCACGCATGGGCAGTGACGTCCACGCATGCGTTTACCAGGTAATAAAAATTATAATCAGCGAAATTTTAATTAATGAAAGAACAGGTTGCACCCGGTGCTTCATTAATTAAATTTTTGATGATTATTCTATAATTAATGTTTGGAATCTAATATTACTGCATCCGTGGAAATATTGCCCTCCTATGGCAAGTGACCAGTCCACGGTGGCTGTACTGAATCTGATACTAAAATTACATCCTCTATTTAAATTGCATTAGTTTATCAACACAATCATGCATTCGGTTTTTTTATTTTTACTCATATGCAAAGGTCTGAAACAGCAACTTGAAACCTGATCAGAGTCGTTATATTCCATCGAGGTGACGAGGATAGACAGATCAGCCATGTCATACAAGACACCATGGCCGTCGGATTTGATCTCGGAACGCCAACTCGTTGGAATAGGACGACCTAACGTATTTTATTTGGCTGATCTGGTCTCGTCAATAAGACGGAATATGATTGATTGACTGCTGTATTCATTTTTAATATTATATCACAGTGGATTTAACTAATGAATAAGACATCTAAGTATGTAAACAAAAAAAAATGGGAATGTTTCCCAAGAATTCTCAGTGCAACGGCACTCGAGTTTGTATTTCGCGTTTGTAAAATTGTCGCCTCGAAAATCTGCGCACGCCATGGACGTCATGTGGGGCACGTTTAAGATGGGCAAATGGATTTGGGAAAGTTGATACTCTTGTTTTCTGTAATCAGGAATTGCTGAGTAAAGTATATCATTATTAAGGAACTATTTGAAACAGACATATACTACTCAAAGTTTGCTAAGCACCACATATTTGACACATCATTGTGGAATTTGCTTGTGACATATTTGCGATATCTTTGGTGGATATGAATGAGGAATGTATTGAGATGGTCCCCAGTGTTTACATTAGCTCTCTTGGCAGGCAGACTTTTCGTAACAGTCATGGAAAGCATGTATCCCTTGATTTTCATGATGTTTTCGTGTAATGTCTACATGTACATGACATGTGTAGAGTATTCAATCTTCATTTTAACACAAACCCTTGTGATTTAATGATTGAATATGGCGAATGCAAATGTAAGAAGACATTTGTCTGAAGCAGAAATGTGGCTGGCTGTTGAGATGGTGGTGCAAGGGGCTACGCATCGTCAGGTTGGTGCAGCCCTTGGCGTGCACTATACGCTGATCACCAGAGCCTGAGCAAGATTTCAGCAGTATGGCAAACCAGTAAGACGGCATGGCGATGGCAGAGACAGGGCAACATCTGCAGCTGAAGACCGGTTTTTGATCATTCAGGCCAGTAGGAACCGCTTTGCAACAGCAACCCAGCTTCGCAGTGACCTTCAGAATGCATCCGGGGTAAATGTTTCGACACAGACTATCCGGGCAAGGTTGCACGAAAGTGGTCTCTGATCGAGAAGACCATGTATTCGCATTCCGCTGTCACAGAACGACCACCAGACACGATATGAATGGGCCATGGACCATGTTGGATGTACCAGAGAAGATTGGCGAACTGTCCTTTTTACAGATGAGTCAAGGTACTGCCTAGACTACACAGATATGCGTTCTAGGGTATGGAGAAGTCCAGGAGAGCGATTTCATGCAGCCAACATTGCTGAACATGACCGCTATGGTGAAGGGTCAATAATGGTCTGGGGCGGCATCAGCTGGGATGGACGTACAGAGCCCTGTGTTCTTGACCGGGGTACATTGACTGCACAGCGGTATATTGATGAGATCCTGGATGCCCACGTCAGATTGTATGCAGGTGCAGTGGGTGATAGATTCATTGTGATGGACGATAATGCCCGTCCTCATGTTGCCTATGCTGTCAGGGAGTTCCAACGGGGGTAGGGGGGGGGGGTTGAGCGTATGGACTGTCCAGCAAGATCCCCTGACCACAATCCAATCGAAAATTTCTGGAATGAATTGCAGCTTGCAATTTCAGCCCGTCCAGTCAAGCCAAGAAGTGTCCATGAGCTTGGTACCATGATGGTCCAAGAATGGAACAACATCCCAGAAAGGACCACCAGGAACCTGAATGGGAGCATGAGAAGGCGCTGTCAAGCTGTAATTAACAGTAATTGGTCTCATACTCGATACTGAGCCCATTCCAGTTCGCTCCGTCAACTTTTTGGCAAATTTGAAAAAATTCCTCTTTTAACAATAATATCCATTTTCCATAGTTATCGTATTCAAAAGCTAAAAAATAATGTAAAACACAAATAAAATCTTAATTTCTGTACTTAAATCATTAAAGATATAATTAAATAACAAGTATATACACTTTTCATAACAATATTTCATCTAAAACGTAAAACAGGTAGTTGGATATACTTGGTGCTTAGCAAACTTTGAGTAGTATATAATAAAAAAAGTATGTACTACTTCATCAACAAAGATCGAAAATTGTTTTCATTATGTCGAGGATTCGAAAAGTTGGGTATACAACATCAACATTGTTTAGACCAATAAAGCATTAGACCATCTTCCATTTTAGCCAGCTCTGATTTAGACAAATTGCCTTTAGAGGTACAGTTAAAACTAGATGTCCTGTCATGAAATGCGCACAGATAGCTCGTCGACCTGCGCGTTAATCTACGCGTTATGACCATAGTAAGGCCATCCAATTCTGTATGTATGGCCTGTGCACAAGCAATGTTTCAGCCAATGGACCTCCGGGTGACCCGGAGGTCCATTGGCAGAAACATTGCCTGTGTTTGCTATGAGTAACCCGGAGAACCTGCCGTGCTTTGGATGTCTTTCGATATGGCAATTGCGTGCAATTCCTACGCGCAATTAATCGTAGATATGCGCACAGTTCGTGACAGGACTTCTAGTTTTAACTGTATTGTGGATTAGACTAGCAGGTCTAGAATTGATGTCACGCACCCCAGAGAACTTTACGACATTCAGGACTGGGTGGTACAAAACGATGTTCCAAGCTGTTAAGCGCCACCTTTTTCGATTAGTACTGCATATCCATATAATTCCAGTTCATTATGTAATGGAGTAGCTGGCGCGGGTTTGATTCCCAACTTTATTTAGATAAAATGAGGTATCGATTTCCAGACAATAATAAAAGTGTCAAATGGTGCATACAAATACTTTGCATCCGAATTACTGGGTTTTTTTAATTAAATACAGCAGATAATAAACTTCAATCACACTATCTAAAATTTTACTTTTGTCATCATCCAATTCTGCAGATCGTCTATATCTTTGTTTTCCCCGCGGGAATTCCGGGAAGTGAAGCAGTGCCTGTTCACTGCGGTAAACAGGCTCTGTTTTACTGGTAAAATAGGACCCAGTCACCAATGCTTGGGAGGTGCACACCCTCTCTAAAATGGGCAACATGGCTTATCAACGCTCACCTCTGGTCTTGAGTTGATGCTCATGTTGTGGTCATGCTTAGCCATTGTGCAAAAAATGTGACCTTAAACACCAATAAATAAATAAATAATATCTTTGTTTAATATATTTTTCAACAGGTTTTCCTCTACTGTTATTAACCCTCTGCGGGTGGCTCAGTGATTAGAGAACCGGACTTCAAACGGAGGGGTCCACGGTTCGATCCCGACCAGGGGTAACTGAGTTGTGTCGTTGGGCAAGGCACTTAATCCCGATTGTCTACGTGAGGCACAGTGGCACTGTGTACTAAGGCGTACTGCACGTCGACTGTGCACCTGTCATCAACCAATGCAAACCCTGTTTGTGTAGAGTTAGTTCGTTGGAGTGTCTGACAGTTGCTCGCCGCTGTTCGGTGATTCTCTCCAGGTAATCCGGCTTTTCCATCCGTCTGGCACGGGATGATCCTGGCTATCGAAAGTGTCGCTAAACCCTAGTAAATAAATTAATAAAGAACTCTCAGTACATTGCTGTCTAAATATCAAAATTTCAAATCTTTTTTGCAATAATGCTTTTAGAAATTTAACCAATTCAGTCTTGTTTGACAGAGCTCATTGAGCTCTGTCAAACAAGATTGTATTAGTTGAAGTCTTAGTTACATTATGGGGAAGCAACCGCTGCTTGAGATTTCGATAGTTTGACATCACATCATTGTGTGGGGGATTACGTTTAACATAACAAGTGATACTTGGAAATACGAGTTGGTCCTCAGTTATTCTTTTAATATTTAAACCCCTTGAGACTTTAATTATCCTGACGTTTAAACGTCACTGGGAATTGAGTTTCTTTAACGTTTTTCAAAATGCGACGTTAAACGTCGGAAAGGACAAATAACAAGATATTTTTTCACATTAGTGATTATCTGGTTGAGGGCTAGATTATTTTTGGTGGTCTGAATTTGTTATTCGAAACTTGTTTTATTACATATTATTGGAGAGTGCCCACAGGCACTCTCTAATAATTTGTAATATAACAAATTTATATAAACAAAATATTAAGTAACTAATTTTTTCCATTTTTTGTCTCAAAAACATAGATTATGAACCCTCATTGGAACGAGCTCGTTCCAATGAGAGGTCATAACCTATGTTTTTGAGACAAAAAATGAAAACAATAATGAAAATTGAATTGGCGATTTTTAAGAATAGCGCTGGCCGGTTTTGGCCGTTACGTTGGGTAAAGGGTTAAAAGATTGGTTTATACGCTGCAAGTAACATTGTTTAAACCTTAACAGATAGACGAGCTAAAAGGAAAAAGGAACGAGAGAGATAGGAGTAAAAGAAAGCAAAAGATGAAGAACGTGAAGGGGGGGGGGGGTACAACTTGAACACAAAGCTTTCCATGGCGAACAAATATACTATTCAAAAAAGTAGGGGATTTTGATAAAAGTGAGAAAAATGAAGAAATATATTTATATTTTCATCAAAAAGACAGTAGAGGCATGGCACTGTGGCATCTGGTGAATGATTTCAGCGATAGTTGGGTGTCCGACAAGCACACAGTACACGCATTGAGCTGTAGAAGACATGGACGGTCAATCAGAGAATTTGCCACATTCAGTCCAAGACCTCAGTACCCTGTAAATTCTCCTTGATTCGCGGGACAAGCGCAGATCCGACGTGCCATAATTCTCACCAAACGTCCAATATCAGGTTGCCTGATGTTATTCCATTCTTCCTGCAGTGCAGTAGCGAGTTCCTGGATATTGGTAGGCGGCTGTTGGCGCTGTCATAGGCGCCTGCCAAGCATATCCCAGACGTGGTTGATTGGTAAAAGGTCTGCACTTAGTGCTGGCCAAGACAGTGTAGTGATGTTCTGCTCCTGGAGGAACTCTGTAGCGACACGGCCTTTGTGTGCTCTTGCATTGTCATCTTGGAAAATGAATCGACGGCCGTGACGTAGCGCAAATGGCACCACATGAGCTTCTAACATGTTGTCACGGTAGTACTGCCTTGTGACACGCCCTTGGATGACATATAATGCTGTTCTGCTTATCATGGTTATGACTCCCCACACCATAACCGATCCACCACCAAAACGATCGTGCTGCATAACGGTTACGTCATGGTATCGTTCGTTCCGCCGCCGCCGCCGCCGCCGCCACACTCTGCTTCGCCTGTCATGGAAGTTGAGAGTGAACCTCGATTTATCGGAAACCATGACGTTGCACCACCGATGATTGTCCCAGCGCTGTCATGCTCCACACCAATTGCGCCTTGCTGCGATGTGGCGTTCAGTCAAACGTGTAATTATTCGAGGTCGTCGAACGTACAAATTCCAGCTGTGTAGGCGATTTCGGATAGTCTGACCACCGACTCGCTCATCCATCGCTCGGTGCAGCTGCTGTCCAATGTATGAGGCACTTGGATGGCGGTTACGTAAGGCTGTGGTTCGGATGAAACGATCCTGGTTAACAGCTGTCGCCCTTGGACGACCTGACCGACGTCTGTCATCAACATTGCCTGTCTGACGGAAGCATGATCAGAACCTGCTAATCACCGACTGAGTGACGTTGAGTATTTGAGCCACTGCTGTCTGCCTGTTGTCAGCTTCCAACATGCCAACGGCACGTAAACGTTCCTCACCTGTCAGCCTTCGCATACCTCACAAGTTACGTTTCGACCAGAAACTATTCATGAACAAGTTTATACCAAGAAAAGAACGATGAGACCTCCGAAAAAGCTCATCCAGCACAAATGAAAATTTCAAAACATACCACGCAGACATAAACGCGGCGCTCGTGCGAAAAACTTGCATGAAGTTTTCGTGGCCAGGTGACATTCATGATTCACACTAAACTTGGAAACATATTGATGTGTCCAATCATGCGTATCCAATACTATTTTCCGAAAAATATCAACATCAGTTTGGATATTCCCTACTTTTTTGCATAGTATATAACCTGTCTAAGTGCAGTCTGTATATCTATTGTTCGTTAACTGGTTTATCAAGAATCAACTACACAGTTGTACCACTTTGGGGATAGCGTAGATCCCAAGTAACACACATCCTTGACGCAATGGTGAGTCGGCACCAACAATCATAAACTTCGTTGCCGTAATATTACGACAACGGTATTTGTGACCGCAGTGCTAACAAAACGCCGCGCCAAGGCTACGTGCTAGATGGGGTTTAGCTTCTTCGACCTTTGCCAAACGTATAACGATAGTTCATGATTTAATTGTGTGACACACTTCCACAAGTTACTGTTGATCTACAACACCAATTTAAGTGAAGAGAATAAAAAAATGCTCGAGACATTCTTTTGGTTTCATCATTCATATCATTCATTTATGAGCCCAATCTTTTATATTAATTCTTGGAAAGCTGTCACGACCCCCCACCCCCCCCCCCCCCTCCCCACACACTTCCCGCGTATTAGTAACAGAGAATACCAGCATCTATAGACACAAAACAGAAGACAAGTGAAATCTTCTTAGCTCTTATACGCGAAGGGTTTTTCCTCCATCAACACAGGACGTTCATCCAGCTACGGAGTGTAATGCTTTCCTGTCACATGGGCATATTTGATAGGCCATAGTTGCTTAGCCCTTTACCTAATATAACATAAACATTTGTTATTTTAATCATTATTTTTTCAGCTTTTCTACAAAATTTCAACAAAACCATATTGACCCCCTCATTGGAACGATGTCGAAATTTGAAATTGTTTGAAAATTATTTTTTCGTTACGTAAGAGGTTATTTATTTATTTATTTATTGGTGTTTAAGGTCACATATTTCTGCACAACGGCGAATCATGACCTCGGAAGTTTTAAGGGTTGAGGAAGCCAGAGTACCCGGAGAGAACAACTGAGCAACAGTGAGAAACTGCCAGCTCCCCAACATACTAATTCCACACAAGCAGGGTTGGTTGAGACAGGTGCATCATCGACGTATAGTACGCTTAGTACACAACGTCACCGCGCCCCCACGTGGGCAATGGGGGTTAAGTGTCTTGCAGGAGAACACAGCGCGTTTGCGCAGGTGGGATTCGAACAGAGAACCTCTCGGCTTGCAGTCTGCACCTCTACCTACTGAGCCACCGCGCCCCCTACGTAAGAGATCGACCCAATACCTAACACGACAAGTGGACGATACAAAAGAAATTTCGAATAACTTAAAATGCCCCTTTTCTGCCTCAAAAACATAGCTAATGACTCTCATTGGAACGAACTCGAAGAGTTTGTTCCAATGAGGGGGTCATGAGCTTTGTTTAAGAGGCAGAAGGTGAAAACAATAATAATGTGCCCGTTACGTGGGGTAAATCGTTAAATCTGGTGATGTATCGATTTTGCAGTTAACCGAGGTAATGTCCGCACAATGACGTCGAATGATATCTACCAACTGGCCAAGAGGAGAGCTCCTAAATATTGACACCGAGGTGGTCTCCTCTTTCAAATGATTTTCGTTTTTTCAGTTTTGATACCATTTTGACCCTATCAGGAAGGTCGTAAAACAAGAATAACATGTTCTCAGTCGCCTTACATTTTCTGTACATTATTGATACTCATTTGCAGTTCAGAGCTAAGAGTCTCGCGCGTTAAATTGTGGACTCTTCAATAAACGGCACAATGACCATTTCAATACCCGCGGTTAATATATTTATATTGAAGGTAATCTACATATATTGAAACAAGAAAATGTTCAGTCCTGCAAGACAGTGTGACTGGAAAAAAACTGTACTATTTTATTTTCAAGTTATCGCCGAGACAGGCGCTGCGGCATCTGCTCATTGGATCTCTCGTTTTCTGTTGTATTTTGTTGAGAGAGGACGCAGCGTCATCCATTCATTAGATGTCTCGTTTTCTGTTGTATTTTTGTGGAGATTTGTGCAGCTTTTGCGTGTTAATGGGAAACATTTTGTTGGGAAATTCCAGGGAGGGGAGGAGATGAGAGTTTAGTTTAACCGACGCAGTGAGATCTTGTTTATCTTTTGTTCTCTGGCGAACAATGACAAACAAGTCCCTACAAGATCGGGAAGACAAACCCTAACCAACTGTTTTCTTTGTGGGGACAGGAAGAAAACAAAGGAAATCCTCGCGGGGACACAAACACTATTGTCAAGGTTCTCACAAAATCGAAAAGACTGCCCCCCCCCCCCACCACCCACACACACACAGGGAGAGAGAGAGCGTCTTGTTTAACCCTGTACCTAACAAGAAAAGCAGACGACACTTGCAAACAAAATTCTTGAATAACTCATTTTTTTCATTTTTTGTCTCAAAAACATAGGTTATGACCCCTCATTGGAACGAGCTCGACGAGCTCGTTCCAAAGAGGGGTCATAACCTATGTTTTTCAGACAAAAAATTAAAAGAATAATGAAAATTAATTGGCGATATTTGTGAATACCGCTGGCCGGTTTTGGCCGTTACGTTGGGTAAAGGGTTAACCGAAGTAGTGATGACTTGTTTAACCTTTGTTCTGTGGCAAACACCGATAAATAAGTACTCACAAAATCGGGAAGACAAAACCTAAACCATTGCATTATGTAGTCTATGCCGAAGACATTCCATTTCTCTTTAGTGTTTTGGGGTGGGGTTTAATTTAGCAAGATTGAATTAAAATTCTATAAGTGATGAATCAATTCACTTTGCCTTTTAACCCAGTATTTGTACATATTTTCATAAAGGGAAAAATTAACAAAACGTACGCACAAGACAAAAACACCAAATTTATAAGAGGGGCCAGTGATGTTTAACCCTACAATACTGTAACACAATGTGCTTACATCTGTAATGCGTCTCCTCGTTGTACGAAATATACTGGTTCATTGTTCTATAGGCAGTATATTTATAGAGGATATCTAGTGTTTTTGAGTGGATAACGAAAATGATGTCATGAGTGACCGAGACAAATGTTTATTTTCTGCGAGCTCTTGATATTTGTCTCGGTCACTAGATTTTCTTTTCATTATACGGTTTTTATAAGAATCTGATCATTCCTATCGATAATTCCACTTGTTTCAACATTGAACTGATGCATGAAAATAAACTGTTGCGCATTGATACGCGGAAGTGATTTGATCAATACTCGGAACAGGCAACGATTTGAATCAGCTGGCGGGTTTCATGCATCAATTCAGGGTGAATACGTGTTGAATTATTGATGGAAAGGATCGGTATCCACTCAAAAACACTACATTTTCTTTTCATTATACGTTTTTAGAACAAGTTGATCATTTCCAGTGATAATTTGACTAGTATTCACCTTGACGTGATGCTTTGAAAGCCGCCATTTTGATTGAAACGGTTAAAGTAAAAATATCTATATCTTCACAGTGTGGTATACGATTTCTATCTTTCCGGAATTTTTTCGATAATCTATCGTTTAGCGTATAATAAAAACCCATACCATTCAGAGCTTAAGGGTTGAAAAGCTTAATCCTTTGCATAACGTAACAGCCATATACGGCCACTGTAATTAACAAAAATCGCCATTTTCATTTATAATTTTTTTCACTTTTTGCCGCCAAAACATAGCTTATGACCCCTTATTGGAGCGAGCTCACGTAGCTCGTTCCAATAAGCGGTCATAAACTATATTTTGAGGCGAAAATTGGGAATTTTATTAAAGCAAGAAAGTGTTTTCAAGTGTCGTCTTCTAGTCGTTTTAGGTTACGATCCAATACAAGTGAAAAAGCTTATTACAGATTGTGATGGTTGGAAGAAGACAATGGTATGATTAGAGCTGCGACTTGGAGCTAATACTATAAAACTTTTACAATTGCATTTTCCAGAATTGTATTTTCTACCTATTAATATAACTGACAAAAGTGAATCATTAGAATTTTAAAAGATATGGCAATTTGCCAACTGGCAAATTGCTACACCTTTCAAAATGCTAATGGTTCATTTCAACCCATTTAAAGGATTAACTAGAAAATACAATTCTAGAAAATATAATTTTAAAAGTTTTATAGTATTGGCACCTGTTTGTCATTGACAGGTCAAGGGCAGGGAAACATTGATGATCTACGTACTAACGAACGAACGAACGAACGGACAGGAAGAAGCAACAAACAACTAAGACTAGAAAACAACTATGACTAGAACCTTTGCTCAACTTTTAGAACCAGATAAATTAATTTTATAAACTGTCATGTCAGTGAGGTTTTAAGTTATGCTTCGTTGATGAATTCTTCACAAGCAGAGAGAAGCAACTGAGCAGACAATTAACTGCATTTTTACTTTACAGTTTCTTTCAGGCTGCTCAATGTTTTGTAATCCATGCCTTCTTTGTAGCGAACATCTGTATGGCGTTCACGTCACTACTCCAGACAGTTGGACATGCGACGGCAGTTGGGAGTTTCAATGAGGGAAGTGAGTTGGGTTAATGTCTTTGGAACCTGATTTGTTCTGGATCGTTTGGTCGCACTGCGTAACAGAAATGCGATTACAAACACAAGTGCGTGACTTTCCAATCATTCATTTATTTAAATGCCTAATTAAGATACGAATCATTCAATTGAACAGCATTCTTGCGTCTTGTAATCTCACGAGAATATAACCAAGAACTGGAGATGTCTTTCACAATACTGCAAAGAAAAAAGTAATTTCCTCTTCACAAGATGTAATGTTGACTAGTTTAGATGTCTAATATTAGTTACACAGTTTGTTGGCGGCCTAATGTGGTATATATGGTGTCAGTTAATTTCATATTGGACGAGAGCGAAGCCCGAGTCCAATATGGAATTAACTGACACCATATATACCATATTAGGCCACCAACAAAATGTGTAACGAATATATCTTACCGACTGCTGCATCGATGCACAGAACTAATAACAACAGCGATCAAAATTAAATGAGAGAATTCCCATAATGTGTTCACGTGTCTTTGCCTTGTTATAATTTATGGGAGAGTGCCTACAGGCACTCTCACATAAATTGTAACAAGGCAAATTCATACACACCTAACAGTTTCATTTCGAAGGTAACATGACACACATCCACAGAATATGAAGCATTTTAAGTTGCCTAACCTGCACTTCAGACCAAATATGGGCTTCCAACACTCAATCTTTCAACTTGAAGCGTTTATCGGCTGCCGCCATTTTGAATAGTCAATGGACAAAGTGGAGATTACCCATAGCTGTCAGCGTATATTGATGTTGACAGACAGTATATGGTTTTATATGTAGTCTGCATGTGACGTCTTTGAACCAATGAAATTCCCAGATACTTGTAGGAGGTAAGATATATTATTATTCTCTATTAATTCAAGGATAGAATATGGTTCTACAACCTAATATAAAATTCATTTCCGCAATTCTCAAAGAACTGAACATTGCAAGCTCTTGGTCGTTTCAGCAGTAATGCGATCCGATCGAAACTGTTTCCAACATTGATGGATGGATAGAAGGAGCTTGGTGTCTCAGTGATTAGAGCATCGAACTTCAAATCGAAAGGTCTACGTTTCGATCCTGCCAGGGGCCAATACTATAAAACTTTTACAATTGTATTTTATAGAATTGTATTTTCTAGATATGACTTTAAATGAGTTGAAATGAACTATTAGCATTTTCAAAGATTTGGCAATTCAGCGATTATTTCATAACTAAAATTCAGGCAATCCTGGATAGTATGCCATCATGTGAACCACCAGAGTTTGATCATCTTGGCATAAAAAGAGATTTTTCTAATTTTCACTCTGTCTCGCAAGAAGATATTCAAAAAATGATTTGATCATCATTTAATAAATCCAATGATCTAGATCAAATTCCGACATTCCTTTTGAAACAGACAATTGATTATCTTCTGCCAGCCATAACATCTATTATATCTGCATCCCTACATGAGGGGTTTGTTCCAAGCCCGTTGAAAAAAGCACCTGTTACTCCACTCATCAAGAAACCATCTCTTGATCCTGACAACCTGAAGAATTATCGACCAGTATCGAACCTCTCTTTCCTGCCAAAATTGTTGGAAAGGGTTATTGCTTTACAACTCAAAAATCATCTGCATGAAAATAAAATGATCTTTTAAAGCCGTTCCAGTCTGCATACAAAGCCAACCACAGCAGAGAGACAGCCTTACTGCGAGTCAACAATGACATTGTTAAATCAGTGTTTAAGGGTAAGGCTGTACTTCTTGTCCTCTTGGGTTTGTCAGCAGCATTCGACACAGTTGACAAGGATATTCCCATGCAGACAGGGACACAGCATGGCATATGTGGAACTGTCTTATCGTGGTTTGCATCATATTTGGAAGGTCACAGTCAACAAATATATATCAATAAGATCGGTTTGGAAAGCAGGATGTTAAAGTGTGGTGTTCGACAGGGCTCAATTCTAGGGACAAACTTCTTTACTCTGTACACTTCTTCTCTGGGTCGTCTTATTAAAACACATGATGGCATATCATATTATCTATACGCAGACGACACCAAACTGTACATAGCATTCAACCCATCTGTTCCAAGTGACTCATTCGCCGCAGTCAGTAACATGGAAACTTGCATAAATCTGGTGCGGGAATGGATGATAGGTTTTAAACTGAAAATGAATGACTCTAAAACTGAATTCTTAGTGATATCTGGGGTTCGCATGCCTACACCCTCTGTTACATCAATTATAGTTGGAAACAACATCACTACGAAAACTGAATCGGCCAGGAATATTGGACTGATTATGGACTCAAATTTAAAACTAGACATCCATATCAATAAAATATGTCAAAGATGCTACTGGCAGCCTCGTAATGTTGGACGACTGCGACCTTATCGTTACCAGTCAGCACATGAAAAACTCGTGCACTCCTTCGTCACCTCAGAACTAGACTATTGTACTTCAGTGTTAGCGGGGCTGTCTCAGTACCTGATTCAGAAGCGTCAGAAAGTTCAGAATACTGCTGCTAGGATAATTACTGGTATCAAACGCTCTGAACACATAACACCTGTTTTAAGACAACTACACTGGCTTCCAGTTAAACAGAGAATTGATTTCAAAATATTGATCTTAGTATTCAAATGTATCCACAAACTGACACCAATTTACCTGCATGAGCTCCTCACTGTATATACACCATCACGCAGTCTCAGATCTAAAAAACAAATTCAACTAGTTGTACCTTTTAGCAGATCTAATCTGGCTAATGATCGTGTGTTCTCTATCGTGGGTCACAGATTGTGAAATTCCCTGCCTATTAATGTTAGAAATTCAGAAACTCTCGATATCTTCTAAAGAAATCCTATTTACTAAAGCATTCTCCTGAAACTCTCTAAGAGGCAACCGAAACAGATGTGACTCTTCATTTCAGAAAAGTGTATTTATTTTTGTCAAGCGTTTTAGATCACTATTTGTAGCTTTACGCCCAAGAAAATCAATTATTATTATTATTATTTATCTTTTAAAATGCTAATGATTCGTTTTGGTAAGTTATGTTAATAGGTAGAAAATACAGTTTTAGAAAATACACAAAATTGTAAAAGTTTTATAGTATTGGCTCCTGGCCAGTGGTAACCGCGTTGTGTCCTTGGGCAAGACATTTATTCCCGATTGCCCACGTGGGGGCGCGGTGTACTAAGGCGCACTGCACTTGTCTTCAACCATTGCTAATCCTGCGTGTGTGGAGTTAGTTCGATGGGGAGTCTAACTGTTGTTTGGTGGTTCTCTCCGAATATTCCGGCTTCCTCTACCCGAAAAACTGCCCGACGCGAGGTAGCGCTTGGCGTCGAAAGTGCAGTTAAATAAATAAATGAATAAATAAATAAATAAATAAATAAATAAATAAATAAATAAATAAATAAATAACAGTGTGGTAAATATATAAATATGTTTATTGCACTACCACTCGAAACAATGGGTATGGCTCACAGTAATAAATACATGCATTGGATAAACAAAAAAGACAATGTGACAATAATGACTGCCATAAGAGAATTGTCATGCACAGCTGCTTGAGAACCAGTCGGAGTCATTTCTAGTGTAAATGTTATATGAGTATGAGTGGATGAGATGAACTGGACTCTGCCAATAAATGAAACAGATTATCAAGGGAGTTAATTAACTAATTAGGTGCTGGAAGCCAATGCTTGAACGTTACAGAAAAGTGATAGTAAAAGACCTTCTTAGTTTAAGTTTATTAATTTTAAAGGGACTGGCGAGCAAGTAATACAACATATACTAAGGCCTCTTCTTGGCCCAATGACGTGTGGTATTTGGGATGACCTCCATAGTGTAAACTTCGTGGCCTCGCTGGTCTCGGAGACTACGGAAGGATTTTTAGCTGGCACGGCGGGTGGCGCGGTGGCTCAGTAGGTCGAAGCGCAGGCTGAAAGCCGAGAGGTTCTCGAGTCGAAACCCACCTGCGGCAACCGCGTTGTGTCCTTGGGCAAGACACTTCACCCCATTGCCCACATGGGGGCACGGTGGCATTGTGTATTAAGGCGTACTGCACGTCGATGGAGTACTTGTCTTCAGCAATGCTAATCCTACTTGTGTGGGGTTAGTATGTTGGGGAGCCTGACAGTTGCTCGCCGTTGCTCGGTGGTTCTCTCCGGGTACTGCGGCTTCCTCCACCCGTAAAACTGTCCGAAACGAGGTGACACTGGTTGTCGAAAGTGTCGTTCAACCCCAATAAATAAATAAATTAGCTGGCACGGCGTGCGTCTTTCACCGCTCAGGGGCAGCCATTTTATGTCACAAAACGATAGGATGGTATGCAGTGAAAGCATCAGCCGTACAATTGATCAATGAGGGTGATTCATTCGGTGTAAACAAACCTATTTTGTTCACTAAGATCTGTCTTGCAACATTTTATTGGAGAGTGCCAGTGGGCGCTCTCCAAAAAAATGTAACAAAACAAATCCATGTGAACAAATTAAGGCTACTAAATTTATTCTAGCACTCTACCAGTTAAACAGTTTATTAGAGTAGTGTTTATTGTAGTACTGATCGGGATACAGTAATTTATAAAACTGGATGCAGTGCATCACATGCCAGCAAGTAATTGGCATATACAAACATACGCAAGATCTACTTCCACTGTAGATTCCATTCCGAATTAAATCTGCGAACAAGATTTTTTCTTATGTCGAGCAGGTTCTTTCTCCATCTGATCGCGATTTTATCGCGACACCTTTACACAAGAAATTTCATTAATAAATATTGCAAATTCAAAACTGAATGAATACTGGAAGGCAAACCAAACGTAAGTAACACTTGAGATGCAAATTTTCCGCGTTTCTTCTTCTACGGGTCACATTCTACAGGTCTGTTGTGAGGAAAACCGACAAAGAATGTCAACCAGATCGCAACCCAGTCGCGACAACACTTTTATTACACTGATCAGAAGAAAAATGTCCGTGACGTCATTGACGTGACGGCCGGCAAATCAAATGTAGTAAATTTTGTTGAAACTTTGGAATGTTATAGAACACCGAAATTTAGGAACAATCTGTTTTTCTTTACTTTATTAATTTGACGTGTTTCTCTGGCGTTATGACGTCAAACAAAATTACGTCAAATTATTGCCCGATCTCGAATTATTCTATATCTTCAACATTCAGTACTGTCAAACGCTAAAATAAATGACATTCTAGAGCATTACATTGTCCGCTCTATCTCATCTCAAACTCTGACGTTGATACGAACTTTCAGTAAATTCGAAAATGCGCTCCAACATTTTGGTCGTTTCGAATCTGCGCACAATAATTCTTCGTTGTGAAGACACCTATATCGTAAAATATACTTTATAACTTTCCAAAGTATGATTTACTGGGATTTCCGGGTTTGATTGTAAACAATAACTTCACAAGTGAATTATGCAATCAACAATTGTGTCATGTATCCGTGCGCGCAAACGAAGACGCTTTGCCGTGGGTGTAATGGGGACTTCATTGTTTTTTTTGGGGTTTTTTTTGTTTTTTTTTAACCCTTTACCTAACATGAAAAGCAGACGACACTAGCAAACAAAATTCTTGAATAACTATTATTTTCATTTTGGTCTCAAAATCATAGGTTATGACCCCTCATTGGAACGAGCTCGACGAGCTCGTTCCAAAGAGGGGTCATAATCTATGTTTTAGAGACAAAAAATGAAACAATAATGAAAATTAATTGGCGATTTTTTAGAATAGCGCTGGCCGGTTTTGGCCGTTACGTTAGGTAAAGGGTTAAATAATATGATTATCGTTAATAATGAAAAGTAATAAACAGAGTAATCGCTTGACTGGACTCACCTCTCGTGAATTATTTCACGTAACCAGTCAAGTCAAGCGATTACTCTCTATTTACGTTGGCCCGTGGGAGTCTCAACACTGATCGGCTGGTAGTGATGTCGAACACTCGGATATTTTACGTTCAGGAGTTACCTCTACTTTCCTGTGACATGTATTTCACTAACATTATGAGTGTTGGGAGTCTCAACACTGATCGGCTGGTAGTGATGTCGAACACTCGGATATTTTACGTTCAGGAGTTACCTCTACTTCCCTGTGACATGTATTTCACTAACATTATGAATGGTATTCAGCCAAACTTACACAGATAGTTATAGTAGAGTCAAAAAACTACGTAACGAAACTACGTGGCGCCACCAATAGATGAGATACAGAAGTTATCAAAATTAAAACTGAAACTTGACACCCTAATTGGTATTTCAGGTTCCCAATAAGGTGTTGAAAAAAAATCACAATCGGATCACAACATTCGGAGATATGACATCATTGATGCCAAGGACTTACACTCACTTCTTGATAACATGCATTCTACCCGAACTGTGAATGACCTACAGACAAAATTTCACAGATAATTTCAAAAGTGTCCAAAGAGGTGAATATCACTCTTTGATTGAATGAGTTAATGGAACTTTCAGGGGTGCGGTGACTCAGTAGGTAGAGATGCAGGCTGCAAGCCGGGAGGTCCTCGGTTCGAATCCCACCTGCGGCAACCGCGTTGTGTCCTTGGGCAAGATACTTCACCCCCATTGCCCACATGGGGGCACGGTGGCGTTGTGTACTAAGGCGTACTGGACGTCGATGGTACACTTGCCTTCAACCAATGCTAACCCTGCGTGTGTGGAGTTAGTATGTTGTGGAGCTGGCAGTTGCTCGCCGTTGCTCGGTGGTTCTCTCCGGGTACTCCGGCTTCCTAAACCCGTAAAACTGTCGCGGCCATGATTAGCCATTGTGCAGAAACATGTAACCGTAAACACAAATAAATAAATAAATAAATAAATAAATAAATAAATGGAACCTTCTCGTAGCGACGTTGAAGACGCAGAAAGTGTAGAAAATGTCAAAATAAACATTTAACCACGCCCAGCTGAAAATTGAAAATGGGCAGTCTAGGAGCACTTGAGGTCCCAAATAAGGAGCTGATATTTTTTCAAAATCCGACCACAATTTCTGTAGATATAACGTAATTGACTTCAATAAGTTACCCCTTTTCTTTTTGACACTCATTCCACCAAACTACAGACACCTGTTTCGCAGGTAGTTGCTGTGGTTGCCCACCAGCTGAATAGTAACGAAACGTTCACGTTGCGACATCATAAACAAGGTGTAAAAAATGTAAAAATGACATTTAAACACACGAAGCTAAAATTGGTGCTCTAATCGCGTTTAGGGTCACAAATAAGTAGTTGATAAAAGGTCAAAATGCGACACCAACTTCCGGAAATATTACATAACTGATGTCAGTGATATATCCCCACCTCATTGTGGCATACATTCCAGAACATCCACGGACGATACAGGGCCGAAACTTAACATACAGTTGGAGCAGTGTACAAAGGGGTTTCTCCCTCTGTTAGCATTGAACGCGGGAGCTGGTTTTCTGATTGCCTAAAGTGGTCGAAACGAATAGCAATCATGCTGGTTCTTCAAAAACATGCAGGTAATATGAGCTCTTGCTGTTGTTACCCTTTTGTTGCATGATAATCATCCAGGTGCTAAGAATAACCTCTGACCCCGACCAGAGGCGACGGTCACACCTTTTTGGGTACCGCAAGTGTGGAGGATGGAAAATAATTTTTCTTCGGAGGGGGGGGGGGGGAGTTAATGGTGGTGGGGTGGTGTATTCATGTAAAATATATAAATTTATTTGTGCTACCACTCACCCTTGTTCCCACCACTATCCTCAACGACCTAAACCTCAGTCTTATTGTCATTATTTTGCGATATTGGATACTGACCGGTCAAATTTGAATCGTGTGGCATCAGCTGTCTTCCTGTGGCATCGGCTGCCTTCGGGTGTTACCACAGATTAGGGCACCTAATCTGTGGTAACACCCGAAGACAGCCGATGCCACACGAAGACAGCTGATGCCATACAATTCATACAATTGGTGAAAAAAGTGGGGACACATGCCCCCGTGCCCCCCCCCCCCCACCACCCCCCGCCCCTGATCCCGACTAGCGCTCGCTTCGACTACGGAAAGTCCCATTATAAATGTTGAGCTATCTCCAACTAATACTCGCACTCCAGATCATAATACCAATAAAAACTTGCAAACACCTGTAAAAGCTTGCAAATTGCTAGTGAAGACGTTACGTAAAAATGCCATTCTATAATTTCCAGTTCCACCCACACAACCAGAAACATTGTCTAATTAGTTTCAACATAACCTGGCTTCAAAGGTTGACTGATAACTTTTGTAAGGTTTCTGATGATTAACATTAAAATGTTCACTGTTATTAAGTGTCCATACCTCTTCTAAATTCCTCAGGCGCCGTCAATCCTTCTGTGTCAAATCCGAACCGAGACTGTAAAATCACTATCAGTCGAGCGATACAGACATTTATCTTACAATCAACATGTATTTTGTCTGTATTAACTCCGCAACTGTCGTGTATCCGACCCCCTGATACAGATGTTTGTATCAGGGGGTCGGATACAAGCACTTTCCTTTAGCGTGAGTTCCATTTTTTTCTTTTTGTTTATCCGTACGAATAAACAGTTCGTTATATATTCGTCTACATTCTTGACTTATCTCCAATATATTGTAAGATGAAATGATTATTACCGCTATGTGGATGTACAAAATATGTTTCCGATTCTCGCTCTGGGTTCTAAGGGTAGATCACGACTCGTCTTCGATTCGTCGTAATCTGGCCTTAGACCCCGGAGCTCGACTCGGATACATATTTTGTACATCCACATAATGGTAACAATCTCTATTTATCACAGTGTCATCCACGTCTGCGTCCTCCACTCCAGCACAGGTTTTGAGTTTGATAGCATTGCTTTTAATAAACATGACACAAAAGATATAGTCCTACATGTTCAACATGCTGCAAAGTTTATTTCGTGGGAATAAGAACATTGGAGCGCTGAATTAATATACACTTATTCAAAATCACGTAAGTAACAAACTCCTCGAATCGTGTGACCTAGTTTCAAAAATAGACTCAATCTATTTTTAGTCTCGTGATAGCGTTTGTTTTTGTTTGTCTTATCATGGAATCGTTTCAGTGTATGTTGAATTAAATTAATTTCATGGAGGGTAAACATGAATTCTGGTGAAAAAAGTCCATTCCCCAGTTTTCTTCATTGAAAGGTGAGAAAATCGACTGCAGTCCTGCCTATTTGTCTTCTCGCTATTTGGTACATGTATGTACACGTTGTTCGCGTCTCCATCGATCGATACATTTCAAATTACTTCTGAATTTGAAGCTCGGTGTAAGACTTCATCCTTAACATTCGAGGTTACATTTAGGATAGTTTATCGTATTTATTGAAACACGCCTTATTTCTATGGTAGGAAGCGGGACAAAATCGTTACCTCGGGCAAGATTCAGGCTACACGAAGGTTTAATACCCGGATATCCCTTTTTACACCCTTCAGCTTTCAAGCTTCAAGGTTTCAAAGTACTGAATCTCCATGTACCCTGGATGTTGCCAGAGATAAATGGTCAAAGACAAAAAAAAATCCATCGCAACTAAAAATCGCCATACACAGCTGAAAACTGATATTCCGATGGCATTTGAAGTCCGTCCCAAAAATGAAAATGAAACAAATTTTAGAATCCAACACCGACTTCCGAAGATATGACGTAATTGCCACCAAATATATGCGCCCACTTCTTTGTGACACGCATTGCTGAAAAAACGAGGGGCGATGCGCAGCAATACCTTAACACACAGTTTTTGTGCAGACAAGGTACACCACGCTGTTTTTAATGTAAAACGTAGCCCAACTTTAATGGTGCGGCGCCATGAACGGTTAACCCTTTACCTAACCTGAAAAGCAGACGACGCTTGCAAACAAAATTCTTGAATAACTATTTTTTTTATTTTTTGTCTCAAAAATATAGGTTATGACCCCTCATTGGAACGAGCTCGTCGAGCTCGTTCCAAAGAGAGGTCATAACCTATGTTTTGGAGACAAAAAATGAAAAAAATATTGAAAATTAATTGGCGATTTTTGTAAATAGCGACGCCATGAACAGTTAAGGTGGAAAAAACGTCAAAATTAAATAATACGACACGAAGCTGAAACTGGCATTCAAATAATAAACAAGCAGATAAAAATGGGTTTTTTAACTCTGACTGTAACAACTTGTAACATAGCGTCAATATAATCGGAAGTTATTTTTCCAATATTAGCAAGAGCAAGCACTGAAAAGGCAATAAGGTTAACACACGCCTTCGATGTGGTGGGTGGAGCAGCATAGGCCGTGTTTCGTTGAATGAGATCTTGAGAATGTCTGTGCTATCTCAAACATTCTCTAGTTTTTGTAGTTGTTTTGATTTGATTTATCTTTCTTTGTACTCACAAAAAGTTTGATTACTTTTGAGTGTAAGTTACAAACGATATATTAGGTAAATTCAGGTCGTTCTTTCCCCATCCTTTCACAGAGGTGGAATCATCTATGAATAGGATCGATTATCTCGAACTTTCCGCGTATTAAAATTCGCATTAATCAAATTCGGAGTCAATACAAAATGTTACTTTAGAAATTCTAATGCTTTTCACAGGCAATGAATGTGCCATTTAGCTTGTTCACGGGAGGGATCAGAAACACTTTTTGCAAGATGAAAAAGAAATAAAAGATTTCTAAAAATAGTGCTGGTGGCTTGATTGTTATTCAGTTATCACGTAGGATGAGTTACAGATTGGTTCGATGCCGTAATTTAAAATGTGATTTCAAAAGCGGGCAGAAAATTAGACCGCATCGCGATTTAGTCAAATTCTCTGCCCGCATTCCTCTTCCACAACACTGTAGAAACTCAAATGTCTTCGATCGTTCTCCATTTCACAGTATTTCAGATATGAAATCCCGATCTAGTATTGGGTATCGCCAAATTATCACGACCTTATCGAAAAAGAAATCACTTTTTCTACCACAGCAATATAATTTGGTGCTTCGATATTCTATGTCTTACAAAACAGAATGTTTCAGCATTTAAGAACAAGTGATTATCAAAATCAAGATTTTTCAAGTAAACAAATTATCAGCGCACGTACCGCTGTCAACAGTTGGGAATATTAATCTACAGGGGTGTCGCTAAGGGGTTTAGGGGTTCAGCACTCCAATAATTCATCCAGTTGGGACATTTTTGTCAGAATTGCAGTCTACGATATCAAAACTCTCTTGTTAGTTATCGAGTTCTTTCTTTAAAGGCCAGATTTGATACTTGGACTTGTGTCACACACACGGTCAGTCATACAAATGGAGGTCTGTATTGCCCGATTCTGGCTGTTGGGTTCGCGACATGACAACTACATGTATTTTGTATTTATTCTCTAGTAAATGACCCAAAAGTCTTGAGTTTTTAACCCTTTACCTAACATGAAAAGCAGACGACACTTGCAAAAAAAATTCTTGAACAACTAATTTTTTGTCTCAAAAACATTGGTTATGACCCCTCATTGGAACGAGCTCGATGAGCTCGTTCCAATGAGGGGTCATAACCTATGTTTTTGAGACAAAAAATGAAAAAATAATGAAAATTAACTGACGATTTTTGAGAATATCTCTGGCCGGTTTTGGCCGTAACGACGAAGGCATGTCTTCATGATGTAGTTGGAATGTTAGTCTGTCTGTACAGGGTCATCACATTCGGGACAAATCAGGTTTATAACACGCCACCCCCCTCATCCCCCCACTTCGAATCGGCCATCTTCAAGGCGCCCCTGTTCATCAAGTATATCCATTAAACAATTATGTCTTCTTGTTCTCCTGTTCATTTCCTTCTGAAAAGCATAACTAGTTTATATACACTATGACGCAAGGCTAATTCCATTTTCATACAGTGTTTCATCATTTTTATAATATCCAACCTAATAACATAGCGGGAAATATGTAACTAATGTTTTCCGACTAACGTGACAATCGTTGCTTATTCCCCGTTCCCATTTCTACATTCGCTGTCAACCGATTTTATCGGTTGTTAACGAAGGTCGAATAAGAAACTGGGAAAAAGCCGCGGTTGTCACGTCCATTATTTTTCGATATCTTTTGTCACAATAGATATAAGCGAATACCTCTCTGGGAGTGAAGTTTAAATCGATATCGCTGCGAGTCTTGACGTTTGGTTGTATTAAATGCAATGGAAATATTGTTAAACTACAATTAAAATTAGGCTGAGGGTTCGATTCCTGGCGGTGTTCAAAAACCAACATAAATTCCCTTAAAATACACATATAGGCCCGTGCCAGTCTTCGTTTGAGGCCTGCAAAAGTACCATCACCGAACTGTAGAGCGCGTTTCCCACTTTTATGTAGTTGCCGTAAGGAAGATGAACCAACATGAAAACTTACGCTGAATATAAAATTCCGGCCATTGCTTTTTTGCGTAGTGCAATTGACTAAGTGGTTTTGGTGCTGGACTCATGATTACCAGGTGGAGTTGTCAAAGGTTCGATCTTTATACAAACGGATTGCTGGAACGTCAGCGAAAAACGTCGTTGCTCAATCAGCCCTCACTCCCTCCCAAGATAGCGTCAATTCAATCAACGTGGAAACTCCTTTCAATCCATGACGTGATATCTGCCACAGCGTAACAGTTTTCACGTCATCAAACGTCATAGCGTTTACCTAGCACGAATACTAGTAACACAGTATCAACATTCCAATCCCGGCCCCTGTTTTCTCTCATTAATAACCCAAATATGTTGTAAATATTCAATTGGAATTGTTGCGAAAAATATGTACATCATCAGCACAATTCATTCTGCATAGGGATCAAAGTATAATATTTAAAAAGCCATCAACAATTACAAAGCGCCAAGAACAAGCCTGAAAATAAGCAGACTGCCATCTGCAGAATGATGTCCTCAGATGGTGAATTTGGTTATGCTACCCTGCACAGCAGGGTTGCATCACTAAATTCCCCCCCTGTGAGCTTCAATCAGAATCAAGGTCTCAAGTCTAAACAGAAAGAGGTATCCAGTGGATAAATTGGCCCACCATATCGAACAAAACAGCAAATTAACACTCTGGGCACCTCATTCTGCAAATGGCAGATTGCTTATTTCCAGGATTGGTCGCGAAATTGAAATTGAAAGATGGCGGCGGTGGTGACTCTTTCCTCTATGTGATACCAGTGAGCGTTCCAGCAATCCGGTTTTATAGAGATCACTGCAGTATACCCATATGTGTGCACTAATTAGAAAACAACCCAGGAGTAGGGCACACATACGGGCACAATCAATTATCTTGTTTCTGTTTTCTTTTCGGTGGCGCACCTCTGATACGCCCCGTCAAACTTTATCACTGGATTCAGGCACAGTCTTGTTTCACCTCTTTTGTGAGGTCTTGTTGTTCTTTCTTTTATTCCAACAATGTTGGGAAGACAGACCCTCACCCATTGTTTTCTTTATGCGAACTCGAAGAAAACAGAGGGAATCTTTGTGGGAACCCAAACCCTAGTGTCTCGGTTCTCGCAAAATCGGGAAGACAAACCCACAAACACACCCACTCCAGTAAGTGCCTACGAAAATATGGTCGACCATGTATAACGGTAAACTATAATATGAGACGCCAGTTTTCATTTGAAAACTTTGTCAAAATGGCAGTCAATTTAGCGGAATGAAGGTGTTTGACTTGGCTTTCTCGCTGATGTTTTTCTTCGCGTAAAATTGAACCTTTGGCCTTCTTCTAATGTGTATCCAAGACAAGGAGTCGGTGGGATTTGACGTGATATATGAGTATTCTTATCATCTGCCGCAACGAAAGCGACTGCCAAAACGCAAACAGACAAATATTGATTTCTATATATAATCTGATGTCGTCGAGGGAAATAATTTTGTAATTACCGACAGAATAATTAGTGAATGTATATTCCGATTGGTATCAACTCACATAAACCCTTCACCAAAACAGGAATTGGTTCAACAAACGCTATTGAATTCTCCCTTTAACTGCCAAAGCGGGTTGAAACATTATATGTAGGTTGGGTTATGAAACCACTTTAGCGTATCGGTTCATCCGTGAGAGAAATGTATGCTTACTTCGGTTGCCGTGATGTTCTGAGAAGTTAACTTGTCTGGAGACAGGTTGTACGCACGCCAGACAACACAACTTGTCTTCAGTCGATACAGGAAATAGCACCAGATACATCATAAAGAATTTTGTTAGCCAGAGTTTCTGCAATTTCGAGGGTGTGTCTCGTAGATAAGAGTGGAGCTGGGCTTTAGCATATATATAGTATTTACTACCTCTACTACATTTGCAAAGCAATCTACGTTATCAACTGTTATTATATTATTTATTTATTTAGGTTTAACGACACTTTCGGCAGCCAGGGTCACCTCGTGTCACTTCCAAAGCACTAAGTTCATACAAGCAGCGTTAGCATTTGTTGAAGACAAGTGCACAATCGAAGTGCAGTACTCCTTAGTACACTGCGCCACCGCGCCACCGCGCCACCGCGCCTCCACGTAGGCATTCAGGATTAAGTGCCTTGTCCAAGGATACAATACTGTTACATCTGGCAGGGATCTAACCGTGGATCTTTCGGTTTAAAGTCAAATGTCGTTATCAATTAGCGACCGCGGTCCCTGCTCCGTACCAACTTTGGAGTAAAATGATTAAGAATATGTGGGTTTGCCTTGTTATAATATATGGGAGAGTGCCTGTAGACACTCTCCCTTAAATTGTAACTAGGCAGAGACAAGAGAGCACATTCTGCTGGCCAAAATCAATTCAGTACTCTACTAGTTAAACAAACTGGAATGACTGTTTAACCCTTTACCCAACGCAGACGATATCAAAATTTATTATTTTAAATATTTTTTCAAATTTTTTAAAAATTGTTAACAAAACCATATCATGTGACCCCTCGTTGGAACGAGCTCCACGAGCTCGTTCCGACGAGGGGTCACATGGTATGGTTTAGTTGAATATTTTTAAAACATAATATTTTTTCAACTGCTGAATTTGCATATTACGTGGGCAGATGCGACCGATTCGTTGGGTAAAGGGTTAAAACCTAATTTCCGAAAGTACTATCAAAACATATTACAGGTCGAACGAGAACCTTATAATTGTTATATGAGTTCCACGCTTTTCTAGGCGTGTTGATACTTGTTACTGAATATTATGACACAAGGCCGTTGGATAAATCCCTCCCATGAAGTTTTCTAATTGCTTTGGGAAAGAGAGCCATGGCCGTGCATATGGGCAATTTTCCGTCACTGGGAAGACACTGGGAATTTTGGAAATTTGTGAACAGTTGCTCACAAGGTTACTTATTCGCTCACGTTTAGTTACGTTCCTTGATGACTCCCTGACAAATCAACCCTTCATGATTTCCAACTTATCAATTTTTGACGCCAGAGAACAGGTGCTTCTTCGTGGAGTGTTGCAGGAAGTCTTCTAGACAATGAAAAAGCTATCCTGATAGTGGTTTGTAGTTTACCCATGGCTGCCTATACAGGCAGAGAAGACTTGAATAGAAACCACAGCCAAGCCCACAAACCTGCACCTTGTGGTATAGTAAAACTTGAAGAAGATTGTCCAGGCCTTTGACCCTTTCAACACAGGTGCGGTGGATGGTCTCATACAAAACAATCTACGATGGAATAGGCGAATCCATTCTACATTTGTAGGGTGACCAGTAATAAGTTAATCCTTACGACCGACCTATCTTTCATTTTGTGGTCCACTCGCCCATTGCCACTTTTGCCTCTTTATGCAGCAAACTTTTATGCATACTGGTTTGAAATGGTTAGGAGTTAATATTCATCGCCTGTTGGGGAACAGAGAATTAAAGGCTGACGACTGGGGAAAGGCACACTAAATTACATTTGGAAACGGCCCATAGCAGTACCTTGAAGACCCTTGGAATGCCCCATGCTGATGATATTGAACGGGGAGTTCTCGTTAGCACCAAAATACTCTCTTCTGTATACTTAAACATTATAGACTCGCTGTCTGCTAATCGCCTTTTTCCGCCAATGAATGTTCTTTAACCTAATAAAGTTGGGGAGACATTTGATTTTTCATCATAAAAGATAGTTTCTGTTCAAGTTTTTTGAAACAATAGAAAATGATTATTTTAGTCTGTATATGTGTCTTGGTGTCCTTTCTTCCTTGATTCAGTGGGGGACCTTTGAAATGGTTAACTCTCTCGGTCCCCAAGAAATTTAAAAGTTCAGATATCGAAAGGCACGGCGACGCTCACGGAGAAAAACAGAACAAGTTTGGAGGCTTTGGTTCCAGATTTGTAGTAAATACTTTTATGAACAGTGTGTAGAAGTATCGCACTCTCACTGTGAAGACATTCATTTTGTGCTGAAAAGTTCTCAACACAAGGCATAACTTGGGCCAGAAATGAAAATAGTCATCTGCTTGAAATCTGTATTAATAATGGATTCCAGTATGGGACATACTAACAAACACATGGACAGAATTTGACCGACAGGGAAATTTAAATGGAAATATCAATGTCTATATCCTTTCATATTATTTACAGTAAACAGTGGGGCATAATAGGGGCCCTCATAATAATAACGAATAGAATCGTTTTCCTAGATGGGACCGCTGTGTACAATAGCTACAGAAGATGAGTTAACCTTTTGAATCCTGATGGTATCTATTATTATTATTATTATTATTATTATTATTATTTTATTATTATTATTATTATTATTATTATTATATCCTTATTGTCAAATTTTAGAACATGTGTATATGTTAGAACATCTTCAAAATACAAAACAAAATATTGGACGGACCCAATAATATTAGATTCCAAACACTAATTATAGGAATAATCATCAAATATTTAATTGATGAACCACCGGGTACAACCCGGTGCTTCGTTAATTAAAATTTTGCTGATGATCATTTTTATTACCTGGTAACGCATGCCTGGACATCACTACCCACGTGAGGATTGCGATCAATCCACGTCGACTGCACAGTATAAGTGTATGTGTGCGCTTACAGGTTTCGACCGAATAGGTTCGCCAAGACGATTGTGTCCACAGGCCAATTAATTCCACAAATTTCGATCCGATTGTATTCGCATGAATATTGGAGGTCGGATGCTTTCGTTAAATGTAGTCCCATTATGTCCCGCAGACGGACCGGGAGCCGATTACGCCGACAACACGCGAGCCGATGGTGTTCTACAGACGCAATCCACTCACCTGTTTGGACATAATCGACCAGAGAATATATCTGGCAATTCGTAACCACCCCATCCTCAACACACGTATCACTTTGCTGCCGGTGTTACTGCGAGTTAATCCACTCATTCTTCGGACAAGAGAGGACTTTGTAATTTGTCTAAATAGTGTGTGTCTTCCGATTAGTGCAATCCGATCACAGGCACAGATCCAATTCTGCAAGACCGAGTTCGTCGCTTTGTGACAACAACAGATGTATTGTGTTAACATGCCATAGGGCACTCAACCAATTATATGTCGTTTGTTATAAACTTCTGTCCAATCAAAACCTGTATTTGGTCAGAGTTGTTGACGTGGAAAAACATATGTTATTGTTATTCATTGGTTTAGCCTTTGTATTTAAACTCAGGAATGTTGGCTCTTATTGTTTCTTGCACTAACACCAATGGCGCATGAGTTGTTTCGTGTAATAAACCTTAAAACAAACAAGGCCACTTCCGGCTCAGGAACATGATGCGTAATAATTTCATTGAGTTGGATGCTGCTAAGTGAATGCGTGGAGTAGACAATCAATATTTTCAACGTGCAGCCCAAAGGCTGCACGTTGAAAATATTAATTGGTGAACTCACAAATAATGAATATGGACTTTTCCAATTGCTGCAATTAAAATGACATGGAAGATACCACCAGGTTTCAAGGACTTGAGAAAATAACACCCGCGTACTGTCACATAAGTAAACATTAATTAATTTTAATTTCGCTTCAGTTTCACGAACAAGACGTTGCACATATCCGTATTGAAAGTCAGTAACTGTATATCATTTTCAATGTCGAACAGTCCACAGTTCATCGTTTTTATTGTTTTCAATTGATGCCGAGGTGATCACGTAAAAATGTCAAAACAGATGTCGCGTTCATCTTCATTGAAGACATGTCCTCATATTTTACTTTCAAAGACAGGACTCACCCTAACCCCATCACTGTTTTGGCGCGCAATTTTGCAAAAACATGATATCGTCTCTAGAGTTGAACAAGACATCATCTGCAATATTTTTCGTAGGTGGGAGCGCGATATTCCAGAGGTTACAGCATCGGACCTCAAACCGAAAGGTCCACGCTTCGATCTCCACCAGGGGTAATTGCGTTGTGTCCTTGGGAAAGGCATGTAATCCCGATTGCAGACGTGTGAGCACGATGGAGTTGTGCACTGAGGTGTACTACATGTTGATGATTCAATTGTCTTCAACAAATGTTAACCCTGCTTGAACGGAGTTAGTACGCTTTGGAGTTGCCTCCGCTGTTAGGTGTTTTTTTCGGGTACTCCGGCTTTCTCCACCCATAAAACTCTCCGACACGAGGTGATCCCAGCCGTCGAATGTGTCGTTAAACCCCCATAAAATAACAAAAAATGCTACGTGAGTGTTTCTTTGTTAACCCAAACTGTTAACTGTGTTGAAAGTATGGGCTACATATCTGGTATAAAACATGGAAAGATAGGTTAGTGTCTATGTATTCCATTTTAAAGGTCCTAACTTCGACCCCCACAGAGAGTTATTTGCTTTGTTGCAACACCAGTTGCAGCTGTAGCAACACGGTTGGTAGCAACACGGTTGTGCTGTTTGCCAAAGTCTATGACACGATGTTAACCCTTTACCCAACGTAACGGCAAAATCGACAAATTAATTTTCATTATTTTTCTAATTTTTTGTCTCAAAAACATAGGTTATGACACCTCATTGGAACGAGCTCGTTCCAATGAGAGGTCATAACCTATGTTTTTGAGACGAAAAATGAAAAAAATTAGTTATTCAAGAACTTTTTTTACAAGTGTCGTCTGATTTTCATGTTAAGGGTTAAACCTGCTTCAGTCAATGCAGAAGCTTATTTTCGATCTGTTTGATAGCTAGATAAATAGATAATGTCACAGTTACTAGCCGCTGTACCTTGGTTCTGTCCGGGTACTCAGTCTTCTGCTATTCACAAAATTGCCAACCTGCCCAACAAAATATGTACCTTGTTGATGTTCTCGAGGATACATTTTATAGTACATAGTGTCATATAACGAATGCATGTTGCATTCATCACCTCCACCAGGTCCATCATGCCTGTTACTTCAAACAAGCCTACTTAATTGGTTTGCACTCACATAATTCATCATGGAAGAAATTATAGGAATATTCACGAATTTATCGCAGTATCTCCCTCAAAGACTGAAAATCGAATCCAATATGCTGTGTATTAGCGAATAATTGATTGAGTCAGGTGAGGCGAGAATCATATTCAGTTGATAATAACTATTTTGACGTCTATTCTCCAGAGTGGTGAGTTGTGATGAGTTGTGATTTTCAATCCTTACCCATGGGTATCTCAAATGTCAATTAAGGTCAGTTGAGCTTCACAATTATGTGGTTTATAGTAACACTTAAGCGCACAAAACGATCTTTCATGCTCTGACTGCAGGTTTGTTTCTCTCTCTCGCTCTCTCTCTCTTGTTCCCGGTGACCAACAAAATCGACCAGGCAAACCCTAACCCATTGTTTTCTTTGTGATGACTCGTAGAAGACAAGGGAAAACTTTGTGGGAACCCAAACACTATTGTACAGGTTCTCACAAAATTGGGAAGACCCCCAACCCCTCTCCGCCACACACACATACACATACGCTGGATTCTCTACTTAAATTTATTTGTGCTAAACTTATATCGCGGAATAAAAGGATATTCACTTAAAAGGTCATTATCTTTTAGGAAAGAAAACCATCGTTTTAAATCAGGAAATGAAACATTCTAAGGAGAGAGAAATAAAAGAGAAAACAGTAATGAAAAACTAAAGCCATTATTTGATGGAATACAATGTAAGCTAGCCTGATGAATAGCATGAACCAAACATATAGCTTAAAAAATAAACACAATCTTAAATTTATCCAAAAGGGCTCCTTTCCTTGAAAGACGACACATCTTGGACGAGGTTGTAGTTTAAAAAGGCTTCTTAGAGATGCTGCATTAAGATACTACTGTCTGACATGATTAAAATTCGTACAGTATAAAAGAAAGTGCTCTACTCTCAACATATCGTTGCAGGGTACACATTCTGGTGTGTAAGTCTTGTATGACAATAAGACATCGCGTCAGGAATACAAGATCTTTTCTTCAAAGGTTACTAGACTTATAACGGTCAGTAATATTTGGTCTGAAATTATTGTTAGAGGTTTGTTTTTTGGTTTCATATCGGCCGTGATATCAGCCCGAGGTAACTTCATATCAGCCTGAGACAGAAGGTAGATGGATGATGTGAAGTTATCGGAGGATGATATCTCGACCGATATGAAACTAACCAAGTAATAACTTCTTTATTTATTAAACCAATTCAATAATAACAAAAATCTCAGATCTGTTACTCCAAAACTGTGTTCGGGCAGTGTTATAGTTTCTCATTCTTGTCATAAGTACGAAGTTTCCGCTTCTCCTAGTTCAGCTATTCGAACGTCTAGGCTTCCCCAATCGGGAAGCTGAGACGTTCGGGTGGCTGAACTATCTCTTCTCTCACGTCGACGAAACTCCGCTTACGACTCTAAATTTGTGTTGAACTTTTTTTTTATTTAATCCTATTTGTTTTACAAGGATTGGCGAACAAGTTATGCAACTTGTATTAACGCCTCTCCTTGGCCCAAAGGCGCAGGTGTGTGGACCTTCGTAGCGGTAACTTCGTGGCCTCGCTCTTCTCGAATACTACGAATGGATATTTAGCCTGCACGGAGTGTGTCTCTCTCCGCACAGAGGACAGCCATTTTACGTCCCCGCCCGATAGGACGGTACGCTGTGACAGCATCAGTCCCACAATTGATGCTGACAGAGAGTGTTCGGTTACCTCGAGAACCTTCCCCGACCGGGGATCGATCCCGGGACCTCTGGCATGAGAGACAAACGCATTTATCCATTCAGCAACCATTTTCTTGTGTTGAACTTCGTGACCAACTCTTTTTTTCTTGTCATCCACCTAATCGTTCCTTATTGCGATTGTTTATTCCTCCACCATACAAAAACTGTCCTCTTTTGCCCGGTAATGTCAATGTTGCTGATAAATTGCTTTCGAGGTATAACGGTGAACGATTTCACTGCAAACAAAAACGTCCTCGCCTAGTATCGTATCAAAAGGGATACCAGCCGAGATCGGTGTCATATGAGCCAAGTTTGAAGTCATATCAGCCGAACTCTATAATGGGTAATTCTTGGAAAGCAAATCATATCTAATAAATAAGAATTATTATTTGTTGTGCCCCCGTTGTGCCCTTGGCAGTTAATCTCAACTGCTCACGTGGGGGCACGGCGGTGTTGAGTACTAAGGTACTGCACGTCGATGGTGCATTTGCCTTCAACTAATGCTAACCCTGCTTGTGTGGAGTTAGTACGTTGTGGAGTCTGACAGTTGCTCACCGTTGCTCGGTGGTTCTCTCCTTGTACTTCGGCTTCCTCCACCCGTAAAACTGTTCGACACGAAGAGACTCTGGCTGTCGAAAGTATAAATAAATTTGTGGTGCCAATCCAGACCGTCTGCCACCAGCTGCGTGGCAACTGGGGAAATTGGGGGCACTCGTCCTCTACACTTTCTTGAAAAATTTCAACCCTATATACATTCATGTCTCAAATCCGCAAAACTGGTTCGAGCACTCACACCCTGATATTTTGGGGTCATTCTGCCATAGATATCCTTTACTTTCTGCTTGCTCAAGTCTTCAAAAAGTAACCTGTGCGTTGCAATAGGCGTGAAAATTTTATTTTTTTCGAGGGATCCTCATCTGAGGGATACACACTCTTGACCCAGTACGAGGTGAAATGAAGTGGGAGGAAAAATATTTTTCTGCCCCCTCCCCCCCCCCCCCCCCGGATACACACACCCCCATTTAACCTGGCTATGCTCCTGTCTGCCACATAGAGTTGATGTTCGTACTGATATATGGGTTGAAATTACTCAAAGGAGTCTTTAACCCTTTACCCAACGTAACGGCCAAAACCGGCCAGCGCTATTCACAAAATTCACCATTCCATTTTTATTATTTTTTTATTTTTTGTCACAAAGACATAGCTTATGACCCCTCATTGGAACGAGCTCAACGAGCTCGTTCCAATGAGGAGTCATAAGCGATGTTTTTGACGCAAAAAATGAAAAACATTAGTGCTTCAAGAATGTTATTTGCAAGTGTCGTCTGCTTTTCGTGTTAGGTAAAGGGTTAAATCAATGATAGTCTTGTTTTGAAGCTTCTTTTGCCGCATTGTCTGCACTGGTGTTACCGGAGATAACAGCTTGTCCTGGTAACCAGCAAAACACGATATCATTTTGGTGAGACATCAGCATACTTCTCACGGAGCTCCAATGTCAGAGGGTTCTTCTACTACTTGGGGTCGGACAAATCCTGCAAAGATGAACAGATAAAATAATAAGCTTCCTTTATTACTTTCCAAAGTGTGATTTACTGGGATTTCAGGGTTTTATTATAAACGATAACTTCACAAGTGAATTATGCAATCAACAATTGTCATGTTTCCGTGCGCGCAAACGAAGACACTTTGCTGTGGGTGTGATGGGGACTTCATTGTTTTTTGTTTTTGTAACATGAAAAGCAGACGACACTAGCAAAAACAATTCTTGAATAACTATTATATTCATTTTTTGTCTCAAAAACATAGGTTATGGCCCCTCATTGGGACGAGCTCGGCGAGCTCGTTCCAATGGGGGGTTTATAACCTATGTTTTAGAGACAAAAAATGAAAAAATAATGAAAATTAATTGGCGAATTTTGAGAATAGCGTTGGCTTTTTTGGGCCTTTACGTTAGGTAAAGGGTTAAATAATGAAAAGTAATAAACATAGTAATCGCTTGATTGGACTGGTTACGTGAAATAATTCATTCGAGGCGAGGGACTATATTGTAAAACACTCGTGCGCATTCGCGCACTCGTGTTTGTACAACATCCCTCACCTCTCATGGATTATTTCACGTAATCAGTTCAGTCAAGCGATCACTCTCTATTTCTTGTCGTCCAATCTCGTTCCGTTCGAGCGTAGGTTGTAAAGTCTTGACTTCAGTTGTCAAAATAGAACTTTTATTTAGAATTGTAATTGAGATGATCTAATCACCAGTAATAACAGACGAGAGTACTTTATCATCAACTTTAAATCTATCTGTATATATACTCACACTGAGTCTTTATTTCGGTATATTTTTTTGTTTAAATTGTGGAGATTTTGTCTCAGATTGCTCGAAGAAGCAATATACAAAATCCCAGATACCAAGGAGGAAAATGTGCCTCACTGTTCTCTGTTATCGAATCTGGTTCAAGTGTGGTGAACTCCATTTGGGGTTTACTTCTAATTTCCAATGGATGAACATGTTTCTGGCTTCTATTAAAAATCGCAACATTTTGAGGATTCGATATAATACTCAGTCAGTCATAAACGAGGATAGATGGATTTGCAAACTTTGAAGTGGGGCTGCACGGTATATCGATAAACAGATATTTACAGGTATTCAAACCAATATCGATTGAGTACCTGTGTAATTACAAAAATATCGGTTTATCGTCATTATTTATTTAACCACAATTTAATTTTCAAGATGTCTTGAGTTTTTTAACTGTAGCCCCGAATGAATAATATTATCCCTTTATCCAAGGGATCGTCTGCTTGTGCCCTCGTAATATACAAATTCAGCAGTTAAAAAAATAAATTTCAAAAATTTCAACAAAACTATATCACGTGACCTCTTATTGGAACGAGCTCGTTGAGCTCGTTCCAATGAGGAGTCACATGATATAGTTTTGTTGAAATCTTTGGGGAAAATCTGATAAACTAATTTTGAAAATAAGAAATTTTGATATCGTCTGCGTTGGATAAAGGTTTTTCGAACCGCACCATCAAGGCATGCTAATTCGTTCCGACTATGATGCTTCGCGTCTCGATTGTGGTACTTGTGTTCATATATCTGAATAGTTTCGATAATCCGGTATACCGCGATATTTTTTTTTGAATACCGATACCGGTATTCAGTTTTGAATATCGTGCAGCCCAACATTGAAGTGAAAGTAGTGTTCTCCGCTTTTCGAGAGAAGTTGTTGGATATCAGTTTACACTCTAATAACCAATCAATGTTTGTGTGGGTTTCCTCGGTGCTGAGTACAGATAATGTATTTGATGAATATATTTTTTGGAGGACCATCATCGTCCTGAACTTCAAGAGGCTGGGGGAAAACCATCTGTGCTCGCGTTGTACTCTAATGGAACAATCTGTGAAAACAAACACGTTTGGTAACAGCAGTTCATATTGTAAGAAAACAAATTTTTATCTTATACCTGTTGAAGATATAGCCCATGTGATATAGATTGGAGAACGGACTATAGTCTTTTTCTATATTATAATATAATGATGACATTCGCAAAAATTGTTTATAAATCGTGTCAAATCTGGTGAAATTGATTATCAAACATATTTTTGTCATAAATCATAAGAATTGAGGCGTAAGTATATTTTCTGTAATTGTTTTCCCAGTTACAGGGCCACGTTCTAAGGGGAACTATACTTTATCATTCACTTGAATTTGTAGCCTTGTTACGCACCAACAGCTTTTCCGGGCACATCACATGTATTCATGCCCAACAAGAGAAAGCAGTCGACTCCACTCCAGATGTGTCGACATTTTGACACGAAATCATCCCCAAAACCCTTTTAAAAATGCAGAAAAGAACAAAAATGGTCGGTATAAGATAAATACAACAATACCATAGTGTGTTTTGATATGTTTGATATCTCAACTCGTTGAAAGTAAGTTTTTTTCGCTCGGCAAGCCTCGCGAAAAAAACTCACTTTCAACTCGTTGAGATATCAAACATATCAAAACACACTATGGTATTATCGTATATATTTCAATAAGTAAAGTTACATTGCCTAATGTTTACACCACAACTTAATTTTCTTCATTGAACACTGTACTGGCAATGGATTCTCAAGCGATGGTATTTTCCACTGAATACCAGTTGATGATTTGATTTATCCCAAGAAGACCTGTTGAGCATGTGACATTCTCACATCGTGCTTTGATAAAACGCACTACATTCGATTTTCCTGATCCAGAGTGTATTTTTACATTCTGTAAGTTCTGTTTACGCTATATACAGTACGTGGAGAGTGTATCATCACTAAATCACCCACAGAGTGGACATTCCACCCGAGCAATAATTGCAAATTCGTTGCAAAGCATAACCATCACAAGCAAAGTTCCAGCCAATGGACCTCAGGGTTAAACTCGGAGGTCCATTGACTGAAACATTGCTTGTGTTTTTTGTCCATATGTACAGAATTTGAAAGTGATACTTTGGGTGATAACTTCACTCCACTGGTGATTTAGTTACAATCCACGTACTGTAAATAGACGGTTTCGCCTAATTAGGCGCTATATTGACAGTGTGCGAGAACTATTTCGTATCAGAACTACGCCGTTTTGTTTCTTTTTTTAGGAATAGATCTTCATCGAGTTATGGTTAGTCAAGGCGGTGCCTTGTAGAAAAGCCAATTCGTTATCCTGTCCGGATTTAACCCTTTACCCAACGTAACGGCCAAAACCGGCCAGCGCTATTCCCAAATATCGCCGATTAATTTTCAGTATTTTTTCATTTTTTGTCTCAAAAATATAGGTTATGACCCCTCGTTGGAACGAGCTCGTCGAGCTCGTTCCAACGAGGGGTCATAACCTATGTTTTTGAGACAAAAAATGAAAAAAAAAAATTACTCAAGAATTTTTTTTGCAAGTGTCGTCTGCTTTTCATGTTAGGTAAAGGGTTAAAAAAATTTTGTTTTATGAACGGAATAAACATAAGAATTGAATCATGACTGTTCGAAATGTGAAGTGGTTCATGGAATTTGCACGTGATTAATTTGTTTTACCACCTCGTGCATTTCGAACAGTCATTATTCAATTCTTAACAGAACGTTGGGGGCGCGGTGGCGTTGCGGTAACCGGTTCTCGTCAGATTACCGAAGTTAAGCAACGTCGAGCCCGGATAATCATTGGATGGGTGACCGTCTGAGGGATCAATTCGGACTCCCGCGTTGTGTCCTTGGGGCTAGGCATATAACCCCGATTGTCCACATGGGGGCACGATGACGCCGTGTACTAAGGCGTACTGCAGGTCGATGGTGCGCATGTCTTCAACCAATCTAACCCTTATCTGTGCTGCAGTGCGGAGTTACGATGTTGGGGAGCTGGCAGCTGCTGGTCGTTGCTCGGCGGTCCTCTCCGGTTACTCCGGCTTCCTCCACCCGTAAAACTGCCACCGACACGATATGACCTTGGCTGTTAATGTGGCGTCAAGTCCTAATAAAAAACAACAGAACGTTCTTTTTCGTTTGAGGTTACTAGACAATCGATCAAAACATCATGTCAGATATCATTGTTGTTTATCTTCTCAGCTTGTGGCAAGTACTCTTGATTACAGAAACGGGTGTGTTCTTTTTTGGAGCAGAGTTTGTTCACGCATACAGTACGTGGAGAGTGGATTGTAACCAAATCACCTGCGGAGTGAAGTTATCACCCAAAATATCACTTTCAAATTCTGTACACATGAACAAAAAATTCAAACAATGTCTCAGCCAATGGTTAAACACGGAGGTCCATTGGCTGAAACATTGCTTGTGATTGTTATGCTTTGCAACAAATTTGCAATTATTGCTCGGGTGGAATCTCCACTCTGTGGGTGATTTAGTGATAATACACTCTCCACGTACTGTATGAGCGCGTTTTTCAATTTTGTAAGCTCATTTGAACACCCCAAATGCGTTTTTGATGTAACTTAACGTTTTAATGTGTTTCTGGCGCTCTGTTGTACCATAGGTTAATGTTCAAAGATGTATAGTTGGTATCTGGTGTTTTCGCGTGGATATCGACGTTTATCTCATGCGTGGGTATGAGAAATATGTATTTTCACGTGCAAGTTTGACGTGAGTAGAAATACATAATTTCTCGTGCTCGCGAATATGATATCCGCACAAATGTACTCGATGCTCTTTTTATTATGCGCGCTCAAAATCATAGACATACTTTACAGAGCTATCAGTGAATCATTTAAAAAACACATATCATTTATTTAGCCACGCCTCTCTTATGTTGGTTAATTTTTATACCGATGTGGTAAGTTTTATTTCCCAAGTGTTTCCCAGACAACGTTCACAAATAGGTCTAAATTGTTTTAGAATGACAGTTTTGTAAGAATTTAGCAATAACGGAAGGATAACAGAGTTTCAATTAAAGGTGTAGTTTTATTGAAATTTCGTGCACGCCAATCACTGATCTCTATAGAAGTGGATTTCTAGAACGATTATTGTTCACATATAGAAAAGTGTCCTACCGCCGCCATCTTAGGTGTGGAGGGGAGGGGGTCGAAATAAACAATGCTTAAGAACAACAAACGTCTCGAAGGTTTTCAGTTTCCCGACGCCTGGCAATCGCCGATTCTACGAAAAATGAATTTTTGTATGTCAATGATGTGCACATGTTCGTGGCAACGCAAATTGAATTTTTATAACACACTTTACAGATAACGCGTGAGATTTTTCAGTATTTCCTTCACAAATTTATATAGGGTATGAAATAAAAAATCATGTTTTTTATGCCGGAGGCCAAGTTGAATCTCTCCGGAAGTCGGGTGCGAGAGTTTCATTGGTATATTCTTCTAATCTTTCAAAATAAAAATCATTTAAAAGTAAATATAAATCATGTGTTAATTACCCATTTGTTTTTTCTTTTTGTTTTCTTTTTGAATGCAAACATTTTTTTGCTTTAACGAGAGTTTACGAGAAATGCAAATGGCGAACCAGTGACCCGAGTGGAAGGAGATACAATCGAACGTTTGAGCGAGCTAAATGGGCGGAGATATGTGATATTGAAGGCACGATGACATATGACATGAACCAAACCTCATTCAAATCAAATGGTTTCGCGCGCCGAAGGCGCGCAGGGACGGTTTGGGGGGCAAGCCCCTTTCGACCCTCTTTGACAGTTTAGCGCCGTTTATGGCGTTTGCTTTTCTTTTTGGGTGGAGGTGGCTGGGAAGGAGAGGCAGTAGTGGTTGTTGGTGTATTTGGACTCTTGATGATGGAGGACTGACTATGGTGGAATGGTCTAGTCCTGGCTGCTTCAGGAGTGCAGACTGTTTCAGGAGTGCTGTGGCTGGCGCGCTGTTCCAGAAGTGCTGTAGCGTTCAGCTGATTCTTTCTTTGTTTCTCTGATTTCATCCCGTATTTGCTGTATCAGTATCCACGCCTGTTCCTGACCCGGAAGGGGGGTTGAAATTGGAGAGGGAGATTCAGAGAGCCAGTTTCCATTTCCGTCTCCAACTCGCTGGTGACATCGCCATCCTCTAGGTTGTCCCTCAAAGGAGAGGCATCTGGGGAGTGGATGGGAGTCACAGGAGTTGGAGGGGAGGACATAGTAGTGGCCTCCTCCGTCTTCTCTTCAGCCTTCTCTTCCTTCCTCCTTTTCAGGAACGTTTCCAGCCGCCAGGCATTCCGGCGCCTGGTTGATGGGCTCTCTTTCTTCTTACTTTTCTTCTTATCAGGGCCAGGTCCAGGCTTCTTCGGGTGAGGACCAGTGTGAGAGGGGTTCCTCTCACAAAAGGTGCTACCTCTCCCCGAAGAAGGTGTGGTGGTGTTGTTCTCTTCAATGATGAACTCCAAGCTCAGGTGGACTCTCTTGCCTGTCTCCTGGACAGTCCAGGTGACAGGGCAAGAAACGCCCAGAGCTGAAATGGTCTTAATGAGTCTTGCTGGTAAATCCAGTGTGTCCATGATTTCTAATCAAGATGGCAAGGTGTTCACACTCTAAAGTCAGATGTGTGAATGGTGATGAAACCCAAACCACATTGATACAGACAAGAGTTTTTTTATGGGAAGATGTGGCTCAACAGCTTTCACGCCATCAACTGGGAGGAGTTGACGCGTTATTTGACTTGATTCCATCTTGGGCTGTCGTCGTTTTTCGCTTACGTTTCCAGGGGCGGCGGAACCGGAGACGGGAGGCTTTAGCCCCTCCACTTTTTGCCGGGCCATGTTTTTTTATATGCATATATTTTAACACAACCAATGACTGGTGAAACAGGGGGGATCCAGAGCCTCCCCATATTTTCGCCCGCTATGTTTCTCTCGTACTAGTTCAGTTTCAATGGATTTCGGATCATTGTTTGCAGTAAGTGGCAGCAAACGCTAAAATGTATACAGTCTGTTAATAAATCGGTTAACTGAAGTAGATCGTAATCTTACAGACATATAAGTACCAAATCCACCCCAGACAAGATAATCCACAGACAGTATAATTACTTTAAACGGCTGGTAAAGCATACAGGTGAGGTCTATTTATCAGCTTTGGTCGTTACGACCACAGCTGATAAAGAGACCTCACCTGTATGCTTTACCGACGTTTTTTTAACGGCTCTCAAAGTGTGAAATCGTTCAAATACATCTCCTGAAAAATCTCAAAATACTCACTCAGATGCATGGAAATGGGGGGTTTCGGGACCCTGAAATTTAAAATTTTCATACCGACGACCATCCATCGCCCGGTCCAGCCCATTCACTTTGAAAATCGTTCCACCGTCTCTGGTTTCAGCAGTTCAGTTGCATAGAGAACAGTAGCGATAATCTGGATTATTTGACAAGACGTTCTGACGCTGAACGTTGCGGTGTCGTGTCAGCTTGTTCTCGTTAATTTACACTTGGACATGTAATATTTCTCAACTAAAAAATAATTTTACTTTCATAGAATGTCTTTATTTTTCTTGATGGAGACACATGGTGTGTTTGATTGGTTCACTTCGAAACCAGCAGCGACAAGATATGGCAGTGACGAAAAAGCCTGCTGAAAGAAATGAAAGTGACGAAAATGACAAAAATGAATGGGTAATAATCAATATTATTATACTTCATCCTAAGATACTAGGGATGTGGACCGGACCGGAACGCCAGTTGGTCCAGTCCTGTTCGGTCCAACCTTAGGGGGTCCGATAATCTTACCTGGACCGGTTCTGGACCGGTTCAATCATTATAAAATACCTTAAATGAAGTGAAATGTGTTAAAATCTTACTTTTGGTAATACCAAATTAAGATTTTAACACAATTGCTTTATTTAACCCTTTACCCAACGCAGACGATATCAAAATCTATTATTTTAAATATCATTTTTTGAAATTTTTCAAAAAATTTCAACAAAACCATATCATGTGACCCCTCGTTGGAACGAGCTCGACGAGCTCGTTCCAACTAGGGGTCACATGATATGGTTTTGTTGAAATTTTTTGAAAAATAATATTTTTTCAACTGCTAAATTTGCAAATTACGCGGGCGAATGAGGCCGAATCGTTGGGTAAAGGGTTAAGATATTTTATAATGATTGATGGAATACGCGTTTGTGTTAAAGAAAGCTGACTCAATGTTGACGATCAACAATAATTTATAAAAAATAAATCTAGTTTCTAAATTTCTAAAGTAGGCTCCAAATCCGGCTCTTATTTTTAAATGCCCAGGCCGGTCCCTGGCCCTTTATATGCATGTCACTCAGCAACCAATAAATCTGTGTTCATCCAAATCAAGATTTCAAAATAATGCATTACAAGAAGCCCCGATATATCAAAAACCACCGTCAATCACAGAATGGAATTTACGGGATAAAGACGCCACACTTAAAGCGGCGCCGTTAACATCGCCAGTGATGGATTGAAGCTAGGAGAAACTATACAATTAAGACTGCAGGTTTTTTGGTGTCTGCTGAAGGAAAGACCCAATTATGTTTTATGGACGTCATACAGATAGTGAAACAAAGTTAAACCGGACGAGTTAATTCATCTCCAGTACAGAACAAGTAATGGATAGTCTATTAATCGTGTGGGTTTTTTTTTACATACACTGAACGACTTGCGTTGTAAATGGGTTAATCGATATGGCACGAGTGGCAATGGGGAAGTATAGAACGAGAGGCCGCAGGCCGCGAACTCGTGGGTGTCGTTCTGTGTTTATTACACGCCCTCATTCTATAAGCGCAAATATTAAAAGGACACTCCGCAATTTATTTGAGGACTGTCATCAAAAAGAACACTTTTTATCGACAAACAAATTTGCGAAGAGAACCCGTGTCACTATTTCATTTTTTAGCTATCGCTAGCGATTCAAATTGTAATTGCGGTGCAGGATTTGTAGAAAATTTAGTGTAATAGTCCTTCAACGATTTCCGTTTTCCGCATGGTTTGGTGTTGCTGTAGATGGGGAATTCATAGAACATGCGTGTAATAAAAAAAGATGTTTTTATCTTTCCGGACCTCTGTATTTAATCTTATCGGTCAGCACCCAACGTAACGGTTGTTGTCAAGAATTGGATGTTGGTGGAAAGTGACGCCCTTTGAAGTCAACATAAGCTGTGCATTGGATTTATACATCTCAATGTAATTGTTTTGTGTATTCAGCTCGGAAGGATTATACAGGCGTCTATACTTCTGTGATGAGTTTTATAAGAGAATGTCATTCAATACCAGTTTTATCCTTCTATAATTCGTTTGACAATTAGTTACATTGTAGACCCACTGTAATGAGGAGAACAGGTTTTATCCCGTGGAAACAAAGTCCAATGTCATAAGATTGAGTTCTTTTGGGATATGATAAGCTGTGTTTTCTTGTAGTAATATTATAAATTGTGTGCATTTTAATGTCCAGAATAACTCACCAATCAACCAGCCTTCATATTTAACACTTTCCCTGCTACCGGTCCATACTGAGTAACAGAGATACCACATACAGGGAATGGATACCTCAGCACTTTGTTATTCTCAATAGAACTCACGTTATACGACATGCAAGCGACAGACGATGGCATTATCCATTTGTCCTCCGCCATTTTTCGCATCTATGTAAATTCCGAAATACCCGAGGCAATAATGTGTTCAAGAGTCCAACATGGTCCATCAGGCCATTATTATATTTTTTTTTGGTTTTGTCGTCCTGTGGCACAGGACCACTAAACAAAAAAATATATGACAGCCTGTGGGGTCAAGTTTGGACTACATGGTCAGTTACGAGCCAGCGTTGCCTTTTTGATGTTCTGGAAACGCAAACATGACTCGAAAAAAATATTTTATTCAATTTCTTGATTTTCTTCAAACGTATGAACACAACTTGAAAAAGTCCATTAAAAATGAACTAAATTCAAGTAAACTAGACGTCTTTTCTAGTGAGATTTATGGAGTGTGGGCTAGGAGTAAGTTTGTAAATATTGTTTAACCCTCTCAACGCCGAGTACCTGAATGAGATTGCCGCATAATGTTCGAATATGTTTTAATCCTTTACCCAACGTAACGGCCAAAACAGGCCAGCGCTGTTCAAAAACATCACCATTTAATTTTCATTATTTTTTTTCATTTTTTTGTCTCGAAAACATAGCTTATGACCCCTCATTGGAACGAGCTCGTTGAGCTCGTTCCAATGAGGGGCCATAAGCTATGTTTTTGACGCAAAAAATGAAAAAAATTAGTTATTCAAGAATTTTATTTGCAAGAGTCGTTGAGCTCGTTCCAATGAGGGGCCATAAGCTATGTTTTTGACGCAAAAAATGAAAAAAATTAGTTATTCAAGAATTTTATTTGCAAGAGTCGTCTGCATTTCATGTTAGGTAAAGGGTTAAACTTACAAATAAGTGTACGTTATTGGCGTTTTAATCACTTTAACCCCATTCTCTCCAATATATGGTTCAGCACAGGATATTACCAAATTGCACAGCAGCGAAAGGGTTAAATGCTCATTATGTTTCTTTTCTCACTCTCAGACTCATTCAAACCTAACTGAACCTCGTTCGGAACGATTATGTTTGTCTAGTTTCAATGCAGACTCATCAGCTTTGATTCCTACAAAATAATGGGACTCTTTTGGAAGTGTTCGAATTTTCCCGAAAAAGGAAGGCCACGCTCGATCCAGGTGAAATTATCTTTCCACTTCTCGCGCTCCAGAGCACTGTAGAATCCCACACGTTAAAAAATGAGAAAACATTTACTTTTGGGAATGTATCATCTATTGTTTTTCTTTATTCTCGATAATTTATTTATGAAATCTCGACACATTGTGTGTAAGCGTGTCGCGTCCCGCGTGGCTGACAATTTTCGTCATTGGTGGAAATTTACAGAAAAGTTAGCTCCCCTCAGTTTCCTGAAAGTTGTCAGTAAATTTAACACAAAGTGTACGGAAATTTCATTATAAAAATCTAAATTTAGAATTGTTGATGACGTTGTATCATCAATGTGTACATCATTTCACAAACTTCGGGCATTTTCCTGTGGAGTTGTACAGAAATACAGAAGCTGGCTTTTTTTGCATTTTCCCCCAACCAGTTTGAACGTTTCACTCTTATTATCTGTTTAAAATCATTAAGGGGGCGCGGTGGCGTTGCAGTAACCGGTTCTCGTCAGATCTCCGAAGTTAAGCAACGTCGAGCCCGGTTAGTCCTTGGATGGGTGACCGTCTGGGCAATCGATTCGGCCTCCCGCGTTGTGTCCTTGAGCAAGGCACTTCACCCCGATTGTCCACATGGGGACACGATGACGCCGTGTACTAAGGCGTACTGCACGTCGTTGGTGCGCATGTCTTCAACCAATCTAACCCTACCTGTGCTGCAGTGCGGAGTTACGATGTTGGGGAGCTGGCAGCTGCTCGTCGTTGCTCGGTGGTTCTCTCTGGGTACTCCGGCTTCCTCCACCCGTAAAACTGTCACGGCCATGATTAGCCATTGTGCACAAGTATGTGACCTTAAACACCAATAAATAAATGAATAAATAAAATCATTTAAAAATAAGAGAACTGCTTTTTCACCACCTTCTGATGTCCAGTAACTTTTTCTGTTCATTATATTAACAGTGCGTGCATCGTGACATATAGTACAGACCCCATCCTTTCCATTAACATGAAAGTCGAGGAGAAAAGATTTGCGAATTTTTTGCCTGGAAAGAATAAAATCTTGCAAATTACTGTAAAAACCACATTCGCTAAACAAAGAGCCAAAGTGGACGGTTAATTGGTTGCGTCAAATTCGCTTGCCAAAAAAGTTTCCTTTTGTAACATTTAATAAACAAAAACAACAGACTTCTCCGAAAGCTGACTGCTGTTTTCGTTTATTAAAAGTAACAAAAGGAAACTTCGCTTTATTTTCTATTGCAGTAATAATAATGATTGCTGCTATCAACAATTACATGCTTCTTAATTAGATCTTCCTCGCCAGTCTAATAATTTCAGGGGAGATAACTTTATCGAAAGTCGATTTTCATGACGACATATGTCAGGGGTGATTGCGATCTGATCGAGAAAAATACCACTTGCGATCACAGTTATGTTAAATATAGAATAAATAGGTACTAGGGTCGGTAATCAGATTTAAACCACGAGTGGGATAAGGGTTTTAACCACTCGGCAAACCGAGTGGTTAAAACCCTTATCCCACTCGTGGTTTAAATCTGATTACCGGCCCTAGTACCTGTTTGTTTTATTTATACCACGCTCTTAATAAATAATCGACTTTGACATTTAAAATGGAGAAAAAACGACACTTTCTATCGCAAACACACGGGTTTGTTTTGTTTGCATCTGCGCCTGTGGGCAGTACTATCGGCTGTTACTGAATGCTTGATTGACAGCTGGACACATGGTCAAAGTTGATTGAATTTACCTTGCTTTTTCAGTCATATTATTATTAATAATTCTTAAATTTTATTTTAAATATTTAATTGTAGGTATTTTAAACTTAATAAGTCATTTACACGAAGTAGATAGTACCGCAAAATGTCATATGTTTGAATAAAACATCGCGAAGTGTGAATGTATTGACGGTGGCAAATTCCGTCTTGCCAAAGGTCAAGTTGGATGAACTTCCGACTGTCGGTGTAAAAAAAATTTAACCGCACTAGAAGCTTTACACCGGTAGTGAGATTTAAAAGCTAAAATTTAGCATACAGGCTTTTCACAGGTAGTAACATAGGGGAGAATGGTATAAATATTCACGTGCATCTCCAGAAAGGACGATTGGTGATTCCCTGGCATCTCATTTTCGTCCTAAATCCTCACTGCTGAGAGTTGTCTTTGTGTTGAGCGTATAATATATTCGTCTAGCCCAAATGCCCTTGAGAGCCCATAGTTGTCACTAAAATCACAACGTTATTCTATTGTTTTCCCAAAACCATACGTGGGTGTGGGTGGAGCAATTTCTATGACCCTATTTCTAACATTTCTATACTTTTCTTTAGAAGTTTGCAGGTTGAATTTTAAAATCTCTGAAATGTATTTAATTTTAAAGTCTTGCACCAAATATGCTGTAGGTATCAGTCATAATGTCTCGCTTGTTGCGCGGCTTGGGTTATATTGGAGAAAGACAGTTACGCGCATCGCGTTCACTCCTGGGAAGACTGGGCTCAGCCTCTGCTTTCTTACTTTTTAAATTTATTGGGAGCTGACAGTTGCTCACAGTTGCTCGGTGGTTCTCCCCGGGTACTCCGGCTTCCTCCACCCGTAAAACTGTTGTGGTCATTATTAGACATTGTGCTGAAATGTGTGACTTTAAACACCAATAAATAAATAAATAAATAAATAAATAAATAAATAAATAAATAAATAAATAAATGACACTTTTGACAGCCAGTGTCTCCTCGTGTCGGACAGTTTTACAGGAGGAGGAAGCCGGAGTATCCGGAGGGAACCATCGAGCAGCGTCCAGCAACTGTCATACTCCATAACATGCCAGCTCCGCACAAGTGTGGTTATATTTATTTATTTATTTGTGTTTAAGGTCACATATACAAGTGTGGTTAACATTGGGTGAAGGCAAGTGCACGTGCAGTACGCCTTAGTACAAAAGCAGCCAGCAACTGTCACTCACTAACGTGCTAACTCCGCACAAGTGTGGTAAAATTTGGATGAAGGCAAGTGCACGTGCAGTACGCCTTAGTACACAACGCCACCGTACCCTCGCGTGGACAATCGGGATTAAGTGCCTTGCGCAAATACCCCTTGCGAGGATAGAACCGTGGACCTTTCCCTTTACCCAACGAATCGCCCGCATCCGTCCGCGTAATAATCAAATTCAGCAGCTGAAAAAATATTATTTTTCGAAAAATTTCAACAATTCGTTCCGCAGAGGGGTCACATGATATGGTTTTGTTGAATTTTTTTGAAAAAATTTAAAAAATGATATTTAAAATAATAAACTTTGAAATCGTCTGCGATGGGTAAAGGGTTAAAGTCCAATGCCGTAACAACTGAGCCACAGAACTCCGGCCAACAGTTCATAGATTTAAAATATGACCTAATTCTTTAGCAGTGTTCTGTTAGTTCGTGAAAGCAACTGCGATTCAAACCCCCCTTTTCAACTGTCGTTCTGGTCGGTTTGGCGTTTGTAACAAAATATACTCGAGTGGCTGAAGTATTCTGTCGCATGTTCACCCATTCTGTGTCTTTTAATACCAAAAAGGCGAACCCAGACAATTTGTATAACAAACCATTCAACATGTAGAATTTCCTAGATGCAGGTAGTCAAAAACTGAACTAACAGAAGACAGAATATCTACTGCCATATCACAAATACACATCCCACACCTTTTTTAATTGAATAGAAATTACGTAATCTAAATGACTTTATCAGTCGATGAGCACCGTTTACAGTACAACTGCCGTAGACTGGTCACTTTCCACGGATGGGCAATATTTCCACGGACGCAATAATATCAGAATCTTAACACTAACTAAAGGAATAATCATCAAAAATTTAATTAATGAAACACCGGGTACAACCCGGTGTTTCATTAATTAAAATTTTGAGGAGGATGATTTTTACTATCTGGTAAACGCATGCGTGGACATCATTGTCCACGCGTGGATTACGCCGAATGCACGGCGACTTTACTGTATCTGTAAATCTAAGAATTTCACTAGTCACGCTCCCTCCCTTCAGAAGGAATTTATGCCAGCGATGAAGTCTTATTTTCTATAGCCATCCAGCAGATTGTTTGATCGATACTGTTAGAAATTGAAATGGTGCTACCTGTTATGAGGAACATGGACATTTACATGACAGTAGGAACTAGCCTGTTTTTAACAGTTTTTTTCTACACAAAAGCAATTTTGTCAAGATGAAAAATGGCTCTCGTTCATAACAGATTTAATTCATTTAAAAAAAAGCTTCATTTCACAAACTGAACTGGAGAACTGACGACACAGCCTTCTAATGCAAAAGCCATTTGACAGTCCCGTTTGAATTTCGTCGACTGTAAACACAAATAAAGCAATCAGATCTTCCGATAATCGCAATCAGGATTCCAAGATTCAAGGAAGTTAATCTTGGAAGCTTTAACCTGATTTTGCTTTATTGTCCCCCGTCCACCCAACAGCCCCAATAAGTATTAATCTTAACTTATATTTAAGCACCACGACATATCTGAGGAACTGTTACGCAATGAAAGATTCCAAACCACAAGCAGCGACTTTTTGAAAAGATGCTTTCATCAGTCCTAGTATTGTGACCTGTTATCAGTTCGTGTGGTATCTTTCAAAATACTAATTAGGGAGAGCCATGAAACAGAAACTGGCCAGCAATAGGTCTACAGTGCTTGGCAACTGTATGGTACAGAGCTTCAGTTCATTTCAAAGAACAATACTACGCCATACAATTTGAATGATTCTTCTCGACCATCAAAGATATATCTAGACTTAACCTTTCCAAATCCGTATGGTTTTGCGTGGAGGAAACTTTAACAGGAAATGAGCATATGGTTCTTAAACACGAAACTGATCATTAGGCCCAGTAATAATGGGGCGACAGGGTTAAATTATAGCTAAGCCGTGTGCAAATTAATGTCAGTCCATACACCTTGGTTTACGATAAGGTGCAGAGCAAGGTTAGAACAATGGCCCAACAGGCCAGTATTGAAAACTTGAATGATTTGCCATTCGAGATGTTCAAATAATATATTTATCGCTCTACGGCCTTAGAATAAACCGTCTCTTGAGCGCAGCAAGGTGTCTAAAGACTTGCAGATGGTGCCTTGTTGCATTCAAGTGGCGAAGTGAATCAACGCGTGTACATTACGGACACCCACGTTTCACTGAGTAACATGCGTTATTTGAACTTTTTATGCTACTCCTGGAATGCCAGGATGTAAGCCAATTGCTGGTCTTCCTCAGCATGAATTAAAGTCCAACAATGTGCTGACTTTCTTCGAATACTCAGAAACTGTGAATTGTCGATGTTTATACCACGTTTGCTGGGTATATTCGAGGTTACGCGATACAATGCAGATATTGAAAAATGCACTAGATACACTACAGGTGAGGTATACGGATTTCGCGCAAGAAAGCATCTAATTGGACGTTACGCGTCTGAGTGACGTTATGATGGGAATGAAATGCACCGACACACAACATTGTTAAGCAAGAAAACTATCAGCCGCCGTTAGTGACATTTGTCTTTAAAAATATCAGCTTCATTTACTTAATTCAAGTTTAATCATGGCATAAATATGGAATATACCCATAGTAGCTTGGTGTACCAAATGTTCACCACGAGTGGTGAATATTTGGTACACCAAGCTACTTTGGGTATATTTTATTTATAGCATGATCTCCAGATTATTAAGAGTCGCTATTATTTTTTCTCGATTTTACTGAGCACCAGACGTACATACGTGCGAATCTGTTTTTTGTTTACACGAGCATCGGTGGGCGGTACTTCCGCTGTCAATTTTATCGCCGAAACGAAATGAAAAATAAAACGGGGTCTTTTTTATTTTAATAGCATAATAACATACCATTTCGAGTTATGGATGCTTTATTAAAATGAGACAATGCATGTGTGTTAAGTTTTGGCGTCTTATGCGGTAAACTCATTTAAAAACGTAATTAATAATTACCACTTTCATTTCACTCTTCGCGAGGCGACGTGCGATAAATTTAGACAAGTTTGCATTCAGGTCGACGTCACCAAAGGTCAACTTGGATGTTGTTCTACTGTAGGTGTAAATTTTTGCTACTGAAATCCCATTGCTGGCGTGTTCACCGCGGTTGGTGTGTAAAGCTAAAATTTATGTCATAGGCTTTGCATATATAGTAGAACAGGTAGTCATGGTATAAATACAGAACACAACTTGGGTAGAGTACGGGGAAGGGCAGTCAGTGACCATTGATGGAGGTTTTCCTGTATTTCACGCGCACCATCGGCGCTCGTGAAATACAAGAAAAAACTCGACCTCGGTTCGTTGATACCAGTTCCCCGTACTCCACCCTCGTTGTGCCATGTCTTATTATCTCTCTGCATACTGATGTCAATATACTGATTTTTGTGGACATAATGCAACTATGAATTTGACCAGTTTACTGTTATTTGGCAGTGCTCATTGAGCAGTTCAGGGGGTTATGGATGTGTATCTCAAAACAAAAGTATTTCCAAGCAAAACAGACTGGAAAATTATAACAAAAATCAATTGTGGAATCGAAGTATTTTTACTTAAATGATTTGATTCCCGGTGAATATTTTATAAAGCTTTTGTAGGAAACATGAGTATTTATTATTTATTTCAACTGCCTTTATAAAGCTTTTGTAGGAAACATGGAGTATTTATTTCAACTGCCGCTTGGAGACAAGTATACTATTCAAAAAAGCAGGGGATATCCAAACTGATGTTGATATTCTCGGAAAATGGTATTAGATACGCGTGATTGGACACATCAATATGTTACCAAGTTTTATGTGGATCATGGATGTCATCGGCCCACGAAAACTTCGTGCAGGTTTTTCTCACGAGCGCTGCGTTAATGTCTGTGGGGTACGTTTTGAAATTTTTGTTTGTACTGGAAGGACTTTTTCGGGGGTCTCATGGATCTTTTCTTGGTATAAACTCGTCCATCAATAGTTTCTGGTCGAAACGTAACTTTTGAGGTATGCGAAGACTGACACGTGACGAACGTTTACGTGCCGTTGGCATGTTGCAAGCTGGCAACAGACAGACTGCAGTGGCTCAAATTCTCAACGTTACTCAATCGGTGATTAGTAGGTTGTGGTCACGGTGCCGTCAGACCGGCAATGTTGATGACAGAAGTCGCTCAGGTCGTCCAAGGGCGACAACTGCTAACGAGGATCGTTTCGTCCAAACCACAGCATTATACGTAACCGCCATCAAAGTGCCTCAGAAAGTGGACAGCAGCTACACCGAGCGACAGATGTGCGAGTCAGTGGTCAAACTATCCGAAATCGCCAAAACAGCTTGAATTTGTACCCTCGACGACCGCGAATAATTTCACGTTTGACTGAACGTCACATCGCAGCAAGACGTAATTGGTTTGGAGCACGACAGCGCTGGGACAATCGTCGGTGGAGCAACGTCATGTTGTCCGATGAATCGAGGTTCATTCACGACTTCCACGACAGGCGAAACAGAGTGTGGCGGCGGCCGAACGAACGATACCGTGATGTAACCGTTAGCCAGCACGATTGTTATGGTGGTGGATCGGTTATGGTGTGGGGAGGCATAACCATAACACGCAGAATAGCATTACATGTCATCCAAGGCAGGCAGTACTACCCTGACAACATGTTAGCAGCTCATGTGGTGCCATTTGCGCGACGTCACGACCGTCGATTCATTTTCCAAGATGACAATGCACTCAGGGTCCGTGCCGCTACAGAGTTCCCCCTAGAGCAGAACATTACAATACTGCCTTGGCCAGCACTAAGTCCAGACTTTTCACCAACCAAGCACGTCCGCGATATGCATGGCAGGCGCCTACGACAACGCCAACAACCCCGTACCAATGCCCAGGAACTCGACACTGCACTGCAGGAAGAATGAAATAACATCAGTCAAGCTGATATTGGACGGTTGGTGAGGAGTATGCCACGTCGGATCCGCGCTTGTCTCGCGAACAGAGGAGGATTTACAAGGTATTGTGGTCTTGGACTGAATGTGGTAAATTCTCTGACTGACCGCCCATGTTTTCTACAGCTCAGTGCGTGAAATGTTTGCTTGCTAGATACCCAACTATCGCTGAAATCATTCACCAGATGTGACAGTGCAATGCCTCAACTGTCTTTTTAATGAAAATATAAATATACTTCTTCATATATCTCACTTTTATCAAATATCCTCTACTTTTTTAATGGCATACGTACATTTCTGGCAATTCTGCGTTGTGAAACTGTTTATGCTCAATAAATTCATTGCGGTCCATGAAATCTAAACACCAGTCCTCAGAAGACACATCAAGAACAAATTGTTTCATCCCCTGTACTCAAACGTTTCAGGTTTTATACACCATGAAATATCAATGACATCACTCTACAGACAATTAATGCGGGTGGAGATGGGGGAGGGGGGTGCATCCATAGAGTCACCGCAGTGATTATAATCGCGAGATTTTCTAAATATACCACAATACTTTTTACATGGTTTCTGAGTCCGGACCCCAAGGTTAGACATTTTGTTTATTGAACACCTTTTCACGTTTTATATTTTGTTTGTTCCTTGTTTATATTCTGAAATTATGTTTTGTAGTTTCTCTCTTATCCCTTTTTATTTATTTTTTAATCTCCGGCAAATTGAGGAATATATAAATATACCATGTCATCGTCAGTTTTCACGCTGTCGGGTGCCAGAGGTGCCTAATACACTAAAAATCGTTTGGCACCCAAAATACTGTATGTGGCACGAAAATGTGGCACCAAAAATATACTCTTTGTGGGTCTCAAAGGCTTTGTGGTATATTATTTCAGTGTGTCGTTTTCGATAAAATCGCTGCCTGACGACACAGGCGAGATAGAATTCACGCTTCCCCTCTCAAGTAATCTATAGGTAACAGGTATAACCGTGAGTCTTTGCTATGGGTCAAGTGAATTACTTGCTTATCTGTTTAATTACTTCTTTGTTTTTTTAATCTTTTTCATGTTGCTTAATCTTTTTACGATTCTTCAGGAAAACATTAAATTATTTCCTGCCAGTTTATTTGGAATGAGTAAACAGTAAGTAAATATATTAATCACGAAACAATTTTATTAGCGTTAATAACAATTTATTTATTTATTGATTTATTTATTTATTTTATTTATTTATTTATTTATTTATTTATCTACATTTTCTATCATTTGTGTGTTTTTTGCAACTAAAATACGTAAAAGAGCCAATACAGTACGTGGAGAGTGGATTGTAACTAAATCACCCGCGGAGTGGAGTTATCACCCAAGCAATAACTTTCAAATTCTGTACATATCGACAAAAAAAACACAAGCAATGTTTCAGCCAATGGACCTCCGGGTTTAACCCGGAGGTCCATTGGCTGAAACTTTGCTTGTGCTGGTTATGCTTTGCAACAAATTTGCAATTATTGCTTGGGTGGAATCTCCACTCTGCGAGTGATTTAGTGATAATACACTCTCCACGTACTGTACATAATACATAATTAAAACATCGTACTTTGAGAGCAACACGGCGCCATCTGCAATGCTTTAGCCTTGTTGAACCCAAATGATGATGCATTGTAATGTATTCTCATTTATAATCTGATTTCATTTGCCATTAAAATCTTCGATATGACATAAAAAATGATTTGACACCGAACTAAAATTTCACTTGGCATAAAAAAAATCGGTCCAGTGTAAACACTGTTCATCGTATTTGCTGTTCTTGCACCAGTAAGGTTCGTGCGTGGTTTCAATTCTCGTATTATTACCGATACAAAACATACATTGATAAATGCGCTCTGTTCACGACCGGTGGAATCCGGCCTACGTGTAAAACGTACTGGAAGAACACCTCTGATTGGTCGTTACGCGTATGAGTTACATAATGACTGAATGGAATGCCTCGAGACAAAAGAGTGTGAAATAAGAATGTAAACAGACCACCGAAGATGATTTTATTCTTTGAAAATATCAACTTTATTCACCTAATTTAAGTTTTCGTGGTATAAACAATGAGTCTGAATATTATTTTCGTTTGTTATTCCACATTTGGTCTTTTGTGCTTTGCGACCCAATCGGGATATGATTGCGAAAAATAACTCTTTTGTGATCACGGTACAGTGCACGTACGTGTCGCAAAGCATAACTATGGGGAAATGCGTCTATTCAAAGCTTTTCTCGACTTTAAACATTTACTTACATCCAATTGCGATGACCAGCCGTACTTCTATTCTAGTCGGAAACCAACTTCCGTTTTTGAGGAAAATGCATGCATTGTATGCAATACCGTTACCCATAACAACGGTTACTGATAAACATAAATTAAACAATAATTAAACAGTTATGAAATATTAAGATTTATCAAGCAGCGTGTAACTTTTGGACGAAGGACTAATTGGTGATTTTTAGCCTACCCATACACTATATTTGACGCGGCACAAAAACACCATAGTTACAGCTGATAATCTCCTTAGAATTAGTACCTAAGTTTTTATTCCATAATTTTAAAATTCGCCGAGGAAGATTTTGTCCTTCGCAGTTTATCTAGAAAATCAGTCTACAACATACGTGCCGAATGGTACCTTCAGTGACATTTACTTAACCCTCTGAACACTGGTGGTATCTTGCATGGCTGTCCAATGGCAGCAATTGGAAGAGCCCATATTCATTATTTAGGGGTAGACCAATTAATATTTTCAACGTGCAGCCTTAAAATTTTGATTTGAAAATTTTGATTTGTCCACCCAACACCTTCACTTCGCAACCATCCGACGTAATGCAGTTATGACGTATCATGTTCCTTATCGGGAGAGCGGCCTCTCAGGGTCAAGAGGTTAACAGTTTGTGCTGGACAGTGACCAGCAACGTACAAACATTCATAACAGAAGGATGGATGCTTCATCACCAAGAAGTTTAGATGTACTTTTTGAAGTACTCTCCACATTATATTTCACAAATTGGTACGATCAATATTTTCTTCCATGTTAATTACTGTCATTGGGTAAAGAAACAGACTGTTACAATATCAATAATGAATTTATTGATATACGCCGACATGTCTTCAAGAAGTAATGCAATGTAGTGTTACAGATAGTGTGAGGGTGTTATATATTCATCTCAAGGGTGTTGAGCATACAATGGAATTGTCTAACCCTTTAACAAACATAATTTGTACTTGCTATACCAATATTTCAACAAACCCCAAATTGTACACCTCCCTCCGCGAAGGCAATGGTGTATGTTTCGAAAGACAATAAGTATTTCGAAAACAATGTTCGGCAATGTTTTTTTTTAACATATGTAAAACGGAGAATATGTCTGATTTTTAGCTGAGAATTAGTTGGTGCTTGCGAACCTCAAATTTCGGATCGAATCTAATCCCGAATCGAATAAGGCAGATGATTTCGAATCGAATGCCGAATCGAATCTCACGGCTTTTCAACTTGTAAATATAGCATCTTCTTACAACCTTAAATATTGCCAGGCTCAACCCATGTGGTGTATTCAACATCGATTCGTCTGTTTAGTCCAGCCAATCAAAAAGCTCAGTACATTTGTATTCTAGAACGGCATGAAAGTAGTTTCGAAAGCGAAACAGCCTTGAACTCTTCTTCTATCATCAGGTCTCCTGTACAGGAGACCTGATGAAAGGAGAAGAGTTAACCCTTTACCCAACGAATCGGCCGCATCCGCCCGCGTAATATGCAAATTCAGCAGCTGAAAAGATATTATTTTTCGAAAAATTTCAACAAAACCATATCATGTGACCCCTCTTTGGAACGAGCTCGTCGAGCTCGTTCCAAAGAGGGGTCACATGATATGGTTTTGTTGAAATTTTTTGAAAACATTTAAAAGATTATATTTAAAATAAAAATTTTTAATATCGTCTGCGTTGGGTAAAGGGTTAAAGAGGAGGCACATGGTAGGATTTTGATTACGTCTCGCCGATTTGCAAAATTTTCGAATCAACGCGACTGAAATGGAATCGAATCATCGGGACGATTTTGAATCGAATCGAATTTCGAAGTTTCGCAGGGTTCTAAGAATTGTGACATTCAGTTCCCCAAACCAGTCATGAGAACAACTATCATAATAATTCTTTTTGACACATATGCGATTGAAAAACTTACGATAAACCAAGGCTTGGGAATGCAATTTTTCAGGACACTAGTCTAATTTTGCTCGGAATTCGAAGCTATTTATTTATTTATTTATTTATTTATTTATTTATTTATTTATTTATTTATTTATTTATTTATTTATTTATTTATTTATTTGTTGGTACTTACGCCACATCGGTATCTAAAGCGGTATCGCGGCGATTAAATAGTATTTACCGTTGTATATTACCATGTCGAAGGTGTCCTCAAATACTCAGATGGCGATATGGGGAATGATAGATTATACTGCAGTGAGGGACAGAATACACCTCAGTGAAGGGCTTTCTCATGGGCCTCATCTTCTTAAATACCTGGATGGGGATATGAGAGACATGAGGTTTGTTTGCTTCTCTGAGGAATTTCCCCATGGACACATTTGACGAAAGCCGAACTGATACATCACTGTCTAGACACAATATATAATAATAGTGGGAATGTGTGATGGAGGGGGGGGGGATAAATACAGTGATATAATTGCTCGAGGGTAGAGGTCGAGACCAGAGATACCTAAGACTAGAATAGATTGCTATGGTGAGAATATCCACAATAGGGACAGAACAGGCAGAACCCGAGGATTATGGGAGACTCCGAGCCAGAAAATAATTGTCGGGTTGTTTCGGATAATCAGTCATACTCTACAATGGAACGTACCTTTATGCGGATGTGCAGTTCTATAGTACCTCCGAACTAAATAAAGTATGTTTTGTTGATTATCTGTAACTGTTGGGGTATTTGTGGTAATTATATTTACTCCCATTCAATCTAACACATCATCCGAACACCACCCGTTCTATTCTAAGCCTTTTAGGCTCATAGTAACTACGTGCTACCATACAAACCAAAATGGCTGCCTCCAGTAAACACAATGAACGATGGAAACACTTGTCAACTTAAGAACACGTTAATCAAGGCATCTGTTTAATTTTGTAAGCACTGTTACAAGTACACTAGAAGACTTCGATTTTGAAAAAAACTCTCCATAACGCATTGAATGCTATTGTAACCCCACCATATCTTAGACGCACGAGTTGAAGGTCTTCAATCAACTTTTCTAGACTTGTAAAAAATTAATTCTCAAGAAAACGCATTGCACTATGTGGTATTTTCTATTACATTATTGTTTAGCACACCACTGTGAGATTTTTATCACATTATTCGTTGGTTATTACATTAAATGTACAGTTTCATTACATTACTAAATTATTTTTTATTGCACAAGCAGAGTTAGTAGGTTGGGGGTGGCATTTGCTCAAGCAGAGTTAATAACGGTTTAAGGCGCCATCGACGTGCAATACATACTCGTTCAAAGTGCCACCGTGGCCTTGGGCAATCGGGATTCAGTGTCTTGCCCAAGGACACAACGCCTTTAAAGCTGATCAAGATCGAATCCTTGACCTTCCAATTTGAAGTCTGTACACAGAACGACACACGTGTATGAATGGTTAATCGATATGGCATTGCGGCCTCGAGTTTTATCCTTTCGCTAAGGCACAAGTGCTATATCGATTAACCCATTCACGTGCGTGTATCGTTCTGTGTTTATTACACGCCTTCACGTCTATAAAAGCAATTATTAGAAGGACACTCAGCAATTCATTTGAAAACTCGACCCCTGAGTTCCAGTGTGTTCTATGTGCCAGTGGGCACATAGAACACGTTGGAACTCAGGGCACGAACTATCAATAAAAAGAACACATGTTATCGCCAACCAAACTGCGAGGGGGGAACCCGTGTTAGTATTTTTATCCATCGCTAGCTATTCAAATTGTAATTGCGGTGCACGATTTGTAGAAAATTCCAGTGAAATTTCGCTTCTGTTTAAAAATAGTGTGTCAATGATTTCCGTTCTGCGCATGTGTGCGGAGCGGATTTTCATTGTCCCCATGGTTTAGTGTTGCTGTAAATGAGGATTTCATAGAACAGACTTGTAATAAAATGCTTTAACTACTGACCCACCGCGCTCCTTGGTTTTCTATTCTTGATAGCTTTTTACATTACTGGCTGCTGCGCAGGCAAAACTATTTGGTTCTACTCCATATGCGATGCAGATAGTGAAACTTTCGGATGAAGTGTTGCTTCAAATTAAGCATTGTGACAGGAACCTGAAGCTGTCTATCTGACCGACAACTTAAACCTCCATATCTTGATTTTTCTCCAGAGTCAGCGAGATATCTAGTAAACTTTGTGTCTTGGGACTGATTATTACCATTAGAGGATTTGTGGATGTAGTTATATTAATTCTGTTATGTTTGTTGATTCAATTTGTGTGTCAGTGTGAGTCTCTATTGTAACCGCTATTTCGTACATCCACTGTCTCTACGGTATCGGAGAGGGATTGTTTGCTACTCTCGTTTTCCATTATTTATGCTTTCTTCCAAAGGACATTTTTTTTTTTGCTACACATATATCTGGGAAACACTTGTTTTCAGGACACAGATAGAATGTTTCCTTCTCGAAAAAAAAAACAATCTCTCGTTCCACATACCCATTGGTCTTGTGTATAGAAAGTTAATTCTGTAAAAAAAACATTAGCAATCAACAGTATGGGGCTGGGTGGATTTTCAGTAAAGCTCCATCAAAGGTACGTTTCCACCCAAGCAATAACGTGCATTCTACAGAAATGTTTGAAGGGCACAATCACAGTTTCATCCAATGGACCTCCGGGTTGCTCCGATCGCTGAAATAGTGGTTGAGCGGCTTGTGCTTTTCACATATGTTTTGGCACACTGTCCCTAGGTTGAAATTGCAATATGTGGCTGTTTAGTAGTAATATTGGTTCATCAAGCATTACCAGCAAGAGAAAATTAAAAGAGGTATTTGTAGGTTATTGTAGCGTAATGCAGGTGATCGTCAGGTCGTTGGGACTCTCGTGGTTGTTACATACGTCAAGTGTGTTTTGTTCTATAGTGTGGGTGGCATCCGGGTCCATTTACCTCTGTTAAAAATTATGAATCAGTGGCTCTATTGACGAGCCTCACACAAACTATTTTCAGCTCAACAGGATGGTCGATTCAGGTGAATACGTCCACCCAGGCCGATGATTATATAGGGAATGGCTACGTTCGGTTTATTAGCCTGTTCCCATCAAATTCGTTGAGACAAGCACCCACCATCTTGGTGTCTAAAGCACCCTTTACCTAAGAGAAGTGGAGGGATGGCGCCAACAGTCAAGCCCCATGCCTTCCATAGAGTCGCCGGTTCCGGAATGATTGTTAAAACTGCCTAGCTCAAAGTAAGTTAAGGCAGTTCGCACCAGCCGTCCCAGATCCTAGTTCACTGGAGTGCACTGTAAACTTTTTTACTTTTGAAAACAATATTACTGGATACGGTGATAATGTAGCCATTGTCTATAAACAATTTACAAACAATTACATAATAAATTATCAATATGCAGGTTTGTTAGCTTTTTATTTACAATAACACCATAAGTTTTATTAGAGTTTGCAGTGCAAAACGTCTGATCTTTACTGCGTTCTCTACAATTATATTATGGGAAAAATCTCATACATTTGCACTTGATAGATGCACACTAATTCTGTCTTCTCCAATAATCTAAATGGCCATGAGTGGATGTGATAAAAATCTTCTGGAAATTTAACTTTGTAATCATTGGTCAAAACCTTGACTTAATTTACAGTAGGTTCATCTAACTAAATATGCCCAAATTTAACTAATCCTCTTTGGCAAGAGATTTGTCATCCATGGCAGAAATATCCGCCGTTGTGTTAAATAACTTTTAATTCCCAAACAGCTGAGTATTTAAAACAAAAAAATTTAATCCTTAACCCAACGTAACGACCAAAACCTGCCAGCGCTATTCTCAAAAATCGCCAATTAATTTTAATTATTTTTTCGTTTTTTGTCTCAAAGACATAGTTTATGACCCCTCATTGGAACGAGCTTGACGAGCTCGTTCCAATGATGGGTCATAACCTATGTTTTTGAGACAAAAAATTAAAAAAAATTAGTTATTCAAGAATTTTGTTTGCAAGTGTCGTCAGCTTTTTAGGTTAGGTAAAGGGTTAAAGCAGTCGTGACTAGATTATGTAAAGTATCCATGACAAAATTTGATTGAAATCTTTGGGAAATTTAATTGAAGAAGTGATTGGTCAAAACTTTGCTTTAATCTACTGTGAATAAATTTAACTAAATATGCCCCGATTTGATTTATTCTGTTGGCAGGAGATTTGCTATACATGACAGGAATATACGCTGTAGGGTTAACTTATTTTTAGCTCTTAACCAGCTGAGTATTTTGGAATTTACTTTTGTCAATTGTGGCCATGGTGGCTGGAAAGCAGCCGTGACAGGAATTAATGCAAATCTTCTGAAAATTTTAATCGGGAAGCCAACCAACAGTTCTTTCTTATTTGTTTTTTGAAGAAGGTTTTTGACACACAGTGAAACAATCGCTCTAACCACATATTTGTATAAGGAAGTTGGCAACTCGAAGTCAGCTGAGGAAACGAAGTTTTTTTATTGTATGAACGGTATTTCTGAGCCGAAAAACAAGTAGAACACGAACGACATACAGTTAAAACTAGAAGCTCTGTCATGAAATGCGCACAAATAGCACGTCGATCTGCGCGTTAATTTATGCGTTATGACCATAGTAAGGCTATCAAATTCTGTACATATGGCCTGTGCACAAGCAATGTTTCAGCCAATTGACCTCCGGGTAACCCGGAGGACCATTGGCAGAAGCATTGCCTGTGTTTGCTATGAGTAACCAGGAGAACCGGCCGTGCTTTGGATGCCATTCGATATGGCAATTGCGCGCAATTCCTACGCGCAATTAAGCCTAGATAAGCGCACAGTTCGTGACAGGACTTTTAGTTTTAACTGTACTTTTGTCAACTAGAGCGAAAGGAAGTAAAAGCGATAGAAATGGGCGTGATAATGGTCAGAGATTACGTTATCCTTTTTTTGATCTCATGAGAAGAGTGTATTTTTGCGTGTAATTACAAATGGATAATTCAGCAAATAAACTCACAACAGACCTCAGCGTGCGTTGTAATAATATGATCAAAATTTCGTTTCCTTGTTATTCATGAGTACACAATGCCGCGATCTCGATCAGATTGCAGTTTGGTCGAGACACATTTAAACCAGAAGATCGAGTTTTCCTAAATAGAATATTTTGAAAACAAGAATGAATAAGGTGTGACAAACGAAACTAAAATCTGCAGTGCTTTTCAAGTTCTTTTTCGATAGGTTAGATCCTTCTGTTTCGTGGGGAGGAAGGAGGAGGGAGATTTTTTTATCAGATCGTGCGACCGAGTCGCTTTCCCTTCGAAATTTTCAGTACGTTTTTACGACCACATTACTGTATATTATTATGCCTCACGTTTGTAACATCAGCCGTGATTGGTTAATTTGACACCTTCTAAAAGTCATAGTACTGGAGTTTTGGGGCAAAACACGCGTACTATCGGAACGTTTTTCCCTGGAGACAAGAGAACGAAGAAAATGTAAGCGCCACTTCCATTGATCAGTGTCGATTGGAATTCCTCAACACCAAACGCTGGCTCCGTGTCCGTTTAACTTTTTTCAACACCGGTAGACACAATATATCATCTTCATTGGGTGTGTTTTCAATTTTAACTGCAAACAATGAATTCAAAAGAATCAGAAATATTAAAAAACTCACTCACGTGTTGTTCACCACTTAAGTGAATCCTGAATATGAGTCTCAGTTATGACTTCAATCAATTATATTTTCACAAGTTTAGTACTCCTCAACCTAAAGTTACTGAGCCTCAGCCTCAAGTTCAAAATAAATTGTTTCACTCCGCTTAATTCTATCAACTCTTGTCGTCCGAGAAACATGCATTTATATTTCATTAGTTTATATCACTTTTCACACAACCATTACCAATGAATTATAACAGGAACAGCATGATGCAGTTGTAAACACTGGCATTTGTTGATATAGAAACTCCCAAAGCGACGGCACTTGTGACAAGTCATTTTCGAAGAGACGTCATTCGTTCGAAATGACGTCATGTTTTGGATTCGACTACATTGTTGTTACAAGATTGATGGCATGTTGCAGTTAACGCTTAACAATGAAAGTCATATTTTGTTCGGCATAATAAAATAATTAGAACGTTCCTTTTCATGTTCTATCGGTCGATAGTACCTGAGTTTGTGTGATTTCTGAAATAAAACCTGAAGCAGCGCTGCTTCAGGTTTTATTTCAGAAATCACACAAACTCAGGTACTATCGACCGATAGAACATGAAAAGGAACGTTCTAATATTATAGTGGTAGGGACATCTGTGAAATGTGCTAACTTAGGGGTGAAATATGTCCCTGCGAAGCTTCCAAATTCGATTCGAAATTGTCCCGATGATTCAATTCGAGTCATCCGATTCGGACAATTTCGCATCCTGGAGACGTCCTCAAAATCTCACACCAAGTATCTCCTCTTCAAATTTTTCTTCTGTCATCAGGTCTTCTGTACAGGAGACCTGATGACAGTAGAAGAATTTACGAGGTTCCGCCTCCGAAACTACTTTGATCCGTTTTGGAATATTCAACCTTTTTCAATTGATTTGTCCAAATTGACGAGTCGCCGTTGCATATAATAATTGAGTGGAGAATGACAATATCTACAATCGAGATTCGATTCGGTTCAAAGTCCTCAGTCTGATTCTATTCGGGATTCAACTCGCCCCGAAATATGAGATTGCAGGCCCTTGGAGTCAGAATTACGTGTGGTTGCTCATTTTACTCTTCTTATGGTTAACCGAAATGCTTGAACAAGTGAATGATGCTATGTTCACCCGAGAAGTGTTGGCCAGACTGGACTGTAAATGTCGGTCAACATAAAAGTAAATGCCAAAATAGTAAATAAAAGACAATATTTACGGATTCCGATCACTCGGTTAGGAAGAATCAATTTTCAGAGACGCTATTAGCGTTAGTTCATGTGATTCCATCCACAGTAATTGGAATATTTACATGATTCTAACATCCGTTTTGACCACTTCTGGTTAAGTGTAGCTATACTCTTTAAAGCATATCATATTGAAAACAAGCATAATCAGAAACCCAAATATAAATATTGTACCTGTGATATGAAGAGCTAGCATGACACGAGGTGTCTTGTTGACATAATGTCGGGAATGTCATACTGCATATGCTCACTTCCAAGATGGCATTAACCCTTTACCCAACGTAACGGCCAAAACCGGCCAGCGCTATTCTCAAAAATCGCCAATTAATTTTCAAAATATTTTCATTTTTTGTCTCCAAAACATAGGTTATGACCCCTCGTTGCAACGAGCTCGTCGAGCTCGTTCCAACGAGGGGTCATAACCTATGTTTTTGAGACAAAAAATGAAAAAAATTAGTTATTCAAGAATTTTTTTTGCAAGTGTCGTCTGCTTTTCATGTTAGATAAAGGGTTAACCTTTTGAACTCCTGGTAGTGTCTTCCAAGTCATTTCGATGACGGCAATTAGAATAGTCCATATTCATTTCCTGGGGTAGACCATTCATTATTTTCAATGCGTAGTCTTCGGGCGAAACCTTGCAAATGTTGATTGGTGACCCCACACATTCACTGAGCAGGCATCCAATTTGGTGAAATTATTACATATCATGTTTCTGGATTGTAAAAACGCTCTTTAGGGCTCAAAATGAAGGGTGTTAATTTTCGTATTGTGGTCTTTTAACTCTCCTGTAACAGTTGAACATACAAAGCTTTATTAGACAATCTTTAATTCGCAAGTTATCGAGCTTCTGAACTGATATTTTGTATTTTTATTCAGTAATTCTTGCCCTATTCACGCAAGCTGAGTGAACAAGCGAATTACATCTTCTATGGCAGAACTAACCGTGCTCCGACAGACAAAAAAATAAAAATTTCTGCATATTTGGTATTGAAGAGATAACATTGTAAGATTAGAAAGTTTTAATTTCAGTGTGAATGAATTTTAATTGACTGAATGTTAACGCTTTCCAATGTCCAATATCTTCCTAGATGACAACATGAAAACGTCCAGTTAGCAGATAGTCAACTAAAACCGTTTACCTAAAGTAACGCCCACATACGGTGAGCGCTATTTCCAAATTCACTATTCAGATTTCATTAGTTTTTCAATTTTGGCCTCCAAACATAGCTCATCACACCTTATTGAAACGAGCTCGTCGATCTCGTTCTAATGAAGGGTCATACGCTGATGTTTTATGCCAAAAATGGAAACAAATTGTTTTTGGAGAACATTGTTAGTTTGAACAGTATTTATTTCCAAAGTATGAAAGTACATTTTTCACAATTCAATAGAAGCATACATTTATTAAAGAAATGGATTCAGCATCAAGCTAAAGAGCTTATACTCGGTGGCTCAGTAGGTAGAGATGCTGGCTGCAAGCCGAGAGGTCCTCGGTTCGAATCCCACCTGCGGCAACCGCGTTGGGTCCTTGGGCAAGACACTTCACCCCCGTTTCCCACGTGGGGGCACGGTGGCGTTGTGTACTTAGGCGTACTGCACGTCGATGGTGCACCTGTCTTCAACCAATGCTAACCCTGCTTGTGTGGAGTTGGTATGTTGGAGAGCTGACAGTTGCTCGCCGTTGCTCGGTGGTTCTCTCCGAGTACTCCGGCTTCCTCCACCCGTAAAACTGGCATGGTCATGATTTGCCATTGTGCAGAAATATGTGACCTTAAACACCAATAAATAAATAAATAAAAAGCGAGACGTGATGCGACTACCCAGATCACTTCACTCTAGCGATAAAAGGTTTATTATATGACTTATAGTTCAATATAGCATACCAACGCTAGCATTAATAATTCCACCAACCTTTTTGGGTAAGTTGGATTGAAGTAAAAAAGAACTATTTTTGTTTACATTTATTTTTGTAACAGGTGCACACTTCCGGGGAATCCCCCGATGCGCATCAATACGATAAAAAAATATCATGAATACGATTAAAAACAAACCCGGACCGCCGTTCGTGTTCACCCATTCCAGCTCCGAGTAAAGTACTCTCTGCGACCGGAACAGCTTATTATGCGAATTCGCACGCACCCGTAAATAGTCCGTTATACCATAGTGACAGGGAATCGGATTCCACACTGTGGATTTTCCGGGGACCAGGAAAAGATCGTGAAACAGTAGTGACATTTAGCGGTTAAATTATGTAGTCATGAAATAAAGAGGATTATCACAGCGTACTGTATGAGAACAACAACAACATAATAATAATTATAATTATTATTATTATTATTATTTGGCCTTCCGCTGATTTGTCGCGGTCCTCCACCGAGGAGGCCAACATTAACCCTTTACCTAACGTAACGGCCAAAACCGGCCAGCGCTATTCTCAAAAATCGTCAATTAATTTTCATTATTTTTTTCATTTTTTGTCTCAGAAACATAGGTTATGACCCCTCGTTGGAACGAGCTCGTCAAGCTCGTTCCAACGAGGGGTCATAACCTATGTTTTTGAGACAAAAAATGAAAAAAAATAGTTATTCAAGAATTATTTTTGCAAGTGTCGTCTGCTTTTCATGTTAGGTAAAGGGTTAATCCAGTCCCCCGCCGGGCTATTCCTCCCCAACTCTCCCTACTAATCCCCCAGTATTCAGTCAAAAACTGTTTCATAATTCCTCCCATTGACGCTTTCTCGTTCTCTCCAACTACAAAATAATTGACCCTTTTCCCCATCCACTTATCCTTCATGTTTTCATCTCATTTGTTTTTAATTTCCCAAGGAGTCTTGTACTACATGCAAATATTGGGGTACTCTAAAATGAAATGTTCCAGTGTGGCTACGTCACTTTATCCGGTTATCCACCGACCTCCATTTTTTCGTAGAATCTCGATGTCAATTTATATTCGTGTTTGATAAAAGTTTAACATATGCAAGTTTGTCTGATGTTATACGACACTACACGTACAATACAATATGGACAAATCGTATCTACACAGTACTGGTGAAAGTAGTATTAAAAAATTATGATTAGTAATGTACAGAACACGTAGAGTGATTGGTCACCTTGATCACCCAGTGAGCAACCAATACCTTCATTTGCTTGTCCAGAAGAGTTTATAAGACCCAACAGAATTTGGTCCATGAATTACAAATATGCACATGGGGGCCTGAATATTCTTCTGGACGTGCAAGCAAACACACGAGTGAAACTTGTTCGTTCTGGCCAAATACGGGATACCACGATTTGTATTGTAGATTTATCCAAGCTCACGTAACAATCTCCAGAATGTCGATGTATCATTTCAATAAATACTCATCGCCGTAAGAGTCCGCTGCGAAAGTGGGATAATTTCAGGATGTTTCAGACAAAGAATGTCACGACTTGTTTCCTAAAGCCATCAATTATGGGTAATTTGTTTCTGTTGGAGCGGAATTTGTTGACAGAATATAGGATTGCATCGGTGAAATATTATTTGCTGCCACACACAGTGTAATTGTTGGTTAGAGGCTTATTATGAACATGATAACGCACCTCTTTAATTTTTTTCAAAGCCTTGTTGTTCTTGAAAAGTAGTGTATTCCTGTGAAAATGACGTATCGTGAAAATAAATCAATGTAGATTATATTTTTTTTCCTTACCAGACATGTGTGGTTGCTTGGTCGAAAGTATGGATTAATCTCTACACTACTGGATTGCTGGGACGCTCATTGGTCGCAAACAGACAGAAAAGTGACCCAGCGTCAGCCATCTTGCGGCGGAAAGGATGATTTGTTCCTATAAATACACACTCTTCAACAAAAAAAGTTTTTCTCTCGATACAGTTTTTAATTTTTCGACGCCTCATAATCGCTGATTGCTTTTTAAAAATATATTTTGATGTCGCTGAAAAACGGATATGTTGATGTACACATTTTTCATGACAGTGCAAATTGAATTTTTACAACATATTTGAGATATTAGTGACAAAACACAAGTGCTAATACTAGAAAGTTGATACCTTGTTACTAGTTTTCATGCTAAGCTTCCGTTTGAAGTTTGATGATGTGAAAGCTGTTACGCTGTGACAGCAGTCACAGCGTAACAGCTTTCACATCATCAAACATGAACGATTGGAGAAGTGGCCGCGTACATTGCGTGCGTGCGTGCGTGCGTGCGTGCGTGCGTGCGTGCGTGCGTGCGTGCGTGCGTGCGTGCGTGCGTGCGTGCGTGCGTGCGTGCGTGCGTGCGTGCGTGCGTGCGTCCGTCCGTCCGTCCGTCCGTCCGGTTTTTGTCAAATATGACGATTTGTCTTACCAATATCGGTGAAACAACTTGATCTAAGACCATAAGAATGTTGCTGTATTCAGGCAAAACATGAATAATGTAAAATGTTGATTGGAGATGCAAACTCAAGTAAGTCTGAAAGGCGCTGATCAAATATGTGTAACGCAATGATTTGTACTTCCATCATTACATGCAAGATGTGACCAGAATTATGTTTTCCAGTTTTCCCAATTTTTTCCTGATATTTGGTGTATTTTTTCCGAACACAAAATATTTATTCATTCAGTGTATAGCATCTTGATTAAACTAGTGTTAGAATTGAAATTGATACTTTTTCGTTTGGCTCTATACTTGATTGAGTACACCAGGAAAAACATGCGCATAAAGGTTGTTGTCAAACGCCGCGATTGAATTCGTGTGATCGTGTATTTTTGTATGTACAGATCAGCTTATATAGGATCATGTACGATATAAATAAATTCTGAATCTGCAACTCAGTTACGTCAAAACAGTATAATTACCCATATCTTTCAATTGGTTTTGCACGAAGTTTTGCATTGGTGAAGTTGACAGTCAACCAGTAGGCAGCACATCGAACATGAAATTGGTAAGAAGGATAAGCAATAATTTAATCCCCGAGCCCTACCTACAGCTCTATAGGGCGGTGGGATTGTAATTTTCCTGTGCCTCAATTCCAGAACAAAATAATCGCGTTTCTAACATTGTATGGACGAAAAAATTCAGTTAAATAGAGCTGAGAGGTTAACATTTGTGTTAATATTGTTTCAAGAGGATAGATATTTTGTCGACGACTTATGAAACACTTATTTTGTTTTCAAGGAAGCCCGAATTGCCGCCGCATGCATAAAATTAGGACAGACATTATATTAGATGTTGAAGGAACACAATAGGTTGATACTATGCATCACGTGATGTAGTAATTGATACATATGAAATGATAATGAGATTTGTCTTCCTCACAGAACTTATTCTACTTGAAACCACGTATGATTTTTTTTATTCCAGTGAACACCTTCATTATGCCCATTCAGTTCTCTCAAAAAAATAAAAATCTCTACTTTGTTCATTACCAGCTTCCGTTGGTAGAACTACATCAATTATATTCTTTTCCGTAAAAATGTCTTAAAACAGAGGTAGAATATTAGCGCAATGAAAATCCTCACTGTACTAGTGATGTCTTCATCGTCGAAAGATACAAGTTACCTTTGGAAATGTTTTTGCGTACATTAATTCATTTCTTCTTCAGTGTTTGACATTGGTTTGTATATTTGTTCTATTCATTATATACTTTATGCGGGGAAATACCACTTAATGTACGATAGATGACGTATACTTTGTCCACAGATTCATATCGGCCCTTGCAAATAAGGTGCTAACTTCGAGGGTAACGCATTGCGACTGGCACGTTTTTTCTTCGAAAGACGATACGATGTTTATGAGATAAATCAAAAATGCACAATGATTTAGTTACCTTGTTTTTAAATGCAAGGTCGTGCTTACCATCAGCTATATCTCCCTAGATATTCAAATTGGGTATGTGACATGCATACAACAAGCAGGAAACGTTTACCTGTTAAGTGTATACCGACCTCATTTCACTCGTAAAGACAGAAAATACCATGACTTCGCCAGACGTGAAAATATCTCCTTCTTCGTCCTCACTGGTATCCTACTTAAAAAATGTAGCTACACTTTATTGGTTAAATTTTCTTCAATAGGAATAAGTGTAGATTAACTTTCAATGAATAATTGTATGGTAATAAGATAAATACAAGAATGAACCGATTCCATGTTCTAAAGATTTTAACCCTTTGCAGAAAACACATGATAACCAAACTTTTTCTTTTAATATTTCTTGGTATTTAAGGTCACATATTTATGCACAATGGCTAATCATGACCGTGACAGTTTTACGGGTGGAAGAAGCCGGAGTACCCGGAGAGAACCACTGAGCAACGGCGAGCAGCTGTCAGCTCCCCAACATCGTAACTCCGCAGTGCAGCACACGCAGGGTTAGATTGGTTAAAGCGCACCATCGATGTGCAGTACGCCTTAGTACACGGCGTCAACGTGCCTCAAGGTGGACAATCGGGGTTAAGTGCCTTGCCCAACGACACAACGCAGGAGTCCGAATCAGTCGCTCAGACGGTCACCCATCCGAGGACTAACCGGGCTCGACGTTGCTTAACTTCGGTGTGTTGTTTTAATTTTTCCCCAATCTTTAATATGATATTTTAATGTCAACAAAACCATATCATGTGACCCTTCATTGGAACGTGCTCGCCGAGCTCGTTCCAATAAGGGGGTCACACGATATGATTTTGTTGAATTATCACATTATTATTTCTACTTCACAATTTGTTTATTACGCGGTAGATGTAGTTGATTCATTAGGTAAGATTAATCACACGCTTGATTTGGTGCAGGCTGCAAGCCGAGAGGTCCTCGGTTCGAATCCCACCTGAAGCAATCGCTTTGTGTCATTTGGCAAGACACTTCACCCCCATTGCCCACGTGGGGGCACGGTGACGCTGTGTACTAAGGCGTACTGCACGTCGATGGTGCACCTGTCTTCAACCAATGCTAACCCTGCTTGTGTGGAGTTAGTATGTTGGGGAGCTGATAGTTGCTCGCCGTTGCTCGGTGGTTCTCTCCGGGTACTCCGGCTTCCTCCACCCGTAAAACTGTCGAGGTTACGTCATAACAAACCGACATCGAACCAGCGAACTATTATGTATATACTTTGAGTACCCCATGTACAGTACGTGAAGAGTGTATTATCACTAAATCACTTTCAGAGTGGAGATTCCACCCAAACAATAATAGAAAATTTGTTGTAAAGCATAACCAACACAAGCAAAGTTTCAGCCAATGGACCTCCATGTTAAACCAGGAGGTCCATTGGCTGAAACATTGATTGTGTTTTTTGTCGATATGTACAAAATTTGAAAGTTATAGCTTGGGTGATAACTCCACTCCACGGGTGATTTAGTTACAATCCACTCTCCACGTACTGTATGCAAGACAGATTGGTGGGTTTGGGTATGTGTATTTCGAATGACACAATCATGTTTTAGAGGAATTTAGAATGTTGGTTTCTGATACCCTGCCGAGAGTTGAACCCTCAGCAACCCCAACACCTAAACCAATAGGCCATTGTACACTGTCTTAAAACGATGACTGGAATCTAGGTTTTTAGATGAAGTTTTCATGATTACTTGGTTCATCTTCCTTTCGGCAGCAGCATAAACGTGTGGAACGCGCTGGCTAAGATACGACGAAAGTGTTGTGGTTACCCTCAGATGAAGACTGGCGCGGGCCAGTGTGTGTTTTTCGAATGAGACAATCATGTTTTAAAGTAATTTAGAATTTTGGTTTCTGATCCCCTGTCGGGAGTCGAACCCTCGACAATCCCGCTTAGCAATTATGAGTCCAACACCTAAACCACTAGACCATTGCACACCGTCTAAAAACGATGACTGGAATCTAGATTTTTAGATGAAGTTATCCCTGTTACTTGAAACATCTTACTTTCGTCAGCAGCATGAAAGTGTGGAACGCGCTGGCTACAGTACGACGAAAGTACTGTAGTTGGCCTCAGAAGAAGACACGGGCCTGTGTGTGTGTTTTTGAGGAATTTAGAATTTATAATGTTGGTTTCTGATCCCGTGTCGGACGTCGAACCCTCGCCAACCCCGCCTAGAAATTAGGAGTCCAACACCTAAACCATTAGACCTTTGCACACCGTCCAAAATTGAGGGCTTGAATCTTGTATTTTAGATGAAGCTCTCCCCAGTTTAAGTGACAACCAAAACTGTGTGAAGGTTAAAGAAGTCCTAGTTGGCCGGTCGATGCAATATTTGTGGGCCTGGAAACCATGAATTAAAATTTTAATTTGTTCTGATCAGAAAAGTTTGATTGTGACTTCACACTCGATTCTGTGAGAATTTCCCAAAAATATCAGACATGAAAAAAGTTTATTGATCATTCGGCGTGAGAACAGATGGTAGTAATTTAAATCTCTTGGAAATACGAGAATACATAATATCCTGTGGTTTATTTTTTTTTTAAGAGATGCTTTCTTCGTGGATATTTAGGTACACTATTTCAAAAGAGCCTGGGTGTACACGCTAAAAACTAAAGTGTTTAAAACTACACTTGAAGTGCTGTACTTAACACTTACTAAGTGCTGAACTAGCACTTTGTTCAAGTGTAGATATCCCAGAACTTGACAGGTGTTACAATAATACCACTTGACAAGTGTAATGTCGCGACACTTGAAAGGAAACAACGCAGATGACGCGGATCAGGGTCGAACTCTCGAGCCTGATCCGCGTCATCTGCGTTGTGTCCTTTTAATTATGTACCCACCAAGCGCAAATCAAATTATGGACGATTCTGGAAGAACCACCAATGCTAGACACATGAGAAGTGCCATCCATTCAAGTTTCAGATGTCTGACGATTGTAATGTCTAAGTGCTTAAAGCATTGCACTTTGAGTGTTAAAATCAAACCCTAAGAGTTAGAATGGGTTTAACACCTTGAAAGTGTCAGTTTTAACACTTTAGTTTTTAGTGTGATGGCCTGGCTGTTCCTATAGACATTTTACTATATTCATGCATCAAATACTAAGGAATTTGTTTTATCCTTATATGGAGGTCTCTGTGTGGATGAGCTTGTGAGTTCCTCCCCAGTGGTTGGTGGGTGGATTCCTTTGGCCATCCAGTGGATCTGTTCATGTAATTATACCTTCATCTTGAGAACTAACAACGTTGTGATATAGGCACCATATAGCCATAGTTGTTGAAGGCGATGTAAAACCTCAATCAAACCAGATCAGAGTTAGACAAACTAAATGTGTCGCTCGATATTCTTACAAATCTAGTTTCTCGGTGTTTACATTGCAAATGAAACTGAATTATTCTTTTACCCAGAAACCTTTGATTTTAAGTCAAATTTATACAAGTGTTTCCTAATTTTTATATTCTGATATGCGGTGATATGCACTTCGAACAGACCAGTTTCTGTAAATCATGGCACATGCAGGCATATGTGAGCACTGTGCCCATACTTAATTCACCACTGCTTGTACCGTAACCGTGTATTTTTTGCAAATATTGGTTAAGAGGGAACTTGTTTTTGTTCTGACTCAAGAAGAGCAAACCTTGTCTTTTTGTTTTTGTTATGGCATCTGCATAGCAGGATAGCTATCAAAAAGACTTTTTTTTGTTTTTGTAAAATCAGACTTTTTTGTTCTTGTTGAAATAAAAGTTATTTTTAATTTTTTTCATTTTGAAAAATCAATCCCACCTAGCTATTATGACTCATTATACAGTGTCATATATACCATGCTTGCTTCATTTAAAAGAATAGTCCATAAAAAAACTCGAATATGAATGAATTATGTTGCGAACGGATATTTTAGTTGACTTCAGCAGAAAACTGCCAGACAATTTTTTTTCGTTCAATATCAGACACCCACCCCCATCCTCAAATCAGTTTTTGATGAAATTCTTCAATATTTTTCATATTAAAGGGATTACTTTTGTTAATAATGCTTCTAAATTGGCTTTTATGATCAATTGGTGACATTTTGTTTCTGTTTGGGGCACAAGATGCCATAACAGTGAAAAACAAATTACATTAACTGTTTACACACATTGTTTGGCACTTGCCCACCCACCCATCCCACCTATGTTCATATAGTTTTTCCGCCACACCCCTGCTTTTATACCCTGAAAAGTGTGCCAAGCGATAACTTGAATCCAAATTGATATTGAGTGACATAGTGGTTGCGGCTTTGAACTTCAAACCGAGAGGCCCGCGGTTCGAACCCCGCCAGAGGTACCTGTGTTGTGTCATTGGGAAAGAGACTTAGACATGATGGCACGGTGAACCTGTGTACTAAGGCGTACTGCACGTCGATGGTGCACTTGTCTTCAACCAATGCTAACCCTGCTTGTGTGGAGTTAGTACGTTGGGGAGTTTGACAGTTGCTCGCCGTTGCTCGGTGGTTCTCTCCGGGTACTCCGGCTTCCTCCACCCGTAAAACTGTCCTACAGGAGGTGACCTTGGCTGTTGAAAGTGTCTTTAACCCTTTGAGACTTTAATTTATCCTGACCTTCAAACGTCACTGAGAATTCAGTTTCTTCAACATTTTTCAAAATGCGACGTCAAGCGTCAGAAAGTACAGATAACAAGATACTTTTTACATTAGTGATTATCTGGTTGAGGGCTAGATTATTTTTGGTGGTCTGAATTTGTTATTGAAAACTTGTTTTATTACAAATCATTGGAGAGTGCCCACAGGCACTCTCCAATAATTTGTAATAAAACAAATTTATATAAACAAAATATTATTTGTGTATGGCTGAATATGAAATATAAGCTATGAAAGTGTTGGCTTTTGCTCTGGCATCCTCATTTTTTGAAAGCCCTGATAGTGGCTTCTAGCACTCAACCAGTTAAGAAGTCTTGACAGCAGGATTATATTAGTATTTTAAGCTGCGATAACAGTTTGCTCAACGGCTGTCACTATTCGGGAGAAAATGAGGTTAAAACTTTAAAAAATCGAAAAATAATTACAAAACAAATGACCGCTGTTTGATTTCGTACGTCATAAGACGTACAAAAGTATCAAAGGGATAAACTCTACACAAGCAGGATTGGCATTGGTTGAACACAAGTGTACTACCGACAGGCAGTACTCCTTTGTGCCCAGCGCCACGTGGGAAATTGGGATTAAGTGCCTTGTCCAAGGACACAACGCAGTTACCCCTGACGTGGATCGAACCGTGGACCTTTCGCGATGAAGTCCAATACCGTAATTATTGAGCCATCGTGCTCCCTTTTCTTTGCATCATAAAATTAAATATGAAATTGGTGAAATGTCTGTGAACACAGGACTTCGCAGGAACAACACGTATTATATTACTTCACCCAAAACTGAACAAGCGATTATTTTCTTTAACTTCAAATTGATTGAAAACTTACTTTGAAACTTGACAACAAAGAATGCCTTGCATGAACACCAGAGATTAATAGCTATACCGTTACTGGGTTTCTCGGAGTATAATCAATATTTTAAAATATCACGTCTTCAGTTTTGACATGTGTAACAGGACCAAACTCTCATTAATATTTATTTCATTACTGTACTGGAGAGAAATGTGATTAAGTCTCATTTTACCAAAAACGGCGGTAAGTAAAATAAGATTTCGCTGGAACTTCCGCAAATTAGTTAGTGCTTGTCTGTAATAGTAGGGTAGTTTTGTTGTGATTGTATATAGATTCCCCAAAACACACAAAATAAATCAAGCATTTCCCCGATCCATTTTTGAATCACCAAACTCTGATTAATATTTATTACATCAATGTGCTGGTGAGGGAGGCGTGTGATTGAGTGTCACTTTACCAACTACTGCGGTAAGCAAAACTTGATTTCGCTGGAACTTCGGTAAATCACCAAGTGTTTACAGCAGTAGTGTAGTTTTGTGATTATAGAGAGGTCCCGCAAAGCACACCAAATATGTCATATATTTTACCAATTTTATTTTGAATTATACGAACCCTTTGAAAGTGGTAGGCAAGACGTTCGTGTACAGGAACTTTTCTCACTCGATCATGGCTGACAATTTTCGTTATTGGAAGGTTAGCTCTCCTTAATTTTCTAAAGTTATCAGTAAATTTAATGCTTAGAGTATAGGAATTTCATATATGACATTTCGATGTATTAGCGAAGTTGTATCAGCGATGTGCGCATCATTGCACAAACTCCTGGCATTTTCCCGAAGAGTAGTTTAAAAATACAGAATCTGTTTTTTCCTATTTTGTCACAATCAGTTTTAATGGTTGATTATTAGTCTCTATTTAACCCTTTACCCAACGCAGACGATATGAAAATTTATTATTTTAAATATAATTTTTGAAATGTTTCAAAAAATTTCAACAAAACCATATCATGTGACCCCTCGTTGGAACGAGCTCGACGAGCTCGTTCCAACGAGGGGTCACATGATATGGTTTTGTTGAAATTTTTTGAAAAATAATATTTTTTCAACTACTGAATTTGCATATTACGCGAGCGGATGCGGGCGATTCGTTGGGTAAAGGGTTAAACCCATTTAAAAATAAGACAACGGCGCTTTCACCATCTTTTGTGGTTCTGTAACCCTTTTCCTGTTCATTGTATCAACGGTACGCGCTTCGTGGCATATAACACAGAAACTATCCTTTTCATTCATATAAAAGTCTAAGAGATAATATTTGCCATATTTTCTGGGAAAAATAAAAACTTGCCAATTACTGTAAAGACACATTCCCTAAACAAGGAGCCAAAGTGGGTAGTTACTTTGTTACTTCTAATTAGCTTGCCATAAAAAAGCCAGGGGGCGGTGGCTCAGTTGGTAGAGGTGCAGGCGGCAAGCCGAGAGGCCCTCGGTTCGAATCCCACCTGCGGCAACCGCGTTGTGTCCTTGGGCAAGACACTTCACCCCCATTGCCCATGTGGGGGCACGGTGGCGTTGTGTACTAAGGCGTACTGCACGTCGATGGTGCACCTGTCTTCAACCAATGCTAACCCTGCTTGTGTGGGGTCAGTATGTTGGGGTGCTGACAGTTGCTCGCCGTTGCTCGGTGGTTCTCTCCGGGTACTCCGGCTTCCTCCACCCATAAAACTGTCGCGGTCATGATTAGCCATTGTGCAGAAATATGTGACCTTAAACACCAATAAATAAATAATAAATAAAAAAAGCCAAGAGCTGTCTATTGTTTTCGTTTATCAAAAGTAACAAAGGGAAACTTCGCTTCATTTTCGCCTGATGCCATTGTTATTTTCACAACAGTCACATGCTTCTTGATTGGACCCTCCTCGACTATCTTATAATTTAAGGAGAGATAACTTTATCGAAAGTCGATTATATACAGCCGTCGAGGACTGGTCGTAATCCACGCGTGGGCAGTGATGTCCACGCATGCGTTTAGCAGGTGATAAAAATGATCATCGGCAAATTTTTAATTAATGAAGCACCGGGTTGTACCCGGTGCTTCATTAATTAAATTTTTTGATGATTATTCCTATAATTAGTGTTTGGAATCAAATATTATTGCGTGGAAATATTACCCACCCGTGGAACGTGACCAGTCCACGGCGGCCGTTCTGTATAGGGCTATATCTATCAGTAAAGGTGGTATTGAGAGGAAGAATAATATTCATATAAACGGTTTTGTTGAACTTATTTTAACTTCATACTTCTAGATGTGTCCTCCTTATTGGTGTAAAAGATTCAAAAGTCATGATGATTTCTCATTTTGGAGGGAAAAGGGTCATAACTCCTGAACTACAATGGGCACAAACGCGAATCTCGAACTTCACAGGCATTCTATTAAAGTTAAAATGTTAAAGAAGTTTGAAAACAAACGGTTGTTTGAAACGGATTATTTTCAACAGAAACCAATCCACACTCCAGTTGTTCCGTTTTAGTCCAGCTCAAACAGCATAATTCCAAAACTTCGAAACTACAGGTGTCAAAATCGACCTTGACTTTTGTTTCATGAAATGTAAGACGTTCCCAGAGTTTGAAGTAAATGGTTTTTTTTCAAACAGATTTTACCTAATGGAAATCTCAAATTCTGCTAAAAGCTTTACCCGAATGCAGATCAAGACAGAAACTCGGAATCCATGGGAAGAATTTATGTAAATCTTATGGGTTGGAAAGCGGTGTCAACAAGGTTTCAGGGAGGGAAAGGGAGTCCAGAAAGTCGAATGCTATAGTTTGCCGCTGTGGCGAAATGGCGTACTTGACTAACATGCACTATTATATCTTACTGGAAAGATTCATGGATCTGGAGGGAAATCTGCACTTGTTCGTGGTGATCTAAATAAATGCGTGAGTAGTGACTGAGAATACGTTATTCTTCGCCCTCGCAAAAGAGATAATTTTCTAGCCCACTTAAAATGTCTGGATTTTTCCCTTTTTCGAGAGTATTTGTGATAAAAACACAGCAAGTCGCGACCCAGTTTTATTTTCTTGGAGTTTAAAAGCAGATGGCAGGTGGTTGTGCTCTGGTTCTTTTCTTGCAAAAATAAGTTCAGTCAGTGATGAAATATAGGTCCTCTATACGAATATTAATGAGAACGTTCCAGTTTGAGCACAGTAAATCATTAAAACAGTTTCACAAAATGATGTACAATCTTGAAACATGAATAACTGAATGTCAGCGAACAGGACATCCGAAAGTAGCATGAACCTTTCTCCAATGAAAATATTAACATATCTTTCATTTGTGATGAAGCTGTTTTTAAATCACTGGATTTTGCCCAATTTTATGATGTCTCACACGAAAGCATATACTAAAACTGTATTAGAATTATAGGGAGTTTCTTGCAGTGGGACGCGATATGGGCGGCGTGTGATTGTAGTCATCCCTAAAGTAAATCGTCATGAAAATCGACTTTCGATTAAGTTATATCCCTTGAGAGTAACGACGGTCCAATTGAGAAGCAAATAAGTGTTGAGGAAAAAAGCCAAGCTTCCGTTTGTTAATTTTAATAAACGAAAACAACAGTTAGCTCTGATTTTTATGGCTAGCTAATTAGAAGCAACTCAGTTCTCAGATAATCGTCATTATGAATATTTATCAGTTTCACACATATCAACACCGAATGGCTATTTTAGCTCTTAGTTTAGCGAATTTGTTTTACAGCAATGTGCAAGTTTTTATTCTTCCCAGAAAATACGCAGAACGACACGCGCGTGTGAGTGGGTTAATCGAAATGGCAGGAGTGCCAGCGCGAAGAGATAGAATGAGAGGCCGCATCCTTGAGCAAGGCACTTCATCCCTGGAAGAATTTAAACAGTGGTGCAGGCTTCCAGCACCACTGGTTACTGGAAGTCTGCTATCGTTTTCGTACCAGAACTGATAATAAAATGTTTTTTCGCGAGAACAACTCGTGGCCAAATGTGCTTCAGATATTCAATAACAAAGCTAGGCAATCAAAACACTTTCGAGTGCAGCGATAGGACTGCATTTTGAAAAAGGACAACACTGACTGCATTTTTATTGAAAATGGTTTCCATGCTCGACAGACATGCGCAAACCACTCGATACCACGAATTTCCATCGAAAAACAAAATCGTAATTCTAAGAAATTCCAACAGGTATCACGATACCTTGCATTGAATATGGCAACAGTGAAGTCTCTATATAATAATAGTATACTATATTAAGGCGATCTTTCTCATCATTTGGTTTTAGACGGCGTTGTATATCGATCTTTTTTCCGTCCGATGATGTCTACCGGAAATCGAAAGTAAATTCATATGTAAACAAAAGAGAAGGTTTCGGAATTTATCCCCATGCAGCTCTGTCGCTGTGTTTTGGAGAATTTCGATATCCTAGCTTTGTTCTTGGATATGTAAAGCACATTTGGACACAAATTGTTCTCTTGAAATATTATTAAATTATCAGTTCTGGTAGGAATACGGTACCAGACTTCCAGAAACCAGTGGTTCCTACGGTCGATTCTATGAGTTGATTACACGTGTGTTTCGTGTTCTATACATCTCAATCGTCATTTTGATGTATAATTTGTGTATATTTCATCTGAATTTAAGGAATATCAGAGGACAGAATTTTCAAAATAAACAAAATTCCGTTACTAATATAGCACCTTAAGGGTAACTTTTACGGCATCCCATAATTCCTCTGGTAATGTACCCTTATGCATCAGACTCCAACTCTGTGACCAAAACTTCAGATTCTCTTGTCCAACAATTAGCCTAATGTAATCATATATTTGATACTAAAAATATATCTCAAATTTATATGGCTTTGGTTTCAACATATACCCAATATTCAGAATTTTACCCCTGTGCAATAGAGCGAGCCTGAGTAGATGCCGATTGATTACAATGTTCGTTTGAGTTTTTCTCTTGTGCACAATCTATTAAGTACGAAATGGGCGAATCCAATCTGTATTTGTAGGTAAGTTCGGTAACAATTTAATCATAAAGCTCTGTGGAGCTGTTGGATTAATTATTACTGATCCTCACTGTTTATTTATTTACTTATTAATTGGGTTTTAATGATACTTAAGAACCACGGTCATACCATGGCAGACAGGCCAGAAAATAAACAGTGTGACATTTGCAGAATGAGGTTTCCAGAGGGTTAATGTGATGATGCTATCCCATACAGTGGGCCAATTCATCCTCTTGGTACCTCTTTCTGTTTAGTTTTGAGACCCTAATTCAGAATGAGGTTCACATAGGGTAAATTTAGTGATGCTACCCTGCTATGCAGGGTCGCATCACTAAATTCACCCTCTGGAGACCTCATTTTGCAGTTGACAGTCTGCTTATTTTCAGGCTTGGTGGCAGACAGTTTTACTGTTGGAGAAAGCCAGAGAGAACCACTGCTTATTTTTTAGCTTGGTGGCAGACATTTTTACTCGTGGAGAAAGCCAGAGAGAACCACTGAGTAACGGATAGTAACTGTCGGAGTTGCACAGGATTACAAGCAGTAACAGCCGTTACTGAACAATTTACGGCCGAAGTACCAGCAGATTGTTGCCAGTACTTGAATTATAAATGTATTTTAATTTTAAATGTATTTTGATTTTAAATGTATTTTTCTGGTTTGCTTTACGTGCTAGGACGTAGGATTTTCAGGTCACTGCGGTGGTGGAAACTTCATTTTAAAGATGTTGCATTGATAATCCTTCCCACCACAATTTACGGCCGAAGTACCAGCAGATTGTTGCCAGTACTTGAATTATAAATGTATTTTAATTTTAAATGTATTTTGATTTTAAATGTATTTTTCTGGTTTGCTTTACGTGCTAGGACGTAGGATTTTCAGGTCACTGCGGTGGTGGAAACTTCATTTTAAAGATGTTGCATTGATAATCCTTCCCACCACATTATAAATTATATTATACATATGATTATAAAAATAGTCAATCACAACATCGGATCCGGATTTATTTATTTATTTATTTATTTATTTATTTATTTATTTATTTATTTATTTATTTATTTATTTATTTCGACAACCAAGGTCACCTCGTGTCGGGCAGTTTTACGGATGGAGGAAGCCGCCGGATTACCCGGAGATAACCACCAACTGCGAACAACTGCAGGCCTGGCATTCTTAAAATGCAGGAGGGCTAACAATCGCTCTCCTCACATGGACTAGGGGAGCGATTAGCTCTCCTCAAGCTAACAAAAGCTAAAAGTGGCAAAATGAAGTTGTACTATTAATGAATTCTGCCTAGTAGGCTTTATACATTTTATTTGATGCTGCTAACCAGGTAGTCTCTGTGAGACGTCTACACTGCCCCTCCCACACCTCCGGGCCCTGGTAAGGCCCGGAGCTGTGGGAGGGGCAGAGTGACCATATAGCAGAGACCACTAACATAGCAGAGATCTGAAAACCTGTGTGTTTTAGGAATAGGCTGTTGTGGTAATCACCTTTTCTAAAGCTAGGAGGGCTATTTTTCGCCTTCCTCAATTTTTTTAAGGCGAGCAGTGGGCGAGCAAATAAATCGCTCTCCTGAAAATGACAGGCCTCCAACTGTCAGACTCCCCAACGCTCTAACTCTAACTCCGCACAAGCAAGGTTAACATTAGTTGAAGACAAGTGCACCATCGACGTACATTACGCCTTGGTACACAGCGCCACTGTGCCCCCAAGTGGGCAATCTGGATAAAGTGCTTTGCTCAAGGATACAACGAAGTTACCCCTGCTGGCAGAGACCGAACCGTGAACCTTTTTCGTTTGAAGTCCAATGCCGTACCACTGAGCCACTGCCCTCCCCTTTCCAGCATATTTTAGTGTTCACAAGAATTCTTCGGCTGTCATAAACCAAATGAACCAGTACGTATTTTTATTGCTCGAAAATGTCTTTTGGTATGCGAAATAAAAATCACCCAAGCCTTACTGAAGCGGCCCATACACTGTCAATATTATTGACAATAATATTGAGTAAATAATATTGACAATATATTTTTTGCCACAAACTACTCAATAGTTTCTTCAATATTTTCGGTTATTTCTTCGTCTGCCACCGCGCTGTAAACATGGATCCAGTTGTGGGTTTAGGTGTGGTACTGGCCCTGAGTAACGAAAAACAAAATAAAAAGAAATGGTGGACTAAACGATGGTTTTTAGAAAGACACACATTTGGTCGTGGTGCCCTTATGGAGGAACTCCGGATTAATCAACCTGATGATTTCAGAAACGTTCTTCGAATGGATGAAGATTAATTTAAAGAGCTGCTACGGTTGGTTACACCTTTAATAGAGAAAAAAAGACACAAAGATGCGCGATGCAATACCACCGATGGAACGATTATCAGCCACATTGCGGTTTTTTGGCTACTGGAAATACATTTGAAGACCTGAAATTCCTTAATATTGCGTAATATTATTGACGGAATCCGCACACTATCAATATTATTGACGGTCGTAAAATATTGAAGAAAATATTTCAGAGATCTCAGATATTCGTCAATAATATTGATCAATCTTCAATATCTCCCACACACTGGCAATAATATTGTCAATACCGTTTATTGATAATATTATTGTCAATAATATTGATAGTGCATGGGCCGCTTCTGAGAAACGGATTTTCTTTTTCTTTTTGGAGGCAACACACGCAGAAACTGTCATAAATTGTTTCATAAAATGTCATTAATGTAATCACAACTATGTGTTATCTTTCATAAAACACTTGCACCCATTTAGTACTTACAGCAATCTGTGAAATGTATTGGGAGAGACGTTGATATAGGCTATGCATGTTCGCCAAACCCTATTTCTGTTTTGAGAAATAGAATTTTGTTCATAAAAAATCGCTTACTTTGTTCACGAACCTCAAATAGCATTTTCTGTTTTTGCTGCTTTTGCATCTGAAAAGTAGCGTTGATATTTGAATTATAAAGAAGCTGAGCTAAATTTCACACAAATTGCGCTTGTGATGGACGGTCGCAGCTGTTCAGTTTAATTTAATTGGTTCAGTAGTGGGTTTCTTGATAGAGCTTCCAACAAACTAATATCCCTGAACTAATTGAGAAAAACTTCATTTTGTACATCTCATTTAATTTTGATTAACCCCCTGCACTCTGATGTCAACATACCAAAATTTTAAGTAGTCATATTTCCCATAACGCATCTAGAAATTTAGCCAATTCAATCTTGTTTGACAGAGCTCAGTGAGCTCTGTCAAGCAAGATTGAATTTGCAAAATTCCTAGTAGCATTATGGGAAGATTCTGCACCTGAAAATTTTGACATATCGACATCAGTGTGCAAGGGGTTAACTGGGTCAAGACGATGAATTAAAGTTGAAACCCCGGGTATTTTAGTTTATTAGTTCATATTTATTGACCGCTTATTTTGGGTTTTAGTTGCAAGACAGAACTGATCCGTTGGAATATACCGGATTGTTCATGTGTTTTACCCGTCTCGCTGGTCTCTTGTCGTATGACAACCTGGGTGCCAAATGGAATTTAATAGGGCTGAGACGTGTTCTTGGGTGGATTATTTAACCTTTTACCTAGCACGAAAGGCAGACGACACTTGTAAACAAAATTCTTGAATAACTATTTTTTTTCATTTTTGTGTCAAACCATAGCTTATGACCCTCATTGGGACGAGTTCAAGGAGCTCGTTCCAATGAGGGGTAGTAAGCTATGTTCTTTGAAACAAGGAATAATGAAAACTGAATGGTTATTTTTGTGAACAGCGCTGGTCGGCAATTTCTAAATGTAAAAAGACAAGAATAAGTCCATCCGAGTAATTCTTGGTCACGATTGTAAAATACTTATATACTTAATCCTCTTCGTGTCATTGGACACATAAGACATCCAGCAGGGTCCCAGCCAATTCGATTCTGCGCTGCCCCACTCAAGCATGTTCCAGGCGCAGCCCTCGATCTTCATCTCCACTGTTCGTCTCCATTTGCCACCGTTCGCCCTGCCTTCCTCGCCCCTACTGGTGTCCATCTAACAGCGTTCTTCGTAAACCTGTTGTTGTCTGTCCTATGTGCATGCCCTGTATTTCTCCACCTTCTCATTTTAATCTCGCCGTTACTGTTCTGTACTCTTCATCACGTTTTGTATCCTCCTCGGGCACCTTCCCGCCATCACTCTCAACCTTCGTTCCACGTCCTTGTTTGTCATCCACGCATCTGCACCATTGTAAAGTGCAATCACAAACTTTCGATCACACTTCTAATGCTGGCATCGGAAACCAATCAAAGACATCGCTTTTTATTACTTTCCAAAGTGTGATTTTCTGGTATTTCCGGGTATCCGTGCGCGTAAACGTTGCCGTGGGTGTAATGGGGTCTTCATTGTTTTTTGTTTTTTTTTAACCCTTTACCTAACATGAAAAGCAGACGACACTTGCAAAAAAAAATCTTGAACAGTTCTTATTTTCATTTTTTTTTTTTGTCTCAAAACGTAGGTTATGACCCCTCATTGGAACGAGCTCGACGAGCTCGTTCCAATGAGGGGTGATAACCTATGTTTTAAAGACAAAAAATTTAAAAATAATGAAAATTAACTGGCTTTTTGAGAATAGCGCTGGCCGTTACGTTAGGTAAAGGGTTAGATAATATAATTATCGTTAATAATGAAAAGTGAGAAACAGAGTAATCGCTTGAGTGGACTGGGTTCGTGAAATAATTCATTCGAGGCAAGGGACTATATTGTAACACACTCGTATTCATTCGCGCACTCCTGTTTGTACAACGTCCCTCACCTCTCATGAATTATTTCAAGTAACCAGTCCAGTCTAGCGATTACTCTCTATATATTTGTGTCGGATGACGCGTAATATTGATTACCTGCGACAAATTCTGGACTGAATGCCTCTTAACTGTACAGATGGACCAAGCACAAAACATCAATAGAACACACCGGTCCAGGTACAGTGTGTTCTATTGTTGTTTGGTGGTAGGTCTCTGTGCATATTCATATTTAAGAGTTGTCTGATCTTCATTTTTGCGAGAGTGATCATTTGTGAGCGCTGCCAGGCGCCGTTGCACTTGTGCCCGCTCACCATGAAGGACTGGATAATCGTTTTTTATCGTTTCAAACGTTTTTATTAGTTATCCGTGTATTCTGGGGTGTGTGAAAATTTACATTGGTTTGAAAACTGAGACCCCCTGAAGCACATCTCTCTGTTGTATCAGCTTTCAAACCCGGTGCATTTCCACACCCCCTAGAATATACCCAGATTACACATTTATTTCCTAACTTCCTTCTCATGGAAGCGAATTTCAGTTCAGTGGAAGAGAAATATAACGTATCATGTTTTGTTTGACAGACCTCTACGAGTTCTGTCAAACAAAATATAATGGGTAATATCCATCAGGACGTTCGTGGGGAGGTGTATCAAATATGTTATAAACCATTTAATAAAAGGCTCTCTTTTATTTATTTATTTATTTATTTATTTATTTATTTATTTATTTATTTATTTATTTATTTATTTATTTATTGGGGTTTAACGACACTTTCGACAGCAGGTTACCAGATATAGGACAGTTTTACGATGGGAGAAGCAGGAGCACCCGGAGAGAACCACCAAGCAGCGGCGTCCAACTGTCAGACCTCCCAACGTACTAACTACACGCAAGCAGGGTTAGCATTGGTTGCAGTAGAAAAAAGTGCACCATCGACGTGCAGAGCGCCTTAGTACACAGTGCCACCGTATTCCCACGTGGGCAATCGGGATTACGTGCCTTGCCCAAAGGCACAACGTAGTTACCCATGGTGGGGATCGAACTGTGGAGCTTTCAGCCTGAGGTTCAATGCCGTCTCTACTGATCCGCCGTGCTCCTGGCTCACTTTTAAATAGTCATCTGTGTGTACATTTACATTGATGAGCAGATGGGGTGGTGTAGGTTGATGCTCGGTGGATTTTGTCTATGGAACGCGACAACATAAAAAGCAAGCAAATATTCTACAAATTACATTTTGAAGAAAAAAAAATAAACATCAAAATAGTTGTATTAATTTTTGTGTCATTATATACACAAAGGTAGAATTCTGATAATTAATTCAAACAATGTCGTTATTTATTTTATACTTATACCATTATCATAATCTATTTTTATAACCTTTAAAACTGTGAACAAATGAAGCACGTTATGAACAAGTTTTTGCACCGGGCAAATCCAAGGTGTAAATATTTGAAGAGTGTCATTGAAGGTTTCAGCCAATTAACTTTTTCTTTGAAAATGTCAGTGTATAATAGCATTTTGTCAAAATACATAGTCAACAGACTGGCATCTTCTATGCTGGGGAAGTATGAAGGTCAATGCACGTTTGTATTCGACAATTGCAGATGCAATAGTCTGTTTACGGCACGCAGTTATACTCACAATAAAAGCATACTACAGGTATTACAGATTTATTTATTTCTCAAATCTCGCTTACATGCATTTATTACTTTCCAACGTGCGATTTGCTGGGATTTCTGGGTTTGATTATAAATGATAACTTCACAAGTGAATTATGCAATTAACAATTGTGTCATGTATCCGTGCGCGCAAACGAAGACGCTTTGCCGTGGGTGTAATGGGGACCTCATTGTTTTTTAAACCCTTTACCTAACATGAAAAGCAGACGACACTTGCAAAAAAAAAAATTCTTGAATAACTATTATTTTCATTTTTTTTCTCAAAAACATAGGTTATGACCCCTCATTGGAACGAGCTCGACGAGCTCGTTCCAATGAAGGGTCATAACCAATGTTTTAGAAACCACAAAATTGGCGATTTTTTTAGAATAGCGCTGGCCGGTTTTGGCGGTTACGTTAGGTAAAGGGTTAAATAATATAATTATCGTTAATAATGAAAAGTAATAAACAGAGTAATCGCTTGACTGGACTGGTCACGTGAAATAATTCATTCGAAGCGAGGGACTATATTGTAAAACACTCGAGCGCACTCGCGCACTCGCGCACTCGTGCTTGTACAACGTCCCTCACCTCTCGTGAATTATTTCACGCGACCAGTCCAGTCAAGCGATTACTCTCTATATACTTTTGTTTGAGTGAGTACATATACCACAATTGTCATTGTTGATCTCTTAATTCTACATCGTGTATGTACGATGCAAAAACTAAAACTGCCTGATATGGCTTAAATGGGGCTCAGCAGCTGGTGAGTTTGGTTGATAGAAGTCCGGCTGAAGCGCTTAACCCAAATCACACGGAGACACACTGCATCCATTTACTACTGTTCAGGCCAGGATATGGGAAATTTGAGTGGTTTGTGCGTCCGCAGGTCGACCACTAAAATGTTTAATGTCTAATAGCCCTGTAAAATAACCTGGAAAAACGTATACTGAATGGAGGTTTAAGTGAAACGAATGGGGCAATGGGGAGGTAGCAATACCCCCAGCAGACCCATTGAGTAACCAGGAGGGAGGACAGGGAGGTAGCTCTACCTCAGCATCCTGTGAAGTACAATGAAAACAGCGAATGGGGTGGGGGGGGGGGGAGGCTAGCACTAAACGGTTAACCAGCGCACCAACCGCAAACAGCAGGAAAGCGTGATATCGGTGTCAAAGACCTGCCAGAGGAAGGCGGTGTAAAAGCAACAAAAAGGTCGCAGCTGCAATGGCACAGTCAGGCGAGGACAGGAAAAAAACTTTTGGAAGACAGAGGGCAACAGAAATGGGTGAACGAGAGGTGCCAGCTGCTGAGTGCACATTCATGGTGACCTGGCCGATGGTGGTGGTTAGGGAGTTGGGGGAAAACTATGCACAACTAATTTTTGGACACAGAAAACTTTTCAGAATGCGAGCTGTTCTGTGCAAGATGAATGAAGACTAAAGTAGAAACTGCCGTAGTATCCTCGTTCTGATTGGTAATGTAGAGACGTGCTGAATTTGGCAATTGTCTAACATGGGACAGTATGGAATCTGAAAACTGCCCCTGAAAAACTCTCTTAACAGACAATTAATAGGTGTCTATCCTTTAGATAAATAGGAGTCTGTCCTGTAGATGACTTGGTGATCGCGGTACTTCCAGTTCTTAAGATCGTGATGGTCCCCCCCCCCCCCCCCCCCCCCGAAGCTGAATTGTGTCATGTGGTGATCTGAAGACTGCGCGATCAACAACCAGCTGGGCGATTAACCATGTAATTCAGGCTCCTAAAGTCATTAACTCAGCGCTGATATTTTGAGTACATAAACTACAAGAAATGGTACCATTTCCCTATACAGGCAATATTCATCGCAGGTTTCATACACGACAGACATCAATTGTAACGAATATTCTGGATATGAGAGTAGCCTATTTTTATGGAAATTCACTGCCGCCTGATTTTTCTTTGTCCGTTCTCAATAGTTCGTGCCAAATTTTATCGCACTCTCTCATTACATACTAATTCCAACTAAAAAATAAATATCATGAAGGATTCCGGCTGTGTACTCAGGATTTCCAATGGAAGAGGTAAAATAGAGAGTGATCGCTTGACTGGACTGGTTACGTGAAATAACTCATGAGAGGTGAGGGACGTTGTACAAACACGAGTGCGCGAATGCGCACGAGTGTTTTACAGTATAGTCCCTCACCTCGAATGAATTATTTCACGTAACCAGTCCAGTCAAGCGATTACGCTATTTATTACTTTTCATTATTAATGATAACTATATCATTTAACCCTTTACCTAACGAAACGGCCAAAAACGGCCAGCGCTCTTCTTAAAACTCGCCAATTAATTTTCATTTTTTGTCTCTAAAACATGGGTTATGACAACTCATTGGAACGATCTCGTCGAGCTCTTTCCAATGAGGGGTCATAACCTATGTTTTTGAGACAAAAAAATTAAAATAATAGCTATTCAAGAATTTTTTTTTTTTTTGCAAGTGTCGTCTGCTTTTCTTATTAGGTAAAAGGTTAAAAAACAAAATAATAAATAATGTAATAAATAATGTTTAAGCCTATAATCCACATTGTGCTCTATGGCTTTACAATTATTCACACTCACACACGTACGCAGGATCAATGATTAGTTCGCGAAGGTTTGTTTGTACAAATGGGTTTTAAGACTAGCCTTGAATTTAATGGTTGTTTGTGGAAGTTTTAATTGTGTCGGAATAGAGTTCCAGAGAGCTGGGGCTGCACATTTAAAGGCCCTATCACCTGCTGTGATAAGTTTAGATCTAGGTATCGCAAGGTCATTGGATGTAGAGGAGCGCAGAGACCTAGTGGGAGTGTAGGGTTTGACCAGATCAGATAAATATTCCGGGGCCACGCCGTTTATACACTTAAAGGTGAGTAACAATATTTTGTATTTTATCCGTTGCCTGACAGGGAGCCAATGTAGATTCTGAAGGACTGGACTTATCTGGCAGAACCTGTGAGTTTGGGTGAGGACTCTTGCAGCGCAGTTCTGAATGTGTTGGAGTTTATCAATCACTGATGTTTTGCACCAGTATAGCAAAGAATTGTAGTAATCGAGGCGGCTGGTGACAAAGGCATGAATAAGTTGTTCAGCAGTCTTCATGTCAATAGTTGGCCTTATCTTGCTGATGTTTCTCAGGTGGTAAAATGACGTGCGACAGATGTAATGCACGTGTCTCTCGCATGTCAAGTTCTCATCCAAGAAAAAGCCAAGATTACGAACTTCCTTGCTGGGATTGATTGTATTGCCTTCAATCAACAGAGATTCCTTCGAAGCTTTGGAAAGTTGATGGGGAAGCCCTATGTAAATGACCTTAGTTTTTTCAGCATTCAGCTTTAGGTAGTTATCATGCATCCACTGACTGATATCTGCGATGCACCGCTCTAGCTTACAGCGGGACACCTCTTCATCTGTATATTTGAAGTGAATGTATAGTTGTGTATCGTCCGCGTAAAAGTGATACTCAAGGCCGTTTCTGCGAATTATGTCACCCAAGGGGAGGACATATATGACGTAGAGTAACGGCCCTAAGACCGAGCCCTGGGGGACACCAAACTTTAATGTATGTTCAGAGGAGGATGATTTGTTAATTTTGACACTTTAGGTGCGCTCGGTGAGATATGAAGCAAACCACTTGAGAGCAGCGCCTGATATTCCTATTCTGTATTTCAATCTGCCAAGGAGCAGATCGTGGTCTATAGTGTCAAAGGCAGCGCTCAGGTCCAGTAGTACTAGGCAGGAGATGGAGTGACTGTCCATTGACAGCAGAATATCATTATGTACTCTGAGAAGGGCCGTTTCAGTGCTACGGTGGGGTCTATACGCAGACTGAAAGACCTCACTGAGGCCGTGTTGAGCAAGATATCGGTTCAGTTGATGAGCCACGGCTCGTTCTACAACCTTCGAGATAAACGAGAGGTTGGAGACAGGGTGGTAGTTCTTCAGTGTATCAGCGTCGAGTCCCGGTTTTTTCAGTAAGGGTGTGACTAGGGCATGCTTCATATTAGACGGAAAAACTCCTGTCTGAAGAGACGTGTTGACAAGCAAGGCGACCCATGGTGCTAAACTTGGCATACACGTCTTCAGCAGCCATGTCGGAATGATGTCCAGACTGCATTGCTTTGATGGAGATTCCTTGACAAGGAGGACAACGTCTTCCACAGACAGGGTTGTGAAGGATTGGAGGGTGGGTACGTTTACCATTTGAGAAATAGGGTCAGATGGTGCCGGGTTGTTCGACCTGGACTGAGCAATTACAGTTCGAATACGCTCAATTTTGTCTGCAAAAAAGGATGAGAAACGTTCACATAGGTCAGTCTCAGATGAGTGAGCTGGTAGAGCAGAAGCTTTCTTGCGATGCAATAGTTTATCGATCACTAAAGACAGAACGTTGGGCTTATTAATATTGTCGTTAACAATGAAGTTCCCATTACATCCACGGCAAAGCGTCTTCGTTTGCGCGCTCGGATATATGACACAATTGTTGATTGCATAATTCACGTGTGAAGTTATTTACCTGGAAATCTCAGTAAATCACATTTTGGAAAGAAATAAAATTTGTTAATCATCTGAATACGTGTATTGTCCCGCCATTCTAGGGTTATAGTGCTTTTAACGCGAAATTACCGTTGGTTTTGAATAAACGATTTATTTCTTCACACCTCCTGTGAACGACAAATTTGCCTTCTTCACGTTGAAATTAAAACTCTAAAATTTCAGGCTGCAGACCTTTCCCATAACTCAAATAGGAATTTAAAGTATTGACGCTTCCTCAGCGAAATAAACAATCCCGGAATTCGTGTTCCAACTGATGCAGAATTCACGTTGAACAGTAAATTATGAATGATTGAACGTTGGTAGAGTTTCTCCTGATTACAAACAGTTTCAACCCTCCGTAAATAATGAAGCTGGCTACAGGGTGATTAAGAGCGTTATTACAACGTACTGGTCGACTGTATGAGAACAACAACAACAATAATAATAATAATAATAATAATAATAATAATAATAATAATAATAATAATAATAATAATAATAAAATAATAATAATAATAATAGTAATAATAATAATAATTCTTTGGCCTTCCGCTGATTTGTCGCTGTCCTTTAACGAGGAAGCCTACATTAACCTAGTCCTCCTCCAAGTTATCCCCCCCCCCCCCACACTTTCCCTCCTATTTTTGCACCTTTCAGTCAAAAACTGTTTCATAATCCCCCATCTCTCATTGCCGCTTTCTTAATCTCCCCAACTATAAAACTACCCCTTCCCTCATATCATTCCTCATCCACTATCCTTCATGTTTTCCTCCCATTTTAGCGTCCCAAGGCGTCTTAGGGCACTCTAAAGTGAAATGTCCAAGGGTCTCCGTTAGATGTTGACATGCCGAGAAGAAAACTTTAAAACTTGTAATTGCTCCCCGTCATTTGACTTTTGCTGCATTTTACATACTGATATATCAAAAGATTTAGTTAGGCGCGTATGTTTTTTAATTACATAGAGAGTAATCGCTTGACTGGACTGCTCTGTTACGTGAAATAATTCATGAAAGGTGGGGGACGTTGTACAAACACGAGTGCGCGAATGTGCACGAGTGTTTTACAATATAGTCCCTCGCCTCGAATGAATTATTTCACGTAACCAGTCCAGTCAGGAGAGTACTCTGTTTATTACTTTTTCATTATTAACGATAATTATATTATTTAACACTTTACCCAGCGAAACGGCAAAAACCGGCCAGCGCTATTCTCGAAAGTCGACAATTATTTTTTAATTTTTTGTCTCTAAGCTCGTCGAGCTCGTTCCAATGAGGCGACATAACCTATGTTTTTGAGACAAAAAATGAAAATAGTAGTTATTCAGGAATTTGTTTTGCAAGTGTCGTCTGGTTTTCATGTTAAAAAAAACAAAAAACAATGAAGTCCCCATTACACCCACGACAAAGTGTCTTCCTTTGCGCGCACGGATACATGACACAATTGTTGATTGCATAATTCACTTGTGAAATTATCGTTTATAATCAAACTCGAAAATCCCAGTAAATAATATTTTGGAAAGTAATAAAGATTATCAAAAGATGGTGAAAACGCCATTTTCTTATTTTTAAATGAGTTTCAACACGGAATAACAGTTAAATTTTCAAACTGATTGGGGAAAAATTTGTAAAAATCGACCTTTTCGATGATTCAGACTCGCTAGCATTTCCAAATTTCAATTTTTATATGAAATTCACATTCCATTGGAGTTAAATTTTCTGACAGTTTTAGCAAATTAAAGGAGGCTAACTTTCCTGTAATTCTCTTCTAATGACAAAAATTGTCAGCCATGATTTGAAGCTCACTAAATTGGATACCTTTTAATTAAATAAACCCTATTAATTGACTCTAGCTTCAAAACACAAAGCCATTTACCATACATTTAGTAGAAATGTGACCTGTTAAAGGCATATAGGTTAGAGAGCAAACTCCTGTTAATTGAATGAAAAATCTTGTAACATGTCAAGAAATTAACCCAGCAATCTCCGAATTCCCTTGTTTATAGACCAATTTGTTCTTAGTACATCCTATACAGGCAATTAATTTATTATATCTTGTCTGACAGAGTTCCATGAGCTCTGCCAAACAAGATTCAATAGAGTAAATGCTCAGTTTATCTCTGGTATACAAGAAAGTGACCACCAAGTCCCTGTTAACTGAATACTCCGTTTTTTTAATTGAACAATTTCCACGGGCAAAGTGGCTATTCATTCAGTTAATATGGCTCCACTGACATATACATTCATCTCTAAATTTCATTCCTCTACCTTTCAAAACTTGTAAACAAAATAAGCGTACTTTGTTTTGGCATGAAGATTTATCTCTCATTTTGTGCGTGCGGTCTCTTTCGTTTTATTTTGTTTTGGGGTTTTTTTTCTTGGTTTGTTTTGGGTATTTTCTCTGGTTGGTTATCTTTTTCTCTCACGTTTTGGGTTTTTTTTTTTGTTTGTTTATTTTATTTTTCTCTTTTCTTGTTTTTGTTTTTATAACTTTAGTAACCATCTTCTAGTTGCACTAACATGACGTTTTCATTTGTTCTTTTTTATTTATTTTTTCGGACAGGCGAGGGATACAAAAGGTGTTTTGTGTGTAGTCTATTTTTTCAATAAAAACATAACAACAATATATTTTAACTGTTAACTCTAACAATTTAATTTTCTGGAGACTGTTTTGAGAGAAGAATTTTCCACCTTCTTCGTGACAAAACTCTTTAAACGTAATTTAGTATTTGAACCGGAATGTTCCAAAATGTTTTATTATTTCATTATTCATCAGATACTTGCATCTAAGCACTTAATTCTACGAACTGCACCTCAGAAGAAATCAGCGACAGTACTTGTCTTTTTCAAATTTCTCGGACGCCATATAATTAAGAAAGGACGCTGGTTTTGTTTACATTGGCATGGCGGGGGTTCGAACCCACGCCGAGAGAGTTTCCTTCGGCACCAACCGCCAAGTCTGTCGGTGGCCGAGTGGTGTGCGTGGTCCAGTATAGTTTCGCTAGGCGGTTGGTGCCGAAGGAAACTCTCTCGGCGTGGGTTCGAACCCCCGCCATGCCAATGTATTATTATTCCGTTCAACAGGTTTCAAATTCGAGAAAACCGTCGTCTCCCCAAATACTTTGTTGGACATGTTTTTCACAAGTTCAGTCGTGCGGCGGAGGAAAATTACGAGTGTTGTTTGTCTTCCAAATTGACCCGTTTCTCAGTCCACCAATGCGATTGGCCACGCCAGTAATTATCAGGCAAAGACAGATAAAGCGAGTGCGTGTGTTTGCACAGCTTCCTTTTATTACTACTTTTTGAGTGCGCGTGTTTGCCCAGCTTCCTTTTATTACTAGTTTTATAGGCTAGTTTCGCGACTTGTGTAGGGTTAAAACCCATTATTATTTCTAAGTCTTTACGGAAATACGTCTGAAACATAAACGCAGCCGACGGAAACAGCCATCACTTGGATGACAACAAAAAATTAATGAATTTTCTACCAACAGGTTTCGTAAATTAGTTATATGGCATTGAACTACTGAGGTCGTGATTTGTTCAATTTTTTTACTTTGAAAAATTATTATTCTCCGCGATCGATTAAAACACATTTAGATCACACAGTTTTATGCTGTAGTTAATATAATCTTCAAATAACATCTTTTACAAATCTATCTTAATTGTCGATTAACTCGCACATCTCTGAGAAATGGGGGTGTCTTTTACCCTTTACCTAACATGAAAAGCAGACGACGCTTGCAAACAACATTCTTGAATAACTAATTTTTTTAATTCTTGTCTCAAAAACATAGGTTATGACCCCTCATTGGAACGAGCTCGTTCCAAAGAGGGGTCATAACCTATGTTTTTGAGACAAAAAATGAAAAAAATAATGAAAATTAATTGGTGATTTTTGTGAATAGCGCTGGCCGGTTTTGGCTGTTACGTTGGGTAAAGGGTTAAACATACAAATTATCAAGATTTTTGCCAAAGACAGGTAAACCACACTTCACTGGAAATAACAGCGCCGTTACGACTGTTTCGGGTCATTATTATCTAAACGATCAAGGCCATATAACCTCTTGTAGACCGGGTACCCGTACCAGGATCGCGCTGACTCGATTTTAGTTTTCTTGATGGTAACACGAAGATTTGGAGACAGTTGCATAGCTACCTTAAACGCAGGCATTCTTCTGAAGATCACACTTGCTACGAAATGCAACTGTATTTCGTTGAAGTGTGATCTTTAGAGAAGAATGTCACTCATATCTTCCGTAACTGTAGATTAAGGGGTCGTCCAACGTAACTTTGGTCAATTTGTTGACATTTTCCCCAATGCCTCAGAAACAGATAAGAGAAGTAAGGAAAGGCAAATTATATAGCAAAATAATGAGCAAAGTGCATAGAAAAGGTACATATAATTTTTTTCAGGAAAAAAAGTGAATTTTATGATTTTGATGAACATTAACTTGACAATGGCATAAGTAACGAACCGGTAAAACAACAAAATGATCGGTAAATCGAAAGCCTTGTCTTCAATGTAATGATAACATACTACAGACTCGGAGAAAGCATTTTTATGACACACACTCTGGTGTTTTTTATGTTGTAATGCAATACCACCAACACAAATTTTGGATGTTCCGGATGTGGCCATGTTTCAATGATGTTTATTCCGGTCATGTGGTTCTTACAGGAATACTCATTTTGGGCGATCGTAAGAATGAAAGGACGTGATCACGTCCTTTATTTGTCGAGACAATGTATGAGCGGATTTGCAAACAGGTTACAGCAAATACTTGAGCTGTTAATGTCATAACTGCAAAATATGGTTCGAAATTCCCTCCAGTGTTTCCAGGCCGTCTGAACTTTTTTGTTGACAAAAAATCTGAATCATTGCGCACTAGAAAGACAACATGAACCACTTGTAGAAAAATAAACGAGTGTATAAAAACGGGTCGATACACATAAAACAAGGCAATATTCATAACAAAGTAAGCAGAATGCTTCAGAAATCACTTTTTTACGAAGTATATTCCAAGTGACCTGGAACTATATTGAGCGTGTTGATTTCCCCGATGTTGTGAAGTTATTTACTTCCTACTAACCATGGATCTCTTCGATGTCCGCAAAGGACCGATTGAATATGGGTTGAAAATGATGCATTCGCGCTTTTAAGTAAGGTGCGATTGGACGATGCTGTGAATTTAGTTTTTTCTTGCAATCAACTCTACCAACACAAGAGTCGATCAGTGTCTTTTGTCATCGTTTTACACTGATAAATGTGACGAATCTCCTTTACCGGAAACTATCTCCCAATTTGCATAATATTAATAAACATAACCGCTGTCAGCGTGACCGTGATGGTCAAAACCCAAACGAATTATCGAATCCACGCTCAAAATTAGCCGCAATTGGCATTTAAACAAATGAAATACACGAAATATTCGCAATTTCTTCATTATCCGTGCCGAGTTACTTTTTAACCAGACCACGTGCGTTCAGTTTCGTTTGTCAGCATCATAGTAGTGCAGATGTTTGTGGTAATAATAATAGTACGAGAAGGCGAAAGAAGTCAAATATTTTCCCATCATCTATAAAGTAATTAAAATTGATAATTCCGTTTTTATTTTACTGAAATTATGAATTGATAAGGTGGGTGTGTTGTGATTATTATGCCCCGGGCCTGGAAGTTGGAAAGTCAAAGGCGCATCTAGTGCTGTGGAGACCTCTGTCCTCGAACCCATACCAACATTCTCCCCTGTATCTCAACCACTGCTGCTCCAATTCAAAGGATATTTGATGTTGTGATCGAGCATCATGGGGAAACGATGACTGTGTAGCTGCTGCAGCATGTGTTTCTTCACACATTTTTCCAGAGTTATGGTCCTTTTCACTCTTTCGAGTAAAGAAAACTTTGTTTATAACTAGTTGATTTGTTAGAATTTGTTGGAAAGTGCCTATTGACACCCTCAAATTAATTGCAACAAAATATTTTTTGTGAATATTTTGTTCCTACTACTTATCAAGCAACAAGCCAATGAATATTCTGTATAAAGCCACCGATCTGGTGTTTGACACTTTTATCGGAGCTGTTATGGGGGCTTCTGGAACTCAACATGTTGATTATGGCAGGGTTTTTCTATTCACTCATTAATCGATAAATTAAAAAGTGTTATAGTTGGAAGTAAGAAGCATGAAAGGTTCGGAACTTAAAGTCTAAAAAGAATGTTTTGCAATGTAACATGATTTTTGCAGATACCCGTTTTTGGAGGGTTACCTGTCTGATAGTGTTTGGAACATGTGTGTCGCCAGCATCCCCAAAAAGAAAAAAAGAATTAAACTTTGATGAAAAAGGCATATGCCATGTGTGCCGAAGGTAGAGACATACAAGGAAGGGAGCCCCCCCCCCCCCCCCCCCCCCGGGTAATCTTTTATCAAATGGAGCTCACTTGTCACCTTTTGGGGATTACTTTGCGTACTGCGTTCTTGAAAAAATATGTGAACATCTATGAATGTGAGACCTACTGGATGCGCCCTCCTGATCTCAATATGCCAATAAGTCCCTTTTGGAAAAGTACATGCAATAATGGTTATGTAGGGTTGATTTGGCGTGTTTTGAATAATAATGTACCTTTATGTACATTTGATGATTTATTGCAGTGACAGGTTACAGTTACTCTATTTTCTTCTCCAACAGATATCAGGAGTATATTGGTGTCAAAAAGTAAACGATGCTATGTTTCTTATTGATAAACCAGACAAATTTAACAATTTAATCACTATCAAATTGATGCATGGGATAAAAGGGGTTACAGTGCAAGGGGTTTGTAAATATATTTATTCAACTACAATGTATGACTTTGCAGTGCATTCTACATAGGAGAATATCATAGTTTCTTTCCAAACCACCACAGTGACACACACATCTTTATATTGGGAGACACTCTTTTGTCCTTCCATACTTCTAGTGGACTCCTTCAAGTTGACCTTTGTTGAACTCCCCCAAATCAAAACATAAACAAAAGAAAATGTGTGCCTTCAATCAGTGAGCACTCCATTTATAACATTTGGTTTCAATCTTTATTACTTTAAAAAATTAGGAAAAGATTTCTTCGAGTATGTACTTCAATGTTTATAGAATACAGCTGTTATTTTATTTTGAGGTATTTTATTGTAAAAATTTTGTTCTCTTACTTATGCCATGGTAGACTTTCAGGTGGTGCTATCTACACATGACAGCAGTTCCATGGCAAATTCCAATTTCCACTTGTTCTATGCTTCATTCCAAACATTTTAGTATATAATTTATTGGGGTTATTCATTTTGGGTCTTTTTAGGCTTGGAAGAAAACTACATTAAATGTGACCAAAGTTAAGTTGGACGTCCCCTTAAAACGTTCAGAACTGCGAAATGAAAGTGTTTCTAACATAAAAAAATCATCAGGAGTTATGACTGAGCGGTTATTTCGAGCCAAATGTTGTCTGTCTTGGCTGACAGGCAGGCGACATTGGATTATTTGTTTTATCCAGAGTGCGTTTGGCCCAGATACCACGAAAAAACTACTGCAGAGACACAGCAATTTCATGGATGGCCAGGTCTCTATTGTTTCGGATACATTCGTGATTGTTTACAGGCAATACTCTTCTTGTTGGAATGTGATGCAACTCATAAAGTTGTTATCACATCAAAAGAAGTGTTATCTACAGTACATAATGTTTGAATCTGATGAGCTATAAATATAAAAATATTAGATAACGTTTCTCTTTCAATGCAACTGGTGCGTGTAAATAGTATTTGTGTGAACACTTAAATCATGCCGCCTGAAAAACAACGTTTATTCAGATCACATTTCTGGGCCATATCTGGGGTTTTCTTGGACTGGGTCGTTTTCAACATAATGGTACTTGTACTGAGTTAAACACTGTTACACATTTAAAACTATAAGTCCTGTCATGACTGCGCGCTTATCTATGCTTAATTGCGCGTAGGAATTTCGCTTAATTGCCACATCGAATGGCATCCAAAGCACGGAAGGTTCTTCTGGTTACTCATAGCAAACAAGGGCAATGTTTCTGCCAGTGGACCTCCGGGTTACCAGGAGGTCCATTGGCTGAAACTTTGCTTGTGCACAGGTCATATGCACAGAGTTTGATAGCCATACTATGGTCATAATGCGTAGATTAACGCACAGATCGACGTGCTATTTGTGCGCATTTCATGACAGGACTTCTAGTTTTAACTGTAGTGAGCCCTAGTAACTGAAATGACCCACCATACTTTCTGGACCGAAGCTGTTCGCTTCACCAGAATAGAAGATTTTGTTTATATCCGCTTCATTAAGGTGATATTTTAGTAATAGAGTTTTGTTTATTTTGGAATTCCCACCTCTGATATTCCTTAAATTCAAATTAAATATACACAAAGTATACATCAAAATGAAGGTTGAGATGTATAGAACACGAAATATACATGTATTCAACTCATACAGAGTTGACAGCGGGCACCACTGGTTCCTAGAAGTCTACTACCGTATTCGTACCAGAACTGATAATAAAATAATATTTTACGAGAACAACTTGTGGACAAATGTGCTTCAGGTATCCAATAACAAAGCTAGGCATTGAAAACCCTTTCGCGATAGGACTGCATTTCGGAAAAGGACAACACTGTCTGCATTTTGTATTGAAGATACTGTCCATGTTCGACGGACATGCGCAAATCACTCGATACCACGAATTTCTCATCGAAACACAAAATCGTAATTCTAATAAATTTCAACAGGTGTCATGATACCTTGTATAGAACATGGCAACTGTGCAGTCTCTACATAATAATAGCATGCTGTATTAAGGCGATCTTTCCCATTTTTTGGTTTTAGACGGCGTTGTACATCGATGCTTTCTTCGTCCGATGACGTTGACCGGAAATCGAAAGTAAATTAGAATGTAAACAAAAGCGAAGGTTTTGGCATTTACACCCATGCAGCTCAGTTGCTGTGTTTTGAGGAATTTGGATACCCTAGCTTTGTTCTTGGATATGTGAAGCACATTTGGCCACCAGCTGTTCTCGTGAAATAATATTAAATTATCAGTTCTGGTACGAATTTGGTAGCAGACTGCCAGGAACCATTGGTGCCTGCGATCGACTCTATGGGTTGATTACATATGTGTTTCGTGTTCTGTACATCTCAACCTTCATTTTGCTGTATAATTTGTGTATATTTAATTTGAATTTAAGGAATATCAGAGGTGGGAATTTCAAAATAAACAAAATTCTGTTACTTATATCGCACCTCAACATATTTTAAAAACTTTCAAATTTTATTTCTTTGTTGCACAATATATCGTATTTTCAGGCCTCAGCTCACATACGCCATAGAAAAGATAGAACCAATAATGTTTGTTTTGTCAATGTTGGACCTCACCATGGGGAAAAGCAGTGTGCAGAAAAATATTCTTTAAACTGAATTTATTTAATATTTAAATTGTTAAAAACAAAACTGTAGCTCTCGGGATATATTATTTATTGCACAGAACTGAATAGAATGCAAATAAACAAAAAAATCACAAACTGGAATTAATAACCCTTTTTGTCCGGTATGCTATTTGGTTATTTTTCTCATATTTCTGTTTATATTCCCCTTAACACAAAGACCTTGGGACAGTTGCGTGTTTGATGGTCAAACAAAGGCTTGTCATAAATCTTGTATCTCTGCTCTTTTAGGTAAAGTTGATGAGAAAATTGAAATACCATGCATTTGTGGTCAAAATCGCAAACTTGTTACGACAGCCGTATTGCGAATTCTGTAAAAGAAACAAAATCAGCGCCTCTTCGTTAAGTTTGTAGAGTGGAATGTATGCAATATCAGCAATTCACGCCCGTTGTAAAACGAAGGCAGTAATGAAACCATTGGTCATAACTGCGGCACAACGATTTTTTTCGTCGAAATTATACACAGTACTGTGTTCACAATTGTGGGTTTTTTCTCAACCAGACCGTGATCAGGGACAAATACTATAAAACTTTTACAATTGTATTTTCCAGAATTGTATTTTCTTTTTATAACTTTAACCCTTTACCCAACGCATACGTTATCAAAATTTATTGTTTTAAATATTATTTTTAAAAACATTTCAACCAAACCATATAATATGACCCCTCATTGGAACTAGATCGTTCTAAAGAGGGGTCACATGATATGGTTTGGTTGATATTGTTTGAAAAATAATATTTTTCAGCTGCTGAATTTACATATTACACGGGCGGATGTGGCCAATTTGTTGGGTAAATGGCTTCAAATGAATGATGTGCAATTTCAGAGATCTCGCAATTTGCCAGTTGGCAAATTGTCAGATCTTTTAAAATGCTAATGATTAATTTTAGCCACAAAAATTAATAGGTAGAAAATACAATTCCAGAAAATACAATTGTAAAAGTTTAATAGTGTTGGTTATTGGTCGCAACACAATTACTACGGTGGCTCCAGATTATAGAAATTTATTACATTCCAAAGTGTGATGTACAGGGATTTCCGGGTTTGATTATAAACGATAACTTCACAAGTGAATTATGCAATCAACAAATGTGTCATGTATCCGTGCGCGCAAATGAAGACGCTTCGCCGTGGATGTAAAGGGGACTTTATTGTTTTTTGTTTTTTTTAACCCTTTTCCTAATATGAAAAGCAGACGACACTTGTAAAAAAAATTCTTGAATAACCATTATTTTCATTTTTTGTCTCAAAAACATAGGTTAAGACCACTCATTAGAAAGAGCTCGACGAGCGTGTTCCAATGAGGGGGTCATAACCTATGTTTTAGAGACAAAAAATGAAAAAATAATGAAAATTAATTGGCGATTTTTGAGAATAGCGCTGACCGTTACGTTAGGTAAAGGGTTAAATGATATAATTATCGTTAATAATGAAAAGTAATAAACAGAGTAATCGCTTGACTGGACTGGTTACGTGAAATAATTCATTCGAGGCGAGGGACTATATTGTAATACACTCGTGCGCATTCGCGCACTCGTGTTTGTGTAACGTCCCTCACCTCTCATGATGAATTTTTTCACGTAACCAGTCCAGTCAAGCGATTACTCTCTATATGATTTCCGAAATCAAAATTGAATTAAACATAAACAAAAGAAAATACCATGTGAAATTCAATATTCTCTCAATTCTTATCTGCCAATTGAGATTCAACTGCGCTGTTTGGAGGATAGCGAATTTCAACTGAATCGCGACCTAGAAATGTTCTGTCCCCTTTTGTGATCACAATACTATGAAGATAATCTACCCCTTTATTATATGCTTAACACATTAAATTTGCTTCAATTGTAAGTTTGATGTTCGTGCGAACCAAATCTATAGAGAATGGTGTTTTTAGATCATTAACATTATTTTATACGAGAGCATATAACAGAAACCTTTTACAAAAGTTGAGTACACTCTAGACATCCCCGTATAGCGCTTTTGCGATCCCAACAAAACCTTCTCCAAATTTGAGGTCTTCAAGTTTCTTCAACATTCCCTCACTCCACACTCCTTCGTATGTTTTTTCACATCTTGGAAGGCCATAAACTTCTTTTTCTTATCGACTTTTGTGGATTATATCACATGGGGAGAAGAAAATAATTGGTCAGTGACTTTCCTTCCTTTCTTCCTTTGATTTTAAATTATCCCCCAAAGTGCCCCAATCTGCTTCCATTCCCAGTTTCGCGATGCCCTTGAAGGTCGCCCTGGGTTTCGCTATTATTTTGCCCTCTCACGCTCAATTCAGAAATGCCTTCCTCATCTATTTCCATGTCTATAACCTTCCCCCTTAGCTCTTGGTCAGTGAGGACATGGATAATTACTGTCTTTTTGTTGTTCCTTTCTCAGGTAAATTTACCCTTACACTTTGTATCTCTATTCAATATCCTCAGACACACTACATTTGTAAAGTCCAAGACTTTCTTTGCATTAACATTGATTTTGTTTTTGTCTCAGCCCTCTATACCCTTTTCGCCGTCTCCAGTGTGTCCATTAAAACTACATTAGTGGTATAATATGAAAGCCCATAGTTTTCGGTTCAGTAACGAGTGATCTGAGAGTCGCATATGTTCCATCGTTCCACCCAGGCTTGCTCGAATCAGTCACTGAATATACAACCCCCACTGCAACACATCTGTTTTTCAACTTGATGTTTGCCCATGTTATTTCACGTTTCACCTAGTTTGTTTTATTTACTCCAGATAGGTCAGGGATGATCTCGCGGCATAATTCCTTCTTGATATACATTCCTACTTCTCCTTACTTTTTCTTGCCTTCTGATTACCCCGCTTCAGTCTATTGGTTGGCATATCTATAATTGAAGCACGGAAGAATATATGTATACCTTTGTCAGTAAAAGGTTATTACATCACATTAACGGTAGTCTCTGCAAAGTCCACGGAAAGTGGGCAAACAAACAGCCTATAACAGCGTCTGACTCTTGGGAATTAGATAGCTTGCTTTTAATTCTTGGTGGTGAATGTTTAAAACTTAGGCGTCTGGTAGGATATCCACAGTGCGAACGTGTTTTTAATGTTTGTCTGCTAACGGCGTTCTGACAGTTCACTATCAATTTGATCTGAAAATGATTAACCTCTAAAACACATCACAATAACCAGAGACCTTTAAATGTTAAGATCTGTACAACAGTACAGACAAATATTATCTTCGTATTAGATTGTTGTGAAATGTCAAATGGAATACAAGATATTGATCTTGACATATCTTTGTCCTAATCAAAAGTTTACAGCAACTAAATCTCAACATTTGTTGTATACTGAGTATTAAAGTGCAACTGATTTTATTTCCATTATGTGCATGAATGAATCTTGTCAGCACACAGCTCCAGTTTTAAACTCATTTCCAATTTAAAAAGAAAAGTTTCCAAGCATGACCACCTGAAAACCTTACATTTTCCTAATATCAAAATACACTCCAGTAAGACTAGAATCGCACTCTGATTGAACGAGAGATCGTGTAGTTGTTTCTGTGTTCACGGCTTCAGGGGCACATGTTACCGTTTTACGACAGCACGCGAAATATTTAGTTCAAACAATATTTATTCTTCCACATTTTTTCAAAAGTAAAGTACAACATAGTAGAAGATGGATCGACAGAAAGCGAAGAGCTTATACAAGGTCGTTTCCACGTATGACATTTACAATATAACGATGTAACAGGATCAATGACATTCATACAGTTGCTTATATGTTGACAGAACGCGATCTGTGTTTGAATCGGTGGGTGTTTTACATAACGAGTTCGAATGGCGTAGTCATATTTCGCGAGAGCCGCGAGCCCATTCATTAAAATTCATTTAAATAAACAAATTTTAATTCCGATTTTTAAACCCAAAGGTGAAGAGTCTGTTTGTTTTGACTGAAGCTGTACTGATCAAATGGATCGACAAAAAAATCAAAACAACCTTTTCGGAAGCAGTGTTTGTTGAAATTCGTATCGCTGTTTCTCTTCGGCTGGTGCCCATTCACGCCTAACCATTTGGTGGCTATTACTGTTAGTAAAACTACAAGTACAAATTTGTGCAGAATTGCAAAACAGCTGGTAGAAATACTTTTAAAAGAAGTTCGAAGCATGTCAAGATGTATGAAGATATACCGAAATAAAGTTGACCAATTTAGATATAACGGATCCACAAAACGAGACGGCCAGGGGACTGGGTTAATGTTCTGGTTGGAAATGATTGGGGGCGGGGGGTTAAAATATTATCGCATTTTTGGTTAACCATTTTTTTGTGAACTGACTTTATTTTGCTTTGGAATTTTCATTTTCACACTATGCGACAGACTGTCGATAATTGTATAACGAAATTTGGAATCTTTTCGAAGCGTAACTAATGACTCGATGGGAAAGGAACTAGTATGAACGGTGCTGGGAAAAAAGTTCCGGCTGGTATATCACCCACTGAATACAGAATCATTTATGTCATAACGGCTATTCCGTTAAATACAAGGGTTTAAAGTTGAATGGATGTGTAATAAATTGCCTAAATCATGGGTATTGAAGTGAGAGATGATGTAGAAAAAAGAGAATATTGGATGAAAAGCAAGAAGCCAACCTGGGTGCAAGCTGATAACTCATCTGGTAGTACTGAGGATACGAGTAGACTAAAATCACAGCAGACGTATAAACTGGAAACAAATTGTGTTCAGGGAATCCACATACGTTCGTATATACACACACACATAAAAATAGCATACGCTGCAAGCCGAGAGGTCCTCGGTTCGAATCCCACCTTGAGGTTTGGGGCGTTTGTAACAGATACTTTTTTTAAGAATTTACGGTACCATGGTCTAAGGTTTGCGGTGTGGACCGTATGTTTGGTTGAACATACACTCCCAGCCGCAAACTTCAGACCATGTCACCGTCAATTCATCACAATAACGTGTAATGTCTTCCAAGTCCTTCACTAGTTACCATACGTAGCTTCGTAGTGATCAAGTATGGTAAATATGGTTTCAGTAAATTCAGTATCTCGCGAGTCCGCCTCGCGGTCACACGATATAGAATTTACTAATACCTATCAAGCATATCTTGTCACTGAGAAACTGTGTGACAAATACATCTTACTCGCTTTTCGTTTGTTTTGATTTGGTTTGTTTTGTTTTATTTTTTCATTCTTTCTTTTTTTATCTTGGAGGGGATGAGGCTTTATATGGTTGTAAGTTGAGGAGATGATTCACCAATTCGTAATCCTTCTTGAGTATTATTGGTCTATCGGCATACGCGTGCGGAAGTTTTAAACTGTTTAAAACTTTCATACTCCATCGTGCGATTTTCTAATTCCGCACTGCGACGTACCGTTGTCGTACCAGACCGTAATAAACCGTAAGGGTTATTCTTGAGTGTTCGTGAGTGTTCGTGCGTACTTGGCCAATACCGTTGTGTCAAAAATTCACTAAGAACTAGTAAGATCTATTTCGATCTACTTCGACGGCACTACGAATTTCGTACGACTTCGCCAAGACAAGATTATATAAAGACGTACGAAGATTCATCACGATACCAGTGAGAACTAGCATGGCCACACTAAGAATCTCTACGAAGTTTCAAGATTCTGGACGATTTTGATTCGATTCCAGTAAGATTCAGTAGGATGCAGTAGGAAGTTCCAAGAACTCTTACGTTTTCACCACGATTCCCGACAAAAAAAAATCCAAACTCCGACAATCAGCGGCTCCGAAATCATTCTGTTCTGATTGTCGATGATTCTTGTTAGGTTTTGCGTCATCTTACTAGTTCGTATCGGTGTCGTGCGAGCACCGTACAGGGTCGCATCGATTCGAACTGAATCGGCTTGGAAAATCTTAATAGATTCTTACCACAGTCGTGATGAACAGCTTAAGTTCGTGTGAAGGTCGAGTAAGGTCGTGAGAGAAGTCGATTCAGAGCGATTTTTAAAAAAGAAACGCGAACAATCGTGGAAATTTGAATTCGTGGCTATTCTTGGACATTCGAACAAAAAATCGCTAAGATGTCTCAGGGGCTTAACCCTTTGAACCCTAGCGGCCGTTTTTCCGGCCAGGAACATGATACGCCATAACGTCATTATATCGTGTGACTGTTCAGTAAATGTGTGGAGTGGACCAATCAATATTTTCAACGTGCAGCCCTGAGGCTGCACGTTGAAAATATTGATTGGTCTACCCCAAATAATGAATATGTACCCCTTTAATTGCTGTCATTGAACTGGCATTGAAGATACCACTAGGGTTCAAAGGGTTAAACGCAGTGTCACGATGAATTTTGTTTTTCTCTCCTCCTTCCAGTCAGGGTCCTCTAAGTATGTTTGCCTCAAAACGTATTCCATGTTGCAGGGAATTGCACGATCCAGTACATAAATAATTCACTATGCAATACACCAAAAGAAAAAAAATGAAGGTGAATCGCAAAAGTGAATGCGACGGCGACAAGATGTTGAATGTAACGTCAATCCCATTGTAGTTTGCACGCTTCTAAAAATATGAATATAAATAAATATATGGCGCTATGTATATAAAACGATTCTAACGCACTATATTAATATAAGTCTACCTTATACTCTAAAAACAATAAACACATATATCTGTTGGATACAGCCAGAGAGACGGCTAGAGACGACTGATTTTATTTTCAGACAAAAATCATTTTCTGGTCGATACGCAGGCTTGACAAACTATATATATATAATACGCCCCTAGTAGCAGTGATAACGCCGGACAGGAAAAACCACCCAGTAATGGCTGGAAACCTGCGTCAATTTGCCAATGCGTAAAGCACCTAGAGGTAGAGTGTTAGACTACACCCTAAAAGCTCACAATGTTGTAAAAAACAAAAGAATCGATTTTTTTTTTTTTTTTTTTTTGGTTTGTTTGTGGTTGTGTTGGAACTTAAACAGTCCGTGTCTCTGGTTAGAGTGACAAATAACATCCCAACAAAATCATCAACATTTGACCAAACAGACACTCATTGGTCAAACGAAAATCGCTCGTGCAGAAACCTCTACCAGTTGATAGTAACCCGTACCAAGCTAGACAAAAGTTTTTCGCCATACTCATCACAAAGCGAAAAACAAAAAACAAAAATTCCCTAGTTGTTTTCGCAAACCACCCACCTATACTTTAGGTGACCTCATGAATTCAATTTAATTTGGTTTGATTCTTTTTTTATAACCATTATGTATTATTTTGATCAGTTGAGTATGGCTTTTTTTAGCTACTCGACGCGCATGCGCATCCCCCAAAACGTGTCTCGTCGCGATAAAAGATTTTGTGCAATTTCATGCATGTTGAAGGAATGTCTTCACGTGCCATTGGGTTGAGAGAATTGAAAATAGTGTTCCATTATTTTGATCAGTTGAGTATGGCTTTTTGTTTGTTGACAACTAATTTTGAGAAGTCATGGTTTTGGGTATTGCCGATTGAAGGGTAGATAAAAGTGCAATTTGCTCATTGTGCTTGTATACAATCTTTTATCGCGACACTACACCGTTTTTGGTGTGGTATAGCTACTCGACGCGCATGCGCATCCCCAAAAATCTGTCTCGTCGCGATAAAAGATTTTGCGCAATTTCATTCATGTTGAAGGAATTTCCTCACGTTCGACTGGGTTGAGTGAATTGAAAATGGAGTCCCGTTATTTTGATCAGCTGAGTCTGACTTTTTGTTTATTAGCAACTAATTTTGAGAAGACATGGTTTGGGGTATTGCTGATTGAAGAGTAAACAAAGGTGTTATCTGCTCGTTGTGCCTGTATACACTGCAAAAAATATAGGTTCTCTTTAGAACCAAAACTGGTTCTAATCTTGTCCCTGAGATGGAACCAGTTCTGTTTAAACAGTATTTATTTCAAATCAAATAAATTTACCAAGATTAGCATTCAATTTTAATAGAATATTACATGAACTGAAGTAGATTCAGCAGTAAACTTGGAGCTTATTCAACGCAGTCGCCAAACATTTTGAAACAAAGGAGATATGAACAGTTGGCATATCGAAACAGTTTTGGTTCTGTACAGAACCAAAACTGTTTCGATATGCCAACTGTTCATATCTCCTTTGCTTAATAATGATTTGAGACAACCTCGTATAAGCTCTAAACTTACGACTGAAATCCCCCAATTTATGTTTAATTCTGTTAATATTTAATGTTAATCTTTATAAATTTATTTGATTTTAAATAAATACTGTTTAAACAGAACTGGTTCCATCTCAGGGACAAGATTAGAACCAGTTTTGGTTCTAAAGAGAACCTATATTCTTTGCAGTGTACAATCTTTTACGGCGACTCAACCCATCGCGATAAAAGATTATATACAAGCACAATGTGCACATAACACATATATTTATTGTACGGCGTGGCGTTGACTGTACCAAAGTCGTTGTCCCCGAAGAAGAATAGTCCATGGACTTTTCTTTCCCGAGGACCACAATTTTGGTAAGTAAACTACAAGCCGCTCAATATTTATAATATGTTTCAATAAGAGTAAATAGTCGCCCTCTGGTTGGATGAGAGCTGGCGTAGTTTCTTTTATGTTTACGGCTCCAGTGACAAATGTTACCGTCTGACGTTACAACGCGAAATATTTGAAATGACGTCGCCCGTTTCGTAATTGCTTCATCAACGGAGTGACTAGCAAGCCGCTTCATTTTTCTAGATTTTTCACACGTGCAGCAGACGGTGTTCCGGATGAAGTGTTGTTTAAATTACAAACTGATTTACGATTTGAACTGAGATGGAATGAGTTTATCTAGTTTATTGATTATTTGTCCAGTGGTGGGGTATACGAGAGGTTTATTTACTAAACCTCTGATTATTAAACATTGCCTTGAACAAGGCAACTTTTAACGATCACATCACAAGTTTAGTAAATAAGCCTCTCCTGTTTCACGATGTAGGTTTTGGGCTATGGGTAGTGTCTTATTTTTGCAAGTTTAGCCCAAGTTTGTAGAGGAATTATTTTTAGACAGAAATGTATTACTGCACCCTGTTTATTTTTGCTAATTTTGCTGGTCGATCGAATTGGACCAATATGCTCCTCACTTCTCGCTGTGTTTTGTAGCGAATTATAGGACGATTTTGCCACGACTGCCCTGTAGAAGATTTTTGGGATAAACAAAATAAACATATAGTGTTTTCAAGTAAAGAATTTATTCTACTCGTAGAATTAAGAATGAAACCGACTCGCCTCGGTTCATTCTTAATTCTACGAGTAGAATAATTTTTTTACTTGAAAACACTATATGTTTATTCTATATGTAAATCTGTGTGTGTCATGCACTGATCCCTATACAACTGGATTACTGGAACGCTCATCATACATTTGCACTTATCATGGTGTGATTCTGCGAAGAGAATATAATCCCCCAGAAAGAAATTAAATGGTTCTTCTGTTTACCGAAAAAAGTCAAGAAGAAAATTTAAAAAAATAACATGAGACGCTTGAAACACAATTGATGTAGGCTACAAATGTTCCGGAATTACTCAGCCCACGCCTACTGAAGATAAAAAGATTCCTCTTTTTTATCTCACGGATATTTTACCAAATCACATAGCATTTTATAGGAAAGTGTGTACTAAAATTCGCAGCCACTGCTGCTGACAAAAAATAAATTTTGATATTTCTTTTTATTGTTCTCATTAGTTTAACCCATCCTGAAGCACAACGCGAGAATGGCTTACTGATAGTGTTTGTTTTTTTTTATTTCCCAGGAAACGTGTTTTTCTTCAAAAATGTACCTTATGGCATCTCGTTGGAACGAGCATGACAAACTCGTTCCAAGAGTTGTCGTAAGTTGTGTTTTTGTGTTGGAAAGGCGAACTAAGATTTGAAAGGATTCAAAAGAATAACCGAAGCAGAGGTAAGCGACAATGATGAAATTCCAAATTACCCAAATTTCAGCCAGGGTTTAATTTTACGCAATATTTGCTGGGTGAAATCACGCCACCAAACCAGATCGATTTTTGGTTGACTGGTTGAGCATCATATGTCAGCGAACTTATCACACTGGGTATTCAAAAAGTCACGGGAAACACAATCCTTATCAGCCTGTAAGCATTACGTTTGCTGTCCCTATTAATGGGTGATTTACACACCACTAACTGTACTGTCAGATGGGTATCATAACTCAATCATGTGACTTTTGTAACGTTTTCCCACATCTTTTCTTGTGAAGTCTGCAGTGCAAATAGAATGGTTCGCCACCAGGTGGAAAGCAGCATATTTACTGTTGGTCTTTATCAATAAATGCTAATTATAGAAAGTGAGAATTATTTGACAAAATGGCTACGTCACTCATACAAGCGAGGTGATGACGGGGAAACGAAATCATCCGAGTTGCAACGAGCTATATTCACATGATAGCTTCGGAAATAAACTTGACTTATTTCCTTTATAATTTCTGTTGGTTGTTGCCCATCTCGGAGCCTCAGTTAACCCTTTATCCAACGTAACGGCCAAAACCGGCCATCGCTATTCACAAAAGTCGCCAATTAATTTTCATTATTTTTTCATTTTTTGTCTCAAAAACATAGGTTATGACCCCTCTTTGGAACGAGCTCATCGAGCTCTTTCCAAGGAGGGGTCACAACCTATGTTTTTGAGACAAAAATGAAAAATATTAGTTATTCATAAATTTTGTTTGCAAGTGTCGTCTGCTTTTCATCTTAGGTAATGGGTTAATCTAAGAGATGTAAGGAGTCTGTGTCCTTCGAGGTTACATTCCGTTATTTTTCATCCCAAAAGACTTTTAGCTCCTAAAGTCAGTGCCCCAGCCATGTTTTCGTGTAACCTTTTACAAACGAACGTGATAGAGTTGTAACCCGCCGACGGCATTTGTTGTTCTATATATTTACAAAGTTTTTTAACAAATAATTAACTTGCCAATTTTTCTTTATTAATCTTGTTGTCTTTTTATCTTACGTCTCGAGTACTTTTGGACTTCTTTCTGGTTACACAGGCCTCCTCAAACAATAAAGGTGTCGGGCGCGATATGTCCCAAGCTACAGAAGGTTTTGTTAATTCCCACATACAGACCAACAGACAAATGGTCGATCAAAAAGCCAATTTGTGTTACATCTTACATGACGTCACGCAAGGGAATACAATACGATATTCATCGAGTCGATGGGTATCAAAACAATATCCATGAAGGAATTTTTAAAAGAAATCACTCCAAATATATACTGAAACTCAAGACCGTTATCTCACCTCAGCAAATCTACAATACTGTGGTGCGTGGTGGCGTTGCGGTAACCGCGGTTCTCGTCAGAGCACCGAAGTTAAGTAACATCGAGCCCGGTTAATCATTGGATGGGTGACCGTCTGAGCAATCAATTCGGACTCCTGCGTTGTGTCCTTGGGCAAGGCACTTAACCCTGATTGGCTACATGGGGGCACGATGACGCCGTGTTCTAAGACGTACTGCACGTCGATGGCACGCATGTCTTCAACCATTCTAACCCTGCCTGTGCTGCAGCGCGGAGTTACGATGGCAGCTGCTCGTCGTTGCTCGGTGGTTCTCTCCGGGTACTCCGGCTTCCTCACCTGTAAAACTGTGACGCTCATGATTAGCCATTGTGCATAAGTATATGACCTTAGAAAAACACTAATAACTACATACTGTAGTTTATTCAGACTTTCATTACCAGCATTTGTCGCGAACACAGCCTCTCTCTACAGCTCTACGTGTATTTAACCGGGAAGAGATATGTTTCTCAAACACACAGTTATTAGCAGATGGTAGGAAATAAAATCCACACATTCTAAAATCAGTTGGGTTAAAAATCATCCTAAACCAAGTGGGTTGAGTGAAAATGAACCCAATTGGGTTCATATTCACTCAACCAAGTTCATTTGTGGTGATTTTAACCCAACTGATTTTAGAGTGCACGCTCTAAAAAACCAAAGTTCCTTAAATAGTGAAAAATACTTCTAAACCAATTAACTTCCTTCCAATTTATCGTCCAAGAGCTTGATCGATATTTAATATCATTAATGTCAGCAATGTAGACCTTGGTACCGACATCAGAAATCCGCCGAACAAATTAGATAATGCATACAATAATGCTGGTCCTGACTTCTACACTTTTCATCAATCAGAATGGAAGAAACGTGACAGCCTCATTGTATTGTAGAGGCGGGATCATTTGTAAAAACACAAAGAATCCTTTGTGGATTCAGAATTGTCGGGTATGGTTGATACTTTATCATTTGTCTATAATCGATAGTTATATGATGTAGAGACTATTGTATTCCCCCGCAATTAACATATCAGAACCGGTTAGAGTACTGTTAGAGTACTGAACTTTAAGTCGAAGTACCGACGGTTCGATCTTGACCCGCGCCATTCGCGCTGAGTTCTTGGACAAGACATTTAATCCCTATTGCCCGAGTGGGGGCACGATGGCGCTGTGTACTAAGGCGAAATGCACGCCGATGGTTCAACCGTAGCTAACTCTGCTACAGTTCGACCGTCGTGGACTGGTCGCTTTCAACGCGTGGGCAATATTTCCAAGGACGCAATAATATTAGATTCCAAACACTAACTGTAGGAATAATCATCATTTAATTAATGAAGCACCGGGTATAACCCGGTGCTTCATTAATTAAACTTTTGCTGATGATTATTTTTATTACCTGGTGAACGCATGCGAGGACATCACTGCCCACGCATGAATTACGACCAGTCCACGGCGGCTGTACTTTAGTGGAGCAGCGTAACTAAGTTGATAGTTGTTCCTCGCTGCTCTGTGGTTCTCTCCTGGTTCCGCGGCTTCTTCCACCCTTAAAACTGTCCCACATGATATGCATCTCGCTGACGAAGTGTCGTTAAGTTCCAATAAACAAACCAACAAACAAATATTCAAACTTAGTAAACATTTCTATGAACGCGTGATACACTAAGAAGAATATAACTGACATTTAATATAATGCGCCGCAGCATACCACTCGTGTCTTGTGACGATATTTGGCAGCACTAATTTTTGTCCGAAATTTCATACCAAAGCCAGCCACACCACCGATCAGAACTCGTTAGAGCATTGAACTTTAAACCGAAAGCCCGACGGTGTTATCTTGGCCTGCGCCATCTTGGGCAAGATACTTAACCCCGTTTGCAAGGATAGTTCGCCCCTTGTGTACACCAAGGCTCAATCTGCAGTGCTAAAGCACCTCGATGCACCGAAGGTTGGATTTGTTTCTTGTTTCTCTTCATGATCGCTACCAGTTCCTACTTTTATTCTCAGATCAACGACAAGAGAGTGACATTTATTGCGCAGGTCCTCCGGAATTGTCCTGCTTGAACTGCTACACAAGAATGTTATCTGTTCAGGTCCCATGCACCAATTATATAGGGTAATCATCCACTAACCTAAGATTCGGTCAGCGCTATTCACAAAATTCTATGTTCAAATTATATTACTTTTGATCATTTTTTGCCTTCAAAACATAGCTAATGATCTCTCGTTGGAGCAAGCTTGCTATAATGTTATACTAAGTTAAGTTTTCTAAGCAACAAATGAACTTATTTTGATATTCAAGAATTATTTTTCAAATGTCGTCAATTAGTCATGTGAACTGCCACATTAATGCAGGCAATATGCTTGTCGTGTTAAAACCAACATAATATTGACGATCTGCATTGTGTGATGAACTGAAAGTTTCGCTGTCGCTGAATCTGTGATACCCAGAGACGGACAGGACATTTGCTTCCGGAATTGTTTCCGGTTCCCCCACTTACTTCTTTTTGGCTTATACTTTACTCACTTACTCTTACTTACTTTAGTCATTCATGTCCTATTCATTTATTATTTATTTAATTATTGGTGTTTAATGTCACCTATTTCTGCACAATGACTAATCGTGACCGCAACATGGATATAAAGTCAAGTCCAGCCTATCGTTTATATCTAATTTGCCCATTTTAGAGGACTTCCACCCCAGATATAGGTGACCGGGTCCTTTTTACCATTAAAACAGACTTTATTTACCACAGTAAACAGGCACTGCTTCACTTCCCGTGGTTCCCGCGGGCACCATTCCTTCATGAATTTCCCATTGAATCGGCGTGGCGCAACACAAGTTATGTACAGTACGTGGAGAGTGGATTGTTACTAAATCACCCGCGGAGTGAAGTTATCACCCAAGCTATAACTTTCAAATTTTGTACATATCAACAAAAAACACAAGCAATGTTTCAGCCAATGGACCTCCGGGTTTAACCCGGAGGTCCATTGGCTGAAACTTTGCTGGTGCTGGTTATGCTTTGCAACAAATTTGCAATTGTTGCTCGGGTGGAATCGCCACTCTGCGTGTGATTTAGTGATAATACACTCTCCACGTACTGTATATGGTACTGTGCTCATATAAGAGGAAAGGGAATATCAACCGGATCGCGACTGGGTCGCGATCCGGTGGAAATGTTCTACCCCCTTTCCTCCCTACAGCACGGTAAAATTCCGCCTATCGAAAAAGAAATTCACAAACATTGAATCTGAGATGATATTTTCATTTGTTTGACCTTGGTGTGGTCTTGATTTCACAGTCTTTTATTCGCGAAATTTCGACCAATTGGTGTAGGTGTGTCGCGATCTGATCGCGACTAAGATCACTTTTATGATCTCAAAACTGTAATATAATATATACTATTTTAATACATCAGTGGATATATATTACGTGGTATATTTAGTCGTCACATGTTCTCTTGTGACCAGAATTCACCATTCGGTTCCCCTTGGTTTATTTCGATTCCCGTCATAAAACCTCTAGTGGCAGAAAGGATGTGCCCAGTCGTTGGCCGGAAGAACCCGACCACTCAGTTTGAAAAATAATCATGCTTCTTAACAGGTATGTCAAAACGAGGAAAAGTGATTTTTGACATGTTTATAACAAAAATTAAAGAGAAAAACTTCATAATATGATGTATAAAGAGGAACGTTTACTTGTTTGTCGCGCTTGTTATCTTATGGTCTATGGCGCGGTGGCAAAGTAGGTGGAGGTGCAAATTGCAAGCCGAGAGGTTCTCGGTTCGAATCCCACCTGCGGCAACCGCATTGTGTCCTTGGGTGAGACACTTTACCCCCCCCCCCCCCCCCCCCATTACCCACGTATGGCACGGTGACGTTGTGTACTACACGTCGATGTTGCACCTGTCTTCAACCAATGCTAACCCTGCTTGTGAGGAGTTGACATGTTGTGGAGCTGACAGTTGCTCGCCGTTGCCCGGTGGTTCCCTCCCGCAAAACTGTCATGGTCATGATTAGCCATTGTGCAGAAATATGTGACCTTAAATACCGACAAATAAATATATAAATAATCTTATAGTCTAAACTTTCCCTCCGGTTCCGTGTTCTTCAAACTTGCCTTGGTTGAAGTTGAATTTTTAATTTGATATCATGCAAACTATAGATCTAATTAAACTCTCCGAAACGTTGTTAGATGTGGTATTTCCTGAAAGATTTCGATTCAGGTGTCCGCTGAAATTTAAATTTGCTGTCAATGTAGACGTGAAACTCAGTACAGTCTGCAATGGGACAGTCCTGATTTGAAAGACGAATTTTACAAATTATTCAGTTGAACAGATTGACAAAGTGAAGAAATAAAAAAAAATAATGAAAATTGAATGGTGATTTTTGTGAATACCGCTGGCCGGTTTTTGCCGTTACGTTGGGTAAAGGCTTAAGTAGGATGACTTCTAAGAGAATGTATGGAGCACACGAATCAATATTTTCAAAGTGCAGCCCAAGGTCGCATGTTGAAAGTATTAATTGGCCTACCCTCAAATAAGGAACATAAACTCCAATTGCTGCCATTGAACTCACATGGAAAATACCATCAACTTTCCAATCGTCCCCTGAGTGCTGGAATGTTCTATGTCCCATAGGGGACATAGAACATTCTAGCACTCAGGCGACGAAATCTTTAAGGCTGTTTTGGAGTTTCAGTTTTCATAACAGATAGAACTGTTCGCCACCAGGTATTTGTTTTTGTTAATAATAAATGTTAAATATAGAAATTGAGAATTATTCGACAAAATGTCGATGTCGGTCATTGTGGCGAGGTAATGACGGAGAAACGAAATCATCCGAGTTACGACGAGCGAGTATTCACATGGTAGCTTCGGAAATAAACTTTACTTATTTCCTTCATAATTTCTGTTGGCTTGCATCCCTCTCGGAACCTCGGTTAATCTAAGCGCTGCAAGTTGTTTGTGTCTTTCTTGATTAAAATTCCGTCATTTTTCATCCCAACAGACTTTTGGATCATAAAGTGAGTGCCCCAAGCGTGTAACATTTTACAAACAAATTTGATGCAGTTTAATATCATCGACGGCGTTTGTTTTTCTATATATTTATCAGTTCACTTGAACAAATAATTAACTTGGCAGTTCTTGTTTGTTAATCTTGTTATCTTACGTTTTGAGTACTTTTGCACATTATTTTGGGTCCACATGCCTCCTTGAACTATAAAGGTGTCTGACACGATATGACCCAAGCAAAAGGAGGTTCTGTGTTTTCCCAAATACAAACCAACAGGCAAATGGTCGCTCAAAAAGACGATTGATATCACACCTAAAATCTCAAAATAGTTCCCCAGCATCCGGTAAGGGTAATTCTGAGACTCTGACGACAATGAAGTTCATTAAATTGCAATTGTTAATAAATTCCTCCAGCAATTTGCACTTAAAGATAATTTGATCGAGAATTTGAAATTTGATTGTGAATGTTTAAGAGAATATTGACGTCAAAGTTATTTTTCAATTTCATTCTGTTCGATCCAAAGCGCTCGCAACAAGAATATTATGCAATCACGGGCCATGTTAAGAATTCATGTGGTTGCAGTTATGATTAACCCTTTGACCCCTGATGGTATCTTCCACACCATTCAAGGTCATCAGTTGGAATAGTCTATATCCGTTATTTCGGCGTAGACAAATCAATATTTTCAACATCCTTGGTGCTGCACGTTGAAAATCGTGATTAGTCTACCACAAAATGCACTGAGCAACTATCAACGTTATGAATTCAGGTCACATCACGGAAAAGCAGCCTTCCGTGTTCAAAGGACTCTCCATTCATTTTCTCAAGGCAGATTTCAAATCTATCACTTTGACATAACTGTATCTACTTAGTCTCATGGACTGATTCGGGGGTAGGCCTGGCATTCTTAAAATGCAGTAGGGCTAAAAATCGCTTCCCTCGCATGGCCAAGGGGGGGGGGGGATTAGCTCTTCTTAAGCTTACAAAAGACCAAAGTGGCAAAACGAAGTTTTACTATTAATGACCTCTTTCTGCCTCGTGGGCTTTATACATTTTATTTGGTGCTGATAACATTGTATTCTTTTTCAGACAGCTACACTGCCCCCCCCCCCCTCCCCCCCCTCCCCCCCCCCCCCCACACACACACACATCCGGGTCTCGGCAACAGAGACCACAAACATAGCAGAGATCTGAAACGATGTTCGTTTTTGGAATAGGCGGTTATGGTAATCATTATTTCCTAAGGCCAGGAGGGCTAGTTTTCACCCTCCTTTCTTTTTTTAAGGCGAGCAGTAGGCGAGCGAATAAATCGCTCTCCTGAAATTGCCAGGCCTGCGGGTTTGCTCACCCACTGCGAGCTCCCTATTTTTGGTAAATCAGTTTTTATCACTTGCGCAGGGACCAGGGGAAACGACATTACATGTATCCGAGATGAGACATGGACTTTGACTATCTGGGGTAGTGGATGTCCGTATGTTATCACGGATAATATCGTACCCCTTGCATACAGTTGTAGCTCCACCACCGGCCTCCTGTGAATCGTCATAAATTGACTCCCCTTTTTCAAAATTTGATTGAGCCTATAGAAATCTGTTAAAAATATTTTGGCAGTAACACTTTGTGGTCCTGTGCAAAGAAACCACCGGAATACCCACCCTCAAGCTCGATCATACATCGCCGCCAGGTGCGCCTGATTATTGTTTATATCACGATTGAAATGTGGCGCCCTCACCAAAAATCCTAGATACCAGTGCTGGAAATGAACAAAATTGACGGGTGCAGTTTTAAGCTCCCGTGAATTCAGAGACGGGAGTAAATTGCACCCGTAAAATGATAGTATATGAATTTTCGAGGGAATACTGACACCAAACCCCTGAAACCTTCTCCCTTTGAACTCTAGTGGTATCTTCCATGCCAGTTCAATGGCAGTAATTAGAAGAGTCCATATTCATTGTTTGGGGTAGACCAATCAATATTTTCAACGTGCAGCCTCGGGGCTGCACGTTGAAAATATTGATTGCTCTACACCACACATTTACTGAACAGCCATCCTATTTAATGACATTATGATGTATCATGTTCCAGGCCAAAGAAGCGGCCGATCGGGTTCAAGGGGATGTAAAATGAATTGTTAAATTATGACAGTAACTTGCCACTGGCTGCAGAGTGCAGTTTTCTCAAACCAACACACATTTTATGCCCTCACAGTATATTAGTGCTCCACAATATTTTTCAACGAGTGCATTTTTTAGCTCCCGTAAATTAGAAAACACGGGTGTTGACGGAAGCAATTGCACTCGCATCCGTCTCATTTCCAGGTCTGAGATACGCCTCTAGATCACTGTCCAAAAGGTAAAGATGGTTCTAAGTTTTCTCCATCTCATTATTCTATTATGCACGTCAACCCACGGAGACTGTTTTCCTCTAGTTTTTGCCATAACTTCCCAAGCCATAAGGCAAGAGTACTATATTTTATCACGCAGCGCTATAGAACATTTACTGGGGGAGATGTGCATAACAGATTTAATGAGCATGGGATTTTTTTAATTAATAAACCTATTTTAAGAAATACAAGAGAATAAAGTTGATTCAATAAACTGTTATAATTTGGCTTTATCAAGTGTTGTCATCCATTGGCGCAACGGGGAATAGGCGGTAGGCTACTGGACCGTTTTCTAGTAGAGTCTCCGGGATCGCCATTACATAAACATAGTTCTGTCGCTGGGTCCACTTTATTTATGTATTATGTATTCACTGGGGTCGACGACAATTTCAACAGCCGGTTTTTTTTCGTGTCGGACAGTTTGACGAGGTGTAGAAGCCGGAGTTCTCAAGAGAATTACCGAGTAGTGGCTGTTGCCTGTTGCTCTCTCCATCTTACTAACTCGATAATAAGCAGATTTAGCAACGATTGAAAGCATGTGTAACATATCGACATGCCTTAGGAAACTGCTCTCATCCGGGCAATCAGGATCAAGTATCTGATCCAAGGACACAAAGCAGATGTAAATGTTTCCATTGTCAGGACTTGTAGTTTACTGTTCTAAATGGAATGTTTTCATTTAACCAATACGTATCCTAGAATTTCACATGTAATGTACTTTACGCGACGTGCGCGTTCCTTTTTGTTAGAGGGTAATATACGATCAGAATGTGTCCTCTGTTAATGTCCTTTGAAAATCAGACACATTCTATTACATTGTGCCAAATTTAGTGACATTAACCCTTTACCCAAAGCAGACGATATAAGAATTTATTATTTTAAATACCATTTTTTCAAATTTTTCAAACAATTTCAACAAAACCATATCATGTGACCCATCGTTGGAACGAGCTCGTCGAGCTCGTTCCAACGAGGGGTCACATGATATGGTTTTGTTGAAATTTTTTGAAAAATAATATTTTTTCAGCTGCTGAATTTGCATATTACGCGGGCGGATGCGGGCGATTCGTTGGGTAAAGGGTTGAACGGTGATATTATAATGCACCGGCTTTGAGAAGTATTTTATAGTATCAATTCTCACCAGATTCTTTCATTTCTGAAAGAAATCAACTTTTTTAACACTTACGCGGCCGAAAGCGACCATTGTCACCCATTTTGATGATGATTATCTGTACGTTCTGGTATGTGCAGATCTTACGTACCATCTGATTAATTATTGGAAAGGACTCAGAGAATCTTATTGAACTTCCTTGCATACAGGAGTATAGAGGTCCTCCATACATGGCTAAAGTGGACGTGGCAGTAGAAGGATTAATACGTTTTAAATGTTTTCATTCTTTTAACTGCATCTCCAATACAAAAGGTATTTTGTCGTCTGGTTGATTTACACAGCATCCATTCAAATATTTGTACCATTATTCACTAGTGTCTTCATAATTTATTTCACTGTCACACCAATGTTTATTTTCTTATTTTTGTTTATTTTTATAACTGGACAAAATACCCTCGGACAAAATACCCTTAGGACATAATACCCTCAAAAAAATACCCTTAGGACATAATACCCTCAATGGGTAGGATAAAATACCCTCGGACAAAATACCCTTAGGACATAATACCCTCAAAAAAATACCCTAGGACATAATACCCTCAATGGGTAGGACAAAATACCCTCGGACAAAATACCCTCATATTTGTTTCATGTTCTGTGCTATCTGCCATTTAAATTGTGCTTCATATTCAATTGCCATCTGCCATTGGTATCGTGCTTCATATCTATTTAGTGTAACCCTTTACCTAACCTGAAAAGCAGACGACACTTGCAAAAATAATTCTTGAATAACTAATTTTTGTCTCAAAAACATAGGTTATGACCCCTCGTTGGAACGAGCTCGACGAGCTCGTTCCAACGAGGGGTCATAACCTATGTTTTTGAGACAAAAAATGAAAAAGCAGTGAAAATTAATTGGCGATTTTTGAGAATAGTGCTGGCCTGTTTTGGCCGTTACGTTAGGTAAAGGGTTAATAAAAAAAATGTAAAATATTGGTACTTGTTATTTCAAACAAAACACCGGCTAGTGCCTTAGATGCAATTACCCCGCCCCCCCCCCCCCCCCCAACACCAAAAATCCAACTTTCTATACATTTGATCTGAGGATATTTTGTCCGAGGGTATTTTGTCCTACCCATTGAGGGTATTATGTCCTAAGGGTATTTTTTTTTAGGGTATTTTGTCCGAGGATATTTTGTCCGGATACCTTTGTCGCTACCCCGATATTTCACGTGCCCTTATACCTTGGATGATGCACGCTCCCATATACCTTGGATGTTGGGTGCGCCATGGCTATTTGTCCTAAGCATTCAGACCAGTCAGAAGGCAAATTTTATCGGGATATTGGGGCAAAGCTATTTATCTTTTTGAAGACCAAGAGCCAAAAATTTTGCTTACGTTTTATTATAAAGACAATATGCATATCTTTTGGGTTGATACCAAAAACGTCTCGAAGGTGGTGTGGAAGCATTGCATACATATGTGACACAGTCATGAACGACACTTGATATATTCCGGTCACCCATGTTTGATTCACATTTTTACGATTTAACCACAAATATATAGGTGCCTTGTTCCAAGAATATTTTTTTTTACCCTGCAAAATTGCCAAAACACGGTACCGTCATCTTCTGATACATCTGACGACAATTTAACAATAACTCGTCTCTTGAATGTAACAAGGTGCCTCTTGCAATGCTTCAGCATGCAAATGGCGCCTTGTTGCACTCAAGGAATGAACTGTTACTGTCCAAAGTCCAGTCATTCGAAAACTAATACAGGAACCGATGCAATTTATTTATTTATTTATTTATTTATTTATTTATTTATTTATTTATTTATTTATTTATTTATTTTTATTCATTTATTTATTTGGGTTTAAACACTTCGACAGCCAGGACAGCCAGAGTCGCCTCGTGTCGGACTGTTTTACGGGTGGATGAAGCCGGAGTAGCCGGAGAGAACCATCGAGCAAGGACGAACAACTGTCAGACACCACAACGTACTAACTCCACACAACCATGGTTAGCATTGGTTGAAGACAAGTGCACCATTGACGCGTAGTACGCCTTGGTGCACAGCGCCAACGTTCCACCGTGCGCCCACATCGGCAGTCGGGATAAGGTGTCTTGCCCAAAGACACAACGCAGTCTCTCCTGGTGTGAATCGAACCGAGGACTTTTCGGTTTGAAGTTAAATGCCGTAACCACTGAGCCACCGCGATCGCCAGTCAATGCTTTAAAAATTTAAAAACGTACCCAATGTAACGGCCAAAACCGGCCAGTGCTATTCTCAAAAATCGCTATTAATTTTCATTATATTTTCTTCTTTTTTTTTGTCTCAAAAACATAGGTTATGACCCCTCTTTGGAACGAGCTCGTCGAGCTCGTTCCAATGAGGGGTCATAACCTATGTTTTTGTGACAAAAAATGAAAAAAATAATTATTCAAAAATTTTGTTTGCAAGTGTCGTCTGCTTTTCATGTTAGGGAAAGGGTTAAATGCTTGAAATTGAATAATTAGCGTTTCAAAAGAGGTGGCAATTTGCCGGTAGGTCGCGCTTTTAAAAAAGCTGATGATTCATTTCGGCCAGTTGTATTCGTATTTAAAACATACCATTCTGGAAGATACAACTGTAAACGTTTTATCGTTTTGGGCCCTGGAATGCTCATTACAGTGAAGCACGTTTCTGTACGAACGCATTCAACTCTTTAACGATTTGAACCCTATAAGCTTGATGGTATCTTCCATCCCAGGTCAATGTCATCAATTGGAAAAGTCCATGTTCGTTCTTTGGGGGTAGAACAATTAATATTTTCAATGTGCAACCTTGGGGTTGCATGTTGAAAATACGGATTGGACTGCCGTACAAATTCTCGAAGAAGTTGTCTACTTTATAAATCCGGGTCGTATAAGGATCCTAGAATGGAATCGGCCGTTCGGGTTCAAAGGGTTAATTCAGATTTCTTACAAACTCTGGGGATAACAGGAAGACAGCCAATCTGGCTATGTTATTCCCCACAGTACATGTGTTTTCATTTTACATTGTTACCATTATTCTTGCAAACTATTATGTGTATGTTTACTGTAAAATAAAGAACCAATCAATCAATCAATCAAGCCAACCAGGTCGAAAGATGCCTTCATGGCAGACAATTTTCGTTATTGTAAGAGTTTTACGGGAACGTGATCTCCCCTTTATGTTCTAAAGCTGTCAATGAATTTAACACTAAGGATATAAGTGTATAAGAATTTCATGAAGGGATAAAAAATTTCGACATGTTAGAGAATTTGTATCACAACTTCGGGCATTTTCCTGCAGAATAGTATAAAAATATAGAAGCCGGTTGTTTATTTTTGTTTCCCAATCAGTTTGAGCGTTTGTGTATTATTCTTTGTTGAAACCCTTTTCAAAAATACGAATACAGCGTTTTATACCATGCTCGCCAATGTTACAACCCGTGAAAAGCCTCTATGTTAAATTTTAGCCTTTAAACCCACTACCGGTGTAAAGCTTATACTGCGGTTAAAAACAATTATTACCACTCAATCTATAAGTTACTAGTCGATTAACATAAGTTTGGAGGCCCGTTAAAGCTCCATAATTTCAGTGACGTCATTCGACGGAGCCGGGCCGCGGGCGATAATGGTATAAATAGCCATTAGCGGCCTGCGGCCCGGCTATTTTTAGATTTTATTTCTGTTCATTATATCACCGGTGTGCTCATCGAGATATATAATACAGGCACTATCCATTGATATAAAAGTCTTGGAAGTGAGATTTTGTTATTTTTTTTTTTTTCTGGAAAGAATAAAAACTTAAAAACTTGCAAATTACTGTAAAAACACATTCGCTAAACAAAGAACGAAAGTGGACGAAGTGTTGGGACAACACTTAGTGTTGGGAGATGTGATACTGATAGATATTCTCAATGATGGATTATCTGTGAAGTGGTTGCTTCTAATTAGCTTGCCATAAAAAGCCAAGTTTCCTTTTGCAACTTTTAATAAACGAAAACAACAGAAAGCTCCGAAAGTTGTCTCTTGTTTTCGTTTATTAAAAACAACAAAAGGATACTTGGCTTTGCGTTCTACTGATGTCAAAGGACATAGCCGTTTTCCCAAATTTTCCTTGCTTCTTAATTGGACCTTCCTCGCGCATCTAATAATTTCAAAGGTGTGTGTGGGGGGGGGGGGGGGTAACTTTATCGAGAGTCGATTTTCATAATTTAAGACGGGGATGCGTTTTAGAAGAGTCAATTGTTAAGGTAGACACATTGAAATATTTAACCTGTGCCCTTAAGTCTGCTAGCCTACTCTTTATGATACCTTAACAGTCTTTTAATGTAATGAAAAGAAAACAGATACAGCTCAATCGTTTATGCTTCAAGATGAAACAAACAAATCGAGTTTGCAAAAAAAGTATATAAAGAGTAATCACTTGACTGGACTGGTTACGTGAAATAATTCATGAGAGGTGAGGGAGGGACGTTGTACAAACACGAGTGCGCGAATGCGCACGAGTGTTTTACAATATATTCCCTCGCCTCGCCTCGAATGAATTATTTTACGTAACCAGTCCAGCCAAGCGATTACTCTGTTTATTACTTTTCATTATTAACAATAATTATATTATTTAACCCTTTATCTAACGAATCGACAAAAACCGGCCAGCGCTATTCTCAAAAATCGCCAATTAATTTTCACTATTTCAATATTTTCAATATTTTTCATTTTTTTTCTCTAAAACATAGATTATGACCCCTCATTGGAACGAGCTCGTTCCAATGAGGGGTCATAACCTATGTTTTTGAGACAAAAAATGAAAATAATAGTTATTCAGGAATTTTTTTTGCAAGTGTCGTCTGCTTTTCATGTTATGTAAAGGGTTAAAAAAAACAAAAAACAATGAAGTCCCCATTACACCCACGGCAAAGTGTTTTCGTTTGCGGGCACGGATACATGACACAATTGTTGATTGCAAAATTCACTTGTGAATTTATCGTTTATAATCAAACCCGGAAATCCCAGTAAATCACACTGGAAAGTAATAAAATAGTGTATTTTCTCCGTAACATACTTACAGTAGTGTCACATATAAACGGTTGTCAGTATCTTTACCGTAGTCAAAAAACATGATTCGAATGAAAAACACTAAAATTAAATGCGAAACATTTTAATGCAGATTTCTACGTGAATTTGGGGTCTATTTGATCTGTTCTAGTTTTTACCCTACCTTCTGTGACATATTTCATAAATTCCGCGTTTTGACTTTGTCTACCGGAAAATGATGTTGCAAATTCTACATGTATGATAGGCGAAGCCAAGAAGCTAAGAAATTCGATTGGTTTTGAAATCGCCTCGACGTCGTTTTCTAATCGTCGAGATGTTCTCCGAATCCTATCAAGTGTCTCCTCTTACTGCCCTCCTGCACAGCAGACATAAGAATAGAGGAAGAGTCCAAGAAGGTTCCGCTTCCGAAACAACTTTGATTCCGTTCTGCAAATTTCCGCCTTTTCGGATTGATTTACCCAAACAGACGAGTTGACATTCCATAAAATACTTGAATGGAGACTGATTATAGTTACGGCTGACAGACGATGCAATATGTATAACTTGGGGAGCGTTGGGATTCGATTTCAGATTCAATTCGATTCGAAATCTTTTGCCTGATTCGATTCGGGATTCGGATCGACCCGAAATTTAAGATTCGTGAGATCATAATAGGGGGAAGTAGGTGCATATGTTGAACCCTATTTCGCACTCTTCAGTTAAAATTTAAAATGATTTGTCATAAAAATACAAGGGGCACGGTCGACGTTCGATTCTGACCCGCGCCATCTAATCTATGTGCTCGGTCGAGACACTTAACCCTCTGCACTCTGATGTCAAAATGGCAAAGTATTCAACAGCAAATATTTCCCATAATGCAGTTTGATATTTAACCAAATATACCTTGTCTGACAGAGCTCAATGAGCTTTGTCAAACAAGATATAATTGGTTAAATTCAATAGTTAAACCAGAGATTGGAAAAAATTATGTTTTACAACCAGAGTGCTAGGGGTTAATCCCGATTGCCAAAATGAGGGCACCGCAACGCTATGTACCACGGTGTGATGCACGTTGATGGTGCATTTGTCTTGAACAGCTATTAGCTCTGCTAGTTAATAAGTTGGAGAGTCTGACAGCTGCTCGTCGCTGATGGGTGGTTCTCTCCCGATGCCCCTGTTTCCTCCACTCGTAAAAATAGTTGTTGTCAAAACATCAAATCACTGTGGTAATCATATAAACCATACATCAGTCACTTCAATCGAAATGCTGCCTTAAATTGTCCGTATTCAACTAATTCGTTTCGAATTACATTTGCTCTCACCGGAGTCGTCGAATGATTAATCTCTATATATATAATAAATATATCTATCGTTTTATATTAATACCAAAGTTCTCAATCATGTTTAATATTTTGATTTCGTAAGACCGATTTTTCGGTCCAAGGCATAATTTCGTCCCATTTTGTCTTATTGCAAAAGGTTTATACACGGGGCATTGATGATAAAATAATAACTGCAGCCTGCAGCCAGATGGCTGCAAGCTGCAGTTAGTATTTTATCCTCTCTGTATATTGATATTGGACTGACCCATCTCACGATCAGTGCACATAAAGGTGATACCATTCCAGGAAACGAGGGTTCAATGGGTTAATTCATGTAAGGGTTGAATTACTTGAAGTGTGTGTTACGAAATACTTTGTATCCCAACCTGTAGGACTACGCTACTTCACTGAAACATCTGACCTGGGACTTTGTCACTGTTAACCGACCATGGAGTATCTTGCCTTCAAACTTGCTGGAACTGTTGACTTCGTATGTAATCTGATCGCTTTGTAAGTTACTAAAGAGGATCTAATATAAGCGTCACTATATACTTTGTTCTCCGCTCCAACTCCGTATTCGTTGTTTGGCACTAGAGCACTCTGAAACACTATGCTGAGGACGATAATCTTCTTCATTAGCAACAGCAGTTGCATCAACATTGTCATTATTGCTGTTATCTTTATCCTTATTATCAACTGTCATTATCATCTTAGGATGGGGGTTCGAGTATTCCGGTGAAAATTTGCGGCTCTAATCGGGTTGCACTCTTCTCCTTCCCTTTTCAAGCCTGTCGTGTAATATACAGATCATTGGTCGTTGTTATCAGTATTGAGCCATGCGAATCTCAAATTTCGGGGAAAATCGAATCGAATCTCAGCGTTCTTCAAGTTGTTGATAATACACTTTCTTACAACCCTAAATATTGTCAGTCTCGTTTGCAATGGTGACTCGCCTGTTTATGCATTTTGATAAAAAGGCGGAATATTTTAGGACGGAATCCAAGTAGTTTCAAACACAGAACCTTCTTCAACTCTCCTTCTATCGCCAGGTCCCCTGTACAGATGACCTGATGACAGAAGCCGAGTTCACTTGATATGGTTTGAGAAGATCTCGACGATTCGAAAATTTCCGAATTGGGAAACTCGCATCGAGTCGAATAGAATCGACTCGAAGCTTCGCGGAGGCCTAAAGCTGTGTTTACAAAATGCAACGCTAATACGTACAGTTAAAACTAAGTCCTGTCATGAAATGCGCACAAATAGCACGTCGATCTGCGCGTTAATCTACGCGTTATGACCATAGTAAGGATATCAAATGGTGTCCATATGGCCCGTCCACAAGCAATGTTTCAGCCAATGGACCTCCGGGTAACCCGGAGGTCCATTGGCAGAAACATTGCCTGTGTTTGCTATGAGTAACCAGGAGAACCTGCCGTGCTTTGGATGCCATTCGATATGGCAATTGCGCACAATTCGTACGCGCAATTATCGAAATTAATTTTCAGCTGTTTGGATTCTTTTTCAATACAAATTAGTCGTCTTATAATTTACATGAGAATAATTAGATAAAAAACGGGGAAACGTAACTGAACGGGGGAGAATGATATATCGCAATTGGGAAGAAAGGTTTCAGGGAAAAACGAAACAAAGAATTTATTCATTACTCTTGCGTCAGGTGTTTGAAAAGCAGCCGTAAAAATGTTAGATGTCACGAGCAGACTGCCGAAGACGAGGAACGCTGTGTGATTCTTGAAAATGAGACGTCAAGTTAATAATACATATTCACAACTAACTAACTAACTAAAGTTTCTTCTTTAATAAAAAACATGCTGTTGACAAGACGATTACGATTTTGTTTTCTTCAAGCGATAATAACGGGGAGAGGGGCACTAGAATGGCTATGTCTACTCCCAACAGTGCAATTGTGTTTTAGTGTACAGTATATGGTATCTTCAACCATTCTTTTCATGCGTCCACTTCGCAGTGCCGAAGAAAATCAGTCAATCAAACAGTCAGACAGGCAGCTAGAATGGCTATGTCTACTCCCAACGGTGTAATTGTGTTTTAGAGTACAGTACATGGTATCTTCAACCATTTTTTTCATGCGTCCACTTCGCAGTGCCGAAGAAAATCAATCAATCAAACAGTCAGACAGGCAGCGAGTCGTTGCTCGATCGCTCACTAGCGCACAACATCATCACAATTTACTTTGGCAAAAGTGAGCATAGAATCATCAAATTGCATATTACGCGAGTCTACCGTGGCACTAAAGCTGAGGGCTGCACGATATTCAAAACTGAATACCGGTATCGGTATTCAAAAAAATACCGCGGTATACCGATATATCGAAAACTGTTGAGATATATAAACACAAGTACCACAATCAAGACTCGAGGCATCACAGTCGGAACGAATTAGCATGCCTTGATGATGCGGTTCGAAAAACCCAACGCAGACGATATCAAAATTTATTATTTTCAAAATTAGTTTATCGGATTTCCCCCCCCCCCCAAGATTTCAACAAAACTATATCATGTGACCCCTCATTGGAACGAGCTCAACGAGCTTGTTCCAATGAGGGGTCACATGATATAGTTTTGTTGAAATTTTTGAAATTTATTTTTTCAACTGCTGTATTTGTATATTACGAGTGCACAAGCAGATGATTCCTTGGATAAAGGGATAATATTATTCATTCGAGGCTACAGTTAAAAAACACAAGGCATCTTGAAAATTAAAATGTGGATAAATAAATAATGACGATAAACTGATATTTTTGTAATTACACCGGTAGGTGGCTCAGTAGGTAGAGGTGCAGGCTGCAATCCGAGAGGTCCTCGGTTCGAATCCCACCTGCGGCAACCGCGTTGTGTCCTTGGGCAAGACACTTCATCTCCATTGCCCTCGTGGGGTCACGATGACGCCGTGTACTAAGGCGTACTGCACGTCGATGGTACGCATGTCTCCAACCAATCTAACCCTGCCTGTGCTGCAGTGCGGGGTTACGAAGTTGGGGAGCTGGCAGCTGCTCGTAGTTGCTCGGTGGTTCTCTCCGGGTACTCCGGCTTCCTCCACCCATAAAACTGTCACGTTCATGATTAGCCATCGTGCATAAATATGTGACCTTCAACATCAATAAATAAATAAATATTACACCGGTATTCAATAGATATTGGTTTGAATACCGGTATATATCGGTTTGTCGATATACCGTGCAGCCCTGCTAAAGCTCGTGCAAGGCCGATTTGTAACAAATTACCTTACAAGAAATTTACTAAATTAGTATTATCGCAGCCATGTAACTACGGCTGGAGATAATGCCAGACAAGCCTGCAATCTCTCTTTTCCAACTTTTTTCTCAATCATCAAACAATTTTCTCAGAGTTGAAGTTATATGTCCTCTTTCAATACAAAGTTATGTTTTGATGAATTTCGCTAGATTATCTTGAAACTATTGCTAATGGAACTCAATATCTAGAGGAGTGATTCAATATTCCAATATTTGTGTTTGTAATTTGTATTTGAAAACGTCCTAATACATTTGCTGTCACGAAGTACAGCAGATTTGCTGCAGTCGAGTCGCATACTGATTGTGTCAGAAATAGCCTAACACACCCGAGAGGTGCCGAACGAATATTCCTCAAATGTATTTTTCAGCTGACTTTAACACGGTATTCATGGATTCCAGCTGGTCCGCCGGCTGCAGGGCTGAATAGAATAAATCTGGCACCCAGTACAGAAGTGATTTGCTAGGAAATCTGCAACGCGGTGGATTTGAACCCAGATGAAACCAATTCTAAAAAAAAGCTTTGAGAAGACGAACACAATTTTAGCTGATTGGCCTGTGGATTGAAGCCGAAGGTCAATCAGTGGACGCTTTCTATGAGCTTGATTAAAAAAAGCATTGAGATACCATTTTGTAGGGAAATGTGTTGGAGTTGGTCAGAAATTAACTGTGTACACTTTAAAGGTGATGATTATTAATGACATCCTATTAATATCGAAGGACTCTGTTTCAAAGACCTTTTCCCTGTCTTCACATGAGAATCTCTACCTGGCCCCAGTTCAAACAATTCCGTTCTGGCGCTGCTTGACCAAATTCCGTTGATTCAGATCAATCAGTCTTGACAGTCTCTTTGAAAACGCTATTCACGAAGAATTTACGTCAGACGTTACAGGATGTAGAAACAAAGAACAAGTGAGTTAAGGCACAGAGACACAGAGACGGGAGACTAAATGTTTAGTGCTTACATTTATTTGTCGTTTCAAAATACTGCAGATCGCGCCAACGTATGCGTTTATCTGCCATTTTGTCAAACGATGTTGACACCCACACACCATGCGATAAACACAATACATAAGCATAAACAGATACGCCGGAGTTCGATCGTTGTTGTGAGGGACTTTTCAGGGTTAAAATAATTATACCATGATTGCTTTGTTTATTCAATGTTACTCAATACTGATACACCTCGCGTTGAATCGAGCCTACGTGTAATAACATCATGTAAGAACGCATCTGACTGGGCATGCGGACCTGATTTACATTATGGCGTCAATGAAATGCTTTGGCACAAAACAGCGTCAATCAAGAAACTAAACAGATCGCTGAAGGTGATATTTTTCTTTAAAATTTCAGCCTCATTCACTTAATTTAACCCTTTGAACCCTGGTGGTATCTTCCATATTAGCTCAATGACAGCAGCTGGAAGAGTCAATGTTCATTATTTAGGGGTAGACCAATTAATATTTTCAACATGCAGCCTTGGGGCTGCACGTTGAAAATATTGATTGGTCTACCACACACATGCACTTAGCATCCATCCTAATTAATGAAATTATGACGTATCATGTTCCTGGCTGGAAAAACGGCCGCTAGGGTTCAAAGAGTGAAGTTTAATCGACGGCACTCGTGAATTATAGGAAAACTCCACTTCGGGTCATTGATTCCAGTCCCCCATACTCCACCCTCATTGTGTTCTGTCTTAACCCTTTACCTAACATGAAAAGCAGACGACACTTGCAAAAATAATTCTTGAATAAATAATTTTTTTCATTTTTTGTCTCAAAAACATAGGTTATGACCCCCTCGTTGGAACGAGCTCGACGGTTTTGGACGTTCCGTTGGGTAAAGGGTTAATACTTCCAGTACTTATCATAAGTACCGCATCGACTGTCTTTGGTAATAAATGCAATTGCTGTCTGTATGCAAACGTTGGTATCACACTGAACGCAGATTTCAAAGGAAAACTTAAAACTTTGACTATGTGTAGTACTCATGTTTGATTTCGACTCCTCGGAGGTCAAAGTGACCGACACGAAACCAATTTCCAAAGGAGATCCATTACACCATTGAATAAGGATTCAAGGGTAGATCGTCTCACGAGGCGGGTGATTAGGCATCACCGTTATTGATTTCTGAGGAAGAGGAGGAGGAGAAGGAGTTTGATTCCTTTTGATGCGTATTGTATCATCTATCTGGCTTACATCACAACAACACAACGTAATAAATGCAACATGTGTTTGGTCCGCCAGCCGGGTCCGGGCGAAAAACTCCTATGAACTGTAGATTGTGTCCTATAACGTAAAGAAGGGGGAAAGAGAAATTTTTTTATTTCTCCTCATCGATGAAACCTACATCTCCGCAGAGGAATTATTCAGTATAAGTGATCAGTCTGATCAGAGACCGATTGCAATGTGCTGAAACTCTAAATGCTTGTATCTGCCGCCAACTTCTATTTCAAAAGACCATGTCACGGTCCATCCCTGCAACGTGAAAGTGGTTTGTCGACGAGAAATGCTGAAGGCATGAAACAACTAAAACAAAGACAGAAAATGCTTCCCTATTTCTTCTCTTTCGACTCAGCAATATAAATATGCGATGCGCGGTCTTCGTCCTTCGCAGTTGAGTTCAATACAAAACTAGGACTTGAATCCATTAAGAGATTATGCAGGTTACTCTTCATACATAATTGGTCATAATGCTAAATTAAATCAGATCTCAGACATTCTGACCATACGGATTTGTTAAAGACTTTATCGGACATTATCCAATATTCGAAATTGAAGGACCATTACCGTATTGAATAATGGGCCTAGGGAACCCGAAGAGCCATCATCCTGCCAAGATTATTTGTTATGTATAATGGAGGACTCGATATCATGTAGACATAGGTATTATGCCTGATATACTTAGTGATTCAAGAGTTTTGCTCCTTTTTTCCTTCGGGGTGGAGGAAGTACGAGTGCGATAGGGTGCACACTGAACTCAATCATGTGAGTCCAGTCTTCCAATGTGCAAAGGCATACCCCTTGGGACTTTCTTTTTAAAAGGAGGAGTCTTTGAATACTATTGCAGTAGTTTCATCTATATATGCCTCAGTCTCTATATTTGCAGTGGGCATTGTGAATCTCAAATTATGAATCGAATCGAATCTGGAATTGAACCAGACAGCGGATTTCGAACCGAATCGAATTTCATCGTAATTCAAACTGTAGATATTGCACCTTCTTACAAACGTGACATTTATTTATTTATTTATTTATTTATTTATTATTTATTTATTTATTTATCGGTGTGGTCACATATTTCTGCACAATGGTTAATCATGACCTCGATAGTTTTACGGGTGGAGGAAGTCGGAGTACCCGGAGAGAACCACCGAGCAACGGCGAGCAACTGTCAGCTCATAACATACTAACTCTACACAAGAAGGGTTAGCATTGGTTGAAGACAGGTGCATCATCGACGTGAACTACGCCTTTGTACACAACGTCGCCGTGCCTCCACGTAGGCACTGGGGTGAAGTGTCTTGCCCACGAACTCAACGTAGTTGCCGCAAGTGGGATTCGAACCGAGAACCTCTCGGCTTGCAGCCTGCACCTCTACCTACTGAGCCGTCGCACCCCTTACAAACGTGATATCAATCAAATTTATGTAATCCCTATCTACAGCCACACTAAACCATGCGAAAAATGAAAATCTGTTCCGCACATATGTGCGCAATGGAAATCGTTCACGGACTATTTTTAAACAGAAGCGACATTTCACTGAAATTTTCTACAAATCGTGCAACGCAAATTACCATCAGATTCGCTAGCGATAGCTGAAAATCGTCCCCAGAGTTCCACTGTGTTCTGTGTGCCAGTAGGCACATAGAACACATTAGATCTCAGCGGCCGAAATAGTAACACAAGTGCCATCGCGGAAGGATAAAATTCGAGGCATACGGCTTCTCGTTTTATCCTTCTGCACTAGAACTTGCGCCATATCGATTAACCCATTCACACGCGTGTGTCGTTCTGTGTATATTGTCAGGCTCTACTCAAGTATTGTTTTCAACTAAGATTCGTCTGTTTAAGCAAATCAATAGAAAAGGCGGATCTTGAAACAGGTCGGCCTAAAATTGTGGGTATGATACATCAGGGACTTCAACTTCAGGTTTCCGACACCACCGCTCTGTTTAAGCAGAAAGGGGAAATATAATTCTTGGTTTTAATCCACTGGTTCTCGAATAAATGCAGGTTCCACTGTCCAGTTATCCACTGATGGTACCTTAGTTCAGCTCTATCCCGTTCCTCTACTGTCTGGTTGGCTATAATTCCGTCTCTGGAATCTCCTGGCAAGAGGGGTCACTTCAGTGGGTAAAGGGGTGGGTTGGTTGGGTTACTGTTTTATACCTGTGGGCTACAGTGCAAGGCTAGAAGTCGTACCAATTTGTGAACTACACAAGATATGTCAAAACACGTTTTTAATAACTTATATACATTATATACAAAGGGTTAACTTCTATTTCATATCCTGGAAAACTCCATTAGATGACTCTTGCATTGGACTTGCCCCATTCAACATATTGTATAGGCCTGTACTATCTAGTCTATATCCTGCTTCTCATTTACCTTTCCCATGTTACGTTTGCTATCACAAGAGGCCAACAGAAAACAAGCTATTAATTGAAAATAGAATATGTTTTCATTTTTGGAATTCACTAAAAACAAACTCAATGAGGGTTCTTAAGCTGAGTTTGAATAGTACTGGCTGGTTTTGACCATTACATTGGGTAAAGAGTTGATACAAGTGACATTTACACTAAGGCTGTACAGTGCACAGGGTTAGTTATTCAGTTAGAAATGATTTTTTTTTATAACCAGAAAGTGTGACTAACCCTGTGCAGTGCACAGGGTTAGTCACACTTTCTGGTTATAAAAAATTGGTAACTGCCATATCACATGCTACATGAAAATATATAATGACCAAGGCTGTATAAATGCTTTGAGTAAGTTAGTGACATGTCGTTACATAGGCTGCTGGATTCAAGGAACTATTGCAAATACTTGTACTGGATTGTGGAAATTTTTTTAAATGAATTCCAAAAATGAAAACACATTCTATTTTCAATTAAGAGTGTATTAGAAGGTCCCATTCCTATTCAGAGTCTACTTACTGGGGGTAGAGAATGGAAATTAGGCCATTCTAACACACTATAGTGGCCATTTGGGTTTTACCTGATTCACTGCTTTATTTGCTTTATTTGCTTTTAGTATTGCTAATTATTATTTGTTAACTTTCAAGGGCGTTTGTTGATCAAACACCAGTGAGAGCGAGAACAACCGCAACACAGGCTTTTATACCTTTCCATAACGTAACACGTGACGTTGGTTCACCAATGACGCTGCGTTCAGGTGTTCAGGATTTCTGAATTTTGTTCAGTTATGCTAAAAGAATGAACTATTCTGACCAAACATTGCTTTAAACAACAATAACACAACAATAAATACTGTCCTGGTAATAGAAATTTAACCATTGTTGGAACGAGTATGAAAAACGACACATGTTTCACTGAATTACGAAATAGTTTAACCCTTCAAACTCCAGAGGCCGTTTTTTTCGGGCCGGGTCACAAGCTACGTCATAATGTTATTAAGGGGGATGACTGCAAGGTAAAGTGTGGTGTAGACCAATCAATATTTTCAACGTGCAGCCCTAAGGCTGCACGTTGAAAATATTAATTGGTCTACCTCCAAATAATAAATATGGACTCTTCCTATTGGTACCATGGAACTGACATGGAAGATACCACCAGGGTCAAAAGGGTTAAGACATGAAAGGGTAAAGACGTTTAATTGTAAAAGTTGAACTGTGGATAGCAAATTATACAGTATTTTGCGTAGTAATCGGCTGCAAAGTGTTAAGTATACACCCGAATGAATCCTGCCTGAATTACATGTTCAGGTTGAACAACTAAAGCAGCCATAAAATAGCTTTAACTTTTATCAGCAGACGGCTGAGAAGAGTTAACAATAAGCAATTTACATGAATGTACGATCCACCTCTTAAACTATTCTGATAGACCGATATGCGCACATCCCATATTTGGTAATAAGACCACGTGACACCACCAGCGTCTCGTACAGTGAATAAGCCTTTTTCGAAACTGCCATCTTGGACTTTAATCTATGCAAGTTCACGGGTCGCGGGGTGTAAACAAAGTGATTTCCATGTTCATCGCGTTGAGTTCTGTGCCAGCCAAATCAACTAGTTTTGTGAAATATCAAGTTTAAATTCGTAAAACCGATGTCGTTATTCGAATTAACTGAAGGGCCAACCCTAGACGATGTTAAGCGATAGAATATCGCAGGTTTACAAGTTTTTTTACGAAGGCGAGGACTTGTTTTGAATGGCAACAAGGACACGTGTGTTACACGGAGTTTCTCGGCTTGGGAAATCCCCGGAAGTTGTTGATAACAGTGCCCATGGCCACGGTGTAATGACAGCGTGCATTCAACATCATCATCGTAGAATACGTCGGGTGTGAATCATTCGTGAGGGTACGGTGCGAAACGAAACCTTTGAAAACAGCCCGATCTAAGAAAGACGCAAAACTTCTCAGGACGTGATTGGAGATGACCAACAAACTCCGCATCCCATGTTACTTTCAGAGCGAAATCTCGATATCTTCACAACCGTAGAGAGGCATGACCGCCAAAGCGGGAGACAGAGATAATCTTCCAGACGTATTTTTTTCTACAGATTACTTACAGTAGAATAGGTGAATTTAGTATGTATTTATTGGGAGGGTCGGAAATATTTTAATCCTAGAACCACTTAACCCACTGCACACTGATGTCAAAATATCTAAATGTCAGGCTGCAATTGTTTCCCATCATGTAACTAGAAATATAATCAATTCAGTCTTGTTTGACAGAGCTCAATGAGCTCTGTCAAACAAGACTGAATTGGTTAAATTTCTAGTTGTATTATGGGTATAATGACTACTTGGATTATTGATATTTTGACACCAGAGTGCAGGGAGTTGAGAGTTAAAGCATTTGTTAAGTATTATAAGTGAAATGTCGAATTTTTTGGACGTTTCGAACAGTATTAACCAAACTGAGCTATTAAAAAATCGTAATGCGTTTTCATTTTTTTAACTTATATTACTAGTTTCTGTTGATTGTTTTAGGAAAGCCCCATAAAGAACTAGTACCAGACTAATCTGGTATTATCATTCAAGGACTTTTCCACTAAATGCGACTAGCGCGTGTCTTAGTCTCCGTGTCAGTCTGTCTGTCTGTCTGTCTGTCTGTCTGTCTGTCTGTCTGTCTGTCTGTCTGTCTGTCTGTCTGCCTGCCCGTCCGTCCGTCCGTCCGTCCGTCCGTCCGTCCGTCCGTCCGTCCGTCCGTCTCTCTCTCTCTCTCTCTCTCTCTCTCTCTCTCTCTCTCTCTCTCTCTCTCTCTATCTAAAAAAAAATCATCGGATTAGGTCTCCTTTCCCTCTCCCTTTTTTATATTAATATGAATTAGTTTAGACCTAGAAGAGAACGCAGCCGCAAACGACTCTGTTGTATAGTAAAATTGAATGAAAATGATTCTTGCTACCGCCGGTAGTCAAATTTTGATACTGGCAGTAAACCTAAAGTGAAAATATTCGTGGTCAAAAGTAGGATTTTAAAAAATTTTCAAGTAACAAAAATCAATTTAATACCGAATTCTAGGAAGCCAGTGTTAAAGTTAAAAGAAATAATAACGTCATTCATTCAGAACTATTGACGCGGCTAACACACCGGGCATTCTCTTGTTTGTGTTGATATTTTTATTTTCAGCTATCCCAGAATTCAATGTCGAACGAAAAAAAATGGCCGCTCCATATTGGGCAAACCGAAGACAGAATTTTCAGTTTGTTCGATATACTGATTCAATGGAAACTGTGTGTTTCTCTACATACGCATGTGTGTTACCTTTTGAGCTCACTACGTAAGCCGCGCTTCGCGCTTCTCTGACTACGTTCTCTGTTACTATCATATTTCAGTCACAGTAGTTCATGCCTACGTAATTGAGATCGTCGTATTATAAAGATGTAATAGACGTAATGGACGACCATTAAGCAAATATCTATGCAGACAAAACCTAGACATCATCTCGCCGGGACAGCTGGTGACTAAGATATGAGGCATTAATTCTGAACATAATCGATTAGTGCGGTAGTCACAAATACGTCGTAGACATTACAAAGCTGTGTGCACTCGCAAGTCCGCGTAAAGACCGCCATTAATTGAACGGGATGCGAGCTTTTGTAGCGATGCGATAAAGTAATGATCAACGATTTTCTGGCTAGTATCATAAGAATGTATCAATAAACTACAGATCCTGCACTTCACTGGAAATCATAAGGTACGTCTGAATTTCCCATTGCTGCAGAATAAAGAACGCTGGTTATATTACAAATGGCATAGGCGAAGGTTCGACCCCACGCCGAGAGAGTTTCCTCCGGCACCACGGCTGACAATTTTCGTCATAGGAAAAGATTTAGAGACAAGTTGGCTCCCTTCAATTTTCTAAAGTAGTTGGTAAATTTAACAATAGGGAGGGGGAATTTTATATAAAAATTGAAATTTCGAAGTGTTAGCGACGTTGTACCATCGATGTGCGCATCATTTTACAAATTGAAGGCATTGTCCCACAGAGAAGTATAAAAGTACAGAAGCTGGCGCTGGCTTTTCACATTTTATCCCCCAATCAGTTTGAACGTTTGACTATTATTCTCGGTTTAGACCCATTTAAAAATAAGAAAACGGCGATTTTACCATCTTTTTGTTATTCTGTAACCAGTTCTGTTCATTATATCAACAGTGTGCATATCGTGACATATTTAAGGAATAGTGCATGGCTTGGAGTTGACTACGCCCATATAGTGCCCAGTGAGGTGGTGTAGTTCCCGCCGCGAAGCGGAGGGAACTACACCACTTCACTGGGCACTATATGGGCGTAGTCAACGACAAAACATGCACTAATCCTTATATTATATCGAACACCCATCAAGAAAAACATCTGTCCGATTTGTTAATCTGTTACCAAGGTAGCAGCCCTACCAACCAGCGTTATATAGAAAAAATACCATATAGTTTTTAAAAAACATTTTCTTCTTCCAAAACACGGCTAACTTGGATTATTGATATGAGCAGAAGACAGATTTTGAATCGGTCGGCAAGGGTAAACAAAACATTTCCTCCAAACGGAACTGTGTATTCTAGAATCGCACAACTCGCGAATGAAAACTAAAATTTTCGAAATTTGACAACGCAGTTTGATAATTTTCACACATTTGTCACACATATACATTACCGAATGGGTCAGCACGGGATACAAACTCCGAAGATTCAATTGAATTCCATTATTTATTCGTTTACTGCCCAAAATATACAATTAAATAGCGAAATAATAAGAGCGGCGAAACAAACGATTTTTCATATCCGGACGCGTTCTCATGAAAGTTGGACCCAGGTATGGATCATTGTCAGGCCTGGGCTGACGTGGGATTATTTAGTCCCGCTGATGAAGTTGCGGGAAAATTAGACCAACGTGGAGGGTCGCTATCCAAGTGTCGCGAACTCGGCGCAGGGAGCTGAGTTAGGCCGACGCCGTGATTCCTTCTCTGCCAAATTGGCCTGAAATAGGTTCGATTTCCGTTAGGTGTGATTCCTAATCACTTCAGGGTGTATAATGGAAAGAATGATTGAAAGTAACAACGATTCTTTTATTTACACATAAAAATAAATCCGTTTCAATATTTCAACAATCAACAATTCGATTCTTTTTCACAGGAATGGGTTGCTAGGGTTAAACAATTCTCAACAATCATATAGTCATTCTATAGCCCTGTACTGGCACTATAGTCTTCACACTGGAAATGTTACTACCGTGAGCTCGCCAAAAGAGCTTCACAAATCTGAAATGTTATTACTGTGAGCTCGCCATAAGAGCTTCACCCGCTTAGGCTCAAATGTCAACGTCTGCACGTAACTGTACCTCTGGCTGTCGGAGGGTTCCGACCAGCAATGTTCGTCATCTATAAAGCCACCGTACTTCTGATTTGGGTCAGATATTGTCTATTCATACCTTATGTGCCTTTTGAAAGTCCTCCGTGAAAGTCCTATTGAAATATTCACCGTTCCTAGTTGAATTCACGATTCACAAATGCCCCTTTTTGTGCTAGGGCGAAATTGTCACTCACACCGATCTCCAGTCGGTATTACGATGCTTCGACAGCAAAACAAACTACTCAGAATGCAATCAGTCTGACGCTTCAAAGGGTTAATACGCACAATACAATTAACCTACACTTCTGACTATTGCAGGCTGATACCTGCTACTCGACAATCTAAACTTTAACGTTCCACCTGGGTTTTCCTTCCCAACGAATTTGGCACTCGCAGCCGCCTATCAACCTTAAGCTAAATCAATCATGGGAATGCCCTCTCTGGCGATTCCAGCCGTTTCAGGGTCCTGTGATCGAAGGTACCCTTATGCCAGGAAACAGTCCGCCTGTCCTGGACTTCACCAACGTGTGTGTGACCCCAAGTGTGTGTCTAATGCTCTGCTCTTCAAGGTATATATCCTTTTTACCCTAAACTGTCAGGTGGACCGACGCTCATCTGTCCACCTGTCAAAACGGTGGGAGACGACATATATCGAGACAGAATCAATACAAGTCATCTCGCGCGTGACTTAACGGTGATTTCACTTGTCGAGAAAACCGATTCGTTCTTGCCATTATTGATACCTAATGATCAGGTGACGATACGATAGACATTTCTATCGTTTTAGAATCTCGTTTCTCAATTGACCGTGACGATATCTTGCCACCAACCGATTACGTCTCGTAAGACTCGCGACTACTGTATAAATTAAATGAGATTAGACCTTATCTAACATACCGTTTCTCCCCTGGGTCCCTGCGCTAAAGCTGGATATACACCACGTGTGTTTTTTCCAGCTTTACAGAGAAGTGAAATTCACATGGGTTTTTCGCCTTGATGCGGAATATATTTTGAACTTACAATATCCTTAAATATGAGGCCCCTTGCCCATATATTTAGGCTGGCTTTGCCCTGACAATCATTCTCTTCGAAACGACATATGGATCATCTTCTCAAGGAATAAAATGAACGCCTCGAAAAATGTGACTTCAACAATGGAAAAGAGATACATTTTTCCACAAAGGTTTCTTTCCGGGTCGTTTTGTGGATGTTGTGCCTCTGTGAATCGATTTTTATATTTAGCCTGATCAGTTTTATTCGCCCAATATGAAAAGAAAACTGATATAGTAGTGTGCTAAAAATAGAAAACGTGTAGTGCATGGGTGTAGAGCCTGGTCAGTTCTGTGGATGCAAACTACACGAAATAGGGTATCATCTTTCAGCCAATCAGAATACAAGGAAGTCACGTGAGATATAATATAATACAGATCCTATCCTTTCCATTAATATAAAAGCCTTCGATGTTAGATTTGATATTTCCCCCCTGGGAAGAATAAAAACTTGAAAATTACAGTAAAAACACATTTGCGAAACAAAGACCCAACGTGGACACGAACTTAGTTGCTTTTAAATAGCTTGCCATAAAATGCCAAGTTTCCTTCTGTGACTTTTAATAAAAGGTGACAACAGACAGCTCCGTGAGCTGTCCGTTGTTTTTGTTTATTAAAACTAACAGAGAAACTTCGCTTTATCCAAAAACAAATCCAACCACGATGTTTTTAAATAATATACTCTCGCCGTATTGTCACTGACAATCGAGGTCCATACAAATTGGATGAACGATCATTTCTTTCGTATTGTTTACCTCAACAGCAGGGTTTAATTCAAGGTCCTTTGTGGGTCGAATTCCCAATGTTAAATTGGGTAAGAACACTCTATATTTGAACTGACATGTTTAGCTTTGGCCTACTATGTACTATTAACCCCCAGCGGTCGGTTTTCCGGTCAGGAACATGATACGTCATAATTTCATTAAATAGGATAGATGCTAAGTGCATGTGTGTGGTAAACCAATCAATATTTTCAACGTGCAGCCCCAAGGCTGCACGTTGAAAATATTAATTGGTCTACCCCTAAATAATGAATATGGACTCTTCCAGTTGTCATTGAAGTAATATGGAAGATACCACCAGTGTGCAAAGGGTTAATTCCATTAAGTCAGCACTAACTCTAAGTCCAGTTAAGCAACGTCGAGTCAGGTTTATCCTCAGATGGGAGACTGTCTGAGCGATAGATTCGGACTCCCGTGTTGTGTCCTTGGGCAAGGCACTTTACCCCGATTGTCCACATGGGGGCACGATGACGCCGTGTACTGAGGCGTACTGCACGTCGATGGTGCGCATGTCTTCAACCAGTCTAACCCTGCCTGTGCTGCAGTGCGGAGTTACGATGTTGCGGAGCTGGCAGCTGCTCGTCGTTGCTCGTCTTTCCGGGTACTCCGGCTTCCTCCACCCGTAAAACTGTCACGGTCATGATTAGCCATTGTGCATAAGTATGTGACCTTAAACACCAATAAATAAATAAATAAAAAACTCTAAGTCCAGATCATATTATAGGCCTGTATATACATGCGCGTTCAGTCATATAATAAAGGAGGTGTTGTCAGCGCCGCTTTGAGGACGTCAGTTAGTTCTGTGGTGCTTGGCAACTTGTCAGACACCACAGATATTTAGAGATTATTACTCTGTTAGCTTCATATCGATCGGGATGTCAGACCCAAGTAACTTCATATCAGCTTGAGACCGAAGTAGTAGGTTGATGTGAAGTTACCGAGGGCTGATGTCTCGACCGATTTGAAACTAACAAAGTAATTACCTCTCTATTTATTAAATCAAAACAAATATTTACAAAATGTTCTCAGATCTCTCACAATTGTCGGGCAGTGTTATTGTTTCTCAATTGTGAGAGATCTGAGAACATTTTGCGCATGTCTTCAACCAATCTAACCCTGCCTGTGCTGCGGTACAGAGTTCAGAGTTACGATGTTGGGGAGCTGACAGCTGCTCGTCGTTGCTCGGTGGTTCTCTCCGGGTACTCCGGCTTCCTCCACTCGTAAAACTGTCACGGTCACGATTAGCCATTGTGCATAAGTATGTGACCTTAAACACCAATAAATAAATAAATATATTGTTTCTCTTTCTATTCTTTTTCGTCTCCTAGCTATCTAAATGTCTCGGCGTTCGGATAGCTGAACTATCTCTTCTCCCACCCTTTACCCAACGAATCGCCCGCATCCGCCCGCGTAATATGCAAATTCAGCAGCTGAAAAAATATTATTTTTCGAAAAAATTTCAACAAAACCATGTCATGTGACCCCTCTTTGGAACGAGCTCGCCGAGCTCGTTCCAAAGAGGGGTCACATGATAAGGTTTCGTTGAAATGTTTTTTTAAAAATTTAAAAAATTATATTTAAAATAATAAATTTTGAAATCGTCTGCGTTGGGTAAAGGGTTAAACGAATCGCCGCTTACGACTCTGAATTTTAATGTGCGTTGAATTTTCTGTACAACTCTCTTGTTTCTTCTCTTCATCCACCTAATTGTTGCTTGTTATGATTAATTCCTCATACAAAATCTCGCTTCATCCCCCCCCCCCCCCCTTCCCCCATCAAGCCTGTTAACACTAATTTTCGTGATTGCGATCGATGAATAACAGATGTAAACAAACAGATTGTGCTTAGTGATGCACCAAGGGGTAACTCTGATTTGGTTCATATCGGCCGATGTCGTCGTCAAATTAGCCGAGTTTCATGTCATATCTGCCGATCGTGTTAATAGAAAATTCTGGGAAGGAAAATCCAATCGAATAAATAAAGTGAATTAAACCATGAAATGAAATTGGATGACCCGTGTTTTGTTTTCCCTCATTACCAGACCATGAACAGACAGTCCGATCAACTTTATAATGGCAACAACCCAGTTTCCTTCTGACATTAACAATGAAATACTGTGACGTAACCCGTAGTTGGATAAGGCTAGCTCTGAGCTTTTTTCGGTGGTACTATACATTACTGCATGACAAATGCTTAATCAAACAAGCAAATTCCATGACATTTTCGTCTATCACTTCAACGTCCAGAAATAACTCGCACGTTTATAACCCTGTCTGAATAAATGTGTTTGATATGGTAGTTAAGTACAAAAGAAGACAATGTCAAAAGTCATTTGATTCTGAGTTGTCCGTCAAAAGTTAACGAAAATGTAAACGGTCTGTTTGGGTCGAAAAATATTTCAAAAATTTAGAGTAGATAAAAGTCAAACTTGACGAAATTTACTTCAAAGGGAGTTTAACGGAAACAAAAACCTCCGAAAATTTCAACGGGCGTTTTTGCCGTAATACCTGAAACAAGTCAAAATAATTCATCAGTAAACATTGACAAGACATTGTGCAGTAAAAATGAAAATAGGCACAACCACTCAGTTCTGTTTTGTCAGTCAATGGGTATTGGCTGGAAATTAACATTTTTCTAAACATTCACAATCCATTTTGCCAACAAAATCTAGAAAATGTTGGAAATTGTTCCAAGCTGAATGTAAAAATGCTGGAAATAGTTTAAAACTGAACTTAGCGCAGACGTTGTTATAAAATTGTTGGAAAATTTCTTGAGTGTGAGGTGTCGGAAATTAACGAGTGTAACTGAATATTTCTTACAATTTTAGAATTTACTTTGGCTGAAAAAGCTGACGGAAACAAGAAAACCAGAGTTAATTTAACATGGCGACTGAAATTCTATTCTCAGTAACAGTGGTCTTGACCTTTGGCCCACTGATGTCAAAAGCAATCCCAAATCTGAAGTATGGGCATTGTTCGCACAACAAAACCTAGGTTTTTGCCAGTAAACTATTTTTTTTAGTAATAATGACCTTTACCTTCAAACTATTGGTCAGAAATGGGTCCCAAACCTACCACTCATTAGGAAACCTGTGTATGAAGTAGAGGAATTGTTGGGTCTAGGTAACCAAGGTTATCGCACAGAAACTGGAATTTTGTATAAAGTAACATTGACCTTGGCCAATGATCAACTGACCATAAGACAACCCGTGGATGAAGTACGTACATTGTATGCACACTGCACAGGAAACTATAGTTATTGCCGGGAAACTGTAATTATACTTATATTTACAATGACCCTTACCGTTAACCAACTCACTGCCAAGGAATACTAAATATCGACCTCTCATGGTCAATCTGTGTATGTAATATGACAATAGTACCCTCGGCGAAACTGACGTTATCGAACAGAAACTGAATTTCTATTACACCACAAATTAATTAGTCTGTATCGATTTGCATTGTTACAATTTATGAGAAAGTGCCTACAGGAACTCGCCTATAAAGTGTAACAATCCACTGAATTCAGTGCCTCGTGAACAAATTCCACACCCCAAAATAACTCAGCACTTCACGAGGTGAGGTGCTAAATGGTCAGTGAGAAAGGTAGCTTGAACATAGGTGACAAATTATATTCGATGTCAAAACAAAAGTCAACAAAAGCTTCCAAACAAGGGGAACAAAAATTGAAAAACACGTTACATTTTGTTACATTTTGATGACATCTAAAATAACCTGTCACCTGTTTTCAAGCGAGGTCTCCCTTAGAACCTCAATTATTTGTTGTTTGTTGCCTCGATTGCTCATCTGCCGCCAATTTGTCCCGATATGCAAACATTTTAGGCATAGCATATAAAAACAATCAGTATAATTGTCTGTAACGTATTGACATGTCTCCAGTTAAATAACGTTACACAAATGTAGGATAAATATGACTGAGATCCGTGTCATTTACACCATCGGCAATGAAGTCTTTAAAACACACAACGCAACAAAAATATTTTATTGCATCAGATTTGAAAGACAGTTTCTTCAATGTTGAAGAAATTGTTGTCAAGGGACAAAGATATTTTATATTGTACACATTCCACACGCTATCACTTGTAAAGATGACAACGAAAAATATTGCTTTGTTATTTATACCACCTTTGTAAATTGATTTATAATAAATAATTTCACAGATTTATCATTCTGGGAATTGTGTTTTATGTGTTTCGCTTATCTTTCCTGTATCGGTTGCGTACATTCTGCAGTGTTTTCTAACAAGCATGGAAACAGTTTTTTTCAGATGGCATAATCATGGAAAATAAGTAGGAAATGTTGAATATCAAAACTTATTAGGTTTGGCGACAGTACAGTAAAACACCCGGACTGTTCACTTTCCACGAGTGGGCAATATTTACACGGACGCAATAATATAAGATTCCAAACATTAATTATAGAAATAATCATCAAACATTTAATTAATGAAGCACCGGTACAACCCGGTGCTTAATTAATTAAAATTTTGCTGCTGATTATTTGTTTTACCTAGTAAACGCATGCGTGGACATAGCTGCCCATTTATGTATTACGACCAATCTACGGCGACTGTACTGTAGTTTCTTGTGATTTCCATCGACTTTCGTGGACATTTGACTAGAAATAACTACTCGGATTTTTAGACTTTGCCTGATCACGATCACCCGAAGCCTTGTGTTCCAGAAAACATTAGAAACGAGTAATGTTGACATTAGGCATGTAAGCATTAACCACCTACCGAACGTAACGGCATATCTAATGGGTAATCACTATATGTAACCACTGGGCTGATAATCGCTGAAGTATGTAATCACTTTGGTGGTATTCACAGCTTTGTGATATCTTGTTATAATAACTTGGATATCGTTTTATAACAGCTAAGATATCTTGTTAAAACAATTCTTAATGGTTTGTTGGCTTGAGCTGAAAAGGGATTGCAGGGGGTTACCAACTCCCCACATCCTTCTTGCGCGCTTTCGGCGCATATATTCCCTTCGCCTACTGACTGTGCACGAAGCATTTGAACTGTGGAACATAAAGATCATGTAATAATAAAAAATAATTGGTACAAAATATAAAAAATTAGTTCACATTTGGCATAAAGCAATACGTTAAGAAGGACAAAGTTACTAGGTGAGTTGGGGCCGAAATGACTAGGTGAGTTGGGGCCGAAATGTCTAAGTGAGTTAGGCCGAAATGAATTGAGGTTGACCAGAGTAAGGTCGAAATGACTTGTGCCGAAATGAATTGGGTCGAACTGACCTGCGTTATATCGGGAGGACCCCGCGAGGCTGAATTATTCAGCAATATGATCGCAAGAGCGGGCTCTTTCTCGATCTTGTCTTGACGAATTTACACCAGTGGATGAAGATCACTGTTTTCTATACAGCTGGATTGCAGGAATGTCACTGACTCAGTCTATACCCCATCCCAGTTTTTAAGAGTGCGTCAAGTCAATCAACGCAATAACTCCTCCCGAATCCTTAACATTTGGTGAGATGGAAGATGTTACGCTGTGACTACAGTCACAGCCTAACATCTTTCACGTCATCAAACGTGAACGATGTCAGATGTGCCGTTTTAAGAGTGCGTCAAGTCAATCAACGCAATAACTCCTCCCGAATCCTTGACGTCTGATTATATGGAAGATTTTACGATGTGACTATAGCCACAGCCTGTCATCTTTCACGTCATCAAACTTCAGGGTGTTTACCTTGAACCAAAACTAATAACACCATGACAACTTTCCAATCTCGGCCATGTTTTTCCTACAATAACTAAAATATTTTGTAAATATTGAGTTTGTATTGACTTGAATTATGTGTACAACAGCGACATACTCATTTTATACAAACACCAAAAGGGTCTCCGTTAACCCCTTTGCTGCCACGCCCACTTTAGCCATATATGGAGGATCTCTATGTGCGCCAGTATGCGAGGAAGTTTAATAAAAATTTTTGACATACTTGAAACTCTATCATCTGATTAATTGTTGGAAAGGGCTCTCTGAGCCCTTTCCAACAATTAATCAGATGGTAGGTTTGATCTGCGCATTTCAGAACATACAGGTAATCATCATAAAGTAGGTGACAGTAGTCGCTTTCGGCAACGTAAGTGTTAAAGGGGTCCGCAATTGCAAGGTGTTTGAAAGTTGAAAATCTCAGAGCATGTTTTATTAGCATTGCTTATTTGTGGGAACAATTGCCGCCCTCCCCCCCCCCCCCCCCCCGCCCTCACCTACATTTACGTAAGATCGCGGCGGGTGAGACGCTTTTATATTTATGACCAATGACCCTTCCCACAATCCAGTTGTGTGGTGACCAATGGTCGTGGCGTATTTACACCAGTCAACATTTCTTGAAATCAAGACTTAGTCAACAGAAATAAACGAACGTATCATCTGGAGTCCATTGTCCTCGTATTTCTTTTTCGACAGGTGTGATTCTATAGTGCTGAGGACAGGGAAGCGGACAGGGTGTTGTGATTGGAATGCGAGCCAGTAATGCTCTGTCCGCTTTTGTTATCACGCCACTGTACTCTCAGTGCATAATCATCAATCATTGATTATTTGATTGTAACAAAACACAGTGATTAATGAAATACACTATTTATTTGGATCAAGATTATAGCAACAAATCTATACTGGACCCAGTCATGGCGAATAATGCTAAAGTAATAAAGATATATATATGCGATGCAGGACGAAATGTTCAGATTATTGGAAGAAAAACATCAATTATAGGCGATTTATTGCAAATGAGAAATTGATTTGGCGCACACAGCGGGAAATGACCTTTGTGTTTTATTAAACAAAGTATCCAATGGTCCCTTGTTGAACACCCATTGATAACAATTACTAGTTAGGTTTTGAACATCATTTTTTTCGTTTATTTTGCCGTGCAATTGTCTGGTACTACGTTCTCTTCTCTACGTGTTTTGCCCATGTAGAAGTAGAATTGAAAAACTTGACACAACCGAAATTGAACAGTAAAATGGTGTTTTAAAGTAAAGCCTAACCAAGCGTTCTGTGATTGGTTGTTTGCTTATTAGTGTTTAACGACACTTTCATAAACTAGGGTCATATCGTGTCGGGCAGTTTTACGGGTGGGGTAAGCCGGATCACTTGGGGAGCACCATCAAGCCGCGGCGAGCAGCTGCCAAAGTCTCTAACCTACTAACCTGGCACATGTATGGTTAGCAGTGTTTGAAGTGCACCATCTACTTGAGTACGCCTTAGAACAGAGTGTCACCGTGATTCCACGTGGGCAACCGAGAGTAAGTGTGGCAGATGGCAATGTTTTCCTATTAAACTGAATGTACCAAGTAATGTTCACATAATTCCTAATACCTGAAGCAAAATGAACCTATGAAGTTAATTCTTTTTTCACAATTGAAAAAAACCTCAAGGGAGTGTGCACAATTTTTCTAAGCCACAGCTGAAGACCCCCCGGTTGATCAAGCTTGTCAAGCATTCTACCGTTAATACTGTGATCGACAGAGGTGCTTGTTTCTCAATCAAATCGCAATCCGGTGGCGACACCTCCAAACCATTGATCGAGATTCAATAAAACATTACGAAATTAAGACTCAGTCAAGAGCAACAAACGCATCCGTGGTTTATATCGTTATAAAAATCGATTTGTGATAAAGTTATGGCCCTTGAAATTATTAAACGCGCACGGAGTGTCCAATTAAGAAGCAAGTAATTGTTGTGAAAACACCTCTGATGTCAGATGAAATTAAAGCCAAGTTTCGTTTTGTTGATTTTAATAAACAAAAACAACAGACTGCTCTCGGAGATGTCTAGGTTTTTTTTTTCGTCAGTTGATCCATTTGTCCGCGCGTTCATTTGTTTGTTAAAAACTTTTTCTCACAAATCCTCCTTCATTCTCGGGGAGCTATAAACTAACTTAGTTCACTTAGAGAGAGCAGGGGCAGATGTGCAATCAATCAATTAAACAATTTTTTATCATTAATTATTATAAATGTGCCCGAGTTTAAACAATAATGTACTCAAAAAAACATTAACATGCAGTACATCGTTGAAAGACAACATAGCTAGTTTGTTCGTCTTGTGTTGCCCCTTTTGCATGAGTTATTATTCGAACAGAACAGCGCAGTTAAGTTCTCAGGTTAGCAATGTGTATTCAGACTGGAGTCATTTGTTTGTTCGAAGTGAATACCTATTCCGGAATAAACAATTAGCGCAATCACTAAATGGCATAAATGGCGTAGATGAGGTAATTGTCTTGGGTTATCATGGACTAGGGATTATACAGTGTTAACCCCCTGCATACTGATGTAAAAATCTCGAAATTTCAGGCTCCTAATTTTTCCCATGATGCAACTAGAAATTTAATCAATTTAGTCTTGTTTGACAGGGCTCATTGAGCTCTGTCAAACAAGACTGAATTGATTAAATTTCTAGTTGCATTATGGGAATAATGGCTACTTGAAATTTTGGTATTTTGACATCAGTGTACAGGGGGTTAATATATGTTTTTGTCCCCCGAAATACTTTTCGGAAGACCATAGAAATCAGCGGTGTGCGTGCGTGCGTGCGTGCGTGCGTGCGTGCGTGCGTGCGTGCGTGCGTGCGTGCGTGCGTGCGTGCGTGCGTGCGTGCGTGCGTGCGTGCGTGCGTGCGTCCGTCCGTCCGTCTGTGCGTCCGTCCGTCTGTGGGTCCGTCCCCAGTGGCGGCGCTACAGGGGGGCACGGGGGGTGACATTTGCCCCCTCCCCCAAACGTGGGCTCTGCCCCCCCCACTTGCCCCCACCCACCACACACACATCCATCTAAACACACAAACACACACACTCTCTCTCTCTCCCTTCCTCCCTCCCTCCCTCCCTCTCTCTGCCCCTCCCTCTCTCTATCTCTTCTCTCTCTCTATCCCCCTCCATCTCTCTCTCTCCCTTCTCTCTCTCTCTCTCTCTCTCTCTCTCTCTCTCTCTCTCTCTCTCTCTCTCTCTCTCAACCCCTCCATCTCTCTCTCTCTCCCCTCTCTCTCCCTCCATCTCTCCCTCCCTCCCTCTCTCTATCCCTCTCTCTATCTCTGCCTTCTCTCTCTCCAGACGCGGATCCAGGATTTTTTGAAAGGAGGAGCGCTAATTACCATTACATTTAGTCGAAACTTGGACCCAAAGTCCGTAATATCATTTTTTGGTTTGGTACGTCCACAGGACGTACCAAACCAAAAAATTATATTACGGACTTTGTGTCCAAGTTTCGACTACCTCATAATAAAGTAATGATATGATCCTTTACGTATTTGCCCCCCTTCATGGGGAGTCTGCCCCCCTACTTGCCCCCCCCCACCCCCCCCCCACCCCCCCCCCCCCACCCCCACGAAAAAATTTCTGGCGCCGCCACTGTCCGTCCCACTTGGTGTCCCCATGATAACTCCAGTTTGGATCATTTGATTGGGACCAATTTTGGTATGTGACTTTCTTAGCCCAAACCACAGGTCAAGTTCGAATATGGGTTCGGCCAGATTATTTTTATTAGAGTTATATCCCTTTTTCGACTTAGAAATTTCAAGATTTGCGGTGTCCGGATGATAACTCCCGTTAGGATTATTTGATCGGAACGAATATGGGTTCGGACCGATCATTTTTACTAGAGTTATGTCCCCTTTTTCGACTTGTTTTTTCGGGGGACATGTGGCCGAGTGGCCTTTTATTCCTATTATACCTATTATAAAAAATATGACAATGTCGTATATGAGTTATTTTCTTTCCCCTTTCAACAAAAAAGAAGAAGAGAAAAAGTAGCAATTTTATTTCCTAACAAATAAGCAATTAGTGCTACCCACTTTTACCCGACAAATAGAAGGCGGGATAAATATGCGTGGGCAAAGGAAAAACGCTTAGATATACGCTTCGAACCATTTAACAATTTAAATCCGATAGGCCGCTTTTCCGGTCCAGGAACATGATACGTCACAATTTAATGAAAAGTATTATTTATTTATTTATTTATTTATTTATTTATTTATTTATTTATTTATTTATTGGTGTTTAAAGGTCACATACTTATGCACGATTGGCTAATCATGACCGTGACAGTTTTACAGGTGGAAGAAGCCGGAGTACCCAGAGAGAACCACCGAGCAACGACGAGCAGCTGCCAGCTCCACAGCATCGTAACTCCGCACTGCAGCACAGGGAGGGTTAGATTGGTTGAAGGCATGCATACCATCGATTGGTTTAAGGCATGCGTACCATCGACGTGCACGCCATTTTTCACATGGGGGCACGATGACGCCGTGTGCTAAGGCTAAGGGCTGTACGTTGAAAATATTGATAGATCTACCGCACACACGCATGACGATCTTGGATCAGAGAAGCTGTCTTTCCTTTTCAAAGGTTTAATGATTATGCAATTAGTATTTTGGCATTCAAAGCTATCTTACTGGGAGAACCCCATATACATAAATTGGCAAGTTCTTAATTTATATGATCAGAGTATCAAGATCGCGGTGTCCACTGTTATGTCATCTACGAAATATAGTAAGATTAATTTTGTTGAACAGGAAATATCGTTGATGAGGATAAGAAGGGGTCCCAGTATGGGGCCTTGTGGTACATCACAACGAATATTCTACGTGTCATACATAGAATCTAAATAGTCTACACATAGAGATCTCTTTGATAGATAACTTCTGAACCAGATATTAATTCTCCTAATGCCGTGCGAATCTAAGAGGTAACGAAAACAACTGGTTTTAGAGCTATCTTCATAGTAGGACTCAATATGTCTCTCTTGAAGACAGTAAATCCAGTCTAGCTGAACTAACGTGTGGAGTTCCTCGAGGTTCTATCCTCGTCTCTATCCTCTTTCACGAAATATAAATGATGTACGTAAGTCAATAAAGCTGAAACTCCAATCATTTGCAGATGACACCTCGGTATACAAATCTGGTGCGTTATATAAAAACCTTCTAGTCTTGGATATTAATGAGGAACATCAAAAAATATTTGATTGGTGTGCCGCCAACCATTTAGCACTAAACGCCAAAAAACAAAATACATTATACTCAACCCATGTCACAAGGACAAGAATGTCACACACCAACACCAACAGATAAAACATGAAGTTATTAATGAAGTTGGTTATACTGAAAATGAAAAATATGTCAAATTCTTTGTTATAAATCTTGATGAAAATCTTTCCTTTTGTGTGCACATATCGCATATTTTCTCGAAAGTTGCTCTCGCCAACTACGCCCTCAACAAAGTAAAGAAAGTTCGCCCACACAAAGTCATGAAAACTCTTTATTTTTCACTAGTACAAAGCCACTTGATTTATGGAATTCCATTATGGGGTGCCTCAAAAGCCTGTAATCGTCTCTGTAAATTACAGGAACGATCAGTAAGAATTACAAACAACCAAAAATATTCACACTGGCCCCTTATTTGTTAAAGATAGTATACTGAAGATTAAAGATGTATATAAATTGCACGCTTCCCTGCCTTTGTTTGATTGGTTCAATGGAAATCTCACAGGATCATTTGATGACTTTGTTTCAACCGTAAACAACGAAACTTTTATAAATAAACCAAACAGGTCACATTCGTTTCCATAGAACAAGAACTAAAACGTTTGATAACGTCCCAATCTTTTGCATTCCCGAAATTATGGAACGAATTAGATATTGACCTTCGAGAACTTATCAACAGGGCAGAATTTAAAAATAGTTAACAGCTAATTTTATTTCCTCTCATGAGAATAACAAAGCCTTATTGTCCAGACGGTGCTGTCATTGGAGATCTCGGACCTAGACGTTTGGGCAAACCAGGGTAAAAAAATCGTCAGAGAAAGGGTCACGGAGGATGGTAACCTTAATTGGTGAGAGGGGGTCAAATCAAAGAGATCTTTGAGTGGCCTGCGTGATAAAGAGAAGCCTGGTTTTGAAGAATACCTTGATGGCACCTTTAGGGGTCACTGTTGTTCAAGCTACGGTCGCGGACCCTGGAGCTGAGGGGGAAATTGGGAAAAACAGTGAAAAGGTGTGCCAGATGTGTAATTTGGGCGTGGTGGAGACCCTGGAACACTTTCTTCTAGTATACCCAAAATACCAGTCTAAAAGAATAAGATTCACTGGGAGTATAATGGGGAAGTGGGATGGGAGAATGAAGAACATGTGGTTAGTGGGAGACTCAAAGGAGAGGGTTAAATTGCTAATTGAAGAGATTGGGAAGAATGGGGCAAGGGATGTCATCAAGCAGTTCGTCTCCGAGTGTTGGGAAGAGAGGAGAAGCGTGGGAATGGGGAGGCAGTTGGGAGTACAGGGGAAACCAAGGCCTTCTCATCCGAGAACCGCGACAAATCAGCGGCCGGCCAAAGTGTTATTATATTATTACTAGTCCTGTCTTCTATTCAATATGTAGCCTTGGTGATCCAGTTCAGTGCCTGTTATCTTTTAATGGCCAATAACAATATTATATACCACAGCTGTTATTGTTAGACTATCCTTTGTGTATTTATGTTCTCGACTTAAATTTATCTGGAGCTCGTCCAAGGCAGTTTCTTCACTTGGTCCTTGTCAAGCATACACAATTATGTTGATCTGTTGAAAATGTAATTTAGTGTTTGATTGGAGCCATTTCAGCGGCGCCTGGTTGTTTCTGAAGTCCTGTCATTAGGTACACCACACACGCCGGTTATAATCGAAGCAAGCACCTTCAGCACTTATTCCGGTGAAAGCTTAATATAAACAGTACTGGGAATGAACAATGTTGTAGATGCATTGTTTTTCCTCACTTTTGTCTTTCTTATTCTTTGCCACTTTTCCTTCCTTTTCTTCCATGGGGAAATGCAGGAAGACAGTCAATCTGACTATGCCTTCCCACTCCCATATACACTTATATCGTTTCGGGTAGTGTATGTGCGTTTTTATTGTAAACTATTATACACAATGGTCAATTTTGTATTTTTTAGTATACTGATGAATAAAATATCAATCAATCAGTCTAATTAACTAAGTAAGATATTATGATTCATCGAGTCGAAAGCCTCTGAGAAATCTAAAAAATGGCCCGTGTGCAGTCTTTAGTTGCTTTGTCATTGTTGTCAGCAAAACTATGGAGAAGCTGCAATATTGGCTGAGTGTTTGACGGATCGACCATAACAGCGTATTGATGCTCGTATAAAACATCAAAACTATTTAGAACGCTATTAAGTTTTTTGTGCGGTGTTTTTTCAAGCAACTTGGATATTACTGGCAATATACATACAGGTCTATAGTTCTTGATGTCTTTGGGTTGCTAGATTTGAAGATTGGGTAAACTTTCGCGACATTCATTTTGCCAAGCACGACGCTAGTTGCAAATGACGCATTTACTATATGGACCATCGGGTTGACGGTTTCATTATTTTTTAATCTACTAATTTCACTTGAAATATCATTACAGTCTTTATTTATTTGTTTCATTTCATACTACCAGCAAAACATATTATTTCATACGAAGTCGAAAGTGTCATGAAGAATGTATGATGTATCATTTTATTCATATATTTGGTGTTGGTTTTATTGGTCTCTCACGTTTTGACCTTTTGGCTATACTGGAAAAGAATTTATTCAGTTCCTGCGCAGTTTCAGTGGTGATGGAAATGTTCACACCATCGATACCATGTTCTTATCATATTGTGTTTCTTTTTTGCAGAATCTTGAAGTATAAGGCCCTTTTGCTTCTGCGCTTGAGTTTGCTGGATATTTGTCAGAACTGTCGTTATATAGAACAAATAGATACCGGCGCCGGTAATCGGATTTAAACTACCAGTAGGATAAGGGTTTTAACCACTCGGTTTGCCGAGTGGTTAAAACCCTTATTCTACGAGTGGTTTAAATCTGATTACCGGCCATAGTACCTATTTGTTTTATTTATACCATGTCCTTAATGATTAATCGACTTTGTCACTTAAAATGTAGAAAAAACGACACTTCCTGTCGCAAACACGCGGTTTGTTTTATTTACATCTCCGCCGGTGGGCATTACTACAGGCTGCACGTGAATGCTTGATTGACAGCCAGAGACATCGTCAAAGTTCATTGAATTTACCTTACTTTTTCAGTCAAATTATTATTAACAATTAAATTTTATTTTAAATATTTAATTGTAGGTATTTTAAACTTAATAAGTCATTGCACGTAGTAGATAGTACCGCAAAACGTATGATGTTTGAATGAAACATCACGAAGTGTGAATGTATCGAAGTTGGCAAATGTCACGTCATGGATGAACTTCCTACTGTGGGTGTACATTTTGTTAACCCCAGTAGACGCGTTATACCGGTAGTGGGGTTAAAAGCTCAAATTTAACATACAGATTTTTCGCAGGTAGTAACATAGGCGAGCATGGTATAAACTTATGTTTCTTTATTCCAATAGAGGAATTTAACATTCTACGATATAGTTTGTTGTTATTGACTGATGATTGTATCAGACCAGCAGTCATCAACGATTGCCGCCTGGTGTACTTCTCTTTCAAAACCATGGTTTTGAGTGAAAACGGAGTAGCAGATATCGTTACGAAAATGTTTGAAGAATTACATGTATCACAGGCGTTGAATGGACATGTGCATTCTAGAACGGGCGAGAAACCGCAGGCGGACAATAGTTGTTTGAATGTGCTATATTCATTTCACCGAGTATACGTTTGGAAACCTTTTCCTGCTGGTATCTTCCATGTCAGTTCAATGGCAGCAATTGGAAGAGTCAATATTCATTATTTGGGGTCGACCAATTAATAGTTTCAACGTGCAGCCTTAGAGCTAATACACAGAGAACGCTTAAATATACCGGTACAGTCCATGAGTTAGTCAGTTAATTTGGGCTGATCAGTACCATCTGAGGGAACCAAACTTTATTGTCATTTTCTGATAGCTATATGTATCTGTAACCCAAAACTGCATGATGCACATCTGGGACTCACAGCTGAAGCTTTGTAGAGCTCTCAATGTACAGGTGGGGGATGATAAGAAAAACGCTACATTTTTCAATGTAGAAAACAGCATTTATTTCATATGTGGACTTGTACTCATAGAAATAGTTTTATCTCACTTCAGATAAATTAGAATACCACAGAAAGACAAAATCTCTTAAATCATAACCATTTTATAGATTTTCTGGTGATATACAATGAATTTTTAGAGCAAAATTACATTGATCAGTGTGCACATAAAATATGTGCATAATTTACTGTAGTCATTTACATATGCAAGTAATCAAGTTACTCCAAACACTCTGACAATGCAATAATGCTTTGATAATGTTATTCATACATTCTAAGTATTAATTGTTCGGAAATCTACACAATTACTTCCGAATTACCAAAAACATAGACATCATTTATGGAATGAACACACACTTTACAATAACAAAAAACTGCTTTGTTTCTGAATTATGCCACACACATCTACAAGCCATGTGTATACAGACAAACATTATATTCTACATTCCAGCATGTGTAATATACCATCATTTAATGATCGTCACACTGTATTTAAAAATGTTAGCCAGCCAGATGAACATACATAATTATATTTCACAAACATTCCGTAAGCATCCATGTCACTGTCTGAGCAATCAGATTCGCCCTGCACATAATCAAATTCTTCCTCATTCTTCATACTCTCACAGTTCTGAAAGGCACATGCGTGGTTACAGATCAGTCCATTTACTTTATACTGACATGAGCTAACTTTGCACGCCTTCTTGCATTTGCATGAGAGAACTTCTAACACTGTGTCTGGTGCCACCGTCATCAAGTTTATGACAAGCTCTCCACTGTCATTTTGGACCCAATCTTTGCTGTCTAATGGGCTGAGTACTTGTGGATCCACCTGCAATGCACGTTGCCAAATGGCAGCCTGATAGTTAGCTCTAACTACATGTAGGTATAAAGACAGTCTTGGTAGGATGGCAGCTGCCCACATACCACATTGCCATTTTTCACTCTGAATAGCGCATATTGCATGTTGTTAACATCACAGATAACAGACTGGGCAACACAAAGTCGACATGCAAATTCTTCTAAGACATTGAAGATATCATCAGCGAGCTGCCATCCTTTTCCAAGCTTTGGGAAGTCGTCCTGGAAGTTGTCATTGTTCACCATACGTTTCCCGTAACCACTGAAGGCACTTACTTTGTCGCACCCAGCGAAGGAATAGAGTCCAAGCAAGGAATCACACATGATGACCAATTGCAGCTGACAGTTTGGTGAAGCTTATATATCTGGTGCGGTTAGAAGTACCGCAGTTTACATACATGCTACAGTCTATATCCTTTTGAAAGCTTATGCACAGGAGAATGATATCTGTATCATCAGCTACTATGATGATGGAAGACATATGTGGAGCAGCATGGTTGGCATGCAGGATGACTCTGGTGTCTGCTTCCTCCTGGGAACTGGTCAGTTCCTTCATTTCAGCTACAGCATCTTCTTCAGTAACCTTCAATCACTGGTTACTCAATGTGACATAAAGGGTTTTACTACCAATTTATTCTCTCATGTTTGGTTTCTATCACTGGCTAACAAGGAAGTTAATCAGTTTCATCTTACTGGCTCCACAAGATAGTAGCCGTCGCCATTGTTGGATTTTGTGGCCTGGTATCATGTTGGTGAAACGAATTCCTGTTTCTTCAGCTCTCATGCTCCTCTCAGCTCCTTTGATGGACATCTGTTGGTACACGTTGAACACCACATCAATACGCTCACTTCCATGATCTGTTCTGAGTAGACATTAGCACCTGATCCGAAAGTTCTTCAAAGGTGAGGTTATCACCCTTCATCTTCTGGATGACACACTTTCCATCGATGATGCATTCTGATGACCTTTCCATGTCATCAGCAGGTGCTGCCTTAGCTTCTAATTTTCTCACCAATGCTGCCTTGTTCGTTTTCTTGGGTGTTCCATCAATATTCACCAATGACCAAGGGGTTGGGACCAAGAGGATGTTTCAGAACTTCCTTCATGCTGAGTTTTCCTGAAGAAGCAACAAGTACCATATGATCAAACAATTTGTTGTCACTCTTCAGAACCACTTCTTTCTGGCGGATACCTTTGCCTTCCTCTGTTTGATATTGTCAAATGTCTTAAGATTCTGCCTAGGGATTCTTTCATAGAATTGTTTTCCTGACTCCAGTCGACTCTCTTGAAATTTTTGTCGAGCTTCTTTACCTTTCTTGTGTTCTGAGAGAAGATCGATTGCTATTTCTGGAAGTGCAGCTGCACCAGTCGAGATATATATGAGAGATTGGACAGCACCCTCGTTTTTTATTCTTGAAGTTACCAGGTCACGATGAATGGTAGCCCTGGCAGTAACGTCGGTTATCCTTCTGAGTTGCTGTAGAAACGAGCTACGATACTCTGCAGTGGGATAGTACCGACAGAGTGCACCAGGTTTGAGAGCGAATTCTTTAATTCCACCTGCAGCTTTGAGTGTCTTTGTTGACAGTTTGTTCTATAGTCTGGTCTACCCGTATTCGACCGAAGGAGTTCCTATGACTGAGTTGTACCGCGAAACCTCCTTGTAGCATAAGCTGGTGGACTTGTGGGTGAGTCTCCGATAGCTGGGTCATTTCACAGTAGTACAAAGACAGGTATCTGGCATAATTTTGCTTGTCGTAAGCGAAACACAAAGGGATCATTCTGGTTATTGCAGAGAGATGGAGGAGTCAGTTGCCTTCACGTGATGCACTGATCAGATCTAGCAGTATATCTACCAGGTCGATAGATAATGATACCCAGAAAGATGCCAGTTGGCCTTGCTTGTATGTAGATGATCAAGATATTGCTTGAAACGGTCCAAAATGATAGACACGGATGTATTCTGAAGTACTGATTCCTGACTGCCATGACCAGCAACAGCATGTAGGGTCTTGATTGTTGCGATGATCTCAAGCAAGTGTTTTTCATCTGCAACGTGATGTTCTTGTAGCTAAGGATGGAATTCTTGCCACGCCAGTCTAAGCAGCATTTCATATATCAGTTTGCAAAGCTCAACATCACGGTTGTACTTTCGTCCCTTAAGTACGGAAGTGATTGAGCCTTCTGCAGCTATGCCTGATTCCACGCAAGATCTCTCAATTCAGCAGAGCAGAATCTCTTGTCAATAACTGACAGCAGTTTAAACAGAGTGTGGAATCTGCCCATGCGAATCATAATCTTCTTGAACCCTTCATGCTTCCACTTTATTTCGATAGCTTTTGCTTAGAAAGCTTGGTTAAAAACGTAAACTATCTCTTCCAAGTTTAGTTCATCCTTTATTTTCATCACCTGGATCAGCATCTGATGAACTGTTGACAACTGTGTATCTGGAGCATTGATTGTCGGAAGTGTCTCTTTGAATTATTACATTGTCACGTGTCTTCACATTGAAGGCAGTCCAAGTAATCACTGACTGGTCACTTGTATCCGCGAGGTGTACCCATGATCATACAAGGTTTTTCCTTTGTGCAGCGTCCTTTGCATTTTGTAGGTCCAAAGTCACTGGCGTCATATTCGGTGGGCCCTGTCTTTCCCCTGTATTATATTCAGGAATGTCTGGAGGAACAGGGGTCTTTTTGGATGATGGCTCGACCTTATTATGCGCAGGTTTGGCTGTGTGAACTGGTGGCTGTACAATGATTTCCCCCAGCCCATCTATATTGTCGGTACAAGGATGAAAGAGATGGCAAAACAAAACCTCGCTCTGCCTCATCCTTTTGTTTCTGAAAACACAGTGCAGTATCCATCTCCTCACGTTTGTAGTAAGAGATGCCATGTGCAAGTCAATTGAGCACTTTTAAAAGCTCCACATTACCTGTAAGTGTTTTGACTCCCCACTGCAGCAATATGTTTTGGCAGGAATAACTGTTCCTCCACTTACAACATAGAGACAGTCTTGACCAATTGATTGAAAGGTGCGCTTCTGGGTCCATCTTGTGTATTTCCCAGGATCAGCAGACTGAGGAATGTCTGGAGAGACTCTGGTAAGTTAGTGTACTCAGAAGTCAGCTCGCTCATCAGGATGTGGTAGCTAGGGATTTGGTTCCATACATTTGATGTGCCCCCGCAAATGTTTGGTAGAAATTTTGATAGCACTTTCTGTGGCTGCAGAGTATTGTACACTCTGTGGTTCTTCTTGAAGGTTCATCATCTTAATAATCGCTTTTTCTAAAGAAAGGCTGTCTGGATACACTAGGAGCTTTCTACTGTTGTCAGAAACAAAATGAAGTGATTCCTTGAATTCAGCTTCGAGTTTCCCCCGAATTCGCTTCTTTGTATGAGGTTTCACATATTCATAGCCAAAGATATGCATCGTTTTTACAAACCTATCAGTCAATGCGGTCATTTTTAGCACGATGGGTATAGTGAAGAGGACATCACGTATATTCTTGAACAGAAGCAAATAGGATCACTGCTCTAAAGTTTGATAGGGTTCATCTTCATCAGAAGGCCGTGGGAGCTTCGTCTTCTGCCCTCTGATGTAGTTGCGGTAACAGAACTTCTGGTAATGCGCTTCAGCGGCGACCAACTCTCTAGAAGTGAGGGCAAGGATGCGCTGATCTAATTTGGCTTGTGCAGCATTTCTCACTTTGTCATCAAATCGCAATTCTCTCGACTGATGGGTGTTTCTCTAGTATTTGAATGAGATATATATTTACTTTTTTATTACTTTCCAAAGTGTCATTTACTGGGATTTCCGGGTTTGATTATAAACGATAACTTCAGAAGTGAATTATGAAATCAGCAATTGTGCCATGTATCTGTGCGCGCAAACGAAGACGCTTTGCCATGGGTGTAATGGGGACTTCATTGTTTTTGTTTTTTACCCTTTACCTAATATGAAAAGCAGACGACACTTGCAAAACAAATTCTTCAATAGCTATTATTTTCATTTTTTGTCTCAAAAACATAGGTCATAACCTATGTTTTAGAGACACAAAATGAAAATTAATTGGCGATTTTTGAGAATAGCGTTTCCCGTTACGTTAGGTAAAGGGTTAAATAATATAATTATCGTTAATAACGAAAAGCAATAAACAGCGTAATCGCTTGACTGGACTGGTTACGTGAAATAATTTATTCGAGGCGAGGGACTATATTGTAAAACACTCGTGCGCATTCGCGCACTCATGTTTGTACAACGTCCCTCACCTCTCATGAATTATTTCACGTAACCAGCCCAGTCAAGCGATTACTCTCTATCTTACAAAATATGCATACAGGATCCAACACGCCAGAAGATGTCATCGGTAGAGCACGAGCGGACTTCCTCTGAATGCTCTGGCTGCACAGTCTGCAGTTCTTTAGACATTTATTCAAGTGGTTTTTGTGAGTGAAAGAAGACCTACATTATAACCAAGCCTTGCATGTCAAAAATGCAGGAGGGCTAAAAATCGCTCCCATCGCATGGGCTAGGGGAGTGATTAGCTCTCCTCGAGCTTACAAAAGCAAAAGGTAGCAAAATGAAGTTTTACTGTTTAGTTCGCTTTGTATATTTTATTTGGTGCTGCTAACAAGATAACGTGTGTGACACTGCTGCACTGCCTCCTCCGCACCTCCGGGCCGCGGCAATGCCCGGTGGTGTGGGGTGGGGGGGCAGAGTGGCCGTCTTACAGACACCACTAACATACGTGTAGCTGAGATTTGAAAAGATGTGGGTTTTAGGAATAGGCTGTTATGTTAATCATTATTTTCTAAGGACAGGAGGGCTAGTTTTCCCCCTCCTTAATTTTTTAAGGCGAGCAGTAGGCAAGCGAAAAAATCGCTCTCCTGAAAATGCCAGGCCAGTGTAGCTGTTCATTATTTTCATGTTCTTCCAGATTAGTGATGGCTCGAAATTTTGAATTCTTGCTGCATTCAGTAGTACTATAATAGATTCTTCATCTCTTGGCTTTGTCATATCTGACTCTGGTCCAGTTTAGAACAGATAATACAAGTCCTTTTTTGAAGAAGGTCTCTTTTGTTTTTCTTTGGCGATTCTGTCATTCTGCACTTGGATTCGAACATAATACCAACACCTGAAAGGATATTATAGTTTTAATTCATCGCCATTAAATCAAAATCACCAAGTTAATTTTCATCCAAAAACAACAAAAATGAAAAAATGGTACAAATAATAAATTTCAAGTTTATTTGGGACTCAACAATAAGTAATATGAGGAACCGTACATTGAAAAAAATGTTTTTGTATATTCTTATCAAAATTTTATAACTGTTGTAGAAAACTTGAGCTGTGAGTTTGGAAAGTCCATCATGCATTTTGTCATGTCTGTGAGTAGACAATCAAAATAAAATAGGTTATGTTTGGTGCACTCAGAAGGTATCGACTTCTCACCTGACTCATGGACTAGTATTCTATGCAATCGGACCCATTTCGCCTGTTGGGTGTTTTCACGAAATTTCAGGCACCAACAGGTTTTGGGATGCATCAGATTTGGGGGCCGCAGGGGCCACCCAATAGGGAGGCCAATCGGAAATGTTTTCGGTAGACCATATGGGCATTCCGCCTCTGTAAATTTGTAGAAACATACGTGCATACTGCTATCGGCGCCCTTTCGGCTGCACAACTGTACAGACATTGGGTACATCAGGTTAGTATAATAGACAATTGCATTCCATGTTAGGGGCTATTTTACAGTCCACGACTGTTCTATATCTCCCACACTCAACAGCAAATTAGTAAGTAGTATATATCTTACCCACTTTATTTTAATACCACTTGTCATTGACAAAGACGGGGATGAATTAGCCAGACTAAACGGTCCCTGAACCGCTGTGCTTAGGGGCATGAGATTCCACCAGAATTTTATTTTTCTGTTTAATCTGCGATCAGATCTGATTTTATATATACCCTTGGAACTTAATTAAGCACCCCCTGAAATTTTTCATGACAGTGAAGTTGCTGCTACTGATTATTATGTTTTAATGATTGCTATGTCTTGCAGTACATTCCATCTAGTGAAACATGGTTTTCTTGTTGATAGCGTACCCAAACACATCCCCTAGTCCACTCGAAGCATGCTTCCCACGAATGTCACAAAAAACATCATCCACATGCAATATCTGGGTATAAAACAAGAAGATTTGTCCCTTTTTATCAATAAATGTTGAGTTGGCAAGGAGGAGACTGTCATAGGCACTAAGATGGCAAATCATTGCCATGCATGCAACAGGCATGTCATTAAAAGCTATTGGAAGGCAACTTGGCTGTAGTCATTCTGCCATCAGCAGACTTGTCGGAAAACATCAACAAACCAACGATGTTATGTACCAATCAAGGCCTGAATAACCCCAAAAGACCTCTCCTCTCCTCGGGAAGATCGGGGTCCAGAAGGGTCATCAAGTGTCCAGCTCTGTCCGATCAGCATCAAAGTCGACATTTGGAGTGGTGTTTGGCACGACAACATTGGAATCTCAGGACCTGGAGGAGAGTCCATTGGTCAGACGAGAATAGGTTCTTGCTTCACGACACGGATGGTCGCATGAGAGTGTGGAGGCATAGAACTACTGGTTACGTGCCCAGAAACATCAGACCTACTGTTCATTATAGTGGAGGATCAGTAACGATCTGGGATGCCTCTCCCATCATTGTAAACTTGATATGGTGACTGTACGTATGAATCTCAATGGTCATCAGTACATCCGAGACATCCTCAATCCGGTTGTCGTGCGTCATTTTGACAACCACCCGTTTGCTACTAACACTGTATTCATGGACGACAATACAAGGCCTCATCGTTCCCATGTTGTGAGAGCATTCCTTCAGAACAACGCTATTACAACAGTACTGCAATGAGCCCAGCCTTGAAACCCTTAGAACACATCTGAGACCTTCTTGGACGTCATGTGCAAGCAAGGGATACGGCTGTACAGAATTTGACCGATTTGGAAGCTGAATTGCACGAGGAATGGCAGCAGTTGTCAATTCCGTATCAGAAGCTCACATTAGCATTAGGAGGAGGGTTCAGGTTGTCATCTGGGCACGTGGTGGATACACTTGATGTCAAACACTGCTATTGTGTTCAGCAGATCACAAGTTACATTTTTGTCGGTAATTACCGGCATTGTTTCATCATGGACCGTTCCAGTACCATACTTGTCGAGAGAACATTTTTCCATCAAAAACATTAGTGACAGATATGTGTAATTAGGGCCATTAAAATACTGCATATTTTCATCATTGTGTTGGCTTTCATTTGTCAATAGACTATTCTTTCCGCAAACAATCACCTTTGGCCATCTGAAAGATAGCATGAAAGTAATGACAGTTTCTATTAACACCACTGCGAAAAAAAACAGGGAGTGCTTAATTTATTTCAAGGTGTATATGTAATCGGAATTCCTTTCTCATTCTAGTCTCTCATTCCACATTTTAGTCTTATCGGACTTGCATTAATACATTTGTCGTGATTGCGAAATATTTCCGCCTCACTCAATCCCTGCATGTCCGGTGTAAATTACTTTAGCGGATTGATCTCGTTATTATTCTAAAAGCGAGTAGAGGAAAAGATATCAATTGAGCATGATAGAATAACATTCGGTTTTATAAATTCAATTTGGAAAATTAGTTTAATACCATAGAGGCGTCACAAACTGTTTTCATGCGCATTACGAATTCCAGTTTGAAAAATAGATGCGAACTGGAAGAGGAAACTGGGTTTGTATCACTGATATCTATATAATTTGCTTGAAGGGCCGGTCATTGGTTAAAACCTTTACTGACGTCATCCATTGTTATTCATTGGTATATAGTTTGACTATCCCACGCTTGGGGATAGTTGTATATCCAACTAACTGTTTGATATTTTACATCTATTGAACTGTTCAACAACAAAACGTTTTTAAGTAGGTTAAATAACAAGTTGATTTTGGAGAGCCTGAGGGACCGAGATGTTGTGCTTTCTCTCGCCCACCCAACATCAGTTGTTATTTATCCTCCACAAGAGAAAAATCCCACCCGTCGCCAATTAGGGAGTGAGGTAATTAACAAAACCTTTTCTCTCGGTAGCTTTCAATTATCACACACCTCGCAATCGACAATTACTTTTTAACGAATGTACTTTGATGTCTGAAAAAAACGAATGTGTGTCGACATTTTTCGCGGCAATGCAAATTTAATGCTTACTACGGAGTCTATTGGGAACAACATGTATTTCGGGAGCATTGCGAATATTCGCATTCAACATTGCGAATATTCGCATTCAGCATTGCAAATATTCGCAAAGCATTGCGAATATTCGCATTCAATTGCGAATATTCGCAATGCTTTGCGAATATTTGCAATGCTGAATGCGAATATTCACAATGTGAATGCGAATATTAGCAATGTTGAATGCCAATATTCGCAAAGTTGAATGCGAATATTCGCAATGCTCCCACAACAGGTGGGAATCTTTTCTTGTAGAGGAGAAATATCTCTTATGTTGGATGGGGGAGAGAAAGCACCACATCTCGGTCCTTCAGGCCCGAGATGGGGTTCTTTCTCTCGTCTCTCCAACAACAACCTGTTATTTATTCTACTTCAAAACTGTTTATTGTTGGACAGTTCAATAAATGTAAAATATCAAACAGTTAGTTGGATATACAACTATCCCCATGTTAAATGTGAATATTCGCAATGCTCAGTCCCCCACTACACATGCTGGCCCTAATGGGCTTCCGTGATTGACTCGACGCCATCGAGAGGGGACGGCAGGTTGAGTTGCGACGCTCCCTGGTCACGTTCCAGCAATCCAGTTGTATCGGGATTATTAGTTACAAAGTCGGCAAGCGACGGGTACGGGGTGGTACCTAGTCTGTTGGTTTTATACCAGGTGAGGCAGGGTGAGGCGATAAATAAAATTCGGGGATATATTAACAAATTCCTCAGAGGTTGGGTAAGAAAAGTCTCACGATAGTTTACTTTTATTTTCGCGTGAATTCAAATACAATGACAAGTTCCTAACGGATATAACCCTTTGAACTCTGGTGATATCTTCCATGCCAGTTCAATGACAGCAATTAGAAGAGCCCATATTCATTATTTGGGGTAGACCAATTAATATTTTCAATGTGCAGCCTCGGGGCTGATCATAAGGGGATTCAGTACGTAGATATTGTCTTATAATAATAATAATTAGAATGTTTTCAGATTCCGAGGTGGGGGAGGGGATTATAAAACGTCTGTTAAATTATTTATAAATCACTTAAAGTGAAATTGTCAACATTTTATTAACTTTTTATATTCTGCTGGCAGATATTCCTGCCCAGCACAAGGTTTATCTTGTCCCATAAATACATATAATTTGGGCACATTTAATAAGATTTTCACCCTGTAAACTGAATGAATTTTTTCACCGATGATTTCTTATATACTACTCAAAGTTTGCTAAGCACCAAGTATATCCAACGACCTGTTTTACGTTTTAGTTGAAATATTGTTATGAAAAATGTATATATTTTATATTTAATTATATCTTTAATGATTTAAGCACAGAAATTGAGATTTTTGTTTGTGTTTGACATTATTTTTTAGCTTTTGAATACGATAACCATGGAAAATGGATATTATTGGTAAAAGAGGATTTTTTTCAAATTTGCCAAAAAATTGACGGAGCGAACTGATATGGGTTCAATATCGAGTATGAGATCCATTGTTGTTAATTACAACTTGACAACGCCTTCTCATGCTCCCATTCAGGTTGAAGATGGTCCCTTGTGGGATGTTGTTCCATTCTTGGACCAGTATGGCACCAAGCTTCTTGGCTGGACTGGACGAACTGAAATTGCAAGCTGCAACTCATTCCAGACATGTTCGATTGGATTGAGGTCAGGGGATCTTGCTGGCCAGTCCATACGCTCAATCCTCTCCCTCTGCCGGTATTCCCCGACAGCATAGGCAACATGAGGACGGCATTATCGTCCATCAGAATGAATCTATCACCCACTGCATTTGCACACAATCTGACGTGGGCATCCAGGATCTCATCAATATACCACTGCGAAGTCAATGTACCACGGTCAAGGACACAGAGCTCTGTATGTCCATCCCAGCTGATGCCGCCACAGACCATTATCGACCCTCCACCATAGCGGTCATGCTCAGCAATGTTGGATGCATGGAATCTCTCTCCTGGTTTTTTTCCATACCCTAGAACGCCTATCAGTGTTGTCTAGGCAGTACCTTGACTCATCTGTAAAAAGGACAAGTCGTCAATCTTCTCTGGTCCATCTAAGGTGATCCATGACCCATTCATATCGTGCCTGGTGGTGGTTCTGTGACAGCTGAATGCAAATACTTGGTCTTCTCGATCGGAGACCACCTTCATGCAACCTTGCCCGGATAGTCTGCGTCAAAACATTTACCCCGGATACATTCTGAAGGTCACTGCGAAGCTGGGTTGCTGTGTCAAAACGGTTCCTACGGGCCTGAATGATCAAAAACCGGTCTTCAGCTGCAGATGTTGCCCTGTCTCTGCCACCACCATGTCGTCTTACTGGTGTGCCATACTGCTGAAATCTTGCCCAGGCTCTGGTGATCACCGTATGGTGCACACCAAGGGCTTCAGTAACCTTTCAATGGGTAGCCCCATTTTCCACCATCCCTACAGCCCACCACATTTCTGCTTCAGACAAATGTCTTCTTATATTTGCATTCGCCATATTCAATCATTAAATCACAAGGGTTTGTGTTGAAATGAAGACTGAATACCCTACACATCTCTCAGTACACGAAAACATCATGGAAATCAAGGAGTACATGCTTCCCATGACTGTCACGAAAAGTCTGCCTGTCAAAAGAGCTAATGTAAACACTGGGGACCATCTCAATACATTCCTCAATCATATCCACCAAAAATATCGCAAATGTGTCACAAGAAAATTTCACAATGATGTGTCAAATATGTGGTGCTTAGCAAACTTTGAGTAATATATTACATTTAGATTAATTTTTCAGCAAATCTAGTCATGGCTGCTTTATAGCAGCCATGACTAGGTTTGATGAAAAATATCTTAAAAGCACTAAGCGGATTTAGAGTTAAAAGATGCAAACACTGTATATACCATTAAGGGCCAAACTTTTATAACCCATCACACAAGAGTTGAAACGTTGTTTTCTCTTTTAATTTGTCTGTACAAGCAATAGCAGTCATATTTTTAAATAAGGTGGGAAAAATTCAGAAGCACCAACTAATATGCTGTTAAAACTCCCGAGGGGATAATGTCAAAATTTTATGAAATGGTGCATACACTTTTCATCCATTTTTGTTCCATTTCGAAAATGTAGGGTATATTCTGAATTCCCATACCCTACACAATTCGCGCACAGATTTAGCAAATTATGGGGGAGATAGCTGTTTTAAAGTGTTTTGGGGTGAGGGCTGTAGTTGGTCATGTCCAGAAAAACTGACTCATGAGTAGTATGTCATGTACCTTTGAGGGAAAGTTTGCCGGATCTCATGCCGGATTTCATGTGACGTCATAGTCACGTGACCCAGTGGCGCCATGTTGTGTTGTCATGGTAACCCGCGTGAGCGGCCATGTTGTGACGTCATCCCCATAGTGATACGTGGTGTTAGTGCGCATGCGCAGCGCGTGTTGTTAGGGTGATATGTGTTTCCGTCGTCCATTTTGTATACTGGAGGCCGCCATCTTGGTTTCTGTGGTAGCACGTGATTGCTATATTACCCAATTTTTCTGCAATGGGACGGGGTATGTTCGGAGGGTATGTTCGATTGAATCGGAGTAAATCCGATTACCACAAACAACCCGACAATCCCCCAAATCACCAAAATCCACCCAAAATCACCGAAATTGACTTTATTTCCCCATTTTATCGGCTTAGCACGTAGTGCTATAGTACTAAGGGGTACAAGGGGGTGCGTTCGATTGAACAGGAGTAATGTTCTGGGTTAGAATTCTCCCAGAATCCCTTTTTGGGTCCCTATCCCATGACGTTTTTCCCCTATTAAGAATAGCACGTAGTGCTATAGGACAAATGTATCCAGAATTCTCTGCTTCTATCTATATATGCAATAGTTTACGTCTACCTAGACATGTTCCTTTATTCTAGAGTATACTCCAGTAGCGTAGAAGAGCCTATTAATTGGAACAGCTTTACTTATTATTACTATATTTAGCAATTTCTGGTCTATTCTTGTTAGTTCTGACCCTATTCCGTGTACTCTTGTTGTTAAATTATAACCACCCAATCAGATTGCTTGATTTCCCATAACCTGTATGCAGGGTTATCTCCCTTCTGTATTATAAAAGCCTATATCCTATGGCCATATCCCATGGAATCCCATTTTTGCAAAACACCTGTGGCTATGGAATCCCTTTTTATCGTATGAGGCCATGAGGGCTATGTAAAAGCCCTCAATGAGTCCTCATTTATTATCCCTCATAGCCTCATTGAATTTTGAGGTTATGAGGACCATTAAAAATCCCTCAATGAGGTATAATTTACTACGACTCTTATCCTCATTTCAGTATTTAACAGGTATATCCTATGGAATCCCATTTTGGAAAACGCCTGTGACTGTGGAATCCCTTTTTGTCGTATGAGGCCATGAGGGCTATGTAAAAACCCTCAATGAGTCCTCATTTATTATCCCTCATAGCCTCATTAAATTTTGAGGTTATGAGGACCATTAAAAATCCCTCAATGAGGTATAATTTACTACGACTCTTATCCTCATTTCAGTATTTAACAGGTATACCCTATGGAATCCCATTTTGGAAAACGCCTGTGACTGTGGAATCCCTTTTTTGTCGTATGAGGCCATGAGGGCTATATAAAAGCCCTCAATGAGTCCTCATTTATTATCCCTCATAACCTCATTGAATTTTGAGGTTATGAGGACCATTAAAAATCCCTCAATGAGGGATTTTTAATACGACTCTTATCCTCATTTCAGTATTTGAGGATACCTATGGCCTGGTATTGTATTATTTGATGATACCTATTGAGGATACTTATCGAGGATACCTTTTGGAGAATCCCTTTTGTGTCGCGTTAGGCTATGTAAAAACCCTCAATGGGTCTAATGTAGTCTTATCAACCGCTTCCATCTTGTCGCCAAAGCTCCAAGGCCATTACAGGTTTATGGCCTATCTGTCCTATCATTAGCTTCTACAGCAGTCTTGTTCCATTGCGGCCTTGTACCAGTACTATTGGCTTCTGTTATTCTGCCCCATATCTCATCCATTACTTCCTAGCTATACCTATCTCAGTCTCGACTATAACATTGATCAAGGTTGAATCAGATTTCCCCTGTATACATATAAGGCATTCCATTATTGAGATTCCTATCCGATTCCGTAAAATTTGGATTCCGTGTTTTAACATCGACACTCGAAGGTATTCCCCTTCCCTATTGGAAGAATTCAGTTCAATGGGTTGTAGTTCAAAAATTCAGATCACCTTTCGTTATATTTTCATTAAGTTTAAAAATTCAATCAGTTAAACAGTGTTCATTTCAAAAGGGAGTGTTAATACCTTCATTTAGGTTATGGTTCAAAAATTCATTCAGTTCAAGGGTGTTAATACATTCATTTAGGTTATAGTTCATTCATTCAGTTCAAAGGGTGTTTATTTATATTAGATATAAAAAGTTCATTCAGTTGAAAACTTTGTTCAGTTCAAAGGGTTCATTCAGGTTTGTTCAATTTAAGGGGTTAACATTGGGTTATATTTGGGTTCATTCAGGTGAAAACTTTGTTATGGTCAATTCACTTCCATCTTGATTGTATTTGATCAGATCTGTTCAGTCTTTCCAACTAGTTCGATCAATCCAACTAGTTTGACATTCTTTCACTTTGTTTTGTCCACAATTGGTTATGTTGGATCTGTACCTTTGTTATTTTGCAGTGGTTGGTTGCATCTGTTCAGGTTCTTGTTGAATTGGGGGTTATCAATCCCTTTCCATACCCTCGAGTGTCGATGTTAAAACACGGAATCCAAATTTTACGGAATCGGATAGGAATCTCAATAATGGAATGCCTTATATGTATACAGGGGAAATCTGATTCAACCTTGATCAATGTTATAGTCGAGACTGAGATAGGTATAGCTAGGAAGTAATGGATGAGATATGGGGCAGAATAACAGAAGCCAATAGTACTGGTACAAGGCCGCAATGGAACAAGACTGCTGTAGAAGCTAATGATAGGACAGATAGGCCATAAACCTGTAATGGCCTTGGAGCTTTGGCGACAAGATGGAAGCGGTTGATAAGACTACATTAGACCCATTGAGGGTTTTTACATAGCCTAATGCGACACAAAAGGGATTCTCCAAAAGGTATCCTCGATAGGTATCCTCAATAGGTATCATCAAATAATACAATACCAGGCCATAGGTATCCTCAAATACTGAAATGAGGATAAGAGTCGTATTAAAAATCCCTCATTGAGGGATTTTTAATGGTCCTCATAACCTCAAAATTCAATGAGGTTATGAGGGATAATAAATGAGGACTCATTGAGGGCTTTTATATAGCCCTCATGGCCTCATACGACAAAAAAGGGATTCCACAGTCACAGGCGTTTTCCAAAATGGGATTCCATAGGATATACCTGTTAAATACTGAAATGAGGATAAGAGTCGTAGTAAATTATACCTCATTGTGGGATTTTTAATGGTCCTCATAACCTCAAAATTTAATGAGGCTATGAGGGATAATAAATGAGGACTCATTGAGGGTTTTTACATAGCCCTCATGGCCTCATACGACAAAAAGGGATTCCACAGTCACAGGCGTTTTCCAAAATGGGATTCCATAGGATATACCTGTTAAATACTGAAATGAGGATAAGAGTCGTAGTAAATTATACCTCATTGAGGGATTTTTAATGGTCCTCATAACCTCAAAATTCAATGAGGCTATGAGGGATAATAAATGAGGACTCATTGAGGGCTTTTACATAGCCCTCATGGCCTCATACGATAAAAAGGGATTCCATAGCCACAGGTGTTTTGCAAAAATGGGATTCCATGGGATATGGCCATTGGATATAGGCTTTTATAATACAGAAGGGAGATAACCCTGCATACAGGTTATGGGAAAGCAAGCAATCTGATTGGGTGGTTATAATTTAACAACAAGAGTACACGGAATAGGGTCAGAACTAACAAGAATAGACCAGAAATTGCTAAATAATAGTAATAGTAAGTAAAGCTGTTCCAATTAATAGGCTCTTCTACGCTACTGGAGTATACTCTAGAATAAAGGAACATGTCTAGGTAGACGTAAACTATTGCATATATAGATAGAAGCAGAGAATTCTGGATACATTTGTCCTATAGCACTACGTGCTATTCTTAATAGGGGAAAAACGTCATGGGATAGGGACCCAAAAAGGGATTCTGGGAGAATTCTAACCCAGAACATTACTCCTGTTCAATCGAATGCACCCCCTTGTACCCCTTAGTACTATAGCACTACGTGCTAAGCCGATAAAATGGGAAAATAAAGTCAATTTCGGTGATTTTGGGTGGATTTTGGTGATTTGGGGGATTGTCGGGTTGTTTGTGGTAATCAGATTTACTCCGATTCAATCGAACATACCCTCCGAACATACCCCGTCCCATTGCAGAAAAATTGGGTAATATAGCAATCACGTGCTACCACAGAAACCAAGATGGCGGCCTCCAGTATACAAAATGGACGACGGAAACACATATCACCCTAACAACACGCGCTGCGCATGCGCACTAACACCACGTATCACTATGTGGATGACGTCACAACATGGCCGCTCACGCGGGTTACCATGACAACACAACATGGCGCCACTGGGTCACGTGACTATGACGTCACATGAGATCCGGCATGAGATCCGGCAAACTTTCCCTCAAAGTTACATGACATACTACTCTCATGCTAGGGAGTGTCTTTCAATCAAAACCACATTTTCCCCTCAGATTCAATGAAGGACAGGAGCGATGCGACCTAGAAATGTCTTAATAATAATAACACTTTGGCCAGCCGCTGATTTGTCGCGGTTCTCGGACGAGAAGGCCATGGTTACCCCTGTACTCCCAACTGCCTCCCTATTCCCACGCTTCTCCTCTCCTCCCAACACTCGGAGACTAACTGCTTGATGATATCCCTTGTCCCATTCTTCCCAATCTCTCTGATTAGCATATTAACCCTCTCCTTTGAGTCTCCCCCTAACCACATGTCCTTCATTCTCCCATCCCACTTCCCCATTATACTCCCAGTGAGTCTCATTCTTTTAGACTGATACTTTGGGCATTCTAGAAGGTCTCCACCATGTCCAAGTTACACATCTGGCACTCCCTTTCACCGTCTTTCCCAATTTTTTCCCTCAGCTCCAGGGATCGCGACCTCAGCTTGAACAACAGTGACCCCCCCCCCCCCAAAGGTGCCATCAAGGGACTCTTTAAAACCTGGCTTCTCTTTATCACGCAGGCCACCCAAAGACCTCTTTGATTTGACCCCCTCTCGCCAATTACGGTTACAATCCTCCATGACCCTTTCTCTGACGATTTTTTTTACCCTGGTTTGCCCCAACGTCCAGGTCCGAGATCTCCAATGAGTAGTTCTCTACTAGCTCCCTCACTTGGACCACCCACCCCGTTTTGATATTTGAGTTGAAAATTCTCAGGAACATTACTTTACACCATCGGCTGGCGGGGAGATTTACCAAATAATTAAGATAACCGAGCTTCAACAGGTCTATCCTGTCCTTGATCCTCATCCACCCAAGCTCACCCCTGATTGCTTCTAGCGCTGCGGCATTACTCGACCCCGTTATCCGTCGGCCTGCATCGTTCTGCAGGATTTCCAAGCTCTTTACGGCCGTCTGGTTTAGGGGTACCACTTCCGTACCGTATGTTATACTTGGCAGCCCCACCATTTGCCAAATGGTTTTCCCCACGAAAACCTTATTGAAACTGTTTCCCCTATAAGTTTCATTTGGTTAAGGATTCGCTTCCCCTTCAGAATCAATTTATTTGTGTGGTTCCGGTAGATGCCTCTTCCTGTAATGTTTATATTTACCCCCAAATACTCGTAATCACCTGTCTCTCCCACACTGAGAAGTTTGCTGCTCCCTTCCGGGATGCAGAACTCACCCACTCTCCACCTTCGAGGGGGTCCACTTTGCGGCCCACAGGTATAACTTTGCTCTTGCTTTCATTAAGTTCGAGTCTCCATTTGCTCCCATATTTCCCAACAATTCCCAGCATTTTCGTTAGCCCTCTTCGCTTTCTGACACTAGAACCATATCGTCTGCAAAACATAGCCCTGGGATCTTCATGTCCCCAACTGCTACCCCCTCCTCGATACGCAGGAGTTCATCTTCTAAACCTTTGATGTACAATGCAAACAGGATCGGCGAAAGGATACACCCCTGTTTTAGGACTATCTCCATAGACACACGTTTCGTTGTAATGTTTCCCAGGCTAAGTTCACTCTGTACAGTTTCGTATAATGCTTTCATAATTCCAACAAACTCGCCTCCTAAGCCCATAGCCTCCAGCTTGCACCACATACCTTCCCTCCATACTCTATCGTATGCCTTTTTGATATCCAAAAAGGCCATAAACATCTTTTTTCTTTTTTGCTTTCGCGGATTCTATCATTTGGGATAGTGTGAAAAGATGGTCAGTAACTCTCCTTCCCTTCCTGACGCCATTCTGGATTTCTCCGAAAAAAACCCTTCTCCTCAATCACCTCCTCTAGTCTCCCATACAGGACTTTACAGAAAACCTTTCCAATGTTGCTACTGACAGAGATCCCTCGATAGTTATCCAAAACGTCTTTTTTCCACTTTTTGTGAATAAATGTCACTTTACTTTCTCTCCACTCCTTTGGGACCTCTTGATTTTCTATGGCTAGATTGAATAGGGCAATTAGGCTTTCCACGAATTCCTCTCCCCCTTTTTTGATAAACTCGTTAGGAATTTCATCCACTCCTCCCGCTTTTCCACCCCTTAATTTTGATATCACCTTTAGCACCTCCTCCGTTTTAATTTCGCTGCACACGAAGCTCGATAGGTTTTCCTCGACCTGATTCGGACACTCTGTGGGCTCCCCATGCCCCATCGCTTAGCCTTATCGTTTACCTTTTCCAAGTGCTTGACTAGTTCTGATGCGACTTGATCTTGCTCGTCTGTAACTCTGCCATCTACTTTAATACTCTGTGGGTTACTTCCTTTGTTACGTTTATTCATCCATTTCCAAAATACGTTCGAACTCGACACCCCTGTCGTTCTTATCGTTCTAATAAGACTGCTATTTCGTACTCTCCGATTATCGTCTTTAATCTTATTTACTTTATTTCGTGCTTGGTGGTATTCTTCCTTAGCAACTGTGGCCTCATTGCTTTCCGCCTCCTTAAGTTTTCTACTTCTCCTGTATGCAGCACATTTAGCATTTCTTCCCTTTATGGCCCTTTTCAGTTCTTCGTTCACTTACGCCCAAGTTCCCGTGTTGGCACCCTGACCTTTCCTACACTTTCCTTTCCTGCCTCCACCAGGCTCGCAACTATGACGTCGGCCATCTTCTGGACACTGCCCCTCTTGGTGTTGCAAGCTTTGGTTTCAGTTTTTCATTGAACTTCGCCCAGTCAGCATCTTTTTTGAGTTCCCAAATCTCCTTAGAGCTTCCTTTGCTTTTTACTAGAGTTTTGGCCCTGATCGTCACTGTAATCAAGTTGTGATCACTATCCACCTCCATTTTACCCTCATCATCCATTTCTACCCCTATCACCTCCCTCCATAAATTAATATCTGTGAGGATGTAGTCGATTATTGATTTTCTGTCGTTCCTCTCCCAGGTCCTTTGCCCCTTACACCTCGCGTCCCTGTTCAAAATCTTCAGACCGAGCTCGTTTGTGAAGTTCAACAGCTTCCTTCCATTCCTGTTGACTTTATTGTCCCCACCCTCTATGCCTTCTTCATCATTACCTATGTGGCCATTAAAGTCACCCATCAGAATTATACCGAGCCCCTTGTTTTGTAATTCGGTGATATTGGACCTTAGTGTTGAGTATATCGAATCATTCCATTCGGGTTTGCTTCCCTCCACCGCACAATACACAACCCCAAGGGCAATACTTTTGTTTTTCAGACTGATCCTTACCCATCCAATTTCTTTCGATGCCTCAGCCGTGGTGCTGATGTTTTCCAGGTCTGTGATCAGCGATGGTTTTAAATCCTCCTTAATGTACATGCCTACCCCTCCCCCTTTTTTCTGGCCTTCCGTTCGCCCTACACCTATCCATGCGTACTCCCTTACTTGGTCTACCCGTTCCTCGTGTCTTACCCACGTTTCGCTTAAGCCCATGACGTCAAACTCCTCTGCCTCAATCAATGTAGCAATTTCACTTACTTTCCGGTGGAGACCCTGGATGTTGCTATAACCCACTTTCAGGGTGTCAAGGTTCGTTGGCTGCCGCCTACTGATCCCATTATTACTAGTCCCTGTATGTTTGTATATCCTACTTTGTGTACCTCTGCTTTCCTTGGGAAGCTATTCCTATTGATTTGGATTTTTGGTCCCTTTTCCTTATCCCCCTTGTCCCATTTTCTACACCTATGGTTCGTGATACATTTTCTGTGATTATTCCCCCTTTCACTGCCCCCCCCCCCTCCCCTCCCTATACCAAAAAAGGCTCCACCGCCTGCAACATATTTCTTCCTAAAACCTCTGTACCCCTTGGGCTAAGATGGAGACCATCCCTTCCATATTCCTTTCTGCCCCAAAACGATCCCCAATTGTCTACAAAGGGTATCCCATGTTCCTTACAATACTCCCCCAATTCCTCGTTGGTCCCAATGATCCGCGAATTACGCTCGCCCCCACCACCTAGTACTGGGAGAAGCCCCGAAACCACTACCTTAGCATTCTTGGCATTCAGTTGAGTTATTAAGGCCTTGTAAGTCTCAATAAGCTGAACTGATTTTCTCTCCCTGATGTTGTTGGTCCCCACGTGTACAACAACCACTGGGTCTGGGCCTGACCCCTTTACTAATCCACCCACTCTGTCCCTTAGGTCCTCCACCCTAGCCCCCGGAAAGCACAAATTGGTCCTGTTGACACTGTCGGGCCCACACACCACCCTATCCAACCCCCGCACTATACTACTCCCTGCAACCACCAACTGCCTCTTCCTGTCCTTTCCTGTCCTCTTTCCCGTCCTACTACCCCTGTTACCACCTCTATCCCCACTGGGCCGGCTCGCAATCTTGAACTTCGCCACACTAACCCCCATGCCTACCTCCACCTCCACCTCTTCAGAGCCAACCTGCTCCTCAGAATTCTCGAAATTACCTAACACACTGAATCTATTTTGGACACTGCACCCCACCTTCTGCCCACTCCCACTACAAGCCACCTTGTCCTCGTTTACCACCTTCCTAACCTTCTCTCTGATTCCTGCCCTGACAGACTCCACATGGTCATCGCTATCTCCCTCACTATCCGATTCTAAAAGAATACGCCATTTCGCCGACCCCCCCCCCCCCCCCCGACTCACACTACTAGCCTGGAAATTTGACACTCTAGTCCCTACTTCTCCTCTACCCTCAACCCGACGCACCTTCCTATTCCCAAAAGACCCACTATCCACGTCAAAAGTCCGCTTCCTACTACCCACCACCTTCCATCCCCCTACTAATCTATTTTTACACCTTATTCTAAAATTAATAGTGATATAGTCGCTTTACTCCATCTGCCTTTAAAATAATAACCCTCATCATATCCCGCTAAAGCGATTTACACTGCAGTTACGACAATAATACACTAAAATGTTGTACATTTTATCAGCAACCACCCTGATCATCATAAATGGGAAGCTTAAATTTCCTTTGCATCTTCGTGCAAACACAAAGCTTATTGATTGTTTCTATGATGCTACACGCAACTCGCTGCTTTGTCTGACAAATCACATCAAATGTGTTTTGACGAGCCGTCACGGAATTTAAAATGGAAGCGCTGTCAATCTTTCAGTGGTGGTTTGTTTGTTTGCTTGTTTGTTTGTCTGTTGGGGTTTAACGACACTTTCAGCAGACATGGTTACACCGTGTGGTACAGTTTTACGGGTGGAGGAAGCCTGAGAGAGACCACCGAGCATCGACAAGAAACTGTCACGACTCATCAACTTATTAACTCTGCGTGTGTAGAGCTATTATCGGTCGAAGTGCACTACCGACGTGCAGTATTCCTTAGTACACAGCGACACCGTGCCACTACGTGGGCAATCAAGTGTCTTGCCTAAGGACACAACACAGTTATCAATGGTCAGGACCAAATCGTCGACCTTTCGGTTTAAAGTCCAGTTCTCTAGCCAGTGGGCCACGGAGTTTCATAGTAGAGGTCGGTAGTTTTTTTCTGACAGAAATTAGGGATGCAAAGGATCGCCACGTGCCATTGCACGTGTCGAACTTTTGCATCACTCATTTCGGCTGTTGGTAATATGGTCTGACCTCCACATTACTCTCACAGTTTAACTGGAAACAATTTTGAAACATGCATGTCTAAATGGCTTAATCACGACCATTGACTGACCCCAAATGACAAGTCGTGATTATATTGCGCGAATGGACAACTGTGAAATGAAACACAATGCGACAGAACTCTAAGTTTTCCGACAAAATCATTGGTGAAGGGATAGTTGTCACTCCGGATCCCCTATACTTCCTCGAATGAAGTCTTCCACATTTTCTCGTACACTTCGCACACACAGGAGTAGTGTGTTGGAGAACCTAATACGTCTAATATTTATTGAATATGATAAAAGACAATATTTTTTAGTTACCCAATGGCAATTATTATTGGACTGCATTTATCCCAGTGTTTGGAGACTTTTGCTGATTTACAATTTAGGGAGATAGCGCAGCATCCTCAACTTTTGTCGTCATAGATATTGACTCTTGGGGAACTTATCTCCCCTTGTAAACACTGGAGCCCAGCTGTAATCCAATTTACATTGAACCTCTGAAAGGTGTGAATGAAATCTTGGTCGCCAGGGAATAGTTGTCGGAAGCGGAGAGAGAAATCAGCTGAGAATGAAGTGTCCGACAGTTTATTCTCTAATCAATTAACAGAATAGATAATTTGATTAAAATACCAGAGGATTGTATTGATTTTGAGGGTGTTTATATTTTGCACTGTTCACCCAAGTACGATGAGCAGGAAGGAGGAGGGGCTTTATCAAGGAGAGAGTTTTCGAGGATTGTAACAGAAATTGGCGAGCAGGAGTTAGGTATAAAAGAATAATGCGCCAGCTTTTTTACCAGTACTTAGCCCTTTACCTAACGTAACTGTCAAAACCGGCCAGCGCTATACACGAAAATCGGCATTTCATTTTTTTATATTTTCATTTTTCGCTTTCAAAACATAGGTTATAACCCCTCATTGGAACGAGCGCGTCGCACGCGTTCCAATGAGGGGTCATAACCTATGTTTTGGAAGTCAAAAAAAGAAAAAATTTAGTTACACGAGGATTTTTTTTTACTGGTTGTCCAGAAATTAATTAAGACGCTTAGGGGTTATCGCACCTTTTCATTTGTACTCACGCGGAAACCAAGCTGATATTGTGGACTGCGGTTGTAACTGTTGTTACCAGTACAATGAAAATTTTCTTGGTTTTAACATCAAAGGGAAAAATGGGCAAATGTCAGCTTGTATATTTTTATATGGTTAGATAGGACAATATCTATATTATATGCCGGTATGCGCACATCATTGCTAATATAAAGCAAAAAAAATATATATTAACCGCTAAAAGTTAACGAAAATGCAATTTTCTATTATTTTACATGCAATTACACAGAAAATAACAGGAGCATTTTAAATCAACGTGGGTAAAAAATTGGTCGAATGAAATCGTTTGATAATATCACCATCTGAGAGCATATATATTGTTCTTAAAGGATTGATGCGCACAGCGAATATAACTTTCATAGGTTTTATATAATTTTGAGAAATATAAAAATTCCCCATTCAATTAATGTTAATTTTTGCCAGCCAATTATCAGCAAGCAGGGGAGATAACCTTTTCGTAAGTCGATGTGAATGACGAGAAAAGTTGACCATGTTTAAGCAAATTGTATTAACTCAATCAAACTTGAATGAACAACAAGTCCTAAATTCTTGGAAGACCCTTCTCTCCTTCAAATTTTACTCAGCGCAGATAGAAAAATTAGAATAAATACCTTCGACATGTCTACACTAACAATCATTCGACATGTGAAATTGTTTGGGGGAGAGACAGGCAAACAGGCAGACAGACGGACAGCCATACAGATAGAAAGACAAAGCTTCGTGTGGAGTATTGTCGGAACGCCCGACACTTTAAAGAGTTCTTGAAAAGGAAGAAGAAATAGTTGGAGTAGAAAAAGGAAGAGAAGTCCCCCACCCCACCCCAAAATCCTGTAACTCCAATCCGGAACCCAATTTCTTCCTTGAGATCCAGAATAGGGAGGTTACTGATGTCACAATTCCGGATTTTCAAGTAGCGCATTTTTCCCACAATGCAACTATGAATTTTACAATTGAGCCCACTTTGACAGAGCTTCAGCAGTTTGAATTTTCGATATTTCGACATCAGTGTGTATGAGTGTGTGTGTCGGGGCAGGGGGGGGGGTGTTAACAAAGAGGATCAATCAACAACCTGATTTAGCAAAATAATGTGGCACACTGAACGCAAATAATTTAATGAAAGCCCGGAGTAGTTTCGGAAGTAGAGTGTGTCTTCACTGGTGAGGATAAATCCGTATATCTCTCACTAGTAGGAATACTATTTTCTCTCACTGAAATTCGCGAATTGCATGGCAGTCTTATGCGAAGGCACATAATAAAAAACTTTGTAAACATTGTCGCATACATGTATATGTACGCATGTTTTATATGATTATATGATTTTCTCGATAAAGAAATGCATCCTGTCATCAAGAACTCTAAATTAGGAAATGGAAGTAAACAAGAAATACTGCTATTAAGTTTAAGACAAAATATAACTATGATGGAGTACGGGGGACTGGAATCAATGGCCCGAGGTGAAGTCTTTCCATGTATTTCACGAGCGCCAAATTCGCGTGTGAAATGCAGGAAAAACTCCAACAAGAGTTATTGATTCCTGTCCCCATACTGTACCTGAGTTGCGTTCTGTATTTGTACCACGATTAAAGTTGAGTTAAGCGAATAAAGTAGCTATTTTTAACCCTTTACCTACCATGAAAAGAAGACGACACTTGCAAAAAACAAAAAACGAAATTCTTGAATAACTAATTTTTTCCATTCTTTGGTCTCCAAAACATAGGTTTTGGCCCCTCATTGGAACGAGCTCGACGAGCTCGTTCCAATGAGGAGTCATAACCTATGTTTTTGAGACAAAAAATGAAAAAATAATGAAAATTAATAGGCGATTTTTGAGAACAGCCCTGGTTGGTTTTGGCCATTACGTTAGGTAAAGGGTTAAAGAAACATATAACACAGGGCGGCCTATTTACCTCATTGCTTGACGCTGTTTTGTGTCAAAGCATTTCATTGACGTCATAACATCAATAATTGCGTAACGATCAATCTGATACTTTCTCACACGTAGGCCGGATTCGACGTACGGTGTATGTAACACGTTTCTGCGTTGTATCGGGCAACGTTTAACACGCAGAGATGATCATGACAGTAAAGTGATCTGGTTTGTCGTATTCCGTCGAGTTGACGAGGTCAGATCGCCAGACCACACTAGCCGTCTCGTCAACGAGACAGAATGTGACAAAGCAAATCACTTTACTGTCATATTGATCTGTTTGTTATATAATGTTATGGAAATTCACTTTCACACGAGAGATCAATATAAAATTGGTTAAGAATAGTATTAGAAATTCCCGCTTATTCGAGAATGTTTATTTACACAAAGGAAGCGTACCTAGAAACGGTTGGTCACCTGGACAGACTCGATTGACGTTCCCCAATGCCGTTCACTTTCTGAGACCAACCATCTGATACGGAATCGGAAAACCACTCAGAGTGATCCGGCGATCAGGATTCGATGGGTGAAAAACTTGGTGTATCATTGATAGGTACATAATAAATACAACAATCTTGGTAATAATATAACAATAACATGACTTTAGATGGCATTGTGGTTTATTGACGGTCCAACAGGTGTGAATAACGGCCCGACAGCTTATAAAAGGCCCGAGACGAAATCGAGGGCCGTTAATAAGCTGAAGGGCTGTTATTCACGCCTGTTGGGCCGTTAATAAACACAAGGCTCGACACAGTCATGTTATTACTATTATTACCACTGGGATTCTGAGAAAATTTTGACCCTGTACTTTACATGACATTTTTACCGTTTTCAATTTCGACAGATCGTCTCCGGAGTTCCAATGTGTTCTATGTGCCTGTAGGCACATAGAACACATTGGAACTCAGGAGACAAGATGATAATAGCGTCTGTTGTCAAATAAACTGGTGTCACATGATTATCACGCGATCGGCACCGGTACGCTTTCAATTGCAACGAAGTTAGAACACTTAAAAACAGACCCGATATTTACCACTTTTAAGTCAGGAATAAAGGCTTAAAATATATGCAGACTTACTTACTATATACAGCGGCTTGTTCTTATGGGGCTAGTTTTGCTGGACATTTTACATATTTAATAATTTAAATAAAATCACATTGTTTACAAGTTGATGCCATTTCCATTTCCGAGTGTACGACAGCAAGGAACAAAAATCACGTGACGTGTCGGGCTGTTAATGAGAGTTTTCACCCATTAACTGCCCGACACGTCTGGTGACTGTTTGAAGTTGCGCGTTGCGTTCTTGTAATGCTTTATTGAACTTTGTTAACCCTTTACCCAACGTAACGACCAAAACCGGTCAGCGCTATTCTCAAAAATCGCCAATTAATTTTCAAAATATTTTCATTTTTTGTCTCAAAAACATAGGTTATGACCCCTCGTTGGAACGAGCTCGTCGAGCTCGTTCCAACGAGGGGTCATAACCTATGTTTTTGAGACAAAAAATGAAAAAAATTAGTTATTCAAGAATTTTTTTTGCAAGTGTCGTCTGCTTTTCATGTTAGGTAAAGGGTTAATGTTCTAGAGAACGCACGCTAAAGTGGTAATAATTAACGTTCCACTATAAAGTTCTTTCGAATATTTACTATTCTTTATTTCAGAAAGTGTGATGGTAAATGATCCAATTAGCTAAGAGGTGTGTGTGTACTATTTAGGAGCAGGAAGAAAACTGGAAAAGGTAAATGTCATAATTAACCATAGTTGCTATATGATCTACATGTAAATACCTAAATCTTCACTGGAAAGGAATATTGTTAAATATACAGTGAAACCTCTAGCACCCAGCCTTCGCTCTGCTACCCTAAACTGTTGTGGAAACAATCGGTGAATTTTTACAATGACAGCTTCATTTGCTCGAGCTGCAGGTAGAATCTACTATTTGAAACTTGGTTAAGCTGGGGTGCGGAAAAAACCCTACAGGAAAAAAACATCTACAGGCCAAAAAACTGAACGGAAAAATACTATGGAAAAAACCCTGACAAAAGTCGCATCCAAGTAAGAAACATGTATGCCAAGTTTCAACAAAATCCAACGAAGCATCTCAGAGTTATGGAGCGGACCAGAAAACTTCCTGACAGACAGACAGATGGAAATGACAAACAGTGTACGCCCCGAAACATTTTTCGGGGCATAAAAATAGCAAACTTTAACCCATGGAGTTCAGAAAAATATACACTGTACTAGCACATGATACAGCACAAAATATAGGAATAAATGCACATGTCGATGAGTTGGTATCCATAGTTGTGCGGTTTGAAAAATATTAGGTTAAAAATATTAATTAGCCTACCTTTAGAATGGACCTTTCCGAAACCGATCAGCTTTAGGCTGAAATTATAAATTAGCCTTCAGTGCCCTGAGCACAAACGCGGGCTGTGAATTTCGATCGGAGGACTTTAGAATGTTACCTGCTACAAAGGCAGCTAGATGTCTTATTGTTTAGAGCATTGGACTTTAAACCAAAAGGTCGACGGTTTGATCCTGATCCGCGCCATCTGCTCTGTGCTCTTGGGGAAGACACTTAATCCCGATTACCCATGTACACGGCGGGGATTAGTACTAAGCCTTACCACACGTCGATGACGCCCTTGCCTCCAACCGCTGATGACTCTGCTTGTGCCAGGTTATCAAGTTGGAGAGTCTAATCCCGCTGCTGGGTGGTTCTCTCCCGGTACTCATGGCCAGCTTTTACATTCAGATCAGTGGAAAAACGGTCTAGTTATCTTCCCTGAAAATGTCGTTTTGGGGATTGAAAATTTGCATTGCGGAGATGGGAATGTTTTACAATTCCTAAGATTAAATGAACTGTTCAAAAAGTTACATTATTGAAGCCCGTGGCATCGGAAAGTTCAATATATAGAGAGTAATCGCTTTACTGGACTGGTTACGTGAAAATAATTCATGAGAGGTGAGGGGCGTTGTACAAACACGAGTGCGCGAATGCGCACCAGTGTTTCACAATATAGTCCCTCTCCTCGAATGAATTATTTCACATAACCAGTCCAGTCAAGCGATTACTCTGTTTATTACTTTTGCATTATTAACGATAATTATATTATTTTACCCTTTACCTAACGTAATGGCCCAAACCGGCCAGCGCTATTCTCAAAAATCGCCAAATAATTTTCATTTTTTTTGTCTCTAAAACATAGGATATGACCCCTGATTGGAACGACTCCAGCCACTTAAAGTGGAAAGCTGGGTATGCTTGCTTGCTCCAAACCTTTCTGAAACGACATAACCCTGGCAGTTCAAAATGTCGCTAAACCCAATTAAACAAACAAAAACACCCGCCCTACCAGAAATGCAGAAATATTGAATCGCGGATTCTATTTTCGCTTGTTTCCCTTGATTCCATCTCGGATTGTCAATATTTTGTTTGTAAAATCTCGACCAGCTGGAGTGAAAGTGCTGAAACTAGATTTCGACCAGACAGAGAAGGGGGAGGGTTTTGCACTCACAGAATTGTACTTTAAGAGTGCACTGTCAACATGACGATGTCATTTTGAAAAAAAGAAGAATTAACGATTGAAATGCGTTTGTTCTGAAAACAGTTCCTCCACCGAAAGTGAATGTTCCTGTGTTATAATTTCGTTTGATTTCACATTAAGCAGCAACAGCAGACAATGGTCGATGACAGAGCCTATGGTTTGTGGTCGAACACTTTAACGTAAATGCACCGATAGTTTTTTTTTTACAGTGTGGTTAGTCAATCGCAGAGACGGTGCCAGAAAATGTTTCACAGGTGACAAGTAGGGGACAAGTTCCCCATGAAGGGAGCTAAGTCATGAAGTGGTCTCTTGGGATCATAGCATCATAGTATTGCATTCAGATACCGTAGTCATCTGCGCAAGTCCCAAAGACACGGGCAATCATATGAGGTTAGTTTGAGGTTTTTCAGATCGGGGGTGGTATTCTACCCCCTCCCCCCCCCCCCCCCCGTAAAAAAGTAAATTGTGCTTTCAAATGAAGTCTTATGGTGGGTTGGGTGTAAATCCTTTTTTTAGATGTCGAAAATCAAGAAACGAGTGTATGATCACGCAACTTTCACATGGGGATTTGTCTGAAGGGATGAAGCTCAGTGTGGATCTAGTTTACCTCAGTGGACTGGGGCCTCCAGCCCGCTGTGCCAACGTGGATTCCTGCTTGCTTCATTACGCGAAAATCAAAATCCATATGCTGGCGGCAAGGTACACGTACAGGGCTCATAATTATCTGCTTCCGAGCTTGTTGATAATTTCTGGGTGTGTTCATCTGCTAGTTGTTTATGGGAGTAAAGAAAAGAGAGACAAAGTAATGGGGTGGATGTATGTGTGTAAATTGGGGGCAAAGTCTACGTTTAGGGCAAATGTCCCTACCCCCACCCTTCCCCCTCCCCCCGGTGTTGTGAACAGTATGAGATTCATGTAGCAGGTTTCAATAATCTTCTCATATGAAATAATAATGCAACGAAAAGTAATAGTAACCTAAATTGAATTGTGTTTTCGCTCCATTAGATTGTTTCCGGGGATTTCTCAGGGTTGCCAGCTCCTATTGTTTTTTAACCTTTACCTAACCTGAAAAGCAGACGACACTTGCAAAAATAATTCTTGAATAACTAATTTTTTTCATTTTTTGTCTCAACGTTCCAACGAGGGGTCATAACCTATGTTTTTGAAACCAAAAATGAAAAAAATAATGAAAATTAATTGGCGATTTTTGAGAATAGCGCTGGTCGGTTTTGGCCGTTACGTTAGGTAAAGGGTTAAGCGGGAGAGAGTGATGCATGCTGAGTGTTAAAAATAATTGTCGTGGAAGATTATCTGTTACAGCCCATTTCCTATAAGTACAATACATTTTACGAGAGATTTCATTGATAACGTTTCATTAAAATGTACAGACATAAGGACATAAAAAAATCAAATACTGTCTGATTTTGTTTTAAATTGCGACAGGGGGAGAGCGGTTCATTTTTAATCGAACTGTGGACCGTTCGGTGTTAAGTCCATATGCATTAACTGGAGGTTAAATTATTCTCGGTCGTCAATATCTGTGCACACGTTTTTGCCTTGTTTCAGTTTATGGGAGAGTGCTCAAGGGTACGCCCCAGAGAGCAGAGAAAGAATGGAGTATGCACTTGCGTGATTTGAATAGACGAAATTGTAACGTCAATCGCAAGGTCGACGCCTTTTTTTAACCACGCAAAAATGATTCGCAAATCAAATGCCCAAATGGTAACTAGTTTCTGTCAATTAAATTTTATATTCCCAATTTCTCATCACTTTTGGAAAGCTCACATTAAAATGTTGTAAAACATCAGACACCATATGTGGATTTCAGATTGTCCATCGCATTTAGTCGGAAGTTGTACGTCGAATTACCACAAAAACTGCATGTGCATATAAATGCATAGAGAAATACCCGTAGATGTCACAATGGCCCACTCAGAACTTATGTGTGTTGTAGGACAAAACTCACAACAGATGGAGACCTCTCAGGACAAAACCCTTCATTGTTAAAGCTAAAAGTTGAAAGGTGGACAAAACAGAGTTATTATTATTTCATTCACTTTTTTCAATTAACTTTATTTATTTTTATTTTTTTTTTATTTGTTTGTTTGTCACTCATATATTTTTTAATTTCAATATATTTATTTAATTTCAGTTTTTTATTTCTTTTTCTTTTTCAATTATGTGTTTATTTATTACTCATATTTTTTAACCCTTTACCCAACGCAGACGATATCAAAATTTATTATTTTAAATATCATTTTTTTTAAGTTTTTCAAAACGTTTCAACAAAACCATATCATCTGACCCCTCGTTGGAACGAGCTCGATGTGCTCGTTCCAACGAGGGGTCACATGATATGGTTTTGTTGACATTTTTTGAAAAATAATGTTTTTTCAACAGCTGAATTTGCATATTACGAAGGTGGATGCGGCCGATTCGTTGGGTAAAGTGTTAATATCAATAAATTCAATTTCTTTTTTTTGGTGATGGTGGTGGTGGGAGGGGGATCCAACGTAAATATAGAATCTACAGTGCAATTTTCCCGCATTTCATTTTTCGACAGATGAGATTCTTAAATGTTATGGAGTGGGGGATGCTGACAAAAAAAATTCAACCGGATTGTGCCCAGTCGCGATCAGCGATCTGGTCATTTTTTGTGTCTGATCTTGTGATTGCAGTTCTGTGACTGTGAATTTTAAAATGTAAATATGTGCTTTGTTTTTTTCTGTGTATTATGTATATAGAGTCTAGGGGCGCGGTGGCGTTGCGGTAACCGGTTCTCGTCTGATCACCGAAGTTAAGCAACGTCGAGCCCGGTTAGTCCTTGGATGGGTGACCGTCTGAGTAATGGATTTAGGGCTCCCGAGTTGTGTCCCTGGGCAAGGCACTTAACCACAATTGTCCACATGGGGGCACGATGAGGCCGTGTACGAAGGCGTACTGCATGTCGATGGTACGCATGTCTTCAACCAATCTAACCCTGCCTGTGCTGCAGTGCGGATTTTCAATGTCGAGGAGCTGGCAGCTTCTCGTTGTTGCTCGGTGGTTCTCTCTGGGTACTCCGGCTTCCTCCACCCGTAAAACTGTTACCGACTCGATATGACCTTGGCTGTTAAATTGTCGTTAAACCATAATAAATAAATAAATATAGAGTCTATGTTCTATTATAGTTCTATATGGATGCTGTTCTATGCAGCTTTATGTAGTAATTTAACAAATCTGTCGGAAAGTAATTGACTAACAATGTTTATAAAAATATTGACATTTTGTACATGTATTACGCCCACTTTTGAAGTAACTGACCACTTTTGAAGTAAAAATCGGCCACTTTTGAAGTAGCTCACCACTTTTGTAGTAACAGTAACCAACTTTTGAAGTAAAATGAGGTCTTCACTTTTGCAGTAACCATCGCCCACTTATGAAGTAAAAAAACAAGGTCACCACTTTTGAAGTAATATTTGACCACTTTTGAAGTAAAAACATTTCCCCTTTCCCATGGTCGTTGAACTTAGACAATTTTTACACAATTTTCTTTTTCATTTTTTTTTTGCACGAAACGGTCTATTTGAAGTCAAATCGTCATCGGAAGATGACTAATATAAGCTCCCAGCTTTCTGTCAGATCCCCTATTACATACTAGTATGGTATTTTGTTAGTATATGTTATATTGTTGATGTTCTCTCTCTATATATATACTGCCACTTTTATTGGTGTTGAATATTGTAACTTATAGCATACTTATTGTTTAAACTAAATCGTAATGTTTGCGCAGAACTGACCCGACCATCCACCAGACTCGGCGCTAAGTAGGCTGTTGCACCTCTCCGATCCAAATTGCAGCTCACCTGAGCGAAGCAAAAGAGAGATGATAACGTAAGGAAGCTTTACATTTTTCTTCAGCGCCACTGTATAAAAAATGTTGAAACTGAAACTTTCAACAGTTGTTAAAGATGGTATGGTGAACGTCCTGCGCTATTTTTGACCCGTGCAATGAAATGGAATGAAATTAACTATCTGTGTATCAGTTACAACTTTTCATTTTATTAGACGGAAATTTGTACAGTTGTTGAGGATGTCGTACTGAAGATCATGCACCTCGTTTTGACCTCTTCCTTACCTATCAAGAAAGCCATACAAATATGGATGTAATAGAAATATTCGAAGTCTTTTTATCTTAACTCTTTGATACTCTTATGACGTACGAAATCAAACAGCGCGTTGATACTTTGTGGTCATTTGTTTTGTTATTATTTTTCGATTTTTTAAAGTTTTAACCTGAATTCCTATTTTCTCGCGAATAGTGCTCAATGACAACCGTTGAGCCAAATGTTATCGCAGCTTAAAATACTAATATAACCCTGCCGTCAAGACTTCTTAACTGGTTGAGTGCTAGAAGCCACTATCAGGGTTTTCATAAAATGAGGACACTAGAGCAAAAGCCAACACTTTCCCTGCTTATATTTCATATTCAGTCAAACACAAATAGTATTTTGTTTATATAAATTTGTTTTATTCCAAATTATTGGAGAGTGCCTCTGGGCACTCTCCAATAATTTGTAATAAAACAAGTTTTGAATAACAAATTCAGACCGCAAAAAATAATCTAGCCCTCAACCAGATAGTCACTGATGTGAAAAATATCTTGTTATTTGTACTTTCCGACGTTTGACGTCGCATTTTGAAAATCGTTGAATAAACTGAATTCCCAGTGACGTTTGAACGTCAGGATAATTAAAGTCTCAAAGGGTTAAAGTTGAAAGTTTCAACAGTGGTTGGTTCTATCACTTTAGAATCCGTTGCTTATCAATAGTGCCATATATATGATATGGATCCCACGGGTATTTATATTTGCCCCTTCTTCGAGCTGGTTCATCCAATCATGCTGAAATTTTCACCAGCTGTTGCGGCTGTTATTCGATGATCCCTTCAAATACAGCCATACATATATAGATTACCAGAAGATACTGCTGCCCTTTTCGTCTATGTGACAAATTCTCAAGTTAGCGGAGAAGTCCCCCTTTTTCCCACCCTGGGAGGTGGGGGGGGGGGGGGGGTCTTTTATACTATTTCATGTTTCAATAATTCGCTCTTGCCCAAATTGTGTTATCACCAGGAATTCGCTCGCCTCTATCGGGCTTACTCTTTTGCCAGACTATATAAAACTTTGGCATTTTGACCGCGCAATCGTTTAAGTGGACAATTTACCGCTACCTAGAGAAGGGTGTAGTGGTCTGGTCGAGGTATAGTCAGGGTCGAATACTGGGCCGAATGGGTAGTGGGATTTGATCTTGGGATCATATAAACGAATGAGTGGTGGAACAGTGGGTGGTTCATGAGGAGCGTACGGAGCTGTGCCCCCCTAAAACCTCACAAGCTTATTCCCTTTCCAGCTTACATCATTTTCTCGTGTTTATTAAGTTATATAAGAATATTAAGATTCCTATCACGACCCAGATAGCACGAGTTAGTGTATATTTTAAAAAACAATTTCCCCCAGTACGACCCCCAGTACGACTAGTCTCGGTAAGACTACTTACCATATTAGACCTACCTGGGCAGCATGCCCAGTTAGGCCTACGCTCGTAAGTAACCTTACTGAGACTTGGGGTTTATGGTCAACCCAAAAGATGTAGCGTTAGAAAGAAGTCTTGCAGGCGCAATATTATATATGGCAAGCAAGTGGCCCTCGGATCCTTCATTCCCTTCCGTGCTTCCGTCTTTGTCCTTTCAGTCATTTTCGAGACTCCTTCCCCTCAGAAGGTACCTGTACCTCTTCCCTTTGAATTACTGGCTCCACCACTGGTGGAATGGGGTGTTGGGCAACTAAGTCGCGAAGGATGATTGGAACGGGGAAGGGAGGGGCGTATTTGGGTAGGGCCCCGACCAAAATATATGGGTAGTGGCACACCAAACCGCGACAAGTTGGGTTGAGTGGTATTGTCGGGTCGCTGGTCAAGTACTGGGTCGAATGCGTAGTTTGGGTGGGGTAACCCGTGAAATATTGTCAGAGTTGTGTGTTGGCGTCACTTGATCGTTGTTGGGTATAAGTTTTGAGTTGGATCTCGTAGATGCGGCAGAGGGGATCAAGATCAATGGGTGGGTATGCAGAGATAGTAGACCACTTGGTCGTGGATCGATTCGATGGTTTACAGGAATAGGTCCGGTGACTGTGTCTCCCTTGGAATGAATGATTGGGTGGTACATCGTGTATGAAGGTAGGCGTTTTGTGTTACTGAGTCGTGTTGGATCACTGGATTGAGTCGGAAGATAGGGGTGTTAAATCACCGGGGCAGGTCGGGCGACTCGGTCGGTGTGGGGGGGGAGGTTTCCACGTTCGTAGATATGGATGTTGTCAACCAGCTGTGAAGTGTCTTTGGGATGAGTAGGTGACTGTGTTATCAGGCCCGAGGCTAACAGGGCCTCCCATGGCAACCCCAGTTGGAAATTTTTTCTTCTTCTTTCTAGAATGTGGGTGCATTTTTCATACAAAATTTAGGTCATTTCCCCAATATTTTCGGAAATTTTCAAAAGTCACCCCACTCCTTTCTCAGTCAGTCGTCGGGAACAGCCTGCCTTTGGGCCCGCGTATTATACTTGGGTGGGGAAGAATCTCTGAAAAAGGTCAACGGAACTGACCAGTGGGTCAGGAAGATGATGTGACTGGGTCATTTTGAATGGAATTTTGTTATGAGGACATCGTTAGTTGGATCGCCGAGTAGACTACTGGATGGATCAAACTTCTTTCTCAGGTAACACATGGGAAGAATGGTAGGGATGTGTAGTGTAGAGCAACAAGGTTGAAGGAGTTGTGTGGTGAGATCACTATGTCGCGGAGAAGACCCTCCGGGTCGAACCACCTGCAGGAGCCACTATGTCGAGTGGATGAGTGGGGCAGGGTAGGAACAATGAGTTGGAAAGTAGATGTCTTGAGCACTTGATCGCGGTAATTTGCGGACTGCATCAACCTCGAAATGTGCGCTGAGGTTGGGTTTTTGGGCAAAGCTATGGCTGCTGGGTTACCGTTTCAAAAGAGTTATTAAGAACGGTCATTTCGCTATTAGTATTTGTCTTGACGTCGCAAGGTATTATCTCGCCACAGCGAGATAATTAATTCGCCGCGGCAAGATAATTAATTCTCCACGGCGAGATTAATATTGGAAACCTCATGTACCTTCCACGTCGGTAGCTTTTAGGATACATTCAGCTGCCAAAATTAATTTTGCCGTGGCGAGATTATTAGCTTGCCTCGGCAAGTTATTATTCTCTCGCCGCGGCGAGATATCTTGCCTCGACGAAATAATTATCTCTCTCCGTGGCGAGATAATATCTTGCCGATGCAAGATAAATATTGGAAGCCAATGTGCCTTCCACGCTTTCGTACTAACTGACAAGTGCAAGATTAAAAATATATTTAATTTTCTTGGTTTAAACGCATATCCAACCGTTCGGTCATTTATTATTTTTTTTTAATAACGATCAAGCATGTTAAATATTCAACACTGAAAAATCGGCAACCGTTCTGTAATTTTTCTATTACTGCAAGGAGGACAAAGCCTTATAACCTTTATTAGCTCAAGCTTATTAAGCATTTATCAAGTTTAGCTCATACGGCCTGGTCGGCCCGTAAAGCAAGACGCTTTAAAGCAATCATTCGTGATTATATTTATTTTTTAAAGATTAGTACAGGGTTCAATAATTATTTGTACAATTATACACATTTTTAGTTACAAGTGCGCAGCTACAAACATTATATTCCCTGCATAAGAGGTATTGGCTTCACCTAAAGGACTGCTATCCGCAAAAATGTTTTCTTCTGTATTTGCCCTCTGCCCCTAGTCATGCTAGTTAAAGTTTCATAAGAAATCGCCCGTATATAAATTTGCAATATACGGGAGTTTGCATTTATGGCTTCAATTCTGACTTCAGAGAGTGAGCATGGAAATACCTCCTGGATTAGAGAAAGCCATATCAGCTCTGGACGTCTCTTGTCCTATCTCCTGGACTATCCAGGAGAAAGGCAAGAGCGTCCAACTGATCTTGGACTTCATCATCGAAGAGAATACCCCACCCTCTTCGGGGAGAGGTAGTACACTTGGCGAGAGCAACCCCTCTCCCACTGCTCCTCACCCGAGGAGGCACGGAGACCTTGAGAAGAGTGAGAGGAGAGAAGAAGAGTCCTTCGACCAAGCGCAGGAGCGCCCTGCGCCTGGAGGCCTTCCGGAATAGGAAGAAAGAGTTGAGTGAGGGGTGGAGGTTCTGGAGGCAGCCGCCAGTTCCCCTCCCGTCCCAGTGGCACACCCAACCGACTGCCGGCTTCTGAGCCGGTACAGTTGGATGTGGAACGTCCAGTGGAGATTGAGGGGGAACTGGAAGTTGCATTTTCACCACCTCCCACCCCTCACTCCCCTCTTCCTTTACTACCGGATAGCCCGGGAGTGGCAGTCACAGCAGAACAGCCACCGGAGCCCGCTGAATCACGCGAAGAGAAGATCCTGAGGAATTGCGACAAAACCTTGGCCGAGTCCGAGGAACTCAAAAGACAATCCGCTGAAGTATCCAGAATGGCGCAGGAATGGATAGAGAATATGAGAAAACAAAAACAACAACAAAACCATGAAACAGCCTCTCCATCTCCATCACAGCCACCTCCAAAAAAGAAGTCTCGCAAAAAGAGGATAAGCTGCTTCCTTCTCCATTCCTCCTTTGCCACTCCCAGACAATCAAAAAACATCTAAAGTTAAAGAGGGTCGAAAGGGGCCTGCTCCCCAAACCGTCCCTGCGCGCCTTCGGCGTGTGAAACCATTTGATCGAGTCTTCGTTTGCATTTGTGCGGACTAACCCGATATTACATAAATATATGTTAACAAGCCCCGCAGCACAATCGCAGGTTAAACAGTTTGCGCCTATTCAGAGCACATTTGTTTATTTGCTGTGGCACTTGTGAACCTGCGAATATGCACGCTTAGGTTAGACAACAGAAGCTCATATCTGGCATAGCATTATTGGACGGATTTTTATGAAACTTGCATTGAAGTTGTTATGGTTGGAGGGTACGGCCAATGGATATTTGCAGTGAATTAAATATCAGGACATTCGGCAGGGCTTCTGTAGAATTAAAGTCAGCACTACATACCAATAGACAGTGTCTCCTCGTTATATGTTTACAGAGGGTTGATCTGTGGCAGTTTTTGATACTGTGATGAAGTTGTTGGTCCGTGAATAGTGGGATGGTGTTTGGTAGGGTGGGGTATGATATTGTATGGTATGGTATGGTATGGTATGGTATGGTATAGTGGTGTGGTGTGGTGTGGTGTGGTGTGGTGTGTGTGGTGTGGTGTGGTGGGTCGAAGTTCACTGAGTAATATTCTTCCTGCAAACAGGAATGGCACTTAATCTACCCAAATGGCGCTGTTACACAGTACGTGGAGAGTGTATTATCACTAAATCACCCGCAGAGTGGAGATTCCACCCAAGCAATAATTGCAAATTTGTTGCAAAGCATAACAAGTACAAGCAAAGATCCAGCCAATGGACCTCCGGGTTATACCCGGAGGTCCATTGGTTGAAGCATTGCTTGTGTTTTTTGTCCACATGTTCAGAATTTGAAAGTGATACTTTGGGTGATAACTCCACTCCCCGGGTGATTTCGTTGCAATCCACTCTCCACGTACCGTACATTCTAAATTTCGTAAAGCTTTAAAACCACGTGATGAGTGTAAATATACCCTTAATTTGTCATGTAGAATCAGTGAAATGATACGAAATAAATATTCTGTTCAAAGACATGTGTCCTTTGATTCTCAATTCATTCTGAGTTTCTATTCCATAAGTTGCAGATATTGAAATATATACCTTCCATTGTATTCGAAAATGGCAAGTGTGTCCGCTATGTGTCAGTTAAAGATGACAAGTGGATATCTATCCTATAGTTTTCGTTCTATTTAAATGTAAATCTTTATTCTAAGAGGTTTTAATTCATACCTCTTCAGCCCCTTCAGTCGGAAATTTTGTGGTTTCCTTGTTTAAGTTCATAGGAAAGTTGGTTGTATTTCTAACAAATTAATTTATTTTCTGAAATATTACTCCAAGGGAAACCATAACAGCTTTGCAACCAACATCACTTGCTCCCGTCCCCGATCCACGACAGATTCGCCCACAAGGAAGAGTGTCGTGGACCCGACCCAGGTCAGAAATTGCCAGGAATGCCAATCATATAGATCTACGGATGCTTCTCTGACTCACGAGTATCACTTACTGACCATCCCGTGCTTCTTCAGTCGGATTTCATTCCCAAGTTAAAACATTGCAAAAAACATTTGGTAATAGGACCAATTTGTCACATATATGGAAATAAGACGAGAATGAACGAGAATGAACAAAACTATTGGTCAACTGAAAATTAAAACGCATTGAGTATGTGCAGAACAACTTTTGCGAAAGGTCTCTCTCTCTCTCTCTCTCTCTCTCTCTCTCTCTCTCTCTCTCTCTCTCTCTCTCTCTCTCTCTCTCGAGCGATCGAGCGATCGATCGATCGATCGATCGATACAATTATGTTTTAGATGAACTTAAATAGTCAGTTTCTGATATCCCGCCAGGATTCGAACACTCGACAACACCGCCTGGAAATCAGGCGTCCAACACCTAAACGACAAGACCACTTGACCATTGGATACCGTCAAAAAAAAAAACGATGACTGGAATCTATGTTTTTAGTTGAAGTTTTCATGATTACATGGTTCATCTTCCTTTCGGCTGCAGCGTGGAAGTGTGGAACGCGCTGGCAACAGTACGACGAAATGGCTGTGGTTGGCACGGGCTTGTGTGTGTATTTCAAATGACACAATCATATTTTAGAGGAATTTGGAATGTTGGTTTCTGACACCCCCCCCCCCCCCCCACCCCCGCCGGGATTCAAACCCTCGGCAACACCATCTGGCAATCAGGAGTGCAACACCTAAACCACTAGACCATTGTCAAGTCGTCATACAACGAAGGCTGGAATATTGCGTTTTAGAAGAGAGAGACAGACGGACATAAAACCGATATGTTGACCCCAACGGACGGACGGACGTCTGGACAACCTAGATTTAAGATGCTATCGGGGGCATAAAAGCAAGGGGAGTTTAGGTAAAAAGAAAGTTCTTCTCATTTCGTGCAAAAGAAAATGAAATAGAAAAAAATTAGGTCAAAGTCCTACAGCCATGAGAAAAGGGAAATCTTTTTACTTCAAATATTACTTCAAAAGTAGAGACCTTGGTTTTTTTTTTACTTCAAAAGTGGCCGATGGTTTCTGCAAAAGTGGAGACCTCATTTTACTTCAAAAGTGGGCGACGGTTACTGCAAACGTGGTGAGCTTCTTCAAAGTGGTCGATTTTTACATCAAAAGTGGTGAGCTACTACTAAAGTGGTCAGTTACTTCAAAAGTGGACGTAACACATCGTCCCCTGAGTTCCAATGTGTTTTATGTGCCAGTAGGCACATAGAACACATTGGAACTCAAGGGTCGACATGTCATGATGAGAACAAAAAGGATTGCACTGGCAAGTATCAGATAGGGTGTATGTGCACACAATAGTCGGATAAAATTAATGCGAAAAGCAATGATTTCAAATGAATGTAATACGGGGGACCCTGAGCAGTGGCATAGAAAGTATTTTTTTTTGGGGGGGGGGGTGGGGGATACATTTGTCTATACACACTGATGACCAATGTAAAACACTTTACAGGAGAGATACACAAGAATGCTTGGACTTTTTTTTTTGGGGGGGGGGGGGGTAAATGCCCACTAACCCCATGGATTCTATATTCTATACCACTAACCCGGAAGGAAGACCCACCCCCTCCCAACACACACACACATACACGCACTTCACTTGAAAAATGTCAAACTTGCTTTGGATTACACATTCATGCCTAAAATCCCTAAAAATGGTTCATGTTCTCTCACTGATATTTCTTGAGTTATTTTGCTATAGTTATTCCTTCCTTTTCTGCGTACTTAGGCCTTCAAAGTGTACCCGTCGTGGTGCTCCGATTGGCATGAATAAACAACAAGTTTTTCCAAGATGCAACTGAACCTTCACTTTTGTGGGATAATACCTCCAGCTCGATGTTAAATGAAGTGTGGTGGGGCATATATTTCTGATGTTATTAGCAACAGAAAAATATTTTGTCCCCTCCAAACTCCCACACCTCATTCTGCCTAGCTTTGCGACTGAATTGTACTGAAGTAAAATATTTTCTAACTTTCAGCGACGATAGTATGCAATAAAACATTTGCACGGCCAAGATAATTTAGGGTAGGAGCAAATCATCCAGCACATCTGATGCCCTTCAATAATTGCACTTCCTTCCTATTCCAGAACGAACTGAATTTAAGATACTTAGTTTGGTCTATAAATGTATGAATACACTTGCACCCCCTTACCTTGCTAATCTGATTCAGTGCAGGACTAGCTCTTACTCAACTAGGTCTCGCAACAAACGGCTACTCAAAATACCTTTTCATAGACATGTTTCATTTGCAGATAGTTAGATATGCTGGACCTGTCCTCTGGAACTCTCTGCCAGAGGACGTGAAGTCTTGTGTGACCCTTAAAATATTCAAAATTAAACTCAAAACTCATCTTTTCAAGAGAGCGTTCAATATTGACCAAAATCACACTGATTGAGTCTGTGCAGCTCCATAGAATGTTTCTCATTTCCTTGTAAATGAGCAACAGTTATGAGCGCTATATTGAGTTCATTTTTATTATTATTATTACTATTACAAAATTATGAGACGGGAAGCACAGCAGTCATATTTTGACCAAAAAGTCTTGATTACCATAGGTCAAGTCTTTAATTTGGTAATTTAAACAATCGCGAAGTTGTATTCGTAACTTCAACCTTGAAGGTGTCCAGGACACTCCCGTTTCTGCAACACTCTATCTGATACTTGCCAGTGCAATCCTTTTTGTTCTCATCATGACATGTCGACTCTTGGGTTGCTGTCTAGGACTCATCTAATTGTAATTTTCTCAGCTACCATGTTCTAAAACTTACAGAATGTTTTATTGTTCACTTTAGTTTCATGCGTTGGCTGTTGTTGTAAAGATCTCATGTTGTGACTCTTTCCAGTTACACACAACACCTCAAACTTTAGTGAGCACTGTGCATATACATTGGTTAACCCTTTACCTAACATGAAAAACAGGCGACACTTCCAAACAAAATTCTTGAATAACTAATTTTTTTCATTTTTTTCTCAAAAACATAGGTTATGACCCCTTGTTGGAACGAGCTCGTCGACAAAAATAATGAAAATTAATTGGCGATTTTTGAGAATAGCGCTGGCCGGTTTTAGCCGTTAAAGAACATTAACCTATAAGTAATTAATTGTGTAAAATGCATCCAAATGTACGAGGGCCGCAAACCTGAAGGCCCCCCGATAGTGGGGAGGGGGCTCACCGGAGAAAATTTGTAATTTTTGAAGCCCTCAGATTGATTCTGAGGCCTCCCTCTGGCTTAAATCTAGTCGTTGTATTTACAATAAAAATGCATTTCCCCAGGTTGGTTCTCGAGTTTCCCCTTAAATTGACCAGGCAACAGTATCAGTTCCTTCCAACTGACTGTCACCACAACAGCAGTGAAGTTTTTACCCATTTGTCACTAAGTCTGAACTCAGTTTTATCCGAGTTGGAAAATGGAACGATGAATTCGAAAAACCGGACCGGTCAAAGATTCTAGTCGGAATTTCGGAAAATTTTGTCAGCGAATTGGAAAAGTCGGAGAATTTGATTGAAAACTGGAAAATCACTTTGGCTCTGAGTCTGACCGAAAAAAGTATTACAGGAGCAAATTAAACTGATATCATTGAATTTCCAACTTTAGGAATTTACATCACCAATTTTCAAGCTTTTTGAACTTTTAGGTGATAATTCGGGAGTGAGACACCTCTCCATCACCCCACACCATCCCCGCCTCTAGCAACGTCCCTGTCTTTTTATCGTCTTTTGCAATTATAGAGGGGTCCTGAATATGGCTGTTTAGCCTCGTTATTGTTAAGCTGTCTGCGCGTACGAGAGGGGCAGTCCCAAAGTTCAGACATGTGAACTTTGGCTCTGTGCATCTCTACTGGCCAAAAATGTGACAGCAGTTCAGCAGGGTGACACTTGATCACTGCAACTTTCCTGGAGAGGTGTCGCAAAGTTCTGTGACAATTATTTTTTGTCATTCAAAAACATAAAGGATATATTGAGCGATGGTGTGAAATTGCTCGAACTAAACAAATTGTTTTCATAAAATATAATTCCTTTCAGGAAGGGGATGTTCATCGGCGATTCATTTTTAAACCAACGTATTTTTCGCGTGCCTTGTTTGAAAGTCGGCTCGGTGACTCTGGTTCGTCTTCATTCTCGGGCTACATCATATTTAACCCTTGATACATCTTCCAAGATAACACATGGCAATAATTCAGTTGGTGACGATTCATAAAAAATTGAGAAATTTACTTTAAGGGGTTGTCCAGCAAACTTTTGTGACATTTTTTTGAAAATTTCAACACTGCTCTAAATACGAATTAAAGTAATGAATAGCGACATATTATATACTAAAATAATGACAAAAGGACACAAAACATAAATTTATTCACTTTTTCCCAAAAAATAGTTTTGTGCTTTTGATGACAAAGAAATTGCCAGCCGCACAAGTAACCGACAAGAATAATAAGGAATAGATCGGTAATTCTAGTGTCCGAGTTGTAAATACACGATTTCGAACTCCAGAGTCGGAGAAAGCATATTCACCCATTTCACCACCGACGTGTCGAAAACTCTCAGAAGAAAATGAATGACAATGAAATATAGATTGCGCTGGGAAGACGTCCTTGTTTTGATCATGTGTTTCTTGGGTCAAGTTGGAAAACGATTTAATATCTATTATTACTTTCTAAAGTGTGATTTACTGGGATTTCCGGGTTTGACTATAAACGATAACTTCACAAGTGAATTATGCAATCAACAATTGGGTCACGTATCCGTGCGCGCAAACGAAGACGCTTTCTCGTGGGTGAAACGGGGACTTCATTGTTTTGGGGGTTTTTTTTTGTTTTTTTTTCTTTTTAACCCTTTACCTAACATGAAATGCAGACGACACTTGCAAAAAAAATTCTTGAATAACTATTATTTTCATTTTTTGTCTCAAAAACATAGGTGATGACCCCTCATTGGAACGAGCTCGTCGAGCTCGTTCCAATGAGGGGTCATCACCTATGTTTTTGAGACAAAAAATGAAAAAATAATGAAAATTAATCGGCGATATTTGAGAATAGCCCTGGCCGGTTTTGGCCATTACGTTAAGGTAAAGGGTTAAATAATATAATTATCGTTAATAATGAAAAGTAATAAACATAGTAATCGCTTGACTGGACTGGTTACGTGAAATAATTCAAACATTTCATAGTTGTTTTCGAATCTGCGAGTCGATGTAATATATAACACACGACACATTCAGAGGAAAATATTCACCTGTCAGTGTAATAATTGCGAGATAAAGTCCTTGGTTGCAATGTTGAATCTGGAAATTGTAGAAAGTTACGCAAGTTTCAGCAAGGGATTAATACGCCATCGATTCGAACTACTGTTATTTGGTTGTTGTCGATGAGCAAAAGATAAAACTGTTAAGTTAGGTTTGAAAACAAAAATATATTCACACCAACATACATTGCAATCCGCATGACTGTATATTTACGAAAAAAATAATTTGATTGTAGCTGAACTATATTTGTTACGCAATGAAGACTTTGGGGAAGTCTGCTAATCGAACAAGAAAGCCAAAGTTTCAGAAAGTTCTTTTTCTGTTCACCAAATATAGTGAAATTGAGCACCATCGTAAATTGAATTTTCTTCTTCCTATATCGCATTGTGTGTAAGATGGATCTCCGTCGATTTTGATCGCTATTGGCACCAAAAGGTTGCAAAAATCTATGTTTATTCACAATCTGTTGCCGGAAATTGCATGAAGCCACCCAAAGGACAAAATCACACGAATTACCGAAAAGAGACCACAACGTCTCAGAAGTTTTTAGATAAATGAATTTGATAACCCACATAATTGCGATATTGCTCAGGCCTGTAATTCACTGCCTATAAACTGGTATCGGTAAGCAGATCAGTTATTAATGTTCTTATATCTCACGAGTAAGCAACAGTAAAGCCTCCCAAAAACAGCAACCACATTACTTTGCAGGGCGATAGTCTTAAAACAATAGAAGCATACCAAACGATGCACGGAAATGAATCAAACTCCATGCTTTCTAACTTAACGAAGCCGATTGCTACAAGTCTTCTGCATGCAGGCCAGGTCATTTTTGTTGTTTCGGCCATACTTGAGCCTTCAGATGGCACTCTTGGCAGCTGTCATTGCTCATTGCAAAATCAGAAATGGTCGCAGATAGTTCCAAATGAGGAAGGTAGTTTTCCTCTTTTTGGTGTATCAATCTCCTCTTTTGTTTCCAATTTGACATAAATCTCGTGCAAAATGACACAGAATTGTGTGTGTGGGGGGGGGGGGGGGGTATGATCACTGCAGACTGACAAAAGCCACATTGGACATTCTCCATTTTACATTGATGCACTCTCTCCTTACTCCATACTTGTTCTTGTGAACTGTGTGGATTTACAATTAATTAGTCTTACTGTCCGTTCCTTGCGAGAGTGAGAAAAAGATTTACTAGAAGGATTGTAGAATTAACTATTCAGTAGATCTAAGGTATTTTATTGTGCAAAATCTGGTCTCTTATTTATGCCATAGCAGATTTTCAGGCAGTGCTTTCTACCGTATGGTAACAGCTCCATGGCAAATATTATTTTCTACGTGATCTATGTTTCACTAAAAAAAAATGATATATTATTATTCCTGTCTGGCCTTTTTAGACTTTGAAGACAATTGCCTGAAATTTGACCAAAGTCAGGTTGGACGTCGCCTCAATCGCACGTTTCAGATTGACAATGAGAACGTTTCCATTGTTTGCAATTATCTCCCTTGAAATCTTTGTGTGGCTGACGCTAGGTGTGCTTTTGCCCATGAGCGTTTCATTTCGTTAACTTTCAGTGTTAGCCCTAATCTTTCTCCACACTTGGCACTTTCCCATTAATCAAACAGTGAATACAAAGACACTACTCCCGGTGTGCATATATCTATAACAACAGCAACCGTGGACTGGTCACTTTCCACGGGTGGGAAATATTTCCCCGGACGCAACAGTAGTAGATTCTAAACACTAATTACAGGAATAATCATCACAAATTTAATTAATGAAGCAGCGGGTACAGCCTTGGAAGCGCATGCATGGACATCACTGTCTTCAAAATTTGTTCGTATGTCATTGTCTTGTTTCAATTGATGGGAGGGTGTCTGCAGGCACTCTCCCTTGTAACAAGGCAAATCCATAAAGACAAAATAACTACATAGATAATATAAGCACATGGATAGAAAGTGGGGCCTTTAAGCTGTGTTCACTGCACTCCAGAATAAAACGCAAGTATGGGCCTCTGGCACTCAAGCAAACTATAGTACGTGGAGAGTGGATTGTAACTAAATCACCCGCGGAGTGGAGTTATCACCCAAGCAATAATTTTCAAATTCTGTACATATCGACAAAAACACAAGCAATGTTTCAGCCAATGGACCTCCGGGTTTAACCCGGAGGTCCATTGGCTGAAACTTTGCTTGTGCTGGTTATGCTTTGCAACAAATTTGCAGTTATTGCTTGGGTGGAATCTCCACTCTGCGAGTGATTTAGTGATAATACACTCTCCACGTACTGTAACTTCTTGTGTCAATGAAGTAATTGCATAAATGAATAATAATTATTGATAGTATTACACTGTTCATTTGTTTAAAACAAACTATAGTTACGCTTTCTATGAGCTGCGGGCAAACCGAGAAAATAATTAATTTGCTTTCGGGCAGATCGGGAATTATTAAAAGTCAAGAACATAACCTTTGTTTCACTGAATATTGAGGAAATCAGTCAGTAATTCTGCGCACGAATACAGTAACCTTCTGCGAGGTTCTTTAATAGCTATTGATTCCAACACGACAGCCTCGTTTTAATCACTAAGTATTTGTTGTTAACAATGAATTTAGATGAAGATGTGAAGTGGTATCTCTGATGTGTGTCAAAAATGGAAATAAAAACAGCTAATAAGTGGACTGTTTCTGACAAAGACACAGTAAAACTTAAAATTAACTGTGCATCTCCATGTACACTGAAAGCGGATCAGAAATATGTTTACGCCCTACCTTAATATTTAAAAGAAACAGTAAAAGGAACAATAAGCCACTAATTTGGACAATATTGCTTTTCAGATTTTGCTTGAATGTGAAAGTACATTGTAACCCTTTTCCTCAAGATACTTGAAAAAAATTCTTGATTGACTAATTTTTTTCATTTTGTGTGTAAAAAAACCATAGATTATGACACCTCATTTGTTATAAAAAAAAATAATGAAATTTGAATGGCAATTTTTGTGAATAGCGCTGGCCGGATTTGGCATTACAATAGCTAAAGGGTTAAACTCGCTGTGTGCAAAGTGTTGGGCGTCAGAAGCGACAAGAATTTACTTAAATACCTCAGTTGCAGACCGCATATTTGATCGTCGCGAACAATATCTGTGCATTATTTTAGCACTAAGTAGGCAATATCAGATTTGATAGTGGTGTGTGTGTGGGGAGGTGGGGGGGGGGGGGGGTTGTAACGTCACTCTCGACAGCCAGGAACACCGTTGGACAATCTTACGGGTGGAGGAAGCCGGAGTACCTGGATTGAACCACCGAACAGCGGAGAGCAACTGTCAAATTCTCCAGCGTACTAACTCCGCCCAAGCAGGGTCAGCATTGTTGAAGCCAAGTGACCCCTCGACGTGCAGTAAGCCTTAGTACAAAGGGCTACCGTTCCCTCATATGGGTAATCAGGATAAAATGCTTTGCCCAAGGAAACAACGCGGTTGTCCATGGTGGGGATCGAACCGTGGAGCTTTCAGTTTGAAGTACAATTTCATGATCACTGAGCCAACATGCATTATCAGATCAAAAACTTGTTATTACAAGTGAGGCGCAGTTATGCTTCCAGTAAAAACCATGGAACGAGTATTGAAAACAGCCAACCGAGATAGTTTTCATGGACACATACTCTATAAATAGAAACAAGTGAACACTAATTAGTCTGTGTCAACACACAGACTATTGTTTTTGTGCGTTTCTTCTTCTTCTTCTTCTTCTTCTTCTTCTTCTTCTTCTTCTTCTTCTTCTTTTCTTCTTCTTCTTCTTCTTCTTCTTCTTCTTCCGGGGAGGGGGGGGGGGGGGGTCATCGATAAAATATTTTTGGTCGCGTATCACACCATAGCGAAAGTTTTAACTCCTTGCCCCCAACACAGAGTTGCTGAATGGCATGGCACTTCAGAACAATTAAAAATAGTTTCATTGGATATGAGAGGAATCGCAGAACTATTTCCAACAAAGTGAATGTATTTAATTCCTTTAACATTGAGTTGTGGACTGTTGAACTAGATAGGTAAACCCACATTGCCAACCCTAAGAGTCTGTGGGATGAAATTGTTGCTGACCCTCCTAACGAGTTTCGTGTCTCGTGTCTATATTGGACGGGTAATCCACATACAAAACTACGCACACCGGGATTAATAAGAAAAAGACACCGAGGGAAAGTAAAACAAGACAGAGAAGTATGAATGTGGGATGGGCGTGTTGAGTTGTATCTAGTGCGTATTAAATCGGATATCATTAACCCTTCATCTAATATGAAAAGCAGACGACACTTGCAAACAAAATTCTTGAATAACTACTTTTTTCATTTTTTGTCTCAAAAACATAGGTTATGACCCCTCATAACCTATGTTTTTGAGACAAAAAATGAAAAAAATAATGAAAATTTATTGGCGATTTTTGTGAATAGCGCTGGCCGGTTTTGGCCGTTACGTTGGGTAAAGGGTTGAAGAAATTAAATTATAAATAATTGAAATGAATGAATTCTGACTGGGCTTCAGGCACAAGAAATTAAATCAAACGTGCGTCGGGCCTTTGTCCGCTTTGTTGTTCAAAGCCTAAGAATAACAGCACATGGTTTGTGAGCTTCTATCACAAATGCGAGAACCAGTTTTGTCGTGCGACATAATTGGATTTGAAACCAGACCTCATTTGAAAGTTTGTATAATCTTGAGGGCGTTTTATGATATTTGTCGAGTGAATGTGCGCTCTTAATATATAATCGATCGTCGAACGACGAGATAAATTGTCTATAAATTTAGACATTTACGATATTATTGTGACAATTTACGAGATAAATTAACAATGAGAGGATAATGGTAGTCCACCAGCAGATTTCATCCATCATATATCAATATAAACCTTTATTTTATATTAGGTATGATTTACTTCCGAAGAATTGCTCATTAAGCTCGGTAGATATGACTTCAAACTCAGCTGATTTGATGCCAAGTTGGAGGTGTCCCCGTGATGCCTTACTAGGCAAAAATAATTTGTTTACAACGTTATCAGTAGTATAGCATGTGCCCGACCGGGGCCCATTGGGGGACCCCAACGGGGACCCCGGAAGTGACGTCATGTCACGTGACCCAGTGGCGCCATGTTGTGGTGTCATGGTAACCCGCGTGAGCGGCCATCTTGTGACGTAACCCCCATAGTGATACGTGGTCCTAGAGCGCATGCGCAGCGCATGTTGTTGGGTAATACGTGTTTCCGTCGTCCATTTTGTGTAGTGGAGGCCGCCATCTTGGTTTCTATGGTAGCCCGTGGTTGCTATGTTACTCAAAGGCTTATAACAGGACAGGGGTATTTTCGGAGGGTATGTTCCTTTGTACAAGAGTAATTTCCTGATACTTAGAATTACCCAAAATAAACCCAACAAGCCCTCCAAATCACCAAAAACTACTTTATTTGATTTATTTATTTATTAATTTATTTATTGGTGTTTAAGGTCACATATTTAGGCACAACGGCTAATCATGACCGTGACAGTTTTACGGGTGGAGGAAGCCGGAGTACCCGGAGAGAACCACCGAGCAACGGCGAGCAACTGTTAGCTCCCCAAACTTTATTTGATACGGATTCCCTATTTTATCGGGTTAGCATGTAGTGCTATAGTATCTAGGGGCTCCGGAGTGAGTTCGATTGAGCTAGAGTACTTTTCTGGCTCGGATTTTTCCCAAATCCTCGGATACTTTGTAGAATTACCCCAACAGACCCAACAATCCCCCCCAAATCACCAAAAAGAACTTTTATTTGATTTGAAACCCCAGATTGGGCATGTAATAGTAGCACGTAGTGCTATAGGGCACGTTCGATTGAATACTCCAGTAGAGTAGAAGAGCCTACCGTGTGGAACAGCTTTACTTACTGTTACTATATTTAGCTTTTCTGGTCTGTTCTTGTTAGTTCTTACCCTATTCCGAGTACTCTTGTTCTTGTTTTCCAGATAATCCAATCTGTTCACTTTACTGCAGGTAACTAACCAATCAGATTGCTTGATTTCCCATAATCTGTATGCAGAGTTATCTCCCTTGTGTATAGCAGAAGCCTATATCATTCCCAAAACCAATAAGCTATCGAGCAGTTATTGAAGTCATTGCTCGAACGACTCGAAACACATCGAGCAAATGATCTTTAGAGCAATTCCTCGATCGAGTGACTCGACATATTGCTCGAACGACTCGACTCCCATCGAGCAAATGAAGTATAGAGCAATTGCTCGTTCGAGAGACTCGCACATACTGCTCTTCGACTCATTTCGGTATTTGAGGATACCTATGGCCTTGTATTGTATTATTTGAGGATACTCTTTATAGGATACTTATCTAAGGATACTATTAGTTGTATCCTTACTTCAGTAACTGCTCGATAGCTTATAAGTGGAATTCGGGATAGGTATGTCCTGGGGTGGCCTAGAAGGCTGGGCCAAACAAGTAATAGTATCCTTAGATAAGTATTCTATAAAAAGTATCGTAGAATTTGATGATCATAGAATTTGATGATGCTATCCCATACAGTGGGCCAATTTATCCTCTGGGTACCTCTTTCTGTTTAGTTGTGAGACCCTGATTCAGACTGAGGTTCACAGAGGGTAAATGTAGTGATGCTACCCTGCTGTGCAGAGTAGCATCACTAAATTCACCCCCTGGGCATCTCGTTTTGCAGATGGCAGTCTGCTTATTTTCCGACTTGTTCCCCACGATAGCGGAACTATCCACTTAGAGGAATGTCCTCTACGACTCTGAATCTTAGTTTGCGTGAAATTTTCTTTGTAACCCTCTTCCTTCTTATCTTCATCCATCTAATTATTACTTATTATCATCATAAATTTCCCACTCCACAAAAACTCAGCTTCAAACTACTCCGTTATGCCTGGCAGAGATAACATTAATTTTCCTGACTGAATTCGACGAATAACGGTGAACGATATCAGTAGTATAGCATGTACCCGACAGGGGCCCATTGGGGGACCTCATTCTGCAAATTTCAGACGGCTTATTTTCAGGCCTGGTGAGGAAACCGAAAAGTTCGGATAGTTGAACTAGAAGATGAAACTTCAGCCTTTGTGACAATAATGAGAAACAATGACGTTGTCATAAATCTCTTACAGATCCGGGAACATTGTAATTATTTGCTTTGGATTAGTGAACAAAGAGGTCATTACTTGGTCAGTTTATACACTCGAAAGTCAGTTGGGTTAAAAATTAACCCAAATCGACTGGGTTGAGTGAATATGAACCCAATTGGGTCCATATTCACTCAACCCAGTCGATTTGGGTTAATTTTTAACCCAACTGATTTTAGAGTGTATCGGCCGGGCCCTTGGTAACTTCACATCAGCCTTCGACTTTCGGGCTGATATATCGGCTGATATGAAATTAAGCAAGTAATAACCCCCCAATGTTACTAAGTACCATTCTATCACTTTCTTCCTGGGGAGCCTGGTAACTCATTGATTACGGAATTGGACTTCAAACTGAAAAGTCCACGGTTCGATCCCCACCAGGGGCAACTGCGCTGTGACCTTTGACAAGGCACTTAATCCCGACTGCCCACATGCGGGCACGATGGCGACGTGTACTAAGGCGTACTGCAAGTTGATGCCTTCAACCAATGCATAATTCTGCTTGTGCGGAGCTGGTACGTTGAGGAGTCTGATATTACGTGGTTCTCTCCGCGTATTCCGGCTTCCTCTACCAATAAAACTATCCGACTCGTGGTGGCCCTGGCTGCCGAAAGTGTCGTTGAACCCAAATAAATAAATAAATAATAAATAAATAAATAAATAAATAAATAAATAAATAAATATCACTTTCTTCCAAGGAAACACCTGGGGCGTAGCTAGGCTAAATGAAGTTGGGGTCGGAACAAAATACTTTTTCCTCCCAATTCATTTCACCATGTGTTGAGTTAAGAAAGTGTATCCTTAAAGGTGAAGGTTCATGGTATACCCAGGGGGGGGGTGCCAGTTGGAACGCCATAGGTACTTTTTAAGACTTAAGAATCCAGAAATCGCTGAAGGAGCCAAGAAATATCTGATTGAAAGTAAATGACTAGTTTTAGGGACTTCGCAATCCAGTTTTTAATATTTTGTCTTCCACTTTTTGGCATTCCAAACATATCTCGTGGCTCATAATACCCAAATTGAGACGTCATATTTTACGCTTTTCAACAAAGTTTGAGGGTCTTTGTCTGAGTTGCTGAAACGTCAGCGAGAAATGCAGCCACTCAAAATACCCCTCAACCCAAATGGCGTCGAGTCAATCAACGTAATGAGACTCTCAAGCCATGACGCTTGATGATCTGAAAGCTGTTATGCTGAAGCGTAACAGCTTTCACATCATCCAACGCCATGGCGATTACTTTAAATGAAAACCAATAACATTATATCAAGTTTTTAATCTCGTCTGTGGCAACCACTTTTGTTATACCGCCCACTTTTGTTATACCTCACTAGTTTTGTAACAGCGATCGCCCATTTTTGTTATACCTCACCAGTTTTGTAATAGAACGCTAGCTTTTGTTATAGTTCGAGGTCACCATTTTTGTTATAGAAATCGCCCATTTTTGTTATAAAAAACAGCTAACCACTTTTGTTATATAAATCGCCAGCTTTTGTAATACTTGAAATTAGAACGATAACGCTAATGTTTCGATGCCCATTCGGGGTTAGTGAAGTATCATGGCAGATTGCGGGGGCGGGGGAATAATAGCTTGTGTTTTCTAAATCAGATGGTCGAGTCGAGAAACAAAAGAACACATCCCTGTAAGTATATGGGGCATTCGGGTGGCGAAGCGCACCTGAAGTGACTTCACTTCACAGAAACTGGCGGCAGGTTTGTTGTTTTGACGAATGGATTAGAATGGAATGAGAATTTCCGATTCAACATTTTTACTTGATGCAGGGTTCATACAGGGTCTTGAAAATTTCTTGAATTTCACTTTTGTATGAAAAAGTCGTTGACTCTGCTTTTTAGCCGTGTGTTACGACCCATAGTGTAATAAATGCCCATAATGTAATACCTACCCATAATGTAATACAAAAAATGCCCGTAATGTAATACGTACCCATAATGTAATAAAAACGACCCATAATGTAATAAATGTAATAAATGTTAGGCGCCCATAATGAAATAAAATTTTAAAAAATTTAGATACAAATTACACTCATCCAGGCCCGTAATGTAATAAAATTTTAAGCTTGATTTTTGTTTTTTCTCTACTCCACCAGTGCGTTCGGCTACTTATGACACATCCTACGCCTCCGTCAATGCTGCCAATGGCCCCTATGCCGTACACAGCCAACATGTATGGGTGTGTTGGGATTACGATTGAGAGTATTCCGGGACCTGGTTTGATGGTCAAGGTCACACCACACGGTCAAAACGGATAGGCCCATGTTACTCCTCGTGTCTAGCTATACGTATGTTGTTTGAGTGTAGCTTAGGAGAAGATGACACAATACCGGAGATGAACACGCGAATAGTGATGTGATAGAGTAGACGGTTGGCAGGAAGTTCCTGTCAACCACCAGGAATTGTCAGGAACTGTAAGTGGTTTAAGTGGTAGTCCGTGTGGTGGACTGATAATATTACTTGTCACATGTGATCACAGGATCGGGAATATGATGTGGTCGTTATTAAGCGTCATCCTGGGATCGGGCTCATTGGTTTCCAGGTGCGGTGGGTGCGACATGAACTTATAGAAGTACATTACAGGGAAATGACTAATTTGTTCCGGTAGTTAAAATTGGGGAGACAGAGGATAGATCGTACGCTTAATTTGGAGCAAAGTAGCCTAATCTAAATCCCATCGAGCTATAGTATATCCCCTATCCCAATACCAGTGCGCTCCCTATATCGCCTCCCGATATTCCTCTGCGCCGCTTGACTCATCGTTTTGCTTCTGTTCTATCTTTTCCTTGTATCCCACACTACCCCCCCCCCCCCCCCACACACACACTATCCGGTCATTGTGCACCCAAACCCCACCGCACCCCACTTCACCCTCTGCCCCAGCAACTTTGGTCAGAGTTACTTGCATTTATTAACAGCAGGAACCTGCTACCCACATTGCTTTTGTGCAAGTGAACAGCCGGTCGAATATGATGATTGCAGTTATAAATGACCATCCTGGAATCGAAATTATTGAATGTCTGGTAAGGTAGACCTATATGGTTGTGGCAGGGCAGTAGAGGCTATCGAGAAAGTCGTATGCGTGGGTGGTACAAATAGAAGAGGGAGATAATGTCTGTCACTCAGAGCAGAGTATACCCGCCCAGGTCCCGGAATACTCTCAATCGTAATCCCACACACCCATACATGTTGGCTGTGTACGGCATGGGGACCATTGGCAGCATTGACGGAGGCATAGAATGTGTCATAAGTAGCCGAACGCACTGCTGGAGTAAAGAGAAAAAACAAAAATCAAGCTTAGAATTTTATTACATTACGGGCCTGGATGAGTGTAATTTGTATCCAAATTTCTTTGAATTTTAATACATTATGGGCGCCTATCATTTATTACACGTTATTGCATTTATTACATTATTGGTCGTTTTTATTACATTATGGGTACGTATTACATTACGGGCATTTTTTGTATTACATTATGGGTAGGTATTACATTATGGGCATTTATTACATTATGGGTCGTAACAGCCGTGAAAAGCTCTTGAAAATTGGCCCAAACTGGTGAGGTATAACAAAAATGGGCGATCGCTATTACAAAACTGGTGAGGTATAACAAAAGTGGGCGGTATAACAAAAGTGGTTGCAACACTTGTTACGACCCGTAATGTAATAAATGCCCATAATGTAATACCTACCCATAATGTAATACAAAAACGACCCATAATGTAATACGAACCCATAATGTAATAAAAAACGACCCATAATGTAATAAATGTAATAACGTGTAATAAATGTTAGGTACCCATAATGTAATAAAAATTTTAAAAAATTAGATACAAATTACACTTTTCCAGGCCCGTAATGTAATAAAATTCTAAGCTTGATTTTTGTTTTTTCTCTTTACTCCAGCAGTGCGTTCGGCTACTTATGACACATCCTACGCCTTCATCAATGCTGCCAATGGCCCCTATGCCGTACACAGCCAACATGTGTGGGTGTGTTGGGATTACGATAGAGAGTATTCCGGGACCTGGGGCGGGTATACTCTGCTATGAGTGACAGGCATTATCCCTCTTCCATTTGTACCACCCACGCAAACGACTTCCTCGATAGCCTCTACTGCCCTGCCACAATCATATAGGTCTACCTTACAAGACATTCAATAATTTTGATTCCAGGATGGTCATTTATAACTGCAATCATCATATTCGACCGGCTGTTCACTTGCATAAAAGCAATGCGGGTAGCAGGTTCCTGTACTGTTAATAAGTGCAAGCAATTCCGGCCAAAGTTGCTGAGGCAGAGGGTGTAGTGGGGTGCAGTGGGGTTTGGGTGCACAATAACCGGATAGTGAGGGGGGGGGGCGTATAGTGTGGGATACAAGGAAAAGATAGAACAGAAGCAAGACGTTGAGTCAACCGGCGCAGAGGAATATTGGGAGGCGATATGGTGAGTGTACTGGTATTGGAATGGGGTCTATCCTATAGCTCGATGGGATTTGGATTAGGCTACTTTGCTCCAAATTAAGCGTACAATCTATCCTCTGTCTCTCCAATTTTCACTACCTAAACAAATTAGTAATTTCCCTGTACTGTACTACTATAAGTTCATGTCGCACCCTCCGCACCTTGAAACCAATGAGCCCGAGCCCAGGACCACACTTAATAACGACCACATCATATTCCCGGTCCTGTGGTCACATGTGTCAAGTAATATTATCAAATGCTTTCCAGTCAAATAGTTTGCACTTCGCACATGCAAGAAAGACCTTACATTTTCAATAAAAATTGTATCAGTTTCAATAGTGACAGCCCTGAGTGAAATGCTTTCAACTCCTCTCAGTGTTATTTTTCTAAAACCTCAACACACCATAGATTGAACACCCTCAATTGATATGAACCGAAGCAAGTTAAACGCCTTGTAGACTGCTATCATCCACGCAGGCCACCTTTGCGAGAAGATTGGTTAAGAGTATGTCATGTTCACCCGTGGCTGTGACCAGCAACTGAGTCGAGTTAATGTGCACATCACTTGGTTGTACAAAGCAGCCTCTTTGTATTGAGCTCAGGGGATTGCATTCTCAAATAAATTTCACCAGTGGTGTGGCATCACTCATAGTATGCACAGGACGAATGCAGATCTATAATAGAGAGTAGTTTGAACGTTTGGGTTTTCAGAAAGATATTTTCGTTTTGTTTTGTTGTCAGTGTGGGTTTACCGTACAAGAGATCGGTTTCGGATGATATTTCAAAATCTTGAAGAGAATCGAGTTGTGTATTCATGGGATCAAAGTATCAAGCGCACACCAGGAGATAGCGAGGAGCATTTTCACAGGGATTACTACACATACACTTTGGAGTAGCCAAAAATATAGTTTTTGAACCTGTCATTATTTATATATCCGTTTGACCGTGAGGTGTGACCTTGACCATCAATCCGGTGATCTTGAACCTGTGTATGGGCCGATTTTTATGAAACTTGGTGTGTGGTTCGGGCGCCCAACAATTTTGCCACACCCGATGCCCGTCATGTGTGACCTTGATTGATATTCACACCGTTGACCTTGAACCTATATCTCGGCCGATTTGCGTGAAACTTGGTATGTGGGGGTAGTTCGGGTCTCTCTCTCTCTCTCTCTCTCTCTCTCTCTCTCTCTCTCTCGCTCTCTCTCTCTCTCTCTCCTGAGCGTCCTGAACTACTCCCACATACCAAGTTTCACGAAAATCGGCCCAGCATGAACCGAGATACAGGTTCAAGGTCAACGGTTTGAATATCAAGGTCACACATGACGGGCATCGGGTGTGGCGAAATTGTTGCGCGCCCGAACCACACACCAAGTTTCAGGACAATCGCCCAGCAGGAGCCGATACACAGGTTCAAGGTTTCCGGTTTGATGGTCAATGTCACACACCCGGTCAAACGGATACGCCCATGTTACTCCTCGTGTCTAGCTATGTATGTTGTTTGAGTGTAACTTAGGAGAAGATGGCACAATAGCGGAGATGAACACGCGAATAGTCGTGATAGAGTAGGCGGTTGGCAGGAAGTCCCTGCCAACCGCCAGGAACTGCCATGACTGTAGGTAGTTTAAGTGGAAGGCCGTGTGGTGGACTAATAATATTACTTGACACATGTTATCACAGGATCGGGAATATGATGTGGTCGTTATTAAGTGTCATCCTGGGATCGGGCTCATTGGTTTCCAGGTGCGGTGGGTGTGACATAAACTTATAGTAGTACAGTACAGGGAAATGACTAATTTGTTCAGGTAGTGAAAACTGGAGAGACAGAGGATAGATCGTACGCTTAATTTGGAGGAAAGTAGCCTAATCCAAATCCCATCGAGCTATAGGATATCCCCTATCCCAATACCAGCACACCTACCATATCGCCTCCCGATATTCCTCTGCGCCGCTTGACTCAACGTCTTGCTTCTGTTCCATCTTTTCCTTGTATACCACACTACCCCCCCCCCCCCCCCGCCACTATCCAGTCTTGGTGCACCCAAATCCCCACTCCACCCTTTGCCCCAGCAACTTTGGCCAGAGTTACTTGCATTTATTAACAGTAGGAACCTGCTACCCACATTGCTTTTGTGCAAGTGAACAGCCAGTCGAATATGATGATTGCAGTTATAAATGACCATCCTGGAATCACAATTACTGATGTCTGGTAAGGTAGACCTATATGGTTGTGGCAGGGCAGTAGAGGCTATTGAGGAAGACGTTTGCGCGGGTGGTACAAATAGAAGAGGGATAATGCCTGCCACTCAGAGCAGAGTATACCCGCCCCAGGTCCCGGAATACTCTCCATCATAATCCCAACACACCCACACATGTTGGCTGTGTACGGCATAGGGGCCATTGGCAGCATTGATGAAGGCGTAGGATGTGTCATAAGTAGCCGAACGCACTGCTGGAGTAAAGAGAAAAAACAAAAATCAAACTTAGAATTTTATTACATTACGGGCCTGGAAAAGTGTAATTTGTATCTAATTTTTTAAAAATTTTATTACATTATGGGTACCTAACATTTATTACACGTTATTACATTTATTACATTATGGGTCGTTTTTTATTACATTATGGGTTCGTATTACATTATGGGTCGTTTTTGTATTACATTATGGGTAGGTATTACATTATGGGCATTTATTACATTACGGGTCGTAACACTCGTCACTTGTTTTTGTTGATGTTAAATAAAAAAAAGGTTGTAAATATTTATTTTGCATTGCCACGAAAAATGTTCACATCATATTCATTTTCCGCATACATCGAAGTATATTCTTTAAAATGCGATCGGAGATTGCGAGGCGTCATTATATTAACCCTTTACCCAACGTAACGGCAAAAACCGGCCAACGATATTCTCAAAAATCGCCATGTAATTTTCATTATATTTTTAATTTTTTGTCTCAAAAACATAGGCTATAACTCCTCGTTGGAACCTATGTTTTTGAAAGAAAAAATTAGTTATTCAAGAATTATTTTTGCAAGTGTCGTCTGCTTTTTATGTTAGGTAAAGGGTTAAGAACCATCCAGACGTTTTTCTTCTCTTTTTGAGCATTGTTTTTATACCTCCCCTATCCTCCCTCCCACACACACTCCTAAGATGGCGGAGGTGGTGACATTTTTAAGTGTGTGATCAATGGACGCTCCAGCAATCCAGTTGTACAGAGATCACTGTTGAGGGGGTTAAAAATATTTTCGTGTTGCCCCAACCAATTCACTAATTAGTACGTCACGCCTCGACACCCCACCTAACTTTGGAGGTTCTAATAGGCTTAGTTTGAACAATATTTAGTTAGGATAAGAAGTGTAAGATATTTCCTGCATACAGATGGAGTGGAAGGATACAATGTTATGAGATAAATATGAAAAACACAACAAAATGCTAGGATTCGACAGCAAGCTCAGCCGTTTGGATCTCGGTGGTATATTCCATGTCTGTTTAAAGCCATCAACTGGTAGAGTCTATATTCATTATTTGAGAGAAGGCCAATCAATATTTTGGGGGCTGAACGTTGAAAATCTTAATTGGCTTACCACACAAATTCTCGGAGCAACTATCTACTTTATTAACCCTTTACCCAACGTAACGGCAAAAACCGGCCAGCGCTTTTCTCAAAAATCGCCAATTAATTTTCATGAATTTTTCATTTTTTGTCTCCAAAACATAGGTCATAACCTATGTTTTGGAGACAAAAAATGAAAAAAAAATAGTTATTCAAAAGGTTTTTTTTTTGCAAGAGTCGTCTGCTTTTTATGTTAGGTAAAGGGTTAATTCAGATCGTATCACGATTCTGTCCTGTAAAGCGGACTTTCGATTTCAAAAGGTTAAAGGAAGTTGTTGAATCCTCGGTGGAACTCGTTTGTTTAGTTCGATCCCATGACAGGTCACAGGCTATTCACTCATGCAAATATCGAGAAAATAACATAATGAAATGTAAATTGCGATTTGTACATGTACGTGAGTGCGTGGCGGGAGGGGAGGTTACTGGTTAAATTTGAGTCGCCTCGTGATAGTTTCCTTATCAATGGTTAGTCCCCTCCCCTGCCCTTTTATTCTTTCGGTCTCCCCGAGTAAACCACTCATTCTATACAGTTAAGTAATAGTGTAGAGATTCTACAAAAGTAAAATAAAACAGTACACCGAGTGCTGGATTTAAATTATCGAGAAGTTGGGAACACTTAGGTTTGATGACCTTGCTTTTGTTCTTTAACACTTACGCTGCCGAAAGCGACTATTGCCTCCTATTTTATGATGGTCATCTGTACGTTCTGGTATGTGCAGATCAAACCTACTATTTATTAATTGCTGGAAAGGGCTCAAAGAGCCCTTTCTAGCAATTAATCAGATGGTAGAGTTTCAAGTATGTCATTAATTTTATTTAACTTCTATGCATTTCGACGTACATAGAGGTCCTCCATATATGGATAAAGTGAGTGTGGCAGTAAAAAGGGTTAAGGATGTTCTCTTATGCCATTGATCTTTCTATTTAGCAATATACTTGTAGATCTATCTTCCAATCATCAGTGCCATTGTTATATTCTGGCAGCAATAATACTGTTCGTTAAAAGCATGAGCAGTGATTGTAGTTTTGCCGACTCTGTTGAAAGTGTCTGGTTGGTGTGAAGAAAATATTTCTTTAAGTCAGTGGCTTTATCGACCGGAATAAATGGTTTTCCTGTGAATTAGTTTAACTCTGTACCAAGCTCGAGCGAATCCAGGGTTGTGATTAACACTCACTTTTTCAAATTTTCAAATATTTTTTTTTAAATTTCAACTAAACTACATCATGTAATCCCTCTTTGGAACGAGCTCGACGGGCTCGTTCCAATGAGGGTGACATGATATGGTTTTGCTGATTTTTTTAAAAATATTTTTTCCACCCATCTTTTTCGAAATTACTAGGACGAATGCAGTCGATTCGTCAGATAAATGTTCAAAGAAGACAAGAATATATGTACATTACAAACTCCATGTACTCGACGGGTACAGGATAGGTAATGTCACCAGCTGGAGGATTATGCGAGACTCTCATGTTTGTGTCGAAATAAACCATGACATTGTTTCAAAATACCATGCACAGGGTATTTGGGGGCAATACACGATGCGTCATGGTAATCTACACGTGGGCTCCCATGTGCATATAAGGCTTTTTTGTTTTTGGTTGCAAGTGGGGTCACTGGCATTAGAAACTATCTATACACCTGAAAATTAAATAAGCACCCTCTGAATTGTTTCATGACAGTGAAGTTGCTGTTATTGATTATTATGTTTTAATGATTGCTATGTCTTGCAGTACATTTCATCCAGTGAAACATGATGTTTCTGGTTGATGGCGTACCCCAACACACATCCCCTTGTCCACGTGAAGCATGCTTCGGACGAATGTCACAAAAACACTATCATCCAAATGCAATATCTGGGTATAACATAAGAAAATTTGTCACTTCTTTTATCAATACATGTTGACATGGCAAGGAGGAGACTGTCAGAGGCACTAAGATGGCAAATCGTTGGCATGCATGCAACAGGCATGTAATTCAAAGCTATTGGAAGGCAACTTGGCTATAGTCATTCTGTCATCAGCAGACTTGTCCGAAACTATCAGCAAACCAACGATGTTAAGGACCGACCAAGGCCTGGGCAACCCCAAAAGACCTACCCTCGGGAAGATCGGAGTCTGGCACGCCTGGTTAGGTGTGAACCCTTTGCTTCAAGTGGGGTTTTGGAACGCCTTTCGCTCTCCAACAGGCGTTTGTGCAACAAAAGTTCCGAAAGCGTCTCAAAGCACTGGCATGAGGTCCAGAAGGGTCATCAAGCGTCCAGCTCTGTCCGATCAGCATCCAAGACGATGTTTGGAGTTGTGTATGGTACAACAACATTGGAATCTCAGGATGTGGAGGAGAGTCCATTGGTCAGACGAGAATAGGTTCCTGCTTCATTTCACAGATGGTCGCATGAGAGGGTGGGGGGGGGGGGCATGGACATACTGCTTACATGCCCAGGGACATAAGACCTACCGTTCCTTATGGTGGAGGATCAATAATGATCTGGCGATACCTCTCTCATGATTGTAAACTTGATATGGTGACTGTAAGTGGGAATCTCAGTGGTCATCAGTACCTCTGGGGCATTCGCAATCCGGTGTCGTGCCTCATTTTGACAACCATCCGTTGGCTACTGGCCCTGTATTCATGGACGACAGTGCAAGGCCACATCGTTTCCATGCTGTGGCAGAAGTTGCCTCTGGGCCGCATCAGAAGGCTCACTGTAGTATTAAGGGGAGGGTCCAGGCTGTCATCTCTGCAAGTGGTGGATACACTCGCTACTGACGTCAGACACTCCTATTGTGTTCAGGAGATCATTTTTTGTCAGTAATTACCAGCATTGTTTCATCATGGACCGTTCCAGCACCATACTTGTCGAGAGAACATTTTTTCATCAAAAATATTAGTGACGGATATGTGGAACAAGCGCCATTAAAATACTGCATATTTTCATCATTGTGTTGTCTGTCATCTGTCAATAGATCATTCAAACAATTACTGTTGGCCATTTGAAAGATAGCATGAAAGTAATGACAGTTTCTATTAACACCATTGAGAAAAAAACAGGGGGTGCTTAATTCAGCACCAAGTGTATATATATTACGACGAAAACTTTTTGCCGAAATACACACACGTACACCTGTTTAGCTGTCGTTGTGTGGACGTGGGTTTTCTTTTTGTCTCGGTGACAACCAATGTCAAACAAGTCACCACAAAATCGAGAAGACAAACCCTAACCCATTGTTTTCTTTGTGGGGCTATGGAGTAAACAAATGAAATCCTTATTGGGGCGCAAGAACTGTTGTCTAGGTTCTCACAAAGTACGGAAGACAGCCCCCACCCCACACACACACTTAGACCTACTTAAATGCATGCACACGTACGCTGAACAGCTGGGTGGGCCCAACGCCTTCTTGATATGTTTATACTCACATTATGTCAGAATCAAATGGTCCTAAATCAGAAGATATTTTTTCAACTTTGATGATAATGATTTCTGGCAAGCCACAAGAATAATTTCCATCAGTCATTTACAACATGTCATCTTCATGAGTTGTTATGCATCCAATTAGGCTAAAACACGAACAGACCATCCATTTACAATACCAACAAGAGATTTATTTTCCGTTCGATTCGAGAATTTATACGCGAGTGCTGATTTGAAATACTGTATAATTTCATTGAGATTTTTTACTCAAAAACATTTTTCTTTTTCCAGCAAACACAAAGTACTTTTCACCATAAGACGTTCATTTGTTTGATAACCTAATTCTTCCTTTGTGATGAGTTTTAACCCTTTACCTAACATGAAAAGCAGACGACACTTGTAAAACAAATTCTTGATTAACTTATTGTTTTCATTTTTTGTCTCAAAAACATAGGTTATGACCCCTCATTGGAACGAGCTAGACGAGCCCGTTCCAATGAGGTGTCATATCCTATGTTTTCGAGACAAAAAAATGAAAAAATAATTATACAATAACAAGATGTTCGAGGGCGTTGGGCTCCATTATTGGATCGCTATCAGTGAATAGCAGCCCAGCGGTCATTAGCGGCCCGAGGCGATAGCCGAGGGCCGCTAATGACCGTAGGGCGGCTAATCACTGATCGCGGTCCGATAATGGAGCCAAACGCTCAAGAAAATCTTGTTATTATTATTATTATCAATACCGCTCTGTGGTACTTTGCATTCAGACACAGTAGTATCAGTAGGATTGCTGAGGTTACCCGTTAAATATTCACAAGAAAATTAACAGCAACAACATTTATTAAAGATAAATTTACAAAATTTCCTTGACCACTGTCGTCAGCTATTCAGTTGTTCTTATTATTACTTATATTGACGTTTGTCGTCGTCAAACTGTAAACATAAACAACGCTTCCAGAAGTAGGTCATGACGTCATATTTGACTCCGGTCCCCGGTCGATAATGGCTTTAAATAGCCATTATCGACCAGCTGGAGAATATGCACGTCTATTTATAAGTTTGTTGGGCTTTCTTACCGTCTATGTAAATTACTGTTAATGTGTTGGTAACGCACAAAGAATTGATAACAATGAAAATTAATTGGCGATTTTTGAGAAGAGCGATGGCCGGTTTTGGCCGTTACGTTAGGTAAAGGGTTAAGATATAAATTTCATTGATCATTTGTGTGTATACAGGTAGGGAGGGGTCAAGTCAATAAAAATCATTATAAGGATTTGACAATCTAAACTTTCGTTGCGGATTGCGAGGAGGATATTTTCTAGTTTGTGCCCTGTTTTCGAAGCATCTTTCTCAAATCGATCTGTAGTTTTGTAAGTATATTCGTGGCTCACACATCTCGTAGCCCACATCACCGAGATTTACCAGAAATGTAGGTTTTAACTGATAAACGGGAGCTGAATCATCGGGAAATGTGTTTTTGTGTAAAAAAAATCTACTCCAAACTCTTTTCGCTACTTCACCCCGATCTGCAAATCAAAGTAAAGTTCATGAAGGAAGATAGAAATATTTCCGACATTTATTTGTATGAGTTATTGTTTGTCGATCGCTATTTTAAATGAGCCATGTCATTTCATGACGGCACTCTCAGTACGATTGCCGTATGACAAGTTGTGTACGATCCGATCCTCAGTTGCACAACTGTGCAGAAATAGTTCAAAATTCTATCAGCGATCATTCTGTTTTCCCAACCCCGTTTAATACATCAGTTATCCGCTGTAACTGTTCAGTATTTTTTTCTCTCTGTAAAACGGTGTCATTGCAGGTATTAGGTGATACTCTCTCTCTCTCTCTCTCTCTCTCTCTCTCTCTCTCTCTCTCTCTCCCTCTCTCTCTCTCCTTCATTCACCTTTCACGGACAGCCGATTCGATTCTTCTCTTGTTTGCACAGACAGAGAGGACTTGGGAGATGTAATCTCGCAAAAAGGGGTGTCAATGCCCTGTTGTTGGCTGTGGGATAAAGAAGGTGATATTTCGGGTTTCAGTGGGGTATATTTTAGACCTGTCACAAAACGGATAAATCCCCCTCCCCATAGCAGCTTCAGTCCTACTCTTCAAGTTATCTCTGATGCTTCTAGGTAGTAATTCCAGACAAGCAGAGTTAGCATTGGTTGAAGACAAGTGCACCATTGACGTGCAACACGACTTACTACATAGCGCCACCGTGTCCTTTCGGGGGCAATCGGGATTAAGTGCCTTGCCCAAGGACACAACGCAGTTACCCTGGTGGGGATCTAATCGAGGACCTTTCGGTTTGAAGTTCCAATGAGGTAACCACTGTGCCACCACCACGCACCTCTCCATTTCTGACTATAATGTCAGTAAAATGTCGATCAAATCAAATCATCTCGATTGAGCAACATTTCTAGCTTTGATTTACAGAAAAAGAATCTTTACGAAATTTTTCAGATTCAATGGTCCGGAAATATATCAGTTGGTCGGAAAAGGGAACTGTAGGTTCGCTTTTCCAGCCAACTGAAATTTTCCAGACGAGTGAATCTAAACATATTGTCGCCTGAGTGCTAGAATGTTCTATGTCCCATAGGGGACATAGAACATTCTAGTACTCAGACGACGATATGTGGTGACCTATTTGAGCTCGAGATTGTTTTCAGGCCATAACAGCGTTGAATTTCTGAAAGAATAAAACTGGTGCCCAGAAAGCTTGACTGAAACCCTGAACATTCTGCTGCAAGCAACGCTTTCTAATCCCAAATAAGACAGAAGTCATAGTTTTGTGCTACAATTCTACAGCCGCCCCCACCGGCCCCACCCCTCCACCATCCCACCTCTAAACACAAGACAGGAAAAGGGGCTTAATCGTCCGAAACTCCCCTTCGTCATTTCACAAATAATCTGGAACAGTCTACCGACCACATTTCAAATTAAGCACCCTAGATCAAAATTGAATAGACTCGAGAAATCACTGATAGAGAAATACAGTAAAATTGTACTCAAACTATATCTTTTCTGTTCAGACTGCACGGAGAAGTAGCTCGTCCAATTTGTGGGTGAATTTCATGACAATTAATGAGAGATTAATTATTTATTTATTTATTTATTTATTTATTTATTTATTTATTTATTTATTTATTGGTGGTTAAGGTCACTTATTTCTGCACAATGGCTAACCATGACCGTGACAGTTTTACGGGTGGAGGAAGCCGGAGTACCCGGAGAGAACCACCGAGCAACGGCGAGCAACTGTCAGCTCCCCAACATACCAACTCCACACAAGCAGGGTTAGCATTGGTTGAAGACAGGTGTACCATCGACGTGCAGCACGCCTTAGTGCACAACGTCACCGTGCCCCCACGTGGGCAATGGGGGTGAAGTGTCTTGCCCAAGGACACAACGCGGTTGCCGCAGGTGGGATTCGAACCGAGTGGTGTCGATTGAACAAATGACAGGGTGTAAGTTGGTTACCAACCTCGTTGTCGGCATGTCATGATTTTGCACAACCTACCCCGTTTGGAAACGCCCCGCCGCGTCATTTAACGTCAGGGACCAGTTATTCAAAGTCATGAAATACCTCCAACCCGATTGGTAACTATTGCCTATCCATATACAGAACGGCACATGTCAACAAATATCAGAGTCTTACATTGGCTTTAAAAGGCCGCGTGTAAGCTGCGTGTAAGCTGCGTGTACATTCACCATACTGTCCATTCGAACCCGTGCATCATATTCGCCTGTCGGCATCCGCTTCATATTGAACAGGGGAGAATTCATTTATTGTTCATCTGCATTGCTAGTTCAATTTGTAAAAAATTGTTAGTAATGTAAATCCGTTGAACCACACTTTGTTTGAGGCCCGGTAATGTGTTTGTGATGTCATTTATGCACAGAATGACAAACGCGTGCGAATGGGTTTATCTATATGTCGCGAGTGCCAGCGCGGAAGGATAAAACGAGAGGTCGCAGGTCTCGAGTTTTGTCCTTCCGTGATGGCACAAGTGTCATATCCATAAACCCATCCACACTCGTGTGTCGTTCTTTGTTGATTACACGCCTTCACGTCCATAAAAAGAGTTATTAGAAGTGCACTCAGCAATTCATTTGACAACTATCGACAAAAAGAATACATTTTATCGCCAACCAAATTTGTGAGAGGAACCGTTGTTACTATTTCGTCCCCTGAGTTCCAATGTGTTCTGTGTGCCTACTGGCACATAGAACACACTGGAACTCAGGGGATGATTTTCAGCCATCGCCAGCGATTCATATTGTAATTGCGTTGCACGATTTGTAGAAAATTCCAGTGAAATGTCGCTTTTATTTAAAAAATAGTCCGTCAACTCTTTCCGTTCCGCACATATGAACAGATTTTCATTTTCCGCATGGTTTAGTGTTGCTATAGAGTGGGGATTACATAGAACAGGCGTGTAATAAATAGAGATTATTACCATTATTTGGATGTACAAAACATGTATCCGAGTCGAGCTCCGGGTTCTAAGGGCAGATCACGACGAGTCAAAGACGAGTCCTGATCTACCCCTAGAACCCGGAACGAGACTCGGATACATATTTTGTACATTCACATAATGGTAATAATCATTTTATCTTACAATATATTGGGGATAAGTCAAGAATGTAGACGAATATATAACGAACTATTTATTCGTACGGGTGGATAAAAAGAAAAAAATGGAACTCACGCGAAAGGAACGTGCTTGTATCCGACCCCTGATACAAACATCTGTATCAGGGGGTCAGATACACGACAGTTGCGGGGTTAATATAGACAAAATACATGTTGATTGTAAGATAAAGTCATGTTCTGGGATCGAGCGTCGCCTTCACCCATTATGGGGTAAGCAGATATCGTATGCAGCACAGCAAGTCACCGACAAACTGTGTAACTAATAATATACTAACCTCTCTATGTTCGAAACACACCACTTCATTATTTTAAGTGCCTAACGATGGGTCTACGGAGATGTGGAATTTGGGAAACAATGAAACTATACGAACAAACGTGACATTACGGCAAAGTACTGCAATATAACAATAACATGAGTCTGGAGGGCGTTACTGTTTATTAGAGGCCCGAGAGAAAAGAATAACAGCCCAGGTGGGTATTACCGACGAAGTCGAGGGTCGTTAATAAGCTAGAGAGCTGTTATTTAGTCATCAAGGGCCGTCAATAAACCGGAACGCCCGACAAAATCATGTTGTTACAATAATTACCATGACCGGATGCGGGCGACGGGAAGTTAATGAATTTTGTTTTCATTACCGCCCACCGCTCGCTTCCGGTTGCATGGCGTCATGAATGACTGAGTTTTACCGCCTCGCGAAACTCCGTTAATATACCAGAGAGCATCCGCTAAAGTGGTAATAACAATCTTTAATGACATGACCAGGCGTGGTTATTGGATGTCTGGGCGGGACCAGGAAGACGGCCATATGGTATTGGTACTGCTCGGATCCTGTATGCAGCTCATGCACACATCAACTCTGAATTTACGATCGGCATTTCAATTGCAGGTTATATGATCGTCTAACTGAAATCCTATCCACAATTGTTGTTTTGATTTGTATGCATTATCCAATAAACACCTTTTATAATCTTGATTGTAGCGTAATAACACGGCATTAAGATATCAACGGCCCGAAGTACCATAATAACCATGAATGGTATAACTGTTTGGATATATATGATAAAAGGTTGAAGGTCATCATAATAATCCACTAAATCTGACAGATGAAGTTGGTATTCACCATGCAAATCTGATTATTTCACCGATTCTTCACTACTCAATACTCAGTACACAAGAAACCCATTTGTAGAAATAGATCTGCTTATTATGTTCTCTGTAAAAAAAACAGTCTCATCCCTGACTAATCTTGTCACGAGGATCGAATTCCGATGAGGTTATCTCTCCTGAAATTATTGGACTGACGAGGAAGGTCCAATTAAGAAGCAAGTAATTGTCGGGAATACACATATGATATCAGAAGAAAATAAAGCGAAGTTTCCTTTTCTCACTTTTAATAAACGAAAACAACAGACAACTCTGGGAGCTGTCTGTTTTCGTTTATTAACCCTTTACCTAACATGAAAAGCAGACGACACTTAAAAAAAAAATTCTTGAATAACTAAATTTTTTTCATTTTTTGTCTCAAAAACATAGGTTATGACCCCTCGTTGGAACGAGCTCGACGATCTCGTTCCATCGAGGGGTCATAACCTATGTTTTTGAGACAAAAAATGAAAAAATAATGAAAATTAATTGACGATATTTGAGAACAGCGATGGCCGGTTTTGGGCGTTACTTTGGGTAAAGGGTTAAAAGGTACAAACTTGGCTTTTTGTGGCAAGCTAATAAGAAGCAGTAAAGTGACAGACCACTTTGGCTCTGTTTGCGAATCTGTTTTACAGTAATTTGCAAGTTTTTTTATTCTTTGCAGGAAAACAATTAGCAAATCTTCCGTATTAGACATATATTAATGGCAAGGATAATGTCTATGTTATGGTATCAGGGAACTAACATTTGAATTAGAGTTTCCCGCCTTGAAATACCGGAAATGATGCAATCTCTAAAAATAAAAAGCCTTGGGAACATATATTGTTTCAATAAACGTTTGAAACGTTCTATTGACATCTTGCATTATTGTTGAATATTCCTGACAAAAAGGAGGGTGATTTGATGACTTTTGGACCTAAAAAATACAATTTACTTTTTTTGTGTTTTTGTAGGGAATTCTCTGAAAAATATATTGTTCTTGGGTCTGAAAAAGTTGTCTGAAGGGCTATACTTGACAAAGATATTTGAACGCCAAAATTAAAGTGATGCGATCATACTTTTTTGCCGGAACGTTATAATGGTCGCCTAAGGAAAAATATTAAGTTCCGTGATACCTTATATGTCAACATTTGCAACAGAAACAAATATTACAGAACATTGAAAGATGGTTAAAGCGCGATTGTCTTACTTCCAAATGAGTTCAAACAGGGCATAAAAGTCAAACGTTCAAACTGACTGGGAAAAGCAGTGTAAAACCAGCTTCTGTATGTTTATATGTTATGTTTAACATGATACGTCATGATTTCATTATGGAGGATGGCTGCTAGGTCAAAACGTGGAGAAGACCAATATTTTCAACGTGCAGCCTTTGGGCTGCACGTTGAAAATATTGATTGATCTACACCCAAAAATGAATATGGTATCTTCCAATTGCAGCCATTGAACTGACATGCAAGATACCATCAGGGTTCTAGGGGGTTATGAATAAATTAGTAAAGCGGACAAGCAATACTATAATATTACTGTCAGATAAACCAGTGAAATTTAGTTTTTGCTGACTCTCCCCAGATGCAAAATAGATTCGACCACCTGCTGTAGGAATCATTGAAATATGGTGAAAGCGCGGTTTTCTTACTTTCAAATAAGCTCAAACAGGGCATAACAATTGTCAAACGTTCAAACTGACTGAGAAAGACAGTGTGAAACCAGCTTCTTGTATGTTTATACTACTCCACGGGGGAATGTCTGAAGTTTGTGAAATGATGCGAAAATCGATGATACAACTTTGCTAACATTTCAAACTTTTAATTTTAATATCAAATTCCCATACCCTTAGTATTAAATTTACTGGCGCATTTAGAAAATTAAGAGAAGCTGACTTTCCTGTAAATCTCTTCCAATGCCAAGAATTGTCAGCCATGTGTATTCCATGTGTCGATAAACGTGACAACGTGCAAAGGGCCCACGGAGCGGTTAAAATACAGTTTAATTTTTGAAAATTCTTGGAGGTGGAATAATAAAGTTGGCAACGGTTAAGTTTAAATGGGATTCATACTTTTCTGGTGCATGTATATGTACGAAAACCAGCTTGATGTAAAACCTAAAACGTTGGCGGGAACTTATTGATCGTAAGTGATGGGATGGGGTGACACCTTTTTCATCGGAATAATGCTATTCTTGAAATTTAGGAAACCAGAATAAACATCATTCCCAAAGTGCCAATCATTTTCTTGAGAAAATTGGACAGACTTTCGCTGCTTTATTAAATTAACTTATTTTTGAGGAATTGGGATTTGGCCATTTGGGAATTGCAAACGACACTACCGGTATTCTAGGTAAATAAGTAAAATTTTCGTCTTTCTTCATTCAAACACTAGATACTGGCCTTTTCATTGGAAAAAGTATTTCGAGTTTGTTCCAATGGTGGAGGGGAGGCAAACCTATTATTCAAAAAAGGCAAAGTAGAATATGAATAGTTATTTTTAGTGTATTGGATCGGCGGATCTACTAATTCTAAGATAAGCAAGATAAGCGGTTAATGAAAAAAGCATCAACACCAGTAGGAACCCGTTCAAGCAGAACGGCCTCCATCACTACTCGTTAACTCTGGCAAACTTTGAAAAAATTGTACACCTATCATCAAATCCTCTGGAAATTGTAAAGATTGTAGGATTATAGAGAACATTATGCATACACGCGACAGCACATAAGCATGTCTTGTCGTTTTTAAAGTTTACGGTCCTCGTTGAGTCGAAATTTTGACATACAATGTGTACAAAAGCTGAAAAGGAATTACTTAGAACATCAGAATGATGTATGATTATTTGCTGAATCTCCCACACATTCTACCAAATGATTGCTTGAAACACAAGTTAAGCCTTTCAACCCGGTGTGCATAAATTTTTGCGTGAAGGAAAAGTTCGTAGTGGACGAGCAGACGATACAAAGAGCAAAACATCTGAAGCGAGGCTCGGTAATAATTTAATCCAACAAATAGCTCGACAACTGCGAGTCTCAGCTGGTGTACAACCTATTCAACTCTACAACGATACCATTACGGAACATATGGCTGAGAGGACTAAATACTTCATTAGATATCCAAAATGAGATATATATATATATAGTAGCATTGTGTTGTAACAAGTTATTTCAGTCAAGATTGACCGCCATACACCAAAAAGCGCATTTGGGATGTTGTGTGTTTATGTCCGGTTGTGAAGCGGAGCTAGCAATGCTCTTAAAAATAATTGCTACAATGTACATTGTGTCTGTTCGTTTGTTTTTTTTTTTGTTTTTGTTTTTTTTTTTTTTGAGTTTCACGATACTTTCAATAGCCCGTATCATATTGTATCGGAGAGGCAAAGGTTTGGCGGTTCGAAAATAAGCCGAAGCTACGAGCCGCGCTGAACAACTGTCAGACTCTCCAACATAGTGACCCGGCACAGGTAGAGTTAGCAGCGGTTGAGAGACGTGCATTTCACCTTAGTTCGCAACGCAGCGTGCACCCAACGTGAACAATCGAGTTTATGTGTATTGCCAAGGACACAGCGCAGACGGGGCTAGCAGTATCAAACTTTTCACCTTTCGGTTTAAGCCTTTACCCAACGAATCACCGGTATCCGCCCGCGTAATATGCAAATTCAGCAGTTGAAAAAATATTATTTTTCCAAAAATTTCAACAAAACCATATCTTGTGACCCCCTCGTTGGAACGAGCTCGTTCCAACGAGGGGTCACATGATATGGTTTTGTTGAATTTTTTTTTTTAATTTTAAAACATGGTATTTAAAATAATAAATTTTGATATCGTCTGCGTTAGGTAAAGGTTTAAAGTCCAGTGGCCATTGAGCCACCGTGCTCCAAATGTGCATGGTGACTTCAGTACCGCGTTTATGGTAAAGACTTTTTCAGTTCGTTGCGTGACGTATGCAATGTATTTGAGAATGACAAACAGCATTTTGTCATTAATTATTGGCAAATGTGTAGAGAAATAACTCACGCAAAAATTCGAAGTGGTAATTTAATTAAAAGATTCTAGCTTCACTGTTCTCTAATGGCGACAAATTGAATATCTTCCTATCATAACAATCGAACTGACAAGCAGGTTTAGATTTACTGCACATTCTTGTTGGTATGTACTTTTTATACCTTTTGGTTCGTCGGAATTTATGGCTTTATTTTGTGGTAGCTCAAGAAAATTCTACAAGAGAGGGATGGCTTTGCATATATATTTTTAATTTACGGACCCGCAAACTAAAGATGATAGTATTGTGAACTTGCCATGACAGTTTTAACTATAAGCACCTCAGGCGCCCACAGCGGCTACTGTCTCGACACGTTCAATCTGCTGTTGTGCAATGTAATCATACGTGGTCGTTACCCTGTAAAAATGTAAAGCTTACCCCGCTGTGTTCCGCGGATTTATTATCTTGGATTTACAGTTTTTCACATTGGCCACTCGTAATTTGTTTGGCAAGTATTAAGTCGCGTTATTTATTAGATATGGTTTTCTTTTCGGGAAGTGCACATTATCAAGCTCGGCAGATATGGTCTCAAACTCGACTGATATGACGCCGACCTCATCGTAATGAAACAAGCGAGAGTTGGTGTCACTGATGCGCCGTTACTAGGCGATACCAAATTGTTTACATTGAAACCGTAAACCGTTGCTGGTTGAAATTTAATAAGGACGATTGGTCTTACCGGGCACATTGGAGTGGTTTAACCCTTTACCCAACGCAGACGATATCAAAATTTATTATTTTAAATATCATTTTTTTTTAATTTTTCAAAAAATGTCAACAAAACCATATCTTGTGACCCCTCGTTGGAACGAGCTCGTCGAGCTCGTTCCAACGAGGGGTCACATGATATGGTTTTGTTGACATTTTTTGAAAAATAATATTTTTTCAACTGCTGAATTTGCATATTACGCGGGCGGATGCGGGCGAGTCGTTGGGTAAAGGGTTAAGCGGAGTGTTTGAATGACGAGGAATTAACGATGGCAATGAGTAAGGGTTGGTTGGAGGACGAGAAGAAAACTACTGCAGAAACTTCAAAGCAAACTAAAATTCAAAGTCGTAAGCAGAGATTCGTCGAAGTGAGAGAAGAGATAGTTCAGCAATCCGGACGCCGCGGCTTCCCCACGAAGCGTTCGAATGGCTAAACTGAGAGAAGGAAGAGGAAACGTCGGATTTTGTGAAAAGAATGAGAAACAATAACACTGTCAGAAAACTATAACAGATCTGTGACCATTTTATGATCACGTGTTTTGGGTTTAATAAATAAAGAGGTTACTGCTTGGTTAGTTTCTTATTAGCCGAGATATGAGCCTTCTGTAACTTCACATCAGCCTTCGACCTTCGGTCTTAGGCTGATATGAAGTTACTTCCATCGAGTATCTCGGCCGATATGACACAAACCAAGTAACCTATAAATATCGTAGAATCCCCCTCGCCTCCCAAAAAACACCATACCGTGGTTTTCATAGTGAACATCAACCAAACACGTTGATGTTCAGTGGCAGGAAAATAGAATGACAAGAACAACAAAACAACGAAAACCATGCATCGTAATGTGTAGTCCGACCGAAGATTATTTGTTTTATTGACTGTTTATCTGTGTGTGTGTGTGTGGGGGGGGGGGGGGGGGGTTCTCACTTCCCCGCAATACAGATTAGATTGCCTTCCAGTTTGAAACGCCAAGATATATATTATAGTTTGTAATTTCACTACTTTCTAAAACGTGTAACTCAAAAAACATAAATAGAGGATATGAAGTGAGTGTTTCTTCCAATATATTTATGAAACGAATCTAGAAATCGGACGAGCTTCATAAATATCACGCTGAAGAAATATGAATGTCATATCCTATTTATCAAATAACCTCCATTTAAACAAGTGGGAGGACTAAAACGAAATTGGTGAGGGCTAAGGAAAAGGAATTTTAACATCTGATTTGGGCTGCATGGTATATCAATAAACCGATACATGCCGGCATTCAAATCAGTATCGGTTGAATACCTATATAATTACAAAAATATCAGTTTATCGTCATTTACCCACAATTTAATTTTCAAGATCTCTTGAGTTTTAACTGTAGTCCCGAATGAATAATATTATCCCGTTACCCAACGAATCGACCGCATTCGCCCTCTTAATACACAAAATCAGCAGACGAACAATATTTTTCAAAAACATTTAACAAAACCATATCATGTGACCGCTCGTTGGGACGAGCTCGTTCCAATGAGGGGTCACGTGATATTGTTTTGTTGAAATTTATTGAAAAATTCGATAAACTAGTATTTAAAATAATAAATTTTGATATTGTCTGCGTTGGATCAAGGGTTATTCGAACTGCATCATCAAGGCATGCTAATTCGGTCTACTGTGATCGTTCAAGTCCCGATTATAGTATATATATACGTATGTTCAGATATCTGAACAGTCTTTCGATGTACCTGTATTCCGCGATATTTTTTTTGTATACCGATACCGGTGTTCAGTTTAGAATATCGTGCAGCACTACATCCGATTGTGGGAGAGAAATCAGTCAGTCGGACGGCCGATCAAACTGTAGTAAAGCTAATTCCACCAATATTCACTTCATAAACAAGGTCAGTTGTCACCGATGTTTTTCTAAATTACCACTATCCGCCTCGTCAACTTTTACTTTTGAATTCGATGGAAAATCAGACTTCTTTGCTTTGTTTTTATTTTGAAATATTCTGTTTGCAAGTGCATTATTTCGAACCAGTAGTAAATAGATTCACCAATGAGATCGCCGAATCTATTAGCCCGTAATATGTATGTTAGCCAATCAGATTGCGCGACACTCTGATATCCAATGAAATTGATAAGAGGTTATATGAATTAATTATTCATAAAGCTGAAAAATATAAAACGTTTAAAAGTGCAGGATGCGGTTCAGTAATATAATAAAAACAAATATCATCTGAAACTCCTCAAAAATAACTGAGACTATGTATTTTCCAAACAATTTTCTCGTGTCAACCCTTGTTCAAGTCAATGACATATGCCAAGAACCACTCTGCCTGTTTAAATCAGGATCAGTGTTTACGCCAGCCAAAAAGATATTTGAGTAAAGAATTTCAGACGGCCTGGATATTTTTGTGCTCGAACAACCACAATTGATAGGCTTAGGCCTAACAAGAAAAGCAGACGACACATGAAAATTCGTGAATAACTAAACATTTTCACTTTTCCCTCTTGATTCATAGTTTATGATCCAACAATGGAATGAGCCCAACTGGATAGTTAGATGAGAAGTCATGAGCTATGCTTTGGCAGCTAAAAGCTTAAAAATAAAAAAATTTGAACGGCATTTTTTCTGAATAGTGCTGGCCAATTATGGCCGTCAGGTTATGCGTGACCACGCAACCCGCCTGTATTGGTGGTCTAATCACTGGGCATGAGTATGTGAAAGTCGATGATTCTCCCTGACTTGCTGTTGTCAGCAAGTGATAAAATAATCTTTGTTTCCTTCGATCATGTTATTAACTGCTGCGTGGCTTTTTGTCAAACGTGAAAGGATATTTTTGGTGCAATAAACTTAGCCTATCTGGAGATTGGTAGTGCCAGATAATTGTTTTAGTGCAATTTGCTAAATTGTCACCATGCAACGTGAATACCGATCGAGACTTCGGACTACTGAAAAATGGCCCTTTCAATACGCAGTAACTCTCAACACTCTGATTCTCAAATTGTAGCTTCGAGTTTAACCGCTTATATCTTATTTCACAGGGGTCTATGAAATAATGAAATGTTATCAACGAAAATTGTTAGGAGTTAAACAAATACCAGTTAGAAGTGTTTTATTGCAGCGACAGATGGTAAGTTCTTTAACATCGCAATACAGAGTTAGGCGTGGAAGCTACATTTTACCCACACGCACGTTATTTTGGGGTTTTATACAGATCGGTACTACGAAATCGCTACACAAGACATAATTCCTGTTTTTGCGCCTCATATGACCCCACCTTAAATAGAATTTAACCCATACAGATTATACCTTCTGTTTGAAGAACCAGATTTATCTCACTAGTGACTGCAAGGTGAAAACTTAGATTTTCTTGCAGTCGTCGTGAATGAGATAATTCCGGTTCCTACTGAAAAGCATTTGGTATTCTTTTAATTAGTCGCGTTGTGGGTTTTTGTTATTGCAGTTAAACATGTTTAATTACAACTAAAACACGCATACGCCGAAAAAACGACGTGACATCGATCCGAACATTTAAGTAGTATATAATAAACCTCAACATTTCTAGTTTCTCGACCCCCACCCCTTTCCCCACCCCAACAATGGTAACGTGTGGTGTGACTGGAAAGGACGTGGGGTAAAATTGCACTCCCGTGTGAAATATTTCGATGCTAACAGGACTATTGCTGTGTTAAAGCCTGCTACATTTTATTTTTCTGAAAGCACTTGAAAGTTTTAGAACCCTTCCTCATGTCTAACTCGTCAATCGTTAATCGGGTATTCAAATTAGTTCCCCGCTATGAGGGTACAACAGATTAAGTTATTAATGAGTTCATTCGAATTTTCATTCTAGTTTTCTATAACAATCAGCCAATATAGTTATTACAAGTTTTTTTCAAGTTTATTCCAAAACATGTCTGTTTTTGTCGTTTATTTAAATTGTTGTTTTTGTTACTGCGAAGGTATATAAATGAAGTTATGAGTGTAAAACGATTAATTTTGGTAATACCAATTTGTAGTATGAGTCTTGCTCTTAGTAAGGAATATTCTTCTTGAGCCGAATCGACTGGAATCAAGTGCTTTGTGAATAAATTGTGTTTAAATGTTACATAAGATGCTGTTCAAAGTTTCAACCTCGGTTGAAAATTCTTAAGCGACCCGGTTACAGGAGCCTTCTTCAACTTGACAAATAGGGCATTTCTGTGGCCGTGTACTTCGAAACTTTACCGGTTTCACTAAAACATTATGTAGAAATACTCTTCAACTTTACTCACTGCAGCTGCTTCTTGCGTTCAGGTGGACTGGAATATGACTAATTGCTAGAAACAACCCGACAACTGTTTATCTGGCTCGGATTTTCACATAATCCTCGATTTTCTGCGTATCCCAAGCTTTGATCTAAACCTAGCTATCTCTTTGACCCCCAACCAGTCAGATCACTTCACTAATCTAAACCCCACTGTCACATAATTATCTGATACAAGGGTTCCTAAAAATAAGTCCAAACGTCAATCAAGCAGTGACTGGAACAGGCATTGATCAGATGACTCGAATCTCATCGAGCATATGAGCCACTGAGCAACTGCTGGAACGAGTGACTACATATACGACTCTTATCCTCATCTCTGAAAATGGGATTCTTTAACCGCAGATGTTTTCCAGAAAGGGATTCTCTAAGCGGAAGATGTGGTTGAAGCTAATAGGATTACTAGGAGATGTATAGATGCTTGGAATGCCACTTACGGAATCCCACTTTGGAATCCCTTTTTGGGGAAAGGTGTGTGGTTATAGAATCCCTTTTCCAAGATGGGGATAAGAGTCGTATGTGGAGTTACTCGTTCGAGCAATTCTCGATAGCTTATTTGCTTGATGAGATCCGAGTCGTCCGAGCGATGCCCGTTCCAGTCACTACTTGTGATAGTTCATTTCGTCGACGGCATTATAGTTGTCAGAGCAATGCCTGTTCCAGTCACTACTGGATTCACGCTTGGACCTTTTCTTGGGAACCCTTGTATCAGATAAATTATGTGACAGTGGGGGGGGGGGGGAGTAGATGAATGAAGTTATCTGGTTGGTTGAGCCGCTCACGAGAGCTACCATCGCAACCCTATATGACGTGACTGGGTCACGTGACTATGCTGTCACTTCCCCTTCTGACTCTCCTTCTAGCCTATGGGGGTCGTCCTGGTACACGATATACTGCTGTCCTCACTCAGTAGTACAGCACAGCCGCCTTGGACTCATCAGTTTCCACGGATGGGCAATATTTCCACGGACGCAATAATATTAGATTCCAAACACAAATTATAGGAATAATCATCAAAATTTTAATTAATGAAGCACCGGGTGCAACCCGCTGCTTCATTAATTAAATTTTGCTAATGATGATTTTTATTACCTGGTAAAAGCATGCGTGGACATCACTGCCCACGTGTCGATTACGACCAATCCATGGTGACTGTATTGTATGTAATAACAACGTATATCATCTGATTGATTTAACCCTTTACTTAACATGGAAAGCAGACGACACTTGCAAAAAAAATTCTTGAATAACTTTTTTTTTCATTTTTTGTCTCAAAAAGATAGGTTATGACCCCTCGTTGGAACGAGCTGGACGAGCTCGTTCCGACGAGGGAACATAACCTATGTTTTTGAGACAAAAAATGAAAAAATAATGAAAATTAATTGGCGATTTTTGAAAATAGCGCTGGCCGGTTTTGGCCGTTATGTTGGGTAAAGGGTTAAGAATTCTCAGAAAAAGTTATCGTATTCTAGAACCTTCAAGCTGATCTTCTTGATCCAAGCGTAAATGTCTGCATATAGAAGCATGGAACGGCTAATTGCGAATGAAAATTCTTTGGTGTTAAATGTAATGCTTTCGGAAATAGTTTCAGGGAATTCAAAAAAAAATCATTTAAAACATTGGCTAAAATGATGCCTTTTAGGAAGAAAAAATTAAAACACTTCAAAGAAATTACAATGTAATACATAACTTAACGATTTTCTATTATTCTAAGATTTTCATGGAAATCTTCGTTTTACAATCATCTTAACTGATTACTTCCTCGCGTGGTATTACACAGCGTGAATGTTCATCATTACATTATCCACGCTAGACCTTTTCAAAGTGATAGCAATCTGAAAACTTTACGACGTCCTGAATGTTTTACATGGCATTCTTCGAACTCGTGATATTATTTTAATTGGATACGATTACTCATGCCACACTGTGAAGCAACAAAGCCGCCATTAATTTGCCGAAGAGAGGGGGTAATATTTTAACACCTCTTATCAATTTGTGAATGATAATATAATATTAGAACGTTTCTTTTCATGTTCTATCGGTCGATAGTACCTGAGTTTGTCTGATTTCTGAAATAAAACCTTCAGCAGCGAAGCTACTTCAGGTTTTATTTCAGAAATCACACAAACTCGGGTACTATCGACCGATAGAACATGAAAAGAAACGTTCTAATTATTTTATTATGCCGAACAAAAAATAACTTTCATTGTTAAGCGTTAACTGCAACATGCCACCAATCTTGTAATAACAATGTAGTCGAATACAAAAATATGACGTCATTTCGAACGAATGACGTCTTTTCGAAAATGACTTGTCACAAGTGCTGTCGCTTTGGGGGTTTCTGTATCACCAAATGCCAGTGTTTACAACTGCATCATCCTGTTCATGTTATAATTCACTGTTAATGCTTGTGTGATAAGTGGTATAAATTAATGGAATATAAATTCATGTTTCTTGGGCGACGACAATTCGTCGCCTGAGTGCTAGAATGTTCTATGTCCCCTATGGGACATAGAACATTCTAACACTCAGCCGACGAATCGTTAGAATTAAGCGGAGTGAAACAATTTATTTTGAACTTGAGTCGGAGGCTCAGTGAGGTCGAGGAGTACTAAACTTGTGGAAATATAATTGATTGAAGTCATAACTCACATTCAGGATTCACTGAAGTGGTGAACAACACGTGAGTTTTTAATATTTCTTATTCTTTTGAATTCATTGTTTGCAGTTAAAATTGAAAACACACCCACTGAAGATGACATATTTGTTGGTAAGTTTGTGTCTATCGGTGACGAAAAACGTTAAACGGACTCGGCGCCAGCGTTTGATGTTGAGAAATTCCAATCAGAGCGTGCGTAATCGACTCTGATCAATGGAAGTGGAGCTTACATTTTCTTTGTTCTCTTGTCTCCAGGGAAGAACGTTCCGATAGTGCCCGTGTTTTGCCCCAAAATTCCAGTACTATGGCTTTTAGAAGGTGTCAAATTAACCAATCACGGCTGATGTTACAAACGTGAGGCATAATAAGATAGAACAGAATGCGGATGGAGTACAGTAGACCGGAATCAACCGGAATCAACGCCCCGAGGCTCATGAAGCCCAGACACAACTTCATCAAGGGTAGTTGATTCCCGTTACCCGTACTCTACCTGTGTTGATTTTGTATTTATATCACGATTAAACATGAACTAAGTGAATGAAGCGGATTGTTTCAAGAAAAATATCACCTTCGGGGGTCTGTTAACATTCTTGCTTGAAACTGTTTTGTGTCGAAGCATTTCATTCATGTAAAAACGTACCTCAGAAGCGTAACGTCGAATCAGATGCGTTCTTATGGAACGTTCTCATACGTCGGCCGGATTCCATGCGTGGCGTACCTAACACATTTCTCAATGCCTGTAATTACATCGGGTACCGTTGGGCACACACAGCAATCGTTGTACAAAGAACTGACTCATGTGGTCAAACATTTCATTCACATGGCTTCTGAATAATAAAATCAGCGCCTCTCCTTGAATCAATATAGCGGATATGGGCGGTGACCTCCGTAGCGGCAACTACATGTACAAAGCTTCGCTCTTAATAAATACATCGAATTTACGCCCCTGTCTAATAAGATGGTACGACATGACAGAAACAAGTCAAGAATTGATACTGCCAGAGAATGTTGGAACCTTTCAATGACAAAAGTGCCCGAAAATTACGTCTTAAACAGTTTTTAACAAACTAAAGTTTATATATATACTGTTGAATGGAATTGGTCTTATCATTATTGACCAGGTGAATGTCATTACATTTTATCTGATAACCATAGAGTATAACAACCGTTGTATATACTTGAAGTATATACAACGGGTGTTGTATATAGTTATAATTTATGCGAACGACCTCTGACCTCTTTCAATTCCATTTTCATTCATTCATTCATGAAACATCGTTATATCACAGGGCAGGTTTTAATTGTACGCTTATTGCACTTTGTCAAAATCCTCTGATGGTGTCATTTCTTATTTATTTTGCTTCAATAAAGGCAACCTAAAATTTTGCTTCAAAACATTGTAGAAATTACTTGAATGTTAATAGTAATTAGTATGCCGCGACTGCGAACTATTTATAGTCACGGCCTCGATCAAAAGTACTCGCGGAACTGCGCTAATTAAAAGTTCGTCTGCTCTACCTGAAAAAAAAAACACTTCGTAAAAATTGTAAACAAACGCAAAATTATTTGTTATATTGGGACTACAGCATAAAACACGGAAGAAAACTGGAACTATGTCAAAAAAAGAATAACTCTACTGAAACACCGTTTTGTTACTGTTAATAAAATAGTTGAAATTTATTTTGTTCCAGCGCAGTTACATGATGCAAGAAGTGCGATCGCACTTTACAATCGCCGTCATCGATTTTGTAATGTAAGGGACACAACTCTGTGCGTCTTGTCCTATTTCTTTTGTCTCGTAGACTGGTTTTCTTTGGAGGCCCGTGGGAAGCATATATAAGTCGGGTAGACGCACGAGACGGGTGTCTGTTTGTTATCAGATAAAAACAATAAACATATAGTGTGTTTTTATATCTGTGTTATACAACTCGTTGAAATATGGTTTATTTTTTCTCGGCGAAGCCTCGAAAAAATAAACAATATTTCAACTCGTTGTATAACACAGATATAAAAACACACTATATGTTTATTGTCTATATATACCACCGTAGAGGCGAGGTATCTTCAGTGTCGCTCAAAAGAAAGGGTCAAAAACACTATTACACAGTTTACTTTGTATGGTAATGCCGCGTCAGACTCATTACCATACAAAGTAAATTGTGTAATCTATGTTTTATGCACCCTCTGTTTTATGCATAAACAGAGGGTGCATAAAACTAGAGTATTCAAAGACAATGTATCAAATAAAAGTAATTTGAAACGAAACGAAGAGATTGGTAGGAAGGAATACGTGCGTAGCTCAGATCGAAATGTAAATTTGATGGATACAGGGCGTCGCGAAGATAACCGATTGGGAGTGTAAACCATCTAAACTGACCAAATCAATTATATCATCCAGGCATGCCTTCATTGAAGGCATGCCTTGAAGATGAAGGTGGAATATTCGTCACTCGGCATTATAGTTAAAAAAACCCAAGACTTCGTTGAAATTTATTTGTTGATAAATAAAATATACGTGTAGTAATTGTGACGCACGCAAGATATTTAATTAACCCTTTACCCAACGTAACAGAAAAAATTGGCCAGCGATATTCTCAAAAATCGCCAATTAGTTTTCATTATTTTTTTCATTTTTTGTCTCAAAAACATAGGTTATGACCCCTCGTTGGAACGAGCTCGTCGAGCTCGTTCCAACGAGGGGTCATAACCTATGTTTTTGAGACAAAAAATGAAAAAAAATAGTTATTCAAGACTTTTTTGGCAAGTGTCGTCTGCTTTTTATATTAGGTAAAGGGTTAACACGTACCTACCGATTCTACAATCGTGGTTGTGATGGGCTCGGGTACTACAGATCTTCATTTATATGACCGACTGTGCGAGTGACATAAGACCAAGTATCAAAGCTAGTCTCGTAAAACGGTGCAAGACAAAAAACAAGAGCGAATTTATTTCTGAGACTCCAATAGAGTACAATGTCCCGACTGGAAAGGTATGAAGGTAGAGAGCACCCAAAAAAGCTCCCCTAGCGACATAATTTGTACATTTATTTAAGTATAATTGGTGTCGTTTCCTTCTCGGTTGATGGTGCACGATTTTACTTTAAAACCCACTGCATGTCATTTTCTTTACATACGAAACTGTGTAATTGCATCTAATTTTGTGTTGTATCCCTCGAGACCTCTTGACCCCAGGTGACGGATCCAGCTTTGTTCTTTGATGAGACGTTCTTATTTCCCATAAAAAACTAACTTTAAATAATATCAAATGTTTACAAATGGTGTGCGTAATTTTTCTCGCATGTGTCCCACTTGTATCTGATAATTATAATATATACTACCAATTTAAGGATACAATTTAAGGATAGAATACTTTGAGAAAGAGATAAGAACTTTACAAAAGGAATCTAACAACCAGAATACTTCAATTTTTTATAATTACAGTCAGCAAAGGAAAGCAAGTTGTCAAAACTAAATACCCAAATGAAGTAAGAATAAGCTTGCATGGTGGTATCACAGCTGGCAAAGCACTTTAAGACAGAAAACCCCTTCAAGGTATCAAGAAAGCATTCATGCCTCTGGTTTTCGCATGGCTAAGTACATGTAGCATGAAATAAGTGGAAAGTTTAAAAATTTAAGACATCCCAAAAAACAACTATTAAACTGACCGATTAAAGTCTTGTGACAATTTAACTGGTAGAGTATTGGAAGCCCGTATTCGGGCTTCATTCTGAAGTGCAGGTACCGCAACGTGAGGGATTCGTGACAATTTAACTGGTAGAGTATTGGAAGCCCGTATTTGGGCTTCAATCTGAAGTGCTGGTACCGCAACGTAAGGGATTCATATTCTGTGGATGTCTTTCATTTTATCTTTGAGGTGATATTTTTCAGTCTGTATGATTTTCCCTTTTTACAATTTATGGCAGAGCACTGTAGACCTCTCTAGTAAATGGTAGCAAGACAAAGACATGTGAATAACGAACCTAAATAATTTAACATTATTCCAGTTAAAACAGCTATTATAACCACAAATACCAGAGCAACAGTGATTCTCTAAGAATGTGCATACTATTCACCTCAAAAATGGAATCAGGATAAAGACACAGAAGTTTGAATTGCAGACAAATTGCTATCCACGCCTGAATGAAACATTCCATAAATTATTTAATAGGGGTCACATCACCAAAATTAAATAACGACTTAGTCAGAGCTAGCAACAAAACGTAAATCGAAAAATAATGTAAATTAGATCTCTGTTTATTAAAGGAAGACGACATGTATTTACCAGATAATCTCTCTTGACTACAGTTAAAACTAAAAGTCCTGTCACGAACTGTGCGTTTATCTAGACTTAATTGCGCGTAGGAATTGCGCGCAATTGCCATATCGAATGGCATCCAAAGCACGGCAGGTTCTCCTGGTTACTCATAGCAAACACAAGCAATGTTTCTGCCAATGGACCTCCGGGTTACCCGGAGGTCCATTGGCTGAAACATTGCTTGTGCACAGGTCATATGTACAGAATTTGATCGCCTCACAATGGCCATAACGCGTAGATTAAAGCGCAGATCAACGTTCTTTTTGTGCGCATTTCATGACAGGACTTCTAGTTTTAACTGCATGGCTTTTCAGAAACAAACATCATCAAAGTGTCAGTGTGTAAAGACTGCATAGCTGTGAGTATTGTTTATACGGAGCTATGCTTTTTACAAAATCGGGCATTTCAAGAGAAAATATCCAAAATGACTCCTAAATTGGAAAGATTAAAAATACGATAAATCGAAAAACTAAAAAAACACTTGTTTTCTATTTGTTGTTCAGTCTACAACATACCATGATTTAGAAAAAATCGGGCGTAATTGAATTTTGTGACGTTAACGTAGGGATCTGCGAATCACAAATTTTTTTATCGAAACAAGTCTTGTCTCTGATATCGATATTGAATTGAAACTCGAATCGAATCTTACTAGACAGTCATTTCATATTGCACCAAACGGAAGTTACAGAGAACTGTGATAACTAAAGTGGGCAACACAAGTGTAAACGATTGGGAAAACTTGACTTTATACTTGTGTTATGTTCACGTAGATGCCAAAAATGACCTTACACGCTAAACATTAATATTCTCTGTAGCATTCTTGTGCATATTGCTTGTGCACATGCCATATGTACAGAATTTGATAGCCTTACTATGGCCAAAACGCGTAGATTAACGCGCAGATCAACGTGCTATCGTCATTTATGATGAAGATGAGTTCCCATTCAAGGAAGTCGGGTGTCAATGCCAGTATTATTCCCCTGATGATTTCTTAGCCACATTTACTTCCTCAAATAGCATGTTCTCCCTGTTTCACATAAATTGTCAAAGCAGCGCTCATTGGTATGGGCAGTGATCTATTATTCAGTTTGCTAGAGGCTAGGAATACCTTTGATGTGATTGGGCTGACTGAGGTATTTCATATTCCTAGCAATAGTTCGTACACTCTCCCTGGCTGCCATCCACTAATTAAAATAAATCGACCCGAAAATGATATTTACCTGTCCCTGAATCCTGTCTAGGTTAAATCTACTAACCGACACTTTGAATCAAGAAAAAAAAATTAGCCTACATCACGGGAGACCTTAATATTGATCTCCTAAAAATGGATTCACATGCCAAAACTGGAGAATTCATTGACCTGATGTTTAGCCATGGGGTTTTACCTTCCTTTACGAAACCTACAAGGTTAACCCCTCACTCGACCACTATCACTGACTATATTTTTCGAATAATACACATTGTACTCCATTCTCTGGTATAGTATTAAGTGATGTCTCAGACCACTTTGGTACATTTTATTTAGAATCTCGCCCGGAAGAAAAATAAATCCTCAAAATATGGAATATTTCAAATTACTTTGGTTACGGAGGAAAACTTTCCAAATCTGAGTTACAGCAAATTTATCGACATTTACTTGCATGCGTTCAATAATGCTTTTCCATGAATTCAGTGCAAACCCAGTAAAACAAGTCTAAGGAGACAGCCTTGGATGAGCAAACGCCGTATTACTTATTAATTCATCTAACACTAAAAGAAAATTTCATCTCAAAATGATAAAATGCCCCAATGAAAGAAATAAGCTAAACTATAAAAATTATTGTAGGATACATAATAGGGTTAAAAAAAACAATGTAACTCCAGGTATTTTAAAAAGATACTTGATGAAAACAAACACAATATGCGAGCTACCTGGAAAATTCTGAACGATAGTATAAATAAGTCGAAAAGGAGGCATAACTTTTCATCCCTTTTAACTCTTAATGATGAAATAAGCAAACACATCGAATATGCTAAAGAATTCAATACTTTTTTGGAAGAGAAACTAGCGAGCAAATACCCAATTCAAACAGACAAATTCTGTATTATATGAAAAGACATTTCCTGAATAATTTTTTTTCAGACCTACTTCTGCAGAAATTAATGCAAAAGTCACCTGCATGAAACCGTTGATGGATGAAGATTGTAATAGCATCACGTCGAGTCTTCTCAAGCACACGATTAATCTTATTGCCGTTCCTCTTTCCCAAATCATAAATAGGAGAAAATGAAACTTGCAAAAGTAATCCCGGTATTCAAAAGTGGAGATAAACATTTGTTCAGCAATTACAGATCAATTAGTATTATACTAACCTTTTCTAAAATTTTAGAAAAAGTTGTATCCGCTAAACTAATAAGCTTCCTATACAAATTTGACATTATATATCAACAGCGATATGGATTTCGTAAAAGTCATTCCACTTTCCATCCTATACTGCAGCTTTTAAGGTATGCGGCGGAGGCAGACAAAAAACGAAAAGAAAGTACACTAACCGTATTTCTCGATCTCTCTAAAGCATTTTACACTATAAATCATGACATTTTGTTGCAAAAACTTGAGTGGTATGGCTTTAGGGGCATATCTTATGATTGGTTCAAAAACTATCTTTCAGATGGAAAACAGTTTGTGAGTTACGGTGGTCAAACTTCTGATCTTGTTAATATAAGATGTGGTGTCCCCCAAGGATCAGGTTTAGGCCCCATTTTGTTTCTGTTGTACATAAATGACATTAGTGAATCAACCTCACTAAATTTTCTGTCCTTTGTCGATGATATCACGGTATACTCATCGGAAGCAGACATGAATAAATTGTCCAGTAATACCAGTGATGAGTTAGAAAACAATATTTTAATGGTGTTGTGTAAATCGATTGGCGCTGAATCCCAAAAAACAAACTACATTGTCACGAGGGGAATCACAGGCAGAGCGACTGCTAATAGTATATTTATAAACAATCAAGAAATAAATAAGGTGGGCTCTGATGAAAACGATGTAACTAAAGTGCCTAGGAATAAATCTTGTCGATAAACTATCTTTTCAACATCATATTACTCCGTTATGCTCTAAACTTGCCCTTGTAAACTATGCTCTAATTTAAATAAGGCAAAAAAAACAACCTTCCTCTAGAGGCACTGAAGACGCTTTATCATACCTTGATCCAAAGTCATCTTGTTTACAGAATTCAGGCATCTAGTTATCTAGAGTTTTAATTCTAGTTCTTTGTCGGTGAAGGAGACCAGTCTGGCGCGTATTCATAATAGATTCATTGTTCACTGTAGAGAAGAAATTAGCGAAAGATGATGGAAGATTTCCATTGTACCAGACGAACATAAACAAAGAAGCGTGTAATTTGTGTAAATCTGTTATCTTCAGTATTTTATCTTTGATAAATAAGGGGTCGGTGTGAGAATTATACTTCTTATTATTTATTATTCTTAATGACCGTTTCTGTGATTTATATAGACGCGCCCCATATGGGAATTCCATAAATGAAGTGACTTTGTACAAGCTGAACATATAAGGTTTTCATAACCTTGTGTGGGAGAACTTTCTTTACTTTATTGAGAGCGAAGTTCGAGAGAGCTACTTTCGAACAGAGTTGAGATATGTGTGCGTTATACGGTAGGTTTTTGTCAATACTTATACCAAGAAATTTAATTGATTTTTCACATTCCCTACTACTGATTTTGTTTATAACTTCATTATCTATACATAGGTGTTGATGTGTAAGGTTCTTGTCTTTGTGGGATGGGTTCAGTACTATGTATTTTGGGGTTTTTTTGGCGTTCAGGACTAGGTTGTTCGCAGCGCACCAATCGAATATGTTTTGGAGTTCCTCGTTGAACTCCGGGACTAGTCGATTTATCTCTGAGCTCGATTTGTATACCGAGGTGTCGTCTGCAAATGACTGAAGGTTCAGCTTTGTTGAATGATTTATTTATATTATTTATATATATGAGAAAGAGGATAGGACCAAGAATAGAGGCTTGCGGTACTCCACATGTTAGGTCTAGTAGATGAGATTTACTGTCTCAGAACGAGACGTATTTAGTCCTCCTATTCGGGGGGTAGCTTTTAAACCAGTTATTAGCATTACCTCTTATCCCATAATACTCTAGTTTTCGAAGTAGTATATCGTGCCTTATTGTATCAAAAGCTTTCGAGAGATCTAAGAATACAGCTAGAGTACTATCTTTACTCTCTTTGTTGTTCTCTACGGCCATATATTTAAAAGGTGAATTGTCGGATGAAGTGTATTATGATGTTTTCTGAAACTGTATTGGTGTTGGTATAGGATATTGAATGTATTCAAAAAGTTTATAAGTCTTCTTGACATGAGTTTTTCTATAATTTTAGAGAAGTCCTGCAAAATACTGATCGTTCTATAATTTGTAAAGTTGTTGTCATTACCTGATTTAAAGATTGGAATTACCTTAGCGATTTTCATATTGGGAACTTTTCCCTGACAGAAAAAGTTATTTATGATGTGCGCGAGTGGATCGGCATCGAGGTTTATTGAGTGTTTAAGGATGTTGGAAGTAATATTCTCGCAGTCTTGACTTAATTTGGGTTTCATAGAATTTACAATCTTTGTAATTTCATAAGGCGATGTTGGTTTGATAAACATATTATCTGGATATGCACCATTCAGGTACTCAGCAAAGGGCTTCCGAGGTTTGGATATTTGTTTCGAGGTCTGATTCCCTATATTTGCAAAGAAAGAGTTGAATTCATGTGCAATCTCATTTGGTGCATTTATTGTCCTGTCGCCAAGAGTGAAGAATGAAGGCAATTTATGTTCGTTTTTGTTAATATTTAACGCATCATTTAGGATTTGCCATGTTTTCCGCATGCAATTTTTATTTTCTAAGATCATTTTTTCATAATACATAGCTTTGCTTCGTTTTTTCATTTTGTTAAATAGCCTACAGTAATTTTTGTAATTCCTGGTGTTCAGTTCGGTTTGAGATCTTAATTTTTGTTTTTGAGAAATTTGTTCTTATTGTTAGCTGAAATTAAAAGTCCTTTTGTCATCCATGGCTTTTGTTTTATAAATTTCTTGTTAAGTTTGTGTTTTTTCAAGGGAAATGCCGTTTCAAAAGCAATTGAATAAATTTTTATGAAAGTTTCGTAAGCTACACTGGGACAATCGGATTCCGTAACTGGAGAAAAATCACATTGGGAAAGCAACGACTTGAAATGTTCTATAGATGTGGAATTTATTTTCCCGGTAAGAATATATTTTGAGCTGTCCGGTTTGATGTTTGTCAGTTCGACATAGAAGGTACCAAAATGGTCAGATACATCCGTAATGATTATTCCAGATTTAAAAGCATGAGCCACATTATTAGTGAAAATGTGATCTATGATTGTTGCAGAATGATCTGTTAATCTAGTTGGTTTGGTGATAACAGGTATGAATCCTTCACTAAACATCAAATCGATAAATAAACTTGGTTTGCTATGGGAAGCTACCTTTAATAGGGTAATGTTGAGGTCGCCCATAATCAGGGATGATTTATTTTCTTTGTCAAGCAAATCAGTTAAATAATTGATTTTTAATTGAAACAGATCCAAGTCCGCTTTTGGTGCTGTGTTAGGTTTATATATTGTACCAACTATTCTCGATGAATTTTGGTACTTCAATTCGACAAACAACGATTCAAAGACATGCGGTATGAATATGGAGAGGTCATGTCGGATACAAAAATTTATTTCAGACTTTATGAAGAGCCCACCCCCTTCCCCCACCCCCGACCATCATGACCACCGGGTCTCGTATTTTTTAATAAGGGGTGATATCCTTCCAGAGTATAAGTTAGATTGTCAGGAATTTGAAATATTTCTGTGAGACCTATGACGTCAAATCTGTTCTGTTGGCTATTCAGTTCGGAGTGTAAATGGTGTAGGGAGTCCCAGTGTGCATGGGGACTCTGGCAGTTAATATGGAAAGCTGAGAAGGATCCGGGTACATCCTCAAGCTCTGAATGCACTTCACCAGGAAGAAAATACTTACAATCTACAGAGTTGTATATAGACGATAAGTTGTCTTCGGTGTTGTCGTTAAGAAGGTGACTAAAATGATAATCAGGATTGGTCTGGATCTCGTCCAGTGTTATACTACCCGCCATTGTCAGCAGTCCGGCCACCATTAACCCTTTACCCAACGCAGACGATATCAAAATTTATTATTTTCAATTTAATTTTTTTAAATTTTTCAAAACATTTCAACAAAACCATATCATGTTACCCCTCATTGGAACGAGCTCAATGAGCTCGTTCCAATGAGGGGTCACATGATATGGTTTTGTTGAAATATTTTGAAAAATTTTATTTTTTCAACTGCTCAATTTGCATATTACGCGGGCGGATGCGGGCGATTCGTTATTTATTTATTTATTGGTGTTTAATGTCACATATTTCTGCACAATGGCTAACCATGACCGTGACAGTTTTACGGGTGGAGGAAGCCGGAGTACCCGGAGAGAACCACCGAGCAACGGCGAGCAACTGTCAGCTCCCCAACATACCAACTCCACACAAGCAGGGTTAGCATTGATTGAAGACAGGTGCACCATCGACGTCCAGTACGCCTTAGTACACAGCGTCACCGTGCCCCCACTGGGCAATGGGGGTGAAGTGTCTTGCCCAAGGACACAACGCGGTTGCCGCAGGTGGGATTCGAACCGAGGACCTCTCAGCTTGCAGCCTGCATCTCTACCAACTGAGCCACCGCGCCCCCTGGGCGATTCGTTGGGTAAAGGGTTAACAACACCGATGCACATAGAGATGTTAGTGGTTGTTAAGAATATAAAAACATTAAATGCTGCAGTGTGTTTCATGAATCTAAAATATAAGCCGAATCAGAACTAAATCTATAGAAAACCTCCCACCGTATCTTTTCCCGAAACTGTGGAATGAGCTTGATCCGGAAGTGCGTGCGATAAATAATAGAAACATCTTTAAAAAAATACTATTATCTATGTTCATATCATCTTATTCCAAGACAACCGAATGCAACAATCAATACTGTCTCGACTGTTTCATATAAATTTGGAATGGTACTATGTACCTAACAACGTTTGAAAAAATTGAAAAATCTCAAATCTGATGCATCTGGTTTTCTCGTCATCCAGTGATCCTGCAAAGACCTTCAGTAGTTTTGTAGTTGATGGAAGTATAGTCAGTTACATACAGGATTCCATGGTATAATATATAGTATAGTATAGTATAGTAAACGAGGTGGTCCGAGCGAAGAGAACAGTTAAATCTCCCATTTTTTCTTTAATAACAAAGATAGCACGGCACCACAAAAACCTATCTTCATTGGAACAGCATAAGATGGGATCACAGCCATACAAACCGGATACTTGAACAAAGTCTTGTATAATAGTTAAGTAAAAATTCCAAACTCAAAAACCATCTAAAAATCTCAACGTACCCCCCCCCCCCCCCCCCCCCCCCCCCATGAGGCCCCACATTTCAATCAGCCAGAACATTACTTCATTTGCTATCTGCTACAGAGAATCCCTTCCAAAGATAAAAACAAACTTAATATTGCTGAGTCTGTTTGGATACACAGACTCAACTGTGTCTGGCCTTATGGTCTTAATGAATACGACCCGCTTGGATGTTAACAGTGTGCTAATTCCGTGAGCTTTGTTTATCTTTCATGTTTCACACCTTCTCTCTTCCCGGTTCTCTCTGTCTTCTCATTTCTCATTCTGTGTCTTCTCCTGATGAAGCTGGCATTTTGCTGACGAAACGTTGAGATTTTTAGATGGTTTTGGACTTTGGAATTTTTACTTAACCATTTTTTCTTTGTATCACATTTTCATATTACTAAAACCTTTGGTCCTGGCTTTTGATTGTACCCCAAATTAGCCCGGAACTCAATAGCCTATGACACCGTAACATTTCCTGCTCACCCATCAGCTTGCACAACCTTTTTTTCTCGTTCATAATTTTTCTTCATGGAGAAATCAGGAAGACAGCCAATTTGGCTATGACCTCTACTAACACTTCTCAGACAGCCCATCTAAATGTTTCGTACATATTATGTACTTTCTTGTTCGTTCGTTTATATTTATTGTCTTGCTTTTCTCAGTTATTGTAATGTATACTGCTAAATAAAGTCATCATCATCATCAAAGAAAAACAAGCAAAACTCATCCTTGACTTATCCCGTAATGAAAATCAACTTTCGATAAGCTTATCTCCCCTGAAATTATCAGCTGGGCGAGAAAGGTCCAATTAAGAAGCGGTAATTGTTGAGAAGACACCTATGACATCAGTAGAAAATAATGCCAAGTTTCCATTTGTTACTTTCAATAAACGAAAACAACAGACAGCTCTCGGAGCTGTCTGTTGTTTTCGTTTATTAAAAATTAAAAAAGGAAACTTAGCTCTTTATGGCATGCTAATTCGAAGCAACTAAGTAAAAGTCCACTTTGGATCTTTGTTTAGCGAATGTGTTTTTTACGTAACTTAAAAGCTTTTGTTTTTCTCAGGAAAGAATTATCAAATTTCACTCCCCTAGACTGAATGGGAGTGTATGTATTATATATGTATTATATATCACGATTCTCACACTGCTGTTGATATAATGAATAGAAAAAAAAATTACAGAATATCAAAAGATGATGAAAGCGCCATCTTCTTATTTTTAAATGGTTTTAAAACAGAGAATAATAGTAAAACGAGAACACTGATTTGGAAAAAATGTGAAATGCCAGCTTTTGTATTTTAGACCACTCTACAAGGAAATATCGGAAGTTTGTGAAATGATGTGCACATCTATGATAAAACTTCGCTAACGATTCGAAATTTCGATTTTTATATGAAATTCCCTTAGTGTTAAATTTACTGCTAACTTTATAGAAAATTAAGGGGAGCTAACTTTCCTGTAAATCTCTTCCAATGACGAAAATTGTAGCCATGAGCATCGAAGATGTAATGTTTTTTGGTTGTTTTGGTGTGGGTTTTTTTTTTTTGGGGGGGAGGGGGGGGTCTTTTTTCTCCTCTTTTTTCGTAAGATGAGATTTTACAGTGTTGTAACCAGGAAAGGGGTTATAAAATTTCGGCCCGATCACGATCCAGACGCGATGTGATCGAAATACTCGATCTAGTTTTACGATTACAGTAATGGGTTGCTAACGCTGTATGGATTTTAATCTTGACAGTCGGCAGTATTTTCGTGTAGCGTCTCTAAGATTTTATACTACGAACCCGCATGGGATACTGTTGTTTCTCAAGGAATCAAATTATTTTAAAGTTTTTTTATTCTTTTAAAATTGATTCAACTTTCATGTTTACATAAAACGATTGATTTGTAGAGAGTTGTTTAGCTAGAATGTATCATTTGTCATTACTGTTATGCCTAAAATAGTTAAAAATATGTTTCTCGGGCCCTCCCGCATAGTCATTTTGGCTGCCGCATGCTCTCTTTTATAACCAATGCAAACTTAAAGAACTAAAAATTGAATGTTTCAAAACCAATATTTTACCCAAGTTAATAAAATTATTAAATTTGTCTATTGAGTGCAACAAGGCTTTGCAATACTTTAGAATTGCAAAGTCTTCTTGCACTCAAGGGATGAAATACACCCCCACCCATGCTATTCTGTAGATTATGATTCCTAAAACATAAAACGAACCACGAGCATAAACTTTTGATGGCAAAGAAGTAATTACAAAAATAAAAAATTAAATTAAAAACCACCCGCTCCCTTGCAATTTTACAAACAAAAATGATCTGAGAAACATAAGATCTACTTTGTGGGTCCTTATCACTTCTTGTTTTCATACCATTACAGTGTAATTATTCCTGATTTTTACCTTCATATTTGTCATCGACTGTATGGAATACGAGTTAATCAGAGAGCACTTCTATACAACGTGCAAATTCGAATACCCAGATTTTCTTATGACAATTGAAGTTCTGTCATTTGTCATTATACAATATTAATTGTAACATGATCCTCATGGTTTTGGGTTGTTTTTTTTTTTGTTTTTTTTTTGTTCAGAGAGAACAATCTCCTGTTGCGTAATGCATCTTTAGTAGTCATGGCTGTAAAATTAATTATCAGGGGCCGCGGAACCGGGGGTGGGGCTTCATCAGCCCCCCCCCCCCCCCACACACACACACACACTTTTGCCGGGCCATGTTTTTTTGTATGCATATATTTTAACACAACCAATGACTGGTGAAATAAGGGGCGGACCCAGAGCCTCCGTCATACTTTCGCCATCTATGTTTCTCTCGTACTGGTTCAGTTTCGATGGATTTCGGATCATTTTTTGCAGTAAGTGGCGGCAGCAAACGCTAAAATGTATGCAGTTTGTTAAAAATCGGTTAACTTACAGACATACAAGTACCAAATCCACCCCAAGACAAGATAATCCACAGACAGTATAATTGCTGTTAAAATCTGGTAAAGCATGCAGGTGAGGTATATTTATCAGCTGTGGTCGTAACGAACAAAGCTGATAAATAGACCTCACCTGTATGCTTTACCGACGTTTTTAACGGCTCTCAAAGAGTGAAATCTTTCAAATACATCTCCTGAAAAATCTCAAAATATCCGCTCAGATGCATGGAAATGGGGGTTTGGAGATCCTGGAATTTAAAATTTTCCGACGACCATCCATCGTCCGATCCAGACCCCACACTTTCAAAATTGTTCCCCCGCCCCTGATTATTTATTCCATTCTATTTACCTCTGCACACCTATTTACCTCTGCACACTGGTATTGAAATATCAAAATTTCAACCTTCAATTTTTCCAATAACCAGGAATTTAACCCTTTACCCAACGCAGACGATATCATAATTTATTATTTTAAAAACCATTTTTTTTATTTTTTCAAAAAATTTCAACAAAACTATATCATGTAATCCCTCATTGGAACGAGCCCGTTCCAAAAAGGGGTCACATGATATGGTTTTGTTAAAAAAAAATTAAAAATAATGTTTTACCAGCTGCTGAGTTTGCATATTACGCAGGCGGGTGTGGCCGATTCGTTGGGTAAAGGGTTAACCATTGAGTTCTGTCAAACAAGCATGAATTGATCAAATTCCTAGTTAAATTATGGATCGAATTTGCAGCTTGAAATTAGGTATTTTGCCATCAGGGCGCCGGGGGTTATTTATTAGTTTATTGGGGTTTAACGACATTTTCAGCAGCCTGGATACGTCGTGTTGGACAGTTTTACGGGTGGAGGAAGCCGAACAACACGTTGCGAACCAACGAAGAGCGCCGAGCAACTGTCAGACTTTCCAACCCACTAACTGCACAAGTATGGTTAGCAGCGGTTGAAGACAAGTGCGCCAAAGACGTGCCGCATGCCTTTGTACATAGCACCGTCGTCAAGTCCTCGTGAATAATCGAGATTGAGTGTCTTGCCCAACGACACAACGTAATTACCGCTTTTCAGGATCGAACCATCGACCTTTCGGTTTAAAGTCCAATTTTCTAATCACTGAGCCTCAGCACTCCCGTTTAGGGAATTATCGGATTATTTTCTTGTTTGTATTACGAATGACCAGGCCTTACTCAGGGCGTCATATAGACGGATAACGTCCAGGCGGACTGTGCCACAACCAACTCAGTAGTTTATATTACCAATACCATTTATTCAGTCATCATTAACGGGGATTCAGATTGTGGATCCAATTCCCTCACACTACCATCACATCACTTCGCTCATACCATAACACCAATCATACTGTGCAGGTTAGCAAATCAAATTTACGATGACACACATATTAAATATAAACGATGAAATAATTTTAACAATATCAGATGGACAGCCAACATTTGAAATCACCAAGGAATTTTTGTCATGTTTACATCACGTGACCTGAAACCCGCGAAAAGTACAAATCCTTCAAAGCTTCAAAGGTAAAACATACGAATACCTATAAGGACAATCTATAAGCTCTGCTCTTATGGCTCACTCCCATATCTTGCCACTAAACGGACCTGGTAAATCAACAAAACTAAAATAATAAGTCAAGTTTAAAAGAATGGCTAAAATCACATCTGCTACATGCTCCTCCTGCCTGGTAAATGATGTCCCATCATTTTCATCCTACAATAATTAGTATGAAAAAAAAAATATGCTTAGCACACATCAAATATATCAATTGCTACAATAAATAGCATGGTTCTATTTCACAATCTTCATCACCATCTATCCATTCTCCAGACCACCAACAAACCTCTTTTTTTGTTTTCCTACAACAAAAACAACTATAAGAGCTATGCGGAATACAACAGCCAATATTTCAAACTCTTGAACACTTGTATGTGTCAAGTATTCCTGTCCAGTGTCCACCTGGAAATTTAGGGAGAATCTATTAACAAATAACCAAACTCCAATATCCATCAAACCTTCAAAAAAATCAATTCATCAATTACCAGGTATATAGCAGTTTATTTACACATTGATTAAAATATGATATAAATTTGATTTCAAGCTGAATAATTCACTCCTGCTCCTCCTGCTTGAAAATTGTGTCCCTACAATAGCACACCTGCAAAAAAAATAGATTAGGGACAGAAAACACTCATATACATATATAACTGATGTTAATGCTACTTCAGCTCATATATTTGAATATTCAGCTGCTTTGACTGAAATATCATCAAATACTATTAATATAAAACAAAAATTGAAGAAAGAAAAGAGAGAAAAAAAAAATAAAATCATTTCATCACAGCATTCCATATTCTGTTGGCCATCTCTGTGGAAACTGTGTTCAATACATCAGAAGTTAATAATTTGTCCAGTGTATCAGTTTTGGTGTCAATTGGCCTTGAATGCAACTCACTGCAGTGGTATGCATCTAAATATTTAGGTGGTCTTCTGATTCGTGCTGATTTCCGAGGATGAACTGTTGGTGGTGTCTCCGTCAATTCCTCCGATTCATCAGTATTTATTTTTTCCACCACTCTTTGCTCTTGTGTTATTTCTTCCTCCTCATGTCTTCCTGCATGTGAGCTTTGCACTGTACTGTCAGTGTGACCAGCATCAACAACATCTTCTGAAACTTCAGAAGTTGGCTCTATCCTTTCCATAATTTCAACTGCCTGTTCGTGTTCAGAGTCAGACTTGTGGGCGTCCCCACTTTTGTGTGACCATATGACACACTCTTCATCTGACTCGGAATCACTTGCGACGTCGCTCAGTTTTTTATCATTATTTTCTGCTGCAGGTTTATCTTTTGTTTCCCTCAATACATTCCTTGGCCGTGGAACAGGCTTCTTCTTCACTTCTTCAACTGAAGTGCGAGGTTTAGGGACTGGTTTGGCCCCCAAGGTATCTTCTGGTCTCTCCGGACCAATCAAGAGCAAGTGGTTTCTGTGAAGAACTCTTTCCTTTCCATTTGGAGATCTGAGCCTAAACACTGGTATATCAGTATTTGGTTGTTCAATCACAACAGATTCATCCTCTTCATACTTGTCAGCAATTTTGTGTTTTCCTTCATGAGCTAAAATTTTTACAAGCACTCTATCTCCAATATCTATTCTTGCTGACTTTGCCTTTTTATCATAATTCCTCTTCTGTTTTTCTCGGGCCTTACTAATGTGGGATTCCATAGTGTCTCTCGCAAATTTAATCCTCTTTTTAAGTTGTTGTATATAATTATCTGTGCTCATGTCCACTCTGTCATCAATGTCAGTTTCAAATCTTGCATCCAATGGTAATTTGGGCTTGCGACCAAACATTAGCTCAAATGGGGAATACTTTGTACTTTCATGTTTGGTACAGTTGTAGGCATAGACCAGAGAAGCTATATATTTTTTCCAATCTGGCTTTTTTTCAGGTTCCAAGGTTCCAAGAAGGTTTAAAAGAGTACGATTGAATCTTTCTGGACTTCCATTGCCACTTGGATGGAATGGTGTTGTTCTCGATTTGTCCATACCAAATAAATCACACAACTCTTTAATAACAGAAGATTCAAAATTTCTACCTTGATCTGAATGAATTCTTGATGGTATACCATAATGAAGAATGAAATTTTCATATAATGCCTCTGCTGTTGTTTTTGCAGTCTGATTCCTTGTAGGGATTGCTAGTGCTAACTTCGTAAAGTGATCTGTAATAACTAGCACATTACCTACACCTCTACTTGGTTCTAGTGTCAGGAAGTCCATGCAAACCAGTTCTAGAGGATGAGTCGTTTCAACATTAACCATTGGAGCACGTGTGTTGGTATCTGACTTTCTTCTTAAACAGCGATCACACTTTTTTATCCAATTTTCACAATCTGCTGACATGCCTGGCCAGAAGAACCTTTCTCGCAGTAAAGATATTGTCCTATCTCTACCCGGGTGTCCGATCTGATTATGAAGACCCATTAATGCTGTCTTTCTGTATACTGATGGCAGAACTAATTGTAAAAATTTTTCATCATTGTCTTCCACTTCCCTATACAGTGTATTTCGGATAATTTTAAAATGGTTGAAATTGTTTTTCATTGTGTGATCATCTCTGTCATAATAACCCCTAGGAAGATGCTTATCTATCTTTGCTCTCAACCACTTTCCTATAGTGCCATCTTCTCTTTGCATTCTTCTAATTTCTCTAAGTTCGATCTGGGCAAGTTGACTTGATGATTCAGTTGCTTCAATTATATTGATAGAAGCTGAAGGCAAAACATCTATATACTGATTGACTTGTGTACCACTACAAATAGCTTTAACTGTGTTGTTGTCAATCTTAACCAGTTCTTTGTTGTTATCAATAACTTTGTGATATGGATATCTGGACATACCATCTGCATCAGCATTGCGAAGACCTGCTCTATAAAATATATCAAAACTGTAAGCTGCTAAAGCTGAAACCCATCTATGTCCAGTAGCATCCAGTTTTGCCGTTGTTAGAATGTATGTCAAAGGATTGTTGTCAGTAAATACAACAAAATGGTTTCCAGTCAGGTAATCACTAAATTTGTCTGTCATGGCCCATTTCAGACATAAAAATTCCAGTTTAAAGGCTGGGTAATTCTTCTCTGACTTTGATAGGCTCCTACTTGCATAAGCAATGACTCTCTTCATTGATTCCTGTTCCTGATACAGCACAGCACCTAGGCCAACAGTACTGGCGTCAATGTGGAGTTCAAATGGTTTACTAAAGTCAGGATAAGCTAATATTGGAGGACTGGTTAGTATCTCTTTGAGATGATTGAAGGTGTCTTCCTCCAATTGTGTCCATTTCCAATCTTTCTTCTGATGTTTTTTATTCTTTTTCTGTGTTGTGGGTGGTAGAAGTTCATTTAATGGTCTTGCAACTTTGGAAAAATCTTTGACAAATCTTCGATAATATCCAGCAAAGGCCAAAAATGAACGCAATTCATCAGGATTAGAAGGAACTGGCCAGTCTTTGACTTTCTGTATCTTCTCGGGATCTGTTTCAACACCATTTTCACTTACAATATGTCCAAGAAACTTCACACGTTTCTTTAGGAAAAAACATTTCTCTGCCGCCAACTTCAAATTACACTTATGAAGTCTGGTCAAAACAAGATCCAGTCGTTCCAAATGTTGCTCTAAACTGTCAGAGAAAATTATAAGATCATCCAGATATATAACACAGATTTTCATGTTCATGTCCCCTAGACATTCCTCCATTAGACGTTGATAGGTGGCAGGACTATTGGATAAACCATATGGCATCTTTTCAAACTCATAAAAGCCTAGTGGTCCCACTGTGAATGCAGTTCTTTCTTTATGCATCTCTTCAAGTTCTACTTGAAGATAACCACTCTTCATATCTATGGCACTAAAATACTTGCTATGATTTAAACAATCAAACACCTCTTCCACTCTTGGTAAGGCATAAGCATCCTTGACGGTACGGTTATTGAGCATCCGATAGTCGACACACATTCGTAGTTTCCCATTCTTCTTTCGAACTAATACAATATTCGATGCCCATGGTGACTTGCTTTTACGAATTATTCCAGCTGCAAGTAACTGTTCGAGATGCTGTCTGACCTCATCAACCATAGCAGGCGGTATGCGTCTATACTTTTGTTTGAATGGAAGGTCATTGACGAGGTCAATCCTGTGTTTTATTAAATCACATTGACCAATATCCTTGTCATCCTTTGAAAATATATGTTCATGTTTCTTCAGAAGAGCTGTCAACTTTGTTTGCTGTTCTTCTGTAAGATCAGATTCAATGTGGACTTGTGTCAAAACTTCTGATTCTGTTTCATTCTCAATCTTCTCAAACACTGATTTGTCAATGGCTACCGGTTGTACTTCACAAATAATTGCTTTGGGAGAAATGGCTACAGTTTGAGTGGTGACATTCGAAATATTTACAAGAACATTTCCATTTCTCTTATAACTGTATTTGATGACTGTTGGTGTGATGTCTACAAAGTTAGGCAGATTCGATTCCTCTGCTTCCTGTAATATCGCACTTGTTTGGTGGTACTCCAACTCCTTATCACAGTAACCATTCACGTTAACTGACTGATTTGGTCCTATTATGATTTGAGTAGGCTCTGCTGATCTTACAATGGCAATTCTATTCTTGTTTTTCTTTAGTTCTCTCTCCCGAAGTGATATACACCTGAAGGCAAGATACCATGGCGTATGAAGACTGGCTCTTTGTAAATAACTATCACCAAAATTTTTCTTGCAATCAATCAGGAGTTCATCAAGTATGTTGGTTCCTAAAAGTATAGGTGTTTGTGAACTGTAGTTGGTTTCAGGTGTTACCAAAAATAAACATTCTTTTTCCTGACATTTTGGTATGCCATTGGTTGATAAGGTAGCAGGGATATATCCAAGATAAGGCAGTTCACTTCCATCTGCACATTCAATGTTCAATATTTCTTTCAGTGGTTGAATTGGTGTATTTTTCAAATGTTGATCATAAAATGGCTTATTAATCATACTAATGCAACTTCCACTGTCAATTAATGCTGTTGTTTTCACACCATTTATTTCTACTTCAGCTTCAGTAGAGTATCCAACTAATTTGGAGTTTTGTTGTTTCTTTTCATATTCAGTGCCTCGGTTCAACCCCGCAACAGAGGCACATACTAGTTTGGGCAGTCTCGGATTAAATGTTCTTCACTGTCACATTTATAGCATCGTGGTTTAAAAGTTCTTCCTGCAGTTGGTCTAGTTGGTGTATAAGTACCACGACCCCTGCCTCTATCCTGACCACGATCTCTGCCCATATTCCATCGTCCACGATATCCTCTCATGTAACCTCTTGTATTTCTTCTTTGAGAGTAAGGTGTATAACTGGTTGCTTCATCTTTCTTTGTCTCATCTTTTTCTTTCTCAAGCCTATCTATTCTTTCACTTAATTTCAGCAACAAATCCTTAACTTGTGCAAGTTCACTTTTCTCGTCCATCTTTGTGGCTGCTTGACACTTTGTTTTAGTCTCTTTGGCCATGTCTTCTTCCAACTGACTTTCTATTTTTCTTATTTCCACCTTAAATTTGTCGTAATCGAGGACTGTATCAAATTTGTATGCGGCCATTTGTCGTATATGAGGTTTCAGTCCTTGATATAAAACATTCCTCAAAATGTCTTCTTGTGTTGGTGCCATTGCCTTTAACTCCACTGCTTGGGAGAATATATCTTCCACTCGTGCAGCATAACTCGATACAGTTTCATTCGAATCTTGGCTACAGGCATAGAACTTCCTAAGTATTGACTCACCAGTTTCAAGCATGGTGTACGTAGAATTAAATTTCTTCATTATGTCCACAATTGTTGCTTTGACTCCCATTCTACGCAAAATGTCACCAGCTTTCCCTTTACATGACCGACGAATTCCAGTCAATACTTGCTCCTCAGAATAATTTCCTGTGGCAACCAAACAATCTACCTCATACTTCCATGTCAAATAATTGACCTCACCTTTGTTAGACTCTCCATAAAACAAAGATATTTTGGGCAAATTACACATAGTGTGCTTATGTTTTTCTCCATCAACAGTTGTCTTCTCCATTTCATGGACATACTGCTTCATGTAAAGCTCTAATTGTTCTGGATTCTCACATTTGGGGGGTTGTATCTTCAATCCCTTCATCATTTCTATCATCTTCAAATCATCATCCGAAATATTCTCTCTTGTGACCGACATTGTGTTTATATATAATGTATCTTTTCAAATATAAATAAACTGAAGACAATGCATAGCACGAACCATATATCAATGTTGAAAAAAACCAAATCCGAGGAAATTTGATTGATAATTCAACATGAAGATTAAATGTCAACACTATGCACTGAATGTAGATGGGCAGCTTAAACTGCAAATTCAAATGAACTATCCAAATGTCAGCATGACGTGTCAAAAAATATTCCACGTATTTATATTTCTAGTCGTCCGAATTATTTTCAACTTGACAAAATTCAATTGCCTAGTTAAAGTAAGCTTACTCGCTTCAAATCATTCCCAAGTGTCCAACAGCGGTAATATGCAATTTATTCATATCAGTAATAATAATCTTCAATATTTTCTTCAACACAAAAAAAAAATATATACTTTTTAAGAGTCTCGTGCTCTACCGGCTAGCTCAGTCGGTAGAGCACGAGACTCTTAATCTCGGGGTCGTGGGTTCGAGCCCCACGTTGGGCGCCAGTGAAACAGGCCTTACTCAGGGCGTCATATAGATGGATAACGTCCAGGCGGACTGTGCCACAACCAACTCAGTAGTTTATATTACCAATACCATTTATTCAGTCATCATTAACGGGGATTCAGATTGTGGATCCAATTCCCTCACACTACCATCACATCACTTCGCTCATACCATAACACCAATCATACTGTGCAGGTTAGCAAATCAAATTTACGATGACACACATATTAAATATAAACGATGAAATAATTTTAACAATATCAGATGGACAGCCAACATTTGAAATCACCAAGGAATTTTTGTCATGTTTACATCACGTGACCTGAAACCCGCGAAAAGTACAAATCCTTCAAAGCTTCAAAGGTAAAACATACGAATACCTATAAGGACAATCTATAAGCTCTGCTCTTATGGCTCACTCCCATATCTTGCCACTAAACGGACCTGGTAAATCAACAAAACTAAAATAATAAGTCAAGTTTAAAAGAATGGCTAAAATCACATCTGCTACAATTAATTGTGGAAAGTCAAAAATAACTCCATCAATTATTGTGTCCCCTGTATACCTGTTATATAATATGAAATTTGACTCGTTTGAGGTGTTTCCCAGCAATAAATCTAATCTAATCAAATTTGAATTGTATTTTCTGAAAGCAAAAATTGAAAAAAAAAGAAAATCAAGATTACAATTTTTTTGTGTGTGCAGGACTTTCCGGGTTTTGATTATATATTGGTGGAAGGTTAACAAAGATAAAACGATAAGAACACAATCAGGGATGTTCAGTCTCTGTGTCTCTGGTTTTGTTTGCGTACATCGATTTAGAATTTTCAAGTGTCAAAAAACAGTATTCAATCCCGAGAATTAAATATACATTTTTGATGTTTTTACTTGAATTTTTTTTTCTATCACTGATACATTGGATGAACAAAAACCGAGAATATAAATATTTGAGACAAATCGTTTATTTCACCATATTTCATCCTTCTATGCCGATTTCCTGACTAAAATGTTAGGGAAGTGTACAATAACGTACCCATCTGTCACTTTATGGTACTTTATGAGCTTTATAGGTGATATAGAGATACCATATTAGAACATTTATCCTTCTTCTGACATGAATAGAAAATTGAATTAGAAGAGCATGCATAAAATACCTAGAACGACACACGCGTGTGAATGGGTTAATCGATTGCATGAGTGCCAGCGCGGAAGGATAGAACGAGAAACCGCAGGCCTCGGGTTTTATCCTTCCGCGATGACACAAGTTCCATATCGATTAACCCATTGACATGTGCGTGTCGTTCTGTGTTTATTACACGCCTTCACGTCTCTAAAAACAGTTATTAGAAGGACAGTAGTATGTCTCGGGCTTTTGCGGCCCTATTTGGATGACCCCGGTGGATGACCCCGGAAGTGATGCCATGTCACGTGACCCAGTGCCGCCATGTTGTGTTGTCATGGTAACCCACGTGAGCGGCCGTGTTGTGACGTCATCCCCATAGTGATACGTGGTGTTAGAGCGCATGCGCAGCGCGTGTTGTTAGGGTGATACGTGTTTCCGTAGTCCATTCTGTATACCGGAGGCCGCCATCTTGGTTTCTATGGTAGCACGTGGTTGCTATGTGACCCAATGGCTTCTAACAAGACAAGGGTATGTTCGATGGGTGTGTTCGATGTTAACACCTATCTAGGATACCTTCTGGAGAATCCCTTTTTGTCATATGTGCTTATGTGAAAAAGCACAATGTGACACAATGTGCCCTATTATGTGCCGATATGTGCTTATGTGAAAAGGCACAATGTGACACAATGTGCCCTAGCACATATGCACATACAACCAAAAAGGGATTCCATAGCCACGGGTGTTTTCCAAAAGGGTTTCTTAAAAAGGGATTCCGTAAAATGGGATTCCTATCTGACTCCGTAAAATGGGATTCCGTGTTTTAACATCAACACTCGAGGGTATTTCCCGTCCCTTTTGGAAGATTTCAGTTCAATGGGTTGTCGTTCATTCAGTCAAGAATAGTTCAAAAGGGAGTGTTAATTGTATATACCTTCATTAATGTAATGGTTAAAAAATATAGTTCACTCAGTTCAAAGGGGTTTACACTGGGTTATATTTAGAGGTTATAGTTAAAAACTGTATTGGCTTCAAAGGGTGTTAATACCTTAATTAGGGTTATAGTACATTCAAAGAGTTCAAGAGGGTTAACATTGGGTTATATATGGGTTCATTCAGTTGAAAACTTTGTTAGGTTGACTTTGATCTTGATTGTGTTCAATCAGATCAGTTCGATTTTCTTCAATTTATTCTGTTCACTTCGATCTTGGCTGTGTTGGATCTTTGTTCACTTTTTATGGTCAATTCACTTCGATAACTTCATTGGGTCAGTTCGATATTCTTCAATTTGTTATGTTCACTTCGATCTTGGTTGTGTTGGATCTTTGTTCACTTTGTTATGTTCCCTTCCATCTTGCTTCTGTTGGATCTTCGTCCTGTACCTTTGTTGTGTTGTAGTGGTTGGTGGTCAGTTGTATCTGTTCAGAGTCTTGTAGTCATTGTTGAATTGGGTGTTATCCACCCCTTTCCCTACCATATTGTGTTGATGTCAAAACACGGAATCCCATTTTACGGAGTCGGATAGGAATCCCATTTTACGGAATCCCTTTTTAAGAATCCCTTTTGGAAAACACCCGTGGCTATCTGACTGTAGTAGAGCTTAAAAAATAGCAGACACATGTATGTTTTTTATTAATGATGCAGGCACCGCTTGACTGGGGGTGCTGTGTGGGACGGAGTTTTAGCCCTCGCGCTTTTTTCAGAAGGTGCCAATGCTTTTTTGCAAATTATATTAAGCTAATGCGTGGCCGTAACAAATGGAGAAAAATACACGACCCTATTGAAACTCCCAAATACAAACAGTTGTATACCTGCACCTTATTTCGTCTTGGTGTCCACTTCCACGCCAGACAATTTGAGGGAAATCGTCGACCTATATAAACATGCGGGTGGGGTGTTTAAAACAACTGTATACTCCCGTTGCTACTACTTGTTATACTTGTTATAAACAGTTTTTAAAAAAACTTGCGAAACCATACCGCCCCTCCCCTCTCTCCAGTCCATGACACATAGATTCACCCATCCGGTTTCAAGGTCGTTCAGCGGTGATTGTAATGATGTGAGAAAAGGTTTGGGCTGACATGAATGAAAAGTAATTATAATCGTAAAACGTCCCTTTCTGTATTCCTGCTAAATGAGTGAAGTTGAAATTTGGTGGTAAATAATCATTATTTAACCCTTTACCTAACATGAGAAGCAGACGACACATGGAAACAAAATTCTTGAATAACTATTTTTTTTTTCATTATTTGTCTCAAAAACGTAGGTTATGGCCCCTCATTGGAACGAGCTCGTCGAGCTCGTTCCAATGAGGGGTCATAACCTATGTTTTTGAGACAAAAAATGAAAAAATAATGAAAATTAATTGGCGGATTTTGAGAATAGCGCTGGCCGGTTTTGGCCGTTACGTTGGGTAAAGGGTTAACAGTGTCATGTACGGATTAATCTTCAGGGAAATGCAATTAATACGATACCGAATATGAAAAGTGTTGTCTGGATATGACTGTTATGTAAGTTTAAGGGTTTAATTCTCACTAAATACTCATGGATTAAATTATAACTCATCACATATTTGAAAAATGAAATGGGAGGTGTTTCTTATCTCTTTGGAACTGGATTGCTGGAACGCTCATTGGTCACATATAGAAAGGTGTCTCCACAGTCACCATATTACGAGGGTGGGAGTTGCTATAAACAAAAAATGTTCAACAAAAAACGAAGGTGTTTACGTTTCTGATGCCTCGTAAGTTCCGAAATTGGAATGTTGATACATTGTAACTGGTGTTGTGCTAGGTAGACATCATGGCGTTTGGTGAAGTGAAAACTGTTATGCTGCGACTACAGTCACAGCGTAACAGCTTTCACGTCATGAAAAGCCAAATATTGGGCGGAGCTATCACGTTAACTGACTTGACGCCGTCTTTGGTGGGGGAGGTGGAGACTGAGTGGTGACGTTTGACGCTGGTGTTCCAGCAAAACAGTTGTTTGGAGATCGGCTCTATTTGTACGCCATAAAGGTTAGGTCAAGGAAGATAGGAAGGCCAGAGGGGCGCTGGATTTGTGATCCATTACGGTGTCAGCAAACCGTATATAATCAACATTAGATTGAAAGGGGGCACTGAATATAGATCAAGTATACTCTCATGTTTTATCCCATTCTTCCATTAGTTTCTCAATGAGCCTTATTCTACTAGGCTGGTATATGGGGACATTCATCTCAGAAAACATGATAGAATAGTGGATGAGGGAGGAACTGAGAGAAGGGATCATTATTGTAGGTGGGTAGACTGAGAAAGAGCCAATGGGGGAATTATAAAACAGTTTGTGTCTGAATGCTGGGACGTTAGGAAGGAGAGTGATGGAGGAATAATCCACCGGTGGGTGGGTTTGATAAAGGCTTCCTCATTGGAGGACCGCGACAAATACGCGGTTAGCCCAAGCAGTATTATGATTACCAAAGATAGGCATGCTATGCTGTTCGAAATGCGTGGGGCGTCACACAAAATTGAGAGGTACGACCTCACTTTTCGGGGCCGGTTTCGATTTCCAATTGGCTTCTGAACATGCACACATTATTACAGCAGTTCTGTGTACAATGTGTGTTTATCCTGTCAATTGCAAGGATTGGATGTAATCAGGTATGGTACCTTTATGTGTCAACTTTCGAAACAGTTGGTTCCTTTGAGTATCTATGTATGTATTCTGACATGTACAATCAGTGGTGTACCTGAGGTATGGCAGGTATGGCGCGTACCCTGGGCGCCACTTGAATGGGGCACCACTGAGCAGTTTCTATTAAAGTCAGACAAGCCATCCTCGAAAAGTGAAATAAGAGTTTTCTTCAGATGTATGATCTGTCTTTGATTATCATGGGAGAGAAACAATAGGGTGTCCGGATTGTTAAATCACTTATATACATTATTAGGTAATAATACAGCGCTGGGAGCAACATGATTACATACTTCATAGTACCACTGTTGAGCCTCAGTGGCAGCTGGCAGTAAGACCTTCTCCTGTGCAAACTAGGGAGGTTGTGTTGCTTTCCGCCTTCTCTGTTTTTACTACGCCAGTCATGTTTTTTTACGTCTCAACGGAATTTCCGCCTATATAAATATCAACAAATCCATATGCGTGAATGACGCGGAGTGGGGAATGCTCTTTGATGCAATGATAGCGGTGAGAGAAATACCCCATTGTCAGTAGCTTAGCTTAGATAACGGCAACCTTTCATTCACCTACAATCAACTTTCATTTCTCTATGAAATAACTTTTCTTTATTTTTATTGATGTATCTATGCTGCAAATTGTCAATTTAGTTTTCGAGGAGAGGAGTCTCGTAAGTTGTTATAGTTGTTCTCCAATCCTTTTCGCTGTAATTAGTGGCAAATAAAATATGTTTGAACTAAACTAAATATCAACAACTAACGCGCGATCTCGCTGAAGCGAGATCGCACGTTAGTTCTAGATATTTATTTTGGGGGAAATTAAATTTTAAGATGCCGAGTACCTGAAACCTGAAACCGTTCCTCCTTCAACACGCCTAGACATGTGAGAATGAATCACCTACAGTCACTGAGGGTCGAAAGGGGCTTGTACCTGAAACCTGAAACCGTTCCTCCTTCAACACGCCTAGACATGTGAGAATGAATCACCTACAGTCACTGAGGGTTGAAAGGGGCTTGTTCTTCATACCGTCCCTGCGCGCCTTCGGCGCGCGAAACCATTCCATTCAATTTTAAGATGGAAACATCATGCCGTTCTATTCGAATGTGTTTGCCATATGCGCTATTTTCCGTAGATACACTGCTGTGTGCACTGTACTGAAAAAAGCTTTCAACATTTGAAATATCGGCTGCCTTTCAACACCAACTAAAGAAGAGAACGCACCATTTCATTCCACTTTATCAAATTAACTATTTCATCTGTGAATTGGAAATGGAAAATAATGCATAAATTAAAATATTTTTTGACAAATGTGGTATGAATGAATGTGTTTATCACTTGAGGATTCACGGAACCACAAACAGGCTCGTTACTATCTTCAAATATTAGTGGGTGGAGGTGGACCCACGTTTGCTCGACCATGACATGAATTTGCGGAACGGTTCTCGTGTAGACCTACATAAACCCATGCTTCTTTGTGAGCTATTCAGACAATGAGACTGGGAGCGCGGTGGCTCAGTAGGTAGAGGTGCAGGCTGCAAGCCGAGAGGTCCTCGGTTAGAATCCCAACTGCGGCAACCGCGTTGTGACCTTGGACAAGACACTTCACCAACATTGCCCACGTGAGGGCACGGTTGCGTTGTGTACTGAGGCGTGGTGCACTTGTCTTCAACCAATACTAACCCTGCTTGTGTGCAGTTAGTATGTTTGTGAGCCTGACAGTTGCTCGCCGTTCTCGGTGGTTCTCTTCGGGTACTCCGGTTTCTTCCACTCGTAAAACTGTCCGACACGAGGTGACCCTGGCTGTCGAAAGTGTCGTTAAACCCCAATAAAATAAATAAATAAATAAGACAAGGAGACTAGTCACAGCATTTATAGCCAACGCAGCCAGCAGTGCAGTGGTAAAAGCCGCGACTGCCGATTTCCGTTGCTCATGTTTAGAACTGGTCCGACTCATATATTTAATTTCTTTCTCTTTCAGTTGAACTGAACCATATTCAAAAATTAGCACCAAAAAATTCGCAAGTCGTGATTTACCGCGCACCAACATTTTGCATATCCGTAGGCCAGGTAAGGTATTTCCATGATATTTGTTTTCTCCCACCCCAACGCCATTTTGTACACACAGCCTATGTGAGAAAGTCATAGAAGATTTCCTTATCAATATAACTCACGTGACTACTATCTGATATACACCACATGACAAATTTGCTCACTTGATTTGGGAACTGTTTGTAATCATCTGTAATTGTAAACAAAAACAATGGTTCAGATCAGAACGACGGTTTAGAAGCTATAAAATTGTCGTATACAACCTCGCTTGATTGGAGAATGGAAACTAGGCGTTGGGAGTGGGAGTAAAATAATCCATCATCACCTGATATGTGCTATTGAAAAATCTCACCCTCTGGGCCAGATTTTTGGGCCGGACACAGCGGCGCCTGAAGCATTCGAGGGCGGGGGGGGGGGAGGAGGTCCGGTAATAGGGCTTTCACGTAACTCAACGGCCCACATGGCATACAGTTGTAACGCAAATTGACTTGATGCCATGTGCTTACCTCTTAAATTACTCTGTTAATCCTTTATTTAACATGAAAAGCAGACGGCACTTGCAAACAAAATTCTTGAATAACTAATTTTTTTCATTTTTTGTCTAAAAAACATAGGTTATGACCCTCATTGGAACGAGCTCGTTCCAACGAGGGGTCATAACCTATGTTTTTGAGACCAAAAATGAAAAATTGATGAAAATTAATTGGCGATTTTTGAGAATAGCGCCTGCCGGTTTTGGCCGTTACGTTTGGTAAAGGGTTAATACCCACCTGTCAAAGACACGTACAAGACCTCAGAGAAGAAGGAACCTTCAATCTGATGCCGATTTGGCGTTTTCACGTTGTGATCCTATGCGCCGTCGTAAGGCATGTGAATAGGATTGCAACTTCGTGCAGGCAGAGTTTGTCAGCCACGCGTTTTAACATATGGTTAATTTGGACCGAGCAAATTTTCTCTTAGCAAAAAGGGCATGTCCTGCCCCGCTCGCCCCTATCGGCCTCGTGTCCGGCCCACAAATGTGCCCCCTGGGGTGAGATTTGTTCATCTCACGCATCAGGTCATGATGGATTATATTAATCCTAAATACGAGAAGTATGGGTTGATTATATTTTATTTGATCTCCCGGGAGCTCTGCTCACTATTCGAGAGAGATGAAAACAAATTTATCGTAATTCAATATAACAGGGCGTAAGAAATGTAATTTCCCAAAGCGTTGTCTGATTTGTTACTGTATTGAATAATGCCATTGGGGAAAATATGATTATAGGTAAACGTAGAATCTGGCAGGCGCGAGAGACTGCCATACCTCATCCGTTTGAATTAAATCCTATCGTATTAGTAATATCAATGCCGTGAACCTTAGTGCGGAATGAAACCGGTGAGTGAACTGTATCCTATTATTAAAATGAAAACGATCTCAATAACAGCGATTTGTCAGAAGGAATGTCATGGAAGAAAAACTGCAGACAAATGATCAACTTTTAAGCAACAGTGAAAGATTTTGCAACAGAGATTGGTTGCCCCTTTCTCAACACTACGCCCAACTTTCATTTTATCACATTATCTCACCACTCCAGGTGCCCTGGTATTGTACGAGATGGGTGTGTCTGTAGTGGGAAAGTTGCAACTTTCATCAACATTCCGTAGTGCCAAATTCTGGCGAGATTCAGAAAATATTCGGGCGTCTTGACAAATGGTCCAATACAGCAGGTTGAAGAAGAATTTTGTTAACGTCAGGACCTTTTGACTGATTTAGTATTATATGTTGTAGTCCGAAGTTTGCATTAGAGAAGAAGCAGTGTTTACAGTTATTTGATATACGGAATATAACTTGCTTAATCCTTTACCCAACGCAGACGATTTCAAAATTTATTATTTTAAATATCATTTTTTAAATTTTTTATAAAAAAAATCAACAAAACCATATCATGTGGCCCCTCTTTGGAACGAGCTCGACGAGCTCGTTCCAAAGAGGGGTCACATGATATGGTTTTGTTGAAATTTTCCGAAAAATAATATTTTTTCAGCTGCTGAATTTGCATGTTACGCGGGAGGATGCGTGCGATTCGTTGGGTAAAGGGTTAAAGGTATAAGAGTTGTAGTACAGTACAGCCGCCATCGACTGGTCTCTTTCCACGTATGGGCAATATTTCCACGGACGAGATAATACCAGTTTCCAAACACTAATTATAGGAATAATCATCAAAAATTTAATTAATGAAGTAGTGCGTACAATCCGGAGCTTCAAAAGCATAAAATTTTGCTCATGGGGATTTTTATGACCTGGTAAACGCGTGATCATTTGTGTCCTGACCGTCGTCGAATGAAGATATGAAGGTCCATTGCTGCGAATAGTGTTGAAGAAACTGTAATTGAAATTTTAACAAAAAGAGGCATAAAAAGAACGTCAGCCCCCGTAAAGAAATACCATTGTCACCAGAAAAAGTCTCGACCCCAATGCACATATTGTACGAAGACGCATTCCAGGTCAGACAACCGAAAGAGACACGAGGACCTCTCATTCCTGTCCAAGAAAAACAGAACTCAGTCATGAAACCATCTTCACTGAGAAGCTGAAGACCTGCGAATAAAGAAGTATTAGAACCTTTGTGTGATACAGATAAACAAGGAACAGATGTGATCATACAAGCATTTGAGGATTTTAGGTGTCCGTGGAGATGTGCTTCCAACATCCTCAGAGATCGAATACCACTGAATACCTCGGAATGTATCGGAGGACACTGAACGATAGTGTATTGAAGTTGTTGGCATATACTGGACTGTCCACCGATATAAAACGAAATTTGTTACGGAAATGTGAATTTCTCTCATCACTCATCACTCCAGTCCCATCTCTGAGAAATTTATAAAAGGGACACCAAATACTCATTTAATTCCTGGTCACCAAAGAGTAAGGACATGGCAACTCATCGTTACAGATATAGTGATAAAGAATTCTCCGGGAGCTTCACATGCAAAAGTCACGAAGATGAATACTGTTCCAATAGGGCCAAAGAAGAGGAGGAAAACACGAAGAACACTGAAAGACTGAACAGAAATAGAAAACTAGTGCGATTTCTGTATCGCGCTAACTGACGTGAATAGAAAATGGTGATTTGTGTCAATGCATATGTGAATGTGCCAGGGACACATTGTATGAAAAGAGCCAATGCCTAAATTCTTGAGAGCTCAGCTGATTCCATACACACACCAAATACAGAGACTAACCTTATCAAAGAATAAACTGCGTTATCTAGATAAAAAACGAATCACACAGAAAGGGGGACTTTTAGCGAAGTTACTTAAACCCATCGTCAATGTATTATCAGATATTCTCAGCCTATAAAAAGGATCACTCGTAACAAATTTGTCATTTGTGAACTGACCTTCGAACAGTGCGGATGCAATGCGATCCTGTCGTCATTGCTCACCAAGAAACAATTCGCTAATGGTAGATTCGGAATCCGATGAGCCGAACTCTCTGAAACCCAAGAAGATATGGAATATGAGCCCGTAGACGATTTTACTTTTGCAATGGGAAATATCGTCATAAGTGCCCACGGCGAATACCAAGATAACCTGAACAAGTATATCGAGGATGCAATAGATAAAGAAGATGCAGATGAAGTAGCACACATAGCACTTCAAAAGAGTACCAGAGAAGCTATAGTCAAGAAATACATTGATACGCTGGTGTACATTAACCCTTTACCCAACGAATATAATAATATGCAAATTCAGCAGTTGAAAAAATAGTATTTTTCAAAACATTTCAACAAAGCCATATCATGTGACCCCTCGTTGGAACGAGCTCGTCGAGCTCGTTTCAACGAGGGGTCACATGGTATGGTTTTGTTGAAATGTTTTGAAAAATTTGAAAAAAATGATATTTAAAATAATAAATTTTGATATCGTCTGCTTTGGGTAAAGGGTTAAGTACCTTCGCAAGGATCCAACACACAACAAATTCAAAAGACTGCCAAGCGTCGTCTGGAAGAAGAAGAGAGTGGCTTTGAAGAATCCCAGAAATACGCCCTGGAAAAGAGAAAACGTTTGTTCGACGACCTCATGGCAAAATGTTCATTCGAAGTGGAAGGTGATGAAGATGAAGAAGACGATTAGAAACCAGGAAGAAAATGGATTCGCCACTAGAGAGAAAAAAGTATAAAAAGGGGCTGATTTCAGCTTTTAACTCATTTGTGTTCTGTACTCCGAAGAGTAAAGATATCTGTGTCAACAACAGTGCTTGCGCATCTGACAATCAGATCGGCCAATGATCTTCTGTATGGTATCCCGAACCGACCGGACTCAACATCCACCTTTTTCGCACTGTACAAAAATTCATCATAGCAACGAAGCGTTTTTAAGACTGGTCAGGTCTCAATCCTCTGCCCAACGCGGATAAGAGATAACATTGGCAGAAATTATTGAATAACTAGACTTTTTAAATTCTAGCCTCGAGAAAATAACCCGTAACCCCTCGTCGGTGTGAGCTCATCGAGCTCGCTCAGACGAGGGGTCGTGGGCTGTGTTTTGGGGACAAGAAATTGAAAACATACTAAAATTTGACTGGCGATTCCTATGAACAGCGCTGACCGATTTGAGCCGTTATGTTGGGTAGAGGGTTAAAAAACTTACTCTTAAACTGTTGACTTACAAAATCAATGGCAATCTGTGTTTACTTCATCCATGGCTTGCTGCTTTCCGCATGTTTGTCCTGTCAGTCCTGGCTACAGCAGTGGTATGGGATTTAATCGGAGTCGCGGTGGTGTTGAAATGAAGTATCACCCGAATAGTTTTGCTGATCCCAACCAGCAGTGTTGCAGTGTGGGATTTTACATTATGTCATTATGTGTATACATACACAACATTGTTTCGAAATATATATACGTTTCCTTCGTCATTATACACACATTCATGTGACTGCCTTTAAACATATGCAAGCACACTTTGTAATTTTCAACTGTATTTTAAGGAAAGGATATTATCTAAGTGCTGGGCACTCGTCATCCAGTCCGTTTCGTTAATTATAACAAATAAAATATGTTTAATCTGGCTACAGTGCTCAGATTCAAAGGCGACTTACATATACAAATCTTTAAGAATGATACCGGATTGAAGCCCTGACTTCTCATGAGTTGGCCCAAGTGAATCGTACGGTCGGCAGAGCCAAGAGAAGAAACCAAGCCCAGCACGTAGGTGTTGTTGTGAGAAAGAAATAAAGATTTTTGGAGATGCCCCATGATACGTGTCGATTGTTAACCAAAGACGAGATGGAGAACGAAGACTCAAAGCTCATTCAGAGAACGAAAGAGATGCCAAAAGCTGCTCCCATCAAAAACAATCTGAAGAAGACTGAGATTCAACAAGCTATATACCAAAATAAGAATGAATTTCCCTCTCAAACTACGAAGCAGCCTGAGGACAAAAGAACGAAAGAGACTCTAAAAACAGATCCCATCAGGAACGAACCGAAGATAACTGAAGATTCAAGGGTGGATCAAGACCAAACCAAGAACGAAGTTTCAGCCCATCAAAAGAATGAACCCAACCCCAGAAGAAAAATGCCAACCGAACACAAGAAAGCAAAGAAACTAATGATGTCAAGCTCTTGAAAGCTAGAGAATTCAAAGCAACCAATAAAGCAAAGCAACAAGCGTTCAACAAGTGAACATGATTTATCAAGAATAAACATTTAGCCAGAGTGACGCTACAGGACGAAATTCCGTTGGAGACCACCACCAAGAAGGTGTTGATCAGAGGGTTACCAATCTTTTCAGGAAGAAGGGGGAGGAAGAACTAGAAACAACTCAAAGGTGTATTCGGCGAAGTGAATGCAATTGACAATAAATACAGTGAACGTATACTGTGAACAATGTATCAGAACACAGAATAGAAATCAATGGACTGTTATATATTCTTGTGTTTTCGTTTAGCAACCACCAACAGAAGTCTCTGAATGTGGAGTCACAGAGATATCCTCCAACAGATATCCTCCAAAAGATATCCTTTAATAGTTCATCATCATATCATAGGTATCCTCAAATACACGCACGTGCCAATGTGCCGCATGTGATGTGCGCACTCGGTGCATAATCACACAGGCACATGTCGGTACACCCAGCATGCGCCCATGTGCTGCATGTGATGTGTACCAACCAACGTCCTTTACCCCGCGTTCCCTTCTTAGTAATCGACTATACTTCTGACTTTAAAATTCTTTTCAGTGATTTAAACGACATATCAATAAGTGCATCAAATCTGTGTGGCAGGCGGAATCGCATGGGGCCATGAATAATAACAAGCTCCATCGCATGTGACACAATGTCAATGATAAATATGCGTCTAATAACCTTTGAAGAAAATACCATGTAATATTGACATTATGCATATTAGTCATACACGACTTACACATTCCTTTTGTTAGAGGGTAACATGCGACCAGAATGGCTTTCTTGTCAGTGACCTTTGATAGTCGGACACATTCTATTGGATTGTTCTGATTTTAACCCTTTACCTAACATGAAAAGCAGACGACACTTGCAAAAAAAATTCTTGAATAACTAATTTTTTTCATTTTTTGTCTCAAAAACATAGGTTATGACCCCTCGTTGGAACGAGCTCGACGAGCTCGTTCCAACGAGGGGTCATAACCTATGTTTTTGAGACAAAAAATGAAAATATAATGAAAATTTATTGGCGATTTTTGAGAATAGCGCTGGCCGGTTTTGGCCGTTACGTTGGGTAAAGGGTTAATGACATCAGACGGCGGCGACATTATAATGTACCGTCCTTGAGAGAACTTTTTGACAGCATCAGTTCCCACTAGATAATAAGAAGTTTTAGTTGTTTTTTATTTTTTTAACTGCATCCCATATACAGAATTTTTTTTTGTCAGAAGGTTGATTTACAGTGTTCATTCAAATTTTCGTATCTATATTCACTACTGCCATTGTAATTTATTTCACTGTCAAGCTTACTTTCAATTTTCATGTTATAGCCTCAACTGGTGATGTGGCGTTAAATACCATTAAATAAATAAATGTGGGAACACTATAAGGATAAGGTTGGAGATTGTGTCGTTGTTCTTAACCCTTTACGTAACATGAAAAGCAGACGACACTTGCAAATAAAATTCTTGAAGAACTCATTTTTTTACTTTTTGAGTCAAACCCATAGCTTAGGACCCCTCACTGGAACGAGCTCAACGAGATCGTTCCAATGAGGGGTCATAAGTTATGGTTTGGAGACAAAAAATGAAAAATAATGAAAATTGAATGGTGATTTTTGTGAATAGCGCTGGCCGGTTTTGGCCGTTACATTGGGTAAAAGATTGATACACCTCCATCCGCACCACTTCGGATAATAACTAAATGATCTTATACGGTCTATGTATTTTGTTAGATTAGATTAAACATATTTTATTTGTTTATAATCAACAAAAAGGATTGGATAACAAGTGCCCAGCACTTAGATTATATCCTTTCCTTGAAATACGTTTACAATTACAAATTATGACATGCTTACAAGTAGTTACATGAATTTATATGTAATGGCGAAACAAAACGTATGTATATATTGAAACAATTTTGTGTATGTACAAAGTTAGAGAAGAAAGCTGATGGGTACTTCACTTTGCAAGATACAGAACAAAGAAGTGAGGGGGTGGGGGAAGAGAAGAAAAAAGAAATGCCACACTACAACACTGCTGGCTTGGGTCAACAAGCCTATGGACCACATTTCGGCACTACCGCGACTCCAACGGAGTCCACACCACTACTATTGCCAGGACAGACAGGACAAACAAGTGAATAGAAGTGTGCCATGTGTGAGGTAAACAGAGATGACCACTGACTTTAAAGATCAACAGAATAGGAAAAGGATGATTTTAGACTTCTGTCTAGCGGTCTAGTCTAATGATCTTACACGGTCTGTGTATTTTGTTCTCCGCGCTTTTCTTTTGCCTTTGAATGTGCTTGTAGAAATAGAAATGGATTTACCCAGCCTCTCATTTCAAAGACAAGCTCTATCATACGATACTGGGCAGTGGTATTAAAATAGATGAATACGTTTCTTTAATCATTTACTATTACAATTGGAAACGGGGTGCTGGGGGACCGCTCACTTTTTCCGACCATCTACATGGCTGTCAGTTTACGTCATTGGAAGAGATTTACAGGAAAGCTAGCTCCCCCTTAATTTCCTAAAGCTGTCAGTACATTTCACACTAAGGGTGTAGAAATTTCATCTAAAAATTGAAATTTTGAAATGTTAGCGAGTTTGTATCCTCGATACATGCGCATCATTTCACAATTTTTTCCCTCAGAAAAGTAAAAAAAAATACAGAAGTGGCTTTTTACAATTTTTCCTCAATCAGTTTGAACGTTTCACTAGTAATCTCTGTTGAAACCCATTTAAAAATAAGAAAAATGCGCTTTCATCATCATTCGATCGTCTGTAACTTTTATTCTGTTTATTGTATAAATAGGGTGTGCATATAATACAGTCGCTGTCCTTCCCATAAATATAACACTCTAGGAGGTGAGATTTGCTAATTTTCTTCCAGGGCTGAATGAAGAAAGGCAAATTTCTGCAAAAACACATTCGCTTAACAAAGAGCCACAGTTGACTGTCACTTAGTATTCACATGTGTGGTACGGATGGCTATTCTTAACCCTTTGAACCCTAGCGGCCGTTTTTCCAGCCAAGAAGATGATACGTTGTAACGTCATTAACCCTTTACCTAACATGAAAAGCAGACGACACTTGCAAAAAAAATTCTTGAATAACTAATTTTTTTCATTTTTTGTCTCAAAAACATAGGTTATGACCCCTCGTTGGAACGAGCTCGACGAGCTCGTTCCAACGAGGGGTCATAACCTATGTTTTTGAGACAAAAAATGAAAATATTTTGAAAATTAATTGGCGATTTTTGAGAATAGCGCTGGCCGGTTTTGGCCGTTACGTTGGGTAAAGGGTTAAATAGGATGGCTGTTCAGTAAATGTGTGGGTAGACCAATCAATATTTCAACGGGCAGCCCCAAGGCTGCACATTGAAAATATTGACTGGTCTACCCCAAATAATGAATACGGACTCTTCTAATTACTGTCATTGAACTGGCATGGAAGATACCACTAGAGTTCAAAGGGTTAATGTCGGATAATCTGTGAAGTAGTTGCTTCTCATCAGCTTGCCATAAAAAAAGCCAAGTTCCCTTTTGTAACTTTCAATTACAGAGAGCTGTCTGTTGTTCTAGTTTATTAAAAGTAACAAAGGGAAACTTGGAAATTATTTTGTACTGATGTCATAGGTGTTCTCTCGACAATTACTTGCTTCTTAATTGGATATCCATCGCTTGCCTAATAATTTCAAGGGAGATAACTTTATCGAAAGTCGATTTTCATGACGATAAAAGTCAGGAATGACCCCCCCCCCCCCCCACCACCACGTTTGATGAATATAAATGACTTATGTGTGTTTTAAACCAATATCCAGTTATTATTATTATTATTATTATTATTATTATTATTATTATTATTATTATTATTATTATTATTATTATTATTCAATACTCTGTCTCAGCTCGATTCTACGATATTGAGCAGTGGTATTCAAATGGATATATAGGTGCAGGCTGCAAGCCGAGAGGTCCTCGGTTCGAATCCCACCTGCGGCAACCGCGTTGTGTCCTTGGGCAAGACACTTCATCTCCATTGCCCGCGTGGGGGCACGATGACGCCGTGTACTAAGGCGTACTGCACGTCGATGGTGCGCATGTCTTCAACCAATCTAACCCTGCCTGTGCTGCAGTGCGGAGTTACGATGTTGGGGAGCTGGCAGCTGCTCGTCGTTGCTCGGTGGTTCTCTCCGGGTACTCCGGCTTCCTCCACCCGTAAAACTGTCACGGTCATGATTAGCCATTGTGCATAAATATGTGACCTTAAACACCAATAAATAAATAAATGGATATATACGTTTGTTTATTTGATCATTTGCTATCAGAAATGGAAATGGGGTGGGGGAGGTACCGCTCACTTTTTCCGATCAATTATTTGCATCCTCTCCCCCGCTCTCACGTTTGCTGAATATAAAATTACCCATGGGTGTTTTTAACCAATATTTGGTGATTATTATTCTTTAAAACTCTGCCTAGCACGAATAGCAGACGACCCTTGGCAAAATAAATCTTGAATAACTAAAAACAGAATAATTTTTATATCCTTTTTTCCTCAAAAACATCCTATGACACCGGAATGTTCAACGAGCTCTTTCCAGTCAGGGACCATAAGCTATTTTCATGAAAAAATTAAAACAATATAATTATGTCACACTCACGATTGTGTCCCTCAAAATACACAAACAGACCCGTGTCAGTCTTCGTGTCTTCCCTCATTTCATGTAGGTCGCTGCCGTAAAGAAAGTGAACCAAGTAATCATAACAACCTTGTCTAAACTATTAGATTCCAGCCATTGTTTCTGAAGTAGTGAAATGGTGTCGTGGTTTTGGTGTTGGGCTATTGATTACCAGGCCCGGATTGCCGAGGGTTCGATTCCCGGTGGAGGATAGAAACCAACATTCTAAATGTCTCCAAAATATGATTGTGCCCTTCAAAACACACACACTGGTCCGTGCCTATCTTGATCTGATACCAACTACAGCACTTTCGTTCTTCCGTGGCCAGTGTGTTTCTCACTTTCATGTAGCTGTCGTAAAGAAAGTGGATCAAGTAATCATCGCTCGTCGTCATCTACAGTACGTGGAGAGTGGATTGTAATTAAATCACCCGCGGAGTGGAATTATCACCCAAGCTATAACTTTCAAATTTTGTACATATCGACAAAAAACACAAGCAATGTTTCAGCCAATGGACCTCCGGGTTTAACCCGGAGGTCCATTGGCTGGAACTTTGCTTGTGCTTCTTATGCTTTGCCACAAATTAGCTTGGGTGGAATCTCCACTCTGCGGGTGATTTAGTGATAATACACTCTCCACGTACTGTAAAATACTAGATTCTAGCAATCATTTCTGACGGTTTGCAATGGACGAACCCACTTCTGATTGCCTGACGAGATTATAGAGAGTTCAATTCCCGGCGCAGGATCAGAAGCCAGCATTTTAAATTCCTCCAAAATATGATTGGGTCCTTAAAAATACACATATCCATATTCCCATTTTAGTTATGTCGCCACTGATTAGATTCTAACAGTGGCGTAACCAGCCCAAAGCAAGTCGGAGGTGGGGGGTAGGGAGGGGGGCAAATTCGCAGTGCATGGCTTAATCCATTTTTAATAGGGGGGGAGGGGGAGGGGTGTGTGCGGGAGAAGCTTTCCAAGCCTTCACATCTCAGAACTTTGCGTCCCTAAAGTTTGAGCTAGATAACCAAGGTAACAATAATCAGGGTTGCCACTAGAGGGAAATAAATGTGTCCGATATGACGCGGCCAAGGGTCGTCGATGGGGGGTTTTTGAACCCTGGAATTCGAATCTTTTCTACCACGGGCTGACCATGGTTCGAATTTTGAATTCCCGGGTTCAAAAACCCCAATCTCCTTGCATCTGAGCGGATATTTTGCGGTTTTTCATGTATTGACGACTGTCTTCCTTTTCACCAACACAGATATTAGGACAAACAATCTACAAATCTACAACCTAACCCCCATGGACCTTACCCCCCTACGATTTTTATGCCAATTTTTGGATATATTTCGAGGACCAACTTTGAAGGAAAGTGGAGGGGACGCGTCCCCCAATCCACCCCCCCCCCCCCCCCGTAGCCACGCCACTGGATTCTAATCTACTATGTTGTCTGTGTGTTCATGCTATCTTGAAAGGGCTAGACAATAAAACAAGATAGCATTTCCCAGCGAGTGCATTGTAAGTACCTTGCCCCAGGGGTACGCATTCGGCTCCTCATATTCCATGCTCACTTCTTTTCTTCGTGGTCGACTCAATTTATGCGGAAAGCGTCATAGGAACGTTTTGTTTGAATTCGATTTTGTCGTTTGGGATCCTTCGGAGAATTTGTGACATGATGCCAAACAAATGATGTAATAAAGAGAAAATGTTTGTCGTCTCAGACATCCCATGAGAAAATTGTGTACTTCCACGCCCATAAAATATTCATTTACCACGTGAAATGTTGCATATAGCTCGTGAACCGTCTTCGTGCTAGGCGGATAAATGAAATACAATGGGGGTATGGCGGGAAGCCAGCCAATATAGCATGATAGGAAAACAGCCTTATGGGTATGCCATCGTCAATCAGTTTGTCAATCATAGAATGGATTTGTTTTAGGAGGAGGAGGAGGGGGCGGAAGGCTTAAAACTTGTAATCGCACAGCGGTAGCCAATGCAGAACACAGGGACGTACTGCACAGCCGCCGTGACCTAATCGTAATCCACGCGTAGGCAGTTAGGTCCACGCATGCGTTTAGCGGATAAAAAAATCATCAGCAGCAAAATTTTAACCAATGAAGCACCTGGTTAATTTTTAGTCGAGTTGTGACGAAATAAGCAAATTGCGGACGGGTGGGTGGGCCTGCGTGTAATTGGGGGCGGTTGGGCGACTTCATTGGGCGGGCGGGCGGGCGGGCGGGCGGGCGGGCGAGCAGGCCATCGTAAACAATTGGTTTCCGGACGATAACTTGATAATAGTTCAACCCATGTTCATGAAACTTCATAGGTTAGTTGGCCGCGGTGAGAGGAAGAACGCTATTTATTTTGGACTCGATAAGTCAATGGTCAAGGTCACAGTGACCTTGAACATACTAAATCGTAAACAACTGGTTTCCGGATGATAACTTGACTATGGTTGAACCCACATTCATGAAACTTCATACGTAGGTTGGCCTTGGTGAGAAAAATAATTCTATTTATTTTGGACTCGCTAGGTCAACGGCCAAGGTCACAGTTACCTTGAACATACTAAATCATAAATAATTGGTTTCCGGATGATAACTTGTCTACAACTGAACCCCCCATTCACGAAACCTCATATGTAGGTTGACCTTGGTGAGAGGAAGTACCCAATTTATTTTGGACTCGCTAGGTCAACGGTCAAGGTCACAGTGACCTTGAACATATGAAATCGTAACCAGTTGGTTTCCGGATGATAACTTGACTATGGTCGAACCCACATTCATGAATCTTCATATGTAGGTCGCCCTCGATGAGAGGAAGAACGCTTTTTATCTTGGACTTGTTAGGTCAACGGTCAAGGTCACAGTGATCGTGAACATACTAAATCGTAAACAAATGGTTTCCAGATGACAACTGGACTACAGTCGAACCCATATTCATGAAACTTCATACGTAGGTTGGCCTCGGTGAGAGGAAGAACCTTATTTATTTTGGACTCGCTAGGTCAATTATCGAGGTCACGGTGACCTTGAACATACTAAATAGTAAACAATTGGTTCTGGACGATAACTTGATAATAGTTTGACCCACATTCTTGAAACTTCATAGGTAGGTCGGCCTTGGTGAGAGGAAGAACCCTATATATATCGGATGCGCTAGCTCAAAGGTTAAGGTCACATTGCCGCAATCACGTATATTCATTGGTAGGTTGGCTTTGGTGAGAGGAAGAACCTTATATACACTGGACTTGCTAGGTTAAAGGTCAAGGTCACAGTCCCTTGAATATAGTAAATCGTAAACTATTTTTTTCCGGATGATAATTTGACAATGGTTCAATCCACATTCATGAAACTCACAGGTTGGTTGGCCTTAGTGAGAGGAAGAAGCCTATCTATATTGGATTCGCTAGGTCAACGGTAAAGGTCACAGTGACCTTGAACATACTAAATCGTAAACAATTGGTTTCCGGATGACAACTTGACAATGATTCAACCATCATACGTGAAACTTCATATATAGGTTGATCTTGGTGCAGGGAAGAATCCTATTTATTTTGGACTCCGCGAGATGAACTGTCAAGGTCACAGTGCCCCTGAATATAGTAAATCGTAAACAATTGGTTTCGGGATAACTTGATAATGGTTCGACCAATATTCATGAAAGACCCCTAATTTTGGACTCGGCAGGTCAAGGTCACAGTGATTTTGGACCGAGATGAACGGTCATGGTCACGGGGACCCTTCACACACTAAATCATAAACAAATGGTTTCCCGACGATAAGTTGCTAATGATTAAACCCACTTTTGTGCTCGACATTGGATTGGTGATCCTATCGGCATTTGTGATGAATATTCCTATAATTAGATTGTAGAATCTAATATTATTTCGTCCGCGGAAATATTGGCCTCTCGTGGAAGGTGACCAGTCCACGGGTATAGTTACACAAGAGCATCAGCGGCGGTCTATGTGCTTTAGTGGTTGGATAGGAATACAATAAAGAAAGCCATGTTTGGGACTCACGCATCTATACATTGGGAAAATTGCACAATTTTGCCTCCAAATTTAACAAGTTTCCTCATCACGCCGAAACAAAGGTTCGGCTCGATGGTGAAATTTCTTAAATGTGGAGACAAGCATGTGCATTCTTCTCGACTTAACCCTTTACCCTACTCAGTTTGCATATTACGCGGGCGGATGCGGGCGATTCGTTGGGTAAAGGGTTAAAAGGTCATAACAGAGACAAATAAAAGGAGAGAATCTTTGTTCACTTGTTCAGAGTAAAGAATCTGGGCACCCTGTTCTGCTAATTTCCAGTAAGATTGCAGTAACTCTCTCTCTCTCTCTCTCTCTCTCTCTCTCTCTCTCTCTCTCTCTCTCTCTCTCTCTCTCTCTCTCTCTCTCTCTCTCTCTCTGGTGTGAATTAATCCAAATCACAATTTTTAAAATCGAATGATATATTTTATGGAGGCTACAAAATAAAATTATTGTTATATCTGGGGTGGGACTCTTGTTTACAGGGACGTCGCTAAAATGGCCGATTGGTTTGCTCCGACAGTGATGGTTCAGGTATCCCGGCTGATAAAAATAGTCTAACTAAATCATTAAGGCATACCTTCGTCGAAGCAATGCCATGGCGATGTGGTTGGAATATAATTCAGTTGGGATTGCAGATTAAAATCTCAAGAGCTCTTGAAAATGTATTGAACGCAGGGGTGTTCCAACTTCTCTTTTAATTAACACGTACGGTAGTCCAAATTTGTCATGCTGGGCCCCAGTAGCCAGATTCGAGTACTACATGCCTCAATTTGTACTACCGATTGGGTGTGGGAGAAAAGTTCAAGTATCAAAACTAGTCTCGTAAGATAGTACATAATTAGCAACAACAGCGAATTTATATATCTTAAGACAATCCAGACAAACATGTCACACCACTGATCTTTATTGTCCCGAAAATCGACTTTCCGATAAAGTTATCTCCCTTGATTTTATTAGAAACGTGAGGAAGGTCCAATCAAGACGCAATTAATAGTGGGAAACATCATATGACATCCTTATATCATACAATAAATAAAGCAAAGTTTCCTTTTGTTACTTTTAATAAACGAAAACAACAAACAGCTCTTGGAGCTGTTTGTTGTTTCCGTTTAATAATGGTCACAAAAGGAAACTTGGATTTTTATAGCAAGATAATTTAAAGCAATCATTTTTCACAGATAATTCAGGATAATCCGCCATTAAGAATATCTATTAATATCACACCTATCAACACTGAATGTCCATTTTGGCTCTTTGCTTAGCGAGTGTGTTTTTACATTAATTTGCAAAATATTTTTTCTTCTCAGAGAAAAAATTTACAAATCTCACCTCCTAGACTTTTATATCAGTGGAAAGAAGAGTGTCTGTATCATATGTCAAGATTCGCACATAATTGATATAATGAACAGGAAAGCGGTCACAGAACATCAAAAGATGGTGAAAATGCAGTTTTCTTATTTTTAAAAGGGGTTTCAACGGAAAATAATAGTCAAAAGTTCAAACTGATTGGGAATATTTTTTTTTAAATTGAGCCATCACAGTCGGGACAACTCAGGTTTACACCTCCCCCACTCCTCAATCGATCATCCTCGCGACGTCCCTTTTTAACCCCTGGACATTTAAATTTCTATCGGCCCACCAATCCGTTCCTGACGTGCCGGATAACTTTAGAGGTCTTGTTCATTTCTTATCAAGAGTCAGATCATTTTTTTTATCTAACAATCATATAGTTTTTGGCCTGAAAACCACGAGGAACGGTATTATCACATAATGTGTTCCGATTCTGTACCATTTTGACGACTTATTCTGATTCCGTATCATACAGACGACTCGTTTCCGGGGACGCGACGGGCTATCATAATAGGCGCTTGAATACATTCTATGTGCGTTTCAGTGATCGACTCAGCTGATCGCTTACAAAACAAAACAAAATCACTTACAGTTAGAAACAGAGCTATTAATAGCCACCCCCCCCCCCCCCACCCCACAATAAATAGAAACTGAACAATTCAATATCACACACTCGTAAATTCAAGCATATCGTCATAGAAACTGGCACTGACAGTGAAAAATTGAGAAAACAACTTTGAAAATTGCGGTGACAGCTTGACCCATTGTTAGAGTGCACAAGAATATAGTTCCATAAAATATGGGCTTTTTTAAAACGTTTTCTCGCCAAACATTATGTCCGAAAACTTTTTTAATAATTTAAGATTTAATCTGTTTATGTGACAGAATTGTTAGATAAATGAATTATCATGATAATATGCATGTCCTGTGATTTGCATCAGATTCTCTGTGGTGTCCAAAAATGAGATCACAACTCGCCGGCAAAGTCGGCTCGTTGAGTTCCCCTTCTGGACACCACCTCGAATCTGATACAAATCACAGGGCATGCACATTATCATGATAATATGTATTTATCAAATTTAATAGCACCTATCTATAACTTTGCTCTTTTTTTCTTTAAGGATAGATGAGCCATAGACTGAGATATTGACACCAAAGATCATAAATGAAAATGTGCTTAATGGGAGAAACTAATGTTATTTCATCGATCCTAAAGTGATGCTTACTGAAGGACGTAAAATGACACACGTCCAGCATGAAGTGTACTTCTAAACAACTTACCTGGGCGTGTCTGGTTTTTGGTGCCGTATCTGTGATCACTCTTTCCCTGGCTGTGTCAACTGATAGATGGATTTTCACCCGAGAAAGGCATCCCCTGGATGGTGACCTTCCTACGATGGTTGACACAGATGGTGAAAATTTTGGCAACGACACTGAAATCAAGCCTACGGGATTGCTTGTTATTGATTCCCATATTGGACTGTGGAGAATATGTGGTGTGGTTGATGAAGGTTTGTATGTTGCATACTGTTTATTTATTATATTTTCACTTGTTTTTCCCTGAACGATAAATATCGTACCCTTCTCGACGGTGATATTACACTCTCTAATTGTTATTCAACTCTCAGTGCTGCCGGACTATTTTACTTGATATGTGAAGGTTGACGAAACATTTTTGGCCAAGCTACCATCAACAATCCCATTATAAACATTACGTTCAATAACTATTCCCAGAAATGCCGAATGAAATATTCCAAGAAACAATCCAATTCACCACAATACAGATACATTTAGGTGATTTCCATTTAGAAAATTTACAATGCACATTTGTTCGATTCTTGAATAATGGAACGTTACGTGCTAAATTAACAGCAGTTGGTTTATATATTTCTACGCATGTCATGGGACGATTCAAGTTTCACATAGTTTCCGAGAGTTAGTTATCTATTTCATCCCTGATGTGGGTAAAAATGAACGGGAAATATAATAAACACAATAGTGAACTGTCTGGACCGACGTACGTGGTTTATCCTCTCGTGTGATGCGGGGATTATTTTTTACTCGGCTTCTCCTCGTAAAAAATAAACCTTCCACATCATACTCGAGGATAAACCACGTTCGTCGATCCAGACAGTTCACTACTGTCTATCTCTTCAGTAAAACTCGTTAGATAAAATTTCAGTTTCTTGTGAGAATATGAAATATAAGACATAAACAGAACGTCACGGTGCATGAATCTGCTCGCCAATACAGCACGAGTGCGGAAGAATAAATCGAGAAGCACAGCCTCGAGTTCTATCCTTCCGCCATGGCATTCACATATCGTGGCGCCCTGTGTTTATTACACGCCTCTATGACATAGAATCCATTAATTTAAAAATTCAAAAATCACACAGTTCTGACATCAGCTTGAAATAAAAACAAAACCCACGATTGGCATATACGTGTGACAGATCGATACGTAAACAGAAAAAGAGAAATGTAAATTGTGTCCGAATAGGTTATTTGTTCGGATTTTTTAAGAAATTAGCTGTTGTTATATGTTAGATGTTTCCTTCAAATTCAAAACTTGAGTGTTATAAAATCACTCCACATTAAAAGAATGTGTTTGTTCCGTTAATTTTGGTGGATTTGAACAAAAACATATTTCAATTGACATTCGACTTATCGGCTATCATCACAGCTTCCGAATTGATCTGGGTCCTAATGCGACGTTTCTATTGGTCGATTACGAAAGTGGGCGGAGTTTAGTTCTATTGATCGGTCCTTTCGGGTTCAAGGGATTAAAGATAGGTTTTTTTAATCCTCCATGGAACGGGTTTGTTTAGTTCGATCCATTGACAGGTCAAAAGCTATTCACTGATGCAAATATTGGGATAATAAACTGTGCATGGTGATTTTGCGTGTGGGGGAGAGGGGTGTGAATGGTGCTGGTCAAATTTGACCAATTCGTTAGGGAAATAGTTAAGCGGGTAGGTTTAATCGGTGTGTCAGTCGAAGTATTGCTTACTATCCCAGACTAATTTAACTGTATCTGTGTTTTATTTTTGAAGAGTGTGTGATTTGTTTGCAGAGGGGACAGGCACGAAAAAATGTCGTTGGGCTAAATCCTGTGGAATAGGCTGTAGAACGACGACCCTTTTTCTTGTCTTTTCCTCCGGGTCTAGCCCATTAGAAAATGTTCCGAAAACCCCTGTCACGTATTGTTACGGAAGTTTAGTTAGCAGCATTTCGTGAGAGAAAACTTGTGGGGACTATACTTTGGCTGAAAGCCCAGTCCTCTTAAGACTCAAGACCAACAATCTCTTCAATATCTACCACATCAAAATAGGTATAAAGACTGCACGACAAAAGTAACTGACAAATAGTACACTAGTGGTATGTCTCGCACGTATTACTTCTCATTTGCCGGACTCCGGAGGTGACGTCATGTCACGTGACTCAGTGGCGCCATGTTGTGTTGTCATGGTTGCCCGTGTGAGCGGCCATGTTGTGATATACTTACCACAGTGAAACGTGTTGTCAGAACGCATGCGCTGCGGGTTTTGTTAGGGTGATACGTATTTCCGTCGTACATTTTGTATATTGGAGGCTGCCATCTTGGATTCTATGATAGCACGTGGTTGCTATGTTACCCCAAACCTTCTAACAGACCAAGGGTATGTTTGGGGGGTATGTTTGAATGAATATGAGTAAATCGAATTGCCACAAACAACCCGACAATCCCTCCGCATCACCAAAAACTATCTAAAATCATCGAAACGGACTTGGATTTCCCCAGGATCCTCCTTTTTTCCAATCACAGGCGCGTTCCTGTATGTAAGAGTCAATCTAATTACCCAAATAGACCTGATAATTTCCCAAATTACCAAAAACAACCCACAACTACCGAAACGGACTTGGCGACGCCTCATTTTGGGTTTATAAGAGTAGTAGATAGTGCTATAGGGTGCGTTCTATTATACTGGAGTACTGGTTCAAATTTTCGCTACTGCTTGGTTTCTACCTGTTATTCGAATCCTCTTAGAATCCTCTGCTTCTGCCTATGTACATATAAGCTATGCTTTTGTTTCTGTCTATTCAACCTTATTCGTTTGTTCTGAAGTACTGGCTCAGATTCTTTCCCATTTTTTATTTTTCTGCTTATTCTCTTATTTCTATTTTCAGATGCTGTCCCCCCCCCCCACCCTCCACACCCCCCCCCCCCCACCCTCCCCCCAAGTAACAAATATAGACTCTTCCAACTGATGACACTGAACTGGCGTGGAAGATACTTTCAGGGTTCAAAGGACTAATTAGTACATTGCCTATTTTTACATACAATCAGATGGAATATTTCAGTTTGTTGAAATAAAACTCGAATCCTATCGAGCAAATGAGCTATCGAGCATTTACTCGACCGAGTGACTCCACATACCACTCTACGACTCATTTCGGTATTTAAGAACACCTATGACATGGCTCCTATACAGCTTCTGGCTTTTATACAGCTCCTAGCTCCTATATGGCTCCTAGCTCCTCTGCAGCTCCTGGTAGTCTAACCATCATAACTGTGACGGAATCGACCTGGTGAATTTTGGGCTGGTCCACTATCATGTTTATCGAGTGATTGGGCAATTTAAGCCTGTGTGATATACATACAAGCTAAAGAGCATTTTTGTGGATTTTAGGCTTATAAATTATTTATTTATTATTATTATTATTTTCGGAATGTTTCCGTATCTGTCAGACATCGGTACATGTTACTTCTGTTCACAATTCGGCTGTAGGCCTATGTCAACTGTTTTTCAAATTTTTAAAAACTTATTTCATCTCAGTGACGGCGTCAAAGTGGGGGAGGGGCGGGGGGGGGTAGGTGTACACCTAATAAATTCGATGTCACCCCTAATATTCAAACTGTCAAGTATGAATTCCAACCCTCACAAATCCTGTCATACTCAAAATTCGGCTTACTGAGGCTCTCGATTCGCCATCTGAGCTTCAAACTTGGACCCAAAGGCCTGATATAATTTTTATGTGAAAAACATCATAAGGACGTACCAAACCAAAACAATATTATACGGCCTTTGTGTCCAAATTTTGAGTACCTCCCCATACTATCTCAGGATATGGCCTTCGGGATATGGTGGCAAAGTGGTCTAACTCCCACAGTGTTGTACATGCTACCCCTCACCGATTTCGAGATTCTTCCGCCGCCACTGTTTCATCTGACGTTTTTCGACTGATCGATCGATCGCTGGAACAGTCCGGCATTTCGATATTCACACACCTCCGCCTCAAAGAAAAATATTCAGGTGGCTTCTTACTAAAATGATTTCAGTTAATAAGGTCGGAGCTTCGTGGTCCTCGGGCTCAGAAAAAAACATTGTCCAGAAAACATAGCACTGGAAGGTGTGAGGGTAGACCTGAATGAAACCTACGATCGCCACTCCGAGATCGTTTTTCCATTGTGAAAGTCTTCGGACACCGACCAAGGATCGATCCCGGGACTTCAGGCATGAGAGATCAGCGTGCTTGTCTGTTTGACAGCCAAGTTCTCTCTCTTTTGTTATGAAGGGGTAGGTTTCCTATTTACCTAACACGGTACTCTCACCAGTTGCTCTGCTTGCACGTCTATTTCATGTTTGTGTAATTTAACTTTTAATGGCATTCGATTTTCATACATATGATTGCTCGTGTTGAGTTTTTTATGACTCGGTGAATAGTTTTCCTGTCGTATGAATGTTTTGACTCTCCGCCCATTTGTCAAAAAGAAATTGTGTGTGTGTCCAAGGACGCAATTAAACTGTATATCCTGCAGGCGAGTTGTTACTTAGTATTCAGGTGGGTTGTTCAAACTAGTTTACCTCTTGAGTATTCGAGCCCGTTAAAAAAAAACTGTCGTCTTCAGACTGCACAAAACGTGAACGAATGCAGTGATGTAAATGGTGGAGACTTCGACCTCTCAAACTAATCGAGAAAAATGCCGTTGTTATTTCCATGCACAAAAGGAGTGAGTATATCGTTACGTACAGTACGTGGAGAGTGTATTATCACTAAATCACCCGCAGAGTGGAGATTCCACCTGAGAAATAATTGCAAATTTGTTTGCAAAGCATAACCAGCACCAGCAAAGTTTCAGCCAATGGACCTCCGGGTTAAACCCGGAGGTCCATTAGCTGAAACATTGCTTGTTTTTTTTTGCCGATGTATACAAAATTTGAAAGTTATAGCTTGGGTGATAACTCCACTCCGCGGGTGATTTAGTTACAATCCACTCTCCACGTACTGTAGGCAAGTGTATATTTTAAAACCAACAGAAATGTGTTTTTGGTAGCTTTTTCCAACAATGCCCCTTCTTATGAGCTTTATAAGAGAAATATATAAAAAAAATGTTACTTGGAACTTGGAGTACTGCGGAACCAGTAGCAGCGTGCCGCTCTGGCTGTGCTCGAGGACACCTGTAAATAAAAAAACCGGAGGGAATGCGTTGGCAACTTCGACCGCACGCTGTGTTCCCTTTGTTTACTATCTGTACCACAAAAAAATTGGTTTATTTGTGAAATAAAGTTGAATTGAATTTAATTAAGGGTATATAATAATACAAGCAATCACTTTCAATTAAATTATAACATTTGAAATAAATTACCTGTCGATTTATCGGAGTGGGATGGGTGTGTTAGGTTTTTTATGAAGTGCTACACACCCATCCCGCATTCATACTCCGATAAAGGGACAGATAATTAATTTCAATTCTCATTTATTCTTCGTACCTTCTGCTCTTTTGACACAGATAAATTTACGACGATTTACATTAATTTCACGTTTCTTTATTCTTCAATCTCTTTGTTCTCAGTAGCACATATATATGCGATGGGAAATACCATTCTTCCACAAAGGGTTTTGTTAAGAGTTCTACCAGTTTTTTGTTTACTTACACGTACACTGCAAAAAATATAGGTTCTCTCTAGAACCAAAACTGGTTCTAATCTTGTCCCTGAGATGGAACCAGTTCTGTTTAAACAGTATTTATTTCAAATCAAATAAATTTACTAAGATTAGCATTCAATTTTAAATGAATATTACATGAACTGAAGTAGATTCAGCATTAAACTTGGAGCTTATTCAACGCAGTCGCCAAACATTTTGTAACAAAGGAGATATGAACAGTTGGCATATCGAACCAGTTTTTATTTCTGCATAGAACCAAAGCTGGTTCGATATGCTAACTGTTCATATATCCTTTGCTTAATAATGATTTGAGACAACCTCGTATAAGCTCTAAACTTACGGCTGAAACCCCCTCAATTTATGTTTAATTCTGTTAATATTTAATGTTAATCTTTATAAATGTATTTGATTTGAAATAAATACTGTTTAAACAGAACTGGTTCCATCTCAGAGACAAGATTAGAACCAGTTTTGGTTCTAAAGAGAACCTATATTTTTGCAGTGTATGCTCAGATACGTTAAAAAGGGTTGCCAACTTAGTAAAGGCGTAGTAGGGTTCGACCCGGAAAAAATTTGATACAACCTGATTTTGGTGTCATTCAACGCAGAATTTATTTCGGAACAACATATCCAAAATCCGCAAAAATCCGCCTTGGGGAAAATTTTTCATGTCAGATTTCCCGTCAGGGGGTTGTTCGTGAAGGGGAAAATTGTGTTTCCGGGGTTTCGGCCGTTTATATGTCACAGATTGAGTTTTATATATTATTTTGTGTTTTTCCCTGGGACGAAAGTTGAAGTGCATTGTCAACAATGTTAGTGTCAGCATCTCCAGAACTGCATTCGACAATATGCCCAGCCTCTCTCAGTGATGTGGAAAGCATTTTTATAAACTGCATTTTATTATTTCCATTCGATAAGAACAGTTCCTGATTTTTGTGGGCAGTCGTGTTGTTCGTCAAACGGATATCAGCACAAACGTGGAGGGCTCTTCTTCTCTGCTCCTGAGTCTTGGTTGTTGGTCGTTGACCATAACCATCGAAGACAATTCGACAATTCTGCCCATATTTCTTCGTCACGTATCCAACATACTGGTTTGCCACTTCCAAGTAAGTGGTGTTTGTCTTCCATTTAACTCTGTGGAGGAGAGCGCCCCCGTCGAGTACGTACAAACCATCAGATGGTGGTTTAGTAAGGGATAAGCCATCAGTTATTGCAGTTGCTAGGTCCGCCTTGTTTGCTTTTCTGGGGAAAATATCTTTGAAGAGGGCTGTTGGCATTACAGTTAGTTCATACGCAAAGAACTGCGCCATGTCTTGCTCTCTCTGGGCAATAGCAACCAGTCTAGTAAACAAAGTTGAGGGGTCAATTGTCACCCTCTGGTCATCTAGCTTCAACCCGGGGGTGAGGTGAGCTAGGGTACGGATTTGATCACTTCGTTTGATAGTGGCATCGGAAACAATAGCGTTGTCTAATCTAGAGTGTATCTCTGCCCCTACAGACTCAGTGATATCGCAGTTGATACCATCTCCCTCGGAAGCTAACAAACCAGATGACAGAGAACGCAATCGTTCGTTTCCATCGAACGGGTTGTGTGTGTCAAACCACTCTAGTATTCTGGCCATGTCTAAGTTGTCTCGTTTTCGACGAGATGTGCCCATATCTACATGCTGTTCGCTGGTATTGAGCTTTAGGTCGGTCAACGTTGTCATGGCTTCATGTATCTCTGCGCATTTATGCATCGTGTAAATCCACTCCTGTCGTACAGATTCCGTCACGCCACGACCTCGCGTCAACCCACCCCGACTTTTAATTGAACGCATAAGAAATTGCTCAATAACAAGATCACTAGAGAGGCCTGCCCAAATCCTAGAACTTCGACGTTTTGCATGAAAGCCGTCACAGTAGAATCTCTCATGCAATCAAGGATGTTTTTCTGGTAGTTCAAGCATCATTTGCAGATAGACTCTGCAACTCTTGGCACAGTGTACATGCCCTGTTGCGGCGAAGAGGTTCAGCATTCTACCAACAGCAATGAGATGGAGATTCCAATCGCCAAGACGTTCTCCACGGATGAACATTTTCAGTACCTGAATATATTCTAGATATTGTTCCCATAGCTTAGCGGTGCGTGATTCTCTTGACAGTTTGGCTTTGTAGTTGTCAAGGCAAGTGTTCACCGTCACGAGAGCTGATGAGCTGCTAATATCAGAAAGGGTGACCGCGCCTTCAAGCACACCTTTGTATAACTTCTTCACACCATCTAAGTCCCTCTGGTTTATCTGTACACTCTCAACAGTGGGTGGGCTCATCGAAGGAGAAACATTCGCGCTCATTTCGGATGTGGTTATGGCACCCAATAATTTATTCGTCAGTGCAGCTTCTACTAGGGGGTGGCCTCGCATAGCTCTGGAAACAGCTTTGCTGGTCAACATCGACCGAACTGCTAGTGGACCATAAACTTCCTGCAAAGCTTCATCAAGACCTGATCCAGCCATCATCGAGCCGATACTGCCGAGAAAGCTCATGATTGTGTGGAAACCACCCAACCTGCAGACAATGTTCATGGATTGATCAATTATTATCTCATTTGCCTTCAACCATAAAGGCTGGTCAAACGGTGACGCACGGGGATGGGATGTTCAATCTGATCGCTTGCTCTGAGATGAATTTCAATGTGGAAAAGATGCATGTGCTGTCTGTTGGGCTGAGATCTATTATTGGGAGAAAGAGTATATCTGATTTCGCTTGATGCCCTGAACCGTGCACAGAATGCGCTAGTTGCATGAAGCCGGACCAATTAGGAACAGTGTCATCTACTGCTCTAGATAGCCACCCACAATGCCATAGAACGTCAGTACTCAGGCTAGATGGAAGTGTATGTGGTGATTGCAGCTCTGCTACTGGTTTGTACCTCAAACCACCAAAGCCTTTCCTCGTTGATTCCAAGTAATCAACCACTGGGATTCCTTTATTCACCAACATTTGTTCAACGCCAACTCGAGCTCTGCGTTTTATCGATGTATGCGACATAGGGGTGGATGGCACCTGAGTTTGGGTTGATACGGCGATTATACCCATACCATGAAGTGAACCTTTCCCATCGATAGTCGCAACGTTATGGTCGACGTTGTCTGCGACCCACTGTACGAATTCTCCGGGGAAATAGTTAGAGGTATAGCTGTCAACAGAATCTAGCTCCATCACACCTTGCTTATACCGTTTGACCTCCTCATAGGTGATAGAAAACCCAAGCCTAGCTAGTTCATTAACGAGCCATTTGACCCGAAAGTATGGTCCATTTCTACTCCTAACCCGAATAGGGTAGGTGTTATGACTGATCTTGGTCTAGCCGATTGGACTATAGAGTGACCTATGCTGTTTCGTTTTATATCATTTGGTATCAAGCACTGGAGAAAAGACTGTAGGTAGGCTGGGATCCAGGTTTTGCCTCGCGAAATGTCCTGTATGTCAGCAGGGGTTGGATACCAATCTATATCATACTCCATCTCTCTATGCTGCCCCTTGATCAATTTTGCTGCAGTAACAATGATCCTTTCAGCTTCATCACTTATACTTTCTTTCTTGTCCGCATTCCATTTTTCATTTATCAGATATTCAGCCATGTTGCGAAAGCATAGGACATTGTCGCGACCCTGTACCCTGGCGAAAAAGATATAATCGCCATATCGCTCTTCTAGTTTCTGCTTCAGTCTCTTTTTTGTGTACACAGTTGATTCACCTGCGATCTCTTCCATCTTCAAATGCAACTCGGTCAATGTGTTTTGTTCTGAATCGGAATGAGTTTCTAAGAATTCACATATGCACTCAAACCAATGTTCCATGCCATGGTCAGGTTTTCGACCAGCTGGTCTCGCATTTTCCAACTGTCTATAGTTTAGGAATTTCGTATGGCAGAGTGGATGATAGACAGCCTCGGCAGCTACCAGATCAATGCAACTCAATAGCCGAACGCTTACTTCTGAAGCTAAACTATCCCCTCTCAGTTCGCAATGTTCGAGGAGGGTTTCTCGTATAGGTAGTGTCTCGACGGTCCTGATAATTTTGTTCCTATCGGGGTGGCGTGGATCAATTTTTGCGGCGCTACCACAGAGCAAACAGTGTGTCTTGAAGTCGAAAACAGGCACATTACATCTCATTTTCTTGGCCGACGGAGCTTCGATGTCAGAAGAGCTTGCAGCAGATGCCCGCTTCGCATCAGTGAAATCCCTACGGCAATCTGAATGAACCAGAACAACACCTACGGGGTCCTGTTGAAGCTTGTCCAAAAGGTGTGCTTCAAGGTCTGATCTTTCCCTGACATTACAGAAATTAAGCATGGTATGACAACCTTTCTTGGTGACTTTAACTGATTTGACTTCATCGAAACCAACCTGGCGAATTACACAGGTATCATCTCGAAAGCGACCACCTTGGTGTGAAGCCATATCTAATGGTGGAAATATGCCGATGGAGGGAACGGATTATTTTCTCTTAGCTATAAGTAGTACGGATCCTGAGGCGGATTATCGAAACTGGATTAATAGACAAGAAATATGATATTGACGAAATATGAAAAAGGACAATGTGACTAAGAATTGTTTCCTGTGTATGTTAACACCGAAACAAAGAAAATATGACAGAATGACAAAACAATCGAATAATTCGAGAGCACGTGGCGATAAGCTTATAGCGATGTGCTGTGTGTAACAGAATCGCTGGAATACCCGCGACTGATATGATGTAATTACCTTTCTCCAGTGTGCTATACAACGCGCTTTATTCGCGGTGTACATCAATTACGTGGGCTGGTATAATACTATAGTCATTATATTGTATTCTACTGACAGGAAAAATCTGAGAAGAGACAAATTCCTGCCCTTAATACAGAACCGCCTGGAAAATGACATCGGGAAATTGGTAAAAATGGCCACCACCCCACCCTCAGTTGAGACGCTATGAAAAATTTTCCCCAAGGCGGATTTTAGCAGATATTGGATATGTTGTTCCCAAATAAATTCCGCGTCGAATGACACCAAAATCAGCTTGTATTTTTTCCAGGTAACACCACTTTTTTTAGTTCAACGCCTGTACTAACTGTCAACTGAAGTCAAACAGATTACTCCGTTTAGGCATCCATTTTTTTATAAAACTTGCTTTGATAATGGAGATTGGTGTGGGTGTTGCTATTTCCTCTTAAACTGCAAGAGCAAAGGCTTGAACTATAAAACTTCCTATAGAACTCAGGGATGCAAAACATCGACCCGCAGCGATCCTGCGCTTCGCTGGATTCCGTCCAAAATTGTCTTGTCGCTGCCCAATAACATAATTGTTATCTATACCCATGTTTGGTCTTCTTTCCTGTTATGGACTTCCAGCTCGGCCTTCTTTTACTATATAGCTTCACATTCCACGTAGTGTACATACATAATAGGGTGTTGTGGAATCTCATATGTATAGCATGCATATCCACCCTCTGAACCCCGTTCTGTCATTAAAATAAGTAAATAAATAATAATAATAATAATAATGGTTTATAATAATAATAAAGGTTTGGAAGAGAAACCGACAACGGCAAATGCCCTATTGCCAGCGAACCTTAATTTACAAGAGAACTATACATGATTAAATTTATATGATGACCGAAGAAACCTCTGTGGCTTGTGACTGATAAGCAATTTAGACATCTAGAGTGGTGCAGTGCAGATCATTTGATGCATTTAAAGATAAGAATGAAAAATTTAAATTGAATTCTCTGAATCGGAAGCCAGTTGGGATTAAAAGGACCGGTGTAATGTGGCAGTTCTCTCCGAGGCGGGCGATGAGGCATGTGCCGCACAAGTTTGGATGTCCTGTAGCTTTTCAAGAATGGTGTTTGTGGAACCAATCGACGGAGAGTTTCAATAGTCAAGGCGACCATTGGACAAGCTGCTCTGGTGTTATTGTATCGATGAAAGGTCGAACTTTACTGATTTTCTTCTTCTGTTATTTGGGTTTAACGACACTTTGACAGCCAAAGTCACCTCGTACCGGACAGTTTTACGGGTAAAAGGAAGCCGAAGTGCCCTGAGAGAATCATCAAGTAGTGGCGAGCAACTGCCAGACTCCCCAACGTACTAACTTCGCAAAAGCAGGGTTAGCATTGGTTGAAGACAAGTTCACCATCGACGTGCAGTACGCCTTAGTACACAGCGCCACCGACCCCCCCCCCCCCCCACACACACACACACACACACACACACCACGAAGGCAATCGGGATTAAGCGCCTTGCTCAAAGGACACAACGCCAGTTATCCCGGCGAGTATCGAACGGTGTACCTTTCGGTTTGAAGTCCAATGCAGTAACTCCGACAAATGTGCTTAACATGTTCATCAGCAGTCAGAGGTATAATTTGGATATTTTAGTTAGTTCACGCAGGAGACCTATGTGTAAGACTTCAGTCTTATCTTGGTTCAGTTTAACCCTTTACCTAACATGAAAAGCAGACGACACTTGCAAAAAAAATTCTTGAATAACTAATTTTTTTCATTTTTTGTCTCAAAAACATAGGTTATGACGAGCTCGTTCCAACGAGGGGTCATAACCTATGTTTTTGAGACAAAAAATGAAAAAATAATAAAAATTCATTGACGATTTTTGAGAATCGCGCTGGCCGGTTTTGGCCGTTACGTTGGGTAAAGGGTTAAGGAAGTTTTCTGTCAACCATGCCTTGAAATGCAGCGTTCAATATTATCGCGTGCATCATTTACTATATCATGAGTGAAACTAATGTACAACTACATGCCATCTGCGTAAAAATGAAAATCAAGGCCATGGCTCCGGATAATTTCACCAACAGGGAGAACTTAAATAGTGGAGAGGAATGGGCCCAACACTAACCCTTCGTCGTGTGAGAACCATAAGGTTCTATCTTCCACTGGAAGATAGAACCTTCTGGTTCTCACGCGTCGCCTTGTGGGGTGTCGAACCGAAGTGTCACTTGTTCTGGTAATTTGCCGTCAATTTATTTGTGTGCGACCTGAGAGATACGATGCAAACCAATCAAGCGAGTGGCCTAAGAGACCTATTCTTTTTCCCAGTCTTTCAATTAGAATTTGTATGATGTCGAAGGCGGCGCCAAACAAAACAAGGCGGGGAATTTTATGTCCATCTATGGATAAGAGAATGTCATTTTACACTCTTAGAAGTGCCATTTCGGTGCTGTAATTCAACCTGTATGCAGACTGGAAGACTGTGGATAAGCCATTGGCGCACAAATGGCAAGTTGGCTGAGAAGCAACCACCCGCTCAATAATCTTAGATTGGAGCGCGAGATTAGAAGTCGGGCGATAGCTTTTAAAAACCTCCGAGTCTAGCAATGGTTTTTTGAGAAGTGGTTTGACTGAAGCAAGCTTCATGATCGCAGGGAAGACGCTAGCCTGTAGTGAGGCACTGACTAGTTTTAAAATGGGTGTATCCAATTCAGAAAAAACCCGCCTTTAACAACCATGTCGGAATGACGTCCAACGCATACTGTTTCGATGGTTGATGCCTTGGATATTAGCTTATGGATATCTTCGGGTGATAAAGGTTTGAAATTTGCAAGCTATGCGAGCGCCGTTGGGCAGGTGTAACACTAAGCTGAGAAAAATTAGAGATTGTCCCTGTTTCAAGCCACGTTCTGATACCTTCAGCCCTTTCAACAAAGAAACCAGAAAATCGATTTGCAAGGTACGTAGATGGCGAATACTCAGGCAGTATGGTGATCTTTTGTCGATGCAAAAACTTCTCCATGGCAGTGGACACAACATGTGAAAAATTTACATTATCAGAAATGAATTATCTATCTTGCTCAGATGCATGACCGGGTTGCGTTCTATTCACATAGCTACCGCCATTTCGAGACAGAGTTTGGCACAAACTGCCTTTGATCATCATTTTTCCAGGTCTTACATCGTGGAGTGGAAAAAAGTCATCAAGTGTCGATCTTGTTTATCCGCTATTGCGACGAACAGCGTGCATTGAATATTCCTATGAATGCTGAATTCATCTGACAGTAAAAAAAAGCAGAAGTGATAGTTTGTCGACCAGACACACCATCACATCTTTAGCTTTAAGTGTAATTCTTCTCACTTGGTCTTGCATTTAGCAGACACAAACAAGGTAGTGAATTGATCACAATGAAAGTAAAAGTAGAATTGAAAGTTTATCGACCAATCAGCATCCACAAGAAAGTGTAATGCACGCGGTTCGTCGCGGTATCGGATTTCTGCAATAGCGGATTCCAGTGCGAATTTTATCCTCGAGTGGGGCGCGCGGAGGATTATTTCACGAGGCGTTAGCCGAGTGAAGTAACCCGCGCGTCCCACGAAAGGATAAAATCGCACTCGAATCCGAGCAGTAAACTTTTGTATTCATTTTGTTTTCTCCTTATTTGTTTTCCCCAAACAACCCTTTATAATTGATTCCGTTGCTACTTTCAAAACATGTAAAAAAAAATCCGTCATCGCTGAGAGTGAAATGCGATGCTGGGAGTGGAATACCGTTTTCGTGAGTGGGAGGGGAAATACGATTTGTTTTGTTTTTTGTTTTTTTTTGGGGGGGGGGAATGAAAATAAAATAAAATCATAATCGAGACGCGCTTATTTTTTCGCTTTGCGATATAAAAATTAGAGAAAATGTGATCAAAATCAAGTTTTAACAAACTATGTCTCGATATGGTGACCGCTATGTGAATAGAACGCATTCTTCCATTCATTTGAGCAAACTGTTCCATAGTTTGTTGAAAAATCTGATCTGAGAAGTGGCGTACATTGTGTTTTTTCGGTGTTGATAGAATATCTGTTTTACTGAAAATAATTTCTGATAATATGACTAGCCCTGTGCTCACGTCGGTTTAAATTAGTTGAAGAGTCTGACACTTCATCCCCTGAGTTCCAATGTGTTCTATGAACATAGAACACATTGGAACTCAGGGGACGACTTACTCGTGGCTGCTCGGTGGTTCTCTCTGGGTATTCTAGCTTCCTCCACCGGAGCCTTTGTCAGACATTACACACTAAAAACTAAAGTGTTAAAACTGACACTTTCAAGGTGTTAAACCCATTCTAACTCTTAGGGTTTGATTTTAACACTCAAAGTGCAATGCTTTAAGCACTTAGACATTACAATCGTCAGACATCTGAAACTTGAATAGATGGCACTTCCCATGTGTCTAGCATTGGTGGTTCTTCCAGAATCGTCCATAATTTGATTTGCGCTTGGTAGGTACATAATTAAAAGGACACAACGCAGATGACGCGGATCAGGCTCGAGAGTTCGAGCCTGATCCGCGTCATCTGCGTTGTTTCCTTTTAAGTGTCGCGACATTACACTTGTCAAGTTGTATTATTGTCAACACCTGTCAAGTTCTGGGATATCTACACTTGAACAAAGTGCTAGTTCAGCACTTAGTGTTAAATATAGCACTTCAAGTGCAGTTTTTAACACTTCAGTTTTTAGCGTGTATATGAACCTGTCTGTTGAAAGTACCGCTAATCACAAAGGCAAATAAATAAGTAGATGTAGCCGGAAGGGAATCTGAGAGAAAAGGGTCATCATCACAAAGAAACCCGTGCTAGTGCTGTATGATTTTGCAGGTTAATGTGGGAAAACTTTTTTTTAACAACTGAAGTACAGGAATTACGAGAGCGAAAGATATGAACGATGGTGAACGACCCGTAGTGGACAGGTCAAAAAGTGAAGGGTGGAATCGTGCAGTGGCGAGAGGCCAAGCGTTTTAGAGAAGCTGGTCCCTGTTAAAATATCTGGTTGTTCTAAAAAGCATGAGTCCGGAGAAAACTTTGACTATTTTCTCAATTGATTCTCTATTATTTATTCTTTGATAGCTATTTTTAACTTCAAATTGCATTTTGTTCTTACGTTGTTTTCGTATTGTTTGCTACAGAGCGCAAGATGCTTTCTGCAGTTGATTATAACAAATTAAAACACACGGCTCTCTGCTCCCTGTTTCACGTTGCTGTTACTTCAAAGAATGATTACCAGGAACAATAAGTATGCATTATTTTAAAATAAGCGGGCATTGTCAGAACAATAACTAAAATAATAATGATGCTCAGTTATTGCCCTAATACATGCACAAACATTCAATCTGAGTTTTTTTATTTTATGACTATCAATTTTCTCCTCAAATGCCACTATTGTTGCCGATCAAATCCACGTTGTTGGAAAATTGTGTGTCTAATCCACAGCCGTATCAGTATTGTTTGAAATCCGTATCAGTATGGTTTGAAACTAGGACATTGGAAGGGACGAACTATTTAAGGCCTGTTTGTTTAAACCGTGCTAAATACTAAAGTTATTAAAATAGTATTTAGTAGATTTCGACTAGGACTGTCGGTATTTATTTATTTATTGCTGCTTAACGTCACAGAGAAAACGGTAAAAAGTAAAACACGTCATTACGAAGGAAAAAAGGTTGATTAAAATTGGGAAAGGAGTGTAGGTGTCTGCATTTCGCTTCAATGGAGTGACTCAGGAGAGGGTTGATGGCATGTGATGCACGATATATGTCATATAATAAACCTATTATCGGTACATTGAAGTGATATGGATCGTAGTATCAGGTCTAGTTGACGGGGATCAGATCGCCGCATCAAACTTGCTGCCTGTGGCAGCTCGTTTGATATAGCGATCTGACCCTCGTCAACACGACCGTGATTCTTCACTGAAGCGATAATATGTATGTATCTCTGGGAGCGCGGTGGCTCATTAGGTAGGAATGCAGACTGCAAGCCGAGAGGCCCTTGGTTCGAATCCCACCTGCGGCAACCGCGTTGTATCCTTGAGCAAGACACTTAATCCCAATTGCTCACGTGTGGGCACAGTGACGTTTATGTACTAAGGCGTACTGGACGTCGATAGTGCCCTTGTCTTCAACCAGTGCTAACCCTGATTGTGTGGAGTAAGTACGTTGGGGAGTCTGACAGTTGCTCGTCGTTGCTCGGTGGTTCTCTCCGGGTACTCAGGCTTCCTCTACCCATAAAACTGTCCGACACGAGGTGATATTGGCTGTTGAAAGTGTCGTTAAACCCCAATAAATCAATCAATCAGTCAATGTATGTATCTTGAGTTTCTGCCGAAACATCCATGTCTTCGATGAGTTGTCCCTAACGATAGATAACTCACCGTTCACACTTTTCTATTTTAATTCTCCCCAATACGATAAAGTTAATTCATTTTTTATCATTAATTTAATGTTAAGAGAGGTTGTCCGTGAATAGCGACTTCAAATGAAATTGCTGTACCGAGTTTACTAAAATCGACTCTGGTCGATTTTACTGAACGAGGTTCAGATATTTCATGTCAAAGTGGGACGAATTTGAGATCCTTTTTATCACATGATGTGTAATTTAATCTTTTAACCTTTTACGTAACCTGACGATTAAAACTGGTCAGTGCTGTTCACAAAATCGCCGGCCAATGTTTTCGTCAGTTTTTGCCTTAAAAAAGTAGCTTATGACCCATCAGCTGTTCCATTGAGGGGCCATAACTATGTTTTTGGGACAAAAAATAAAATATTTTCTGCAAATGTCGTCTGCTATTCATATTAGTTAAACAGTTAATGGAATATAAGAGGAGATTACTTCAATTGGACGTCTGAAACCAACTCACTCTTAATGTTAACCCTTTACCCAACGTAACGGCAAAAACCGGCCAGCGCTATTCACGAAAATCACCAATTCATTTTCATTATTTTTTTCATTTTTTGTCTCAAAAATTTAGGTTATGACCCCCTCTTTGGAACGAGCTAGTCGAGCTCGTTCCAAAGAGGGGTTATAGCCTATGTTTTTGAGACAAAAAATGAAAAATTTTAGCGATTCAAGAATTTTGTTTGCAAGTGTCGTCTGCTTTTCACGTTATTTATTTATTTATTTATTTATTTATTTATTTATTTATTGATATTTAAGGTCACATATTTCTGCACAATGGCTAATCATGACCATGATAGTTTTACGGGTGGAGGAAGCCGGAGTACCCGGAGAGAACCACCGAGCAACTGTCAGCTCCCCAACATACTAACTCCACACAAGCAGGGTTAGCATTGGTTGAAGACAAGTGCACCATCGACGTGCAGTACGCCTTAGTACAGCGCCACCGTGCCCCCTCGTGGGCAATGGGGGTGAAGTGTCTTGCCCAAGGACACAACGCGGTTGCCGCAGGTGGGATTCGAACGGAGCACCCTCGGCTTGCAGCCTGCACCTCTACCTACTGAGCCATCGTGCCCCCTGCTTTTCATGTTAGGTAAAGGGTTAACGACGTTGACATCTAATATTCTGTACGTATTAGACGTGTTGTGCATGATATTCCCGTAATGGTCTATTTATTGGTGATTATATGATAATATGGGTTTTTTGTATTGGTCTTGTTATACTTTCAGAGATTGTGCGTGCAACAGGAACTAACCCTTGTATTGGCATTATCTACGAAGATGATTACATTGAAGGTAGAATAGAAAACCAGGCGTCATCCGGAGCTCTTACAAGTAATATATTTTATCATTGTGCTTCATCGCAGTTATTTGTTTGAAGTAGTTCGGCCTGATCAAAACAGCCTATAATGCCCAAAGAGTTGATGAAACTACGAGGAGAAGCGAATCAAATTAGGCCAACCCAAGAATGCGTAACTGCCGCATTTTATCAATAAATGTCTGTTGCTTAATGTCAAATTATTACCACTTTATAGGGCGCTCCTTGGGTTATTAAAATGATCTGTGGTTAACGATACGACTCAATAACAGCCCGCAAAAATAGCGTTAATAATGAAAACGGCCCGCTAACCCAGAATTGTGGGTAATTTATGTTCCGGAAAAATGACACCAATGTGCTCAAAATTTTGTTGTCCATTTATTCCAACAAAACGGATTAAACCATGATTTATTTCGGATTATTAACTTCATTTAGGATTTAAAAGTGGTGGTGAGTATTGATACGATAAATAATCTCATTTTGTAAATAACGGCGTCAGTTTGTAGTTCAAGCGCTTCAGCCAAATTCCAGCAATCCTATTTTCGAGTCATCCAAATAAATTGTACTCAACTTTGACCTTTGATTGTAAATAAACAGATGACAATCCGATTCTTCTATTTCTAAATCAAAAATGTCTAAGTGGCTTGAAATGGCGTTCTTCTATTTCCAAATCAAAAATGTCTGCAGTGGCTTGAAATGGCGTTCTTTGGTAAGTGGTAATAACAGTAATAACATATTCCTTTTCGGGCGTCATGGTACATTAACGGCCCTCGAAAAATGATTAACAGCCCTCGGGACCATTAACGGCCCTCGACTTCGTCTCGGGCCTTTAAGTGGCCCTTGGGCTGTTAATCATTTTTCTAGGGCCGTTAATGAACCATAACGCCCTCAAAAGAACATGTTATTGTTTAAACTACATGACCCCGAATTCGTTGACCACATCTCGGATTCAGATATTCTCTGTTTCCAAGAAACGAACCTGACGATGCTGATGTCGTGCGAATCGAGGGATTCAACGTATTCACCCCAAAGAACCGCAATAAGTTATCAAATATTAGATCGGGAGGGGGGGGGGGGGGGTATGCTTTGCCGGGCGAGCGATGCATGAACCCAAGTTTTCGACTATCGCAGACGAGAATGAGAATCCTTTGAAATAAAGAATGAGTCCCCAATCATCTTAAGAATACTGTACTTACCAGTTCATGGCTCTAAATACGACGTGACTGACGTACATGAACAACTTTATGTCTCGATACTAAATGTCACGATTCACGAGAGTTGGTATTGATTCTCACGAATTCCTGTTGCGAGAATTAATTATTTTCAGTTCGTAAATATTAGAAATTGAGAGTACTATTATACACTTGTGAGTGCTACATGTACATATGCTATTGTAAAAAGCAAACGTCATATTTATATACTAACGAAAGTCAAACCTTTATTTATTTATATATTTATTTATTGGTGTTTAAGGTCACATACTTATGCACAATGGCTAATCGTGACCGTGACAGTTTTACGGGTGGAGGAAGCCAGAGTACCCAGAGAGAACCACCGAGCATCGACGAGCAACTGTCAGTTCCTCAACATTCTAACTCTGTTCAAGCTCAGCTCAAGCATGGCTACAGCGATTGAAGACATGTGCACCATCGACGTCTAGTTCGTCTTAGTAACCGGCGTCATCGTCCCCCATGTAGGCAACCGAGATAAAGTGCCTTGCCCAAGGACACAACGCAGGTCGTCCCGGACGAGGATCGACCTCGGGACCTCTAGCATAGAAGTCCAACAGTCTTCCACTGCGCCACCGCGCTCCCAGTCAAACCTTTAAGGGCCCAGTTTCGATTTTGGTGGGTTTCTTATTAGACATCTGCCGCCGAACACTTGTTCCAACATGCAGAAGTTTTTGGTCTTGTGAGATGGAAAATTACAGAACAGCCGCAGCGGTATCTAGTAAAGTCTTGGCTGCCTATATAGGCAGCCAAGACTTTACTATACACAACTTCTAAGTGAAGTTTTGTTACCGTATTATGAGATTGCAAAGAATAAGAAATCTTCTGAAAAAGCCACGTTTAGAATCTAGGAAAAAAAATCAAATGAATCTTTCGTGCGAATCAAAGTTTATTCTCATTGTTTTTCTTGCGAGAATCGTTTGCGCAATTCGATTCTGATTCTCGCTTGAAAAGACTTGCATTAAGCCTGTTGCTAAATGTGGAGAATAAGTCTAACACTCTTTTTTAGCATGAAATTTATCAATAGAACTGTTAAAAATAGGGATCTTGTTACCCGGGGTAAATTTATCATGTTATGTTACGAAAGCTTTAATCTACTTAATCCTATTTGTTTTACAAGGATTGGCGAACAAGTTATGGAACTTATATTAACGCCTTTCCTTGGCCCAATGTTCAAAGCATTAATCTGTTCAAGAGAAATGGGTACCCACCAGCTTTGCAACCACAGCTCGCAGTTTCCGCATTATAATACCTTCTATTTATATTTATTTATATTTATTAGTGTTTAAGGTCACATCCTTATGCACAATGGCTAATCATGACGGTGACAGTTTTACGGGTGGAGGAAGTCGGAGTACCCGGAGAGAACCACCCAGCAACGACGAGCAGCTGCCAGCTCCCCAGCATCGTAACTCCGCACTGCAGCACAGGCAGGGTTAGATTGGTTGAAGACATGCGCACTATCGACGTTCAGTACGCCTTAGTACACGGCGTCATCGTGCCCCCATGTGGACAATCGGGGTTAAGTGCCTTGCCCAAGGGCACAACACGGGAGTCCGAATCGATCGTTCAGACGGTCATTCATCCGAGGACTAACCGGGCTCGACGTTGCTTAACTTCGGTGATCTGACGAGAACCGGTTACCGCAACACCACCGCGTCCCCTATATATACTACTCAAAGTTTGCTAAGCACCAAGTATATTCAACTACCTGTTTTACGTTTTAGTTGAAATATTGTAATGAAAAGTGTATATATTTTTTATTTAATTATATGTTTAATGATTTAAGTACAGAAATTAATAATTTGTTTGTGTTTGACATTATTTTTTAGCTTTTGAATACGATAACCATGGAAAATGGATATTACTGGTAAAAGAGGAAATTTTCCAAATTTGCCAAAAAGTTGACGGAGCGAATTGGTATGGGCTCAGTATCGAGTAGGAGACTACTGTTAATTACAGCTTGACAACGCCTTCTAATGCTCCCAATCAGGTTCCTGGTGGTCCTTCGTGGGATGTTGTTCCATTCTTGGACCAGCAAGGCACCAAGCCCCTGGACGCTTCTTGGCTGGACTGGACGGGCTGAAATTGCAAGCTTCAACTCATTCCAGACATGTTCGATAGGATTGAGGTCAGGGGATCTTGCTGGCCATTCCATACGCTCAATCCCCCCCCCCCCCCCTGTCTGTCGGTACTCCCCGACAGCACGGGCAACATGAGGACGGGCATTATCGTCCATCAGAATGAAACTATCACCCAGTGCACTACAATCTGACGTGGACATCCAGGATCTCATCAATATGCCGTTGTGTAGTCAATGTACTACGTTCAAGGAGACAGAGCTCTGTACGTCCATCCCAGCTGATGCCGCCCCAGACCATGATTAATCCACCATAGCGGCCATGCTTAGTAATGTTGGCTGCATGGAATCGCTCTCCTAGTCTTCTTCATACCCCAGAACGCCTATCTGTGTAGTCTGGGCAGTACCTTGACTCATCTGTAAAAAGGACAGGTCGCCAATCTTCTCTGGTCCATCCAACGTGGTCCCTGGAACATTCATATCGTGCCTGGCGGTGGTTCTGGGACAGCGGAATACGAATACATGGTCTTTTCGCTCTCGATCGGAGACCACCTTCGTGCAACCTTGTCCGGATAGTCTGTGTCGAAACATTTACCCCGGATGCATTCTGAAGGTCACTGTGAAGCTGGGTTGCTGTGGCAAAGCTGTTCGTATGTGCCTGAATGATCAACAACCGGTCTTCAGCTGCAGATGTTGCCCTGTCTCTGCCACCACCATGCGGTCTTGCTGATGTGCCATATTGCTGAAATCTTGCCCAGGCTCTGGTGATCACCGTATGGTGAACACCAAGAGCTTCACGAACCTGACGATGGGTATCCCCTTGCTCCACCACCCCCACAGCCCACCACATTTCTGCTTAACACAAATGTCTTCTTACATTTGCATTTGCCATATTTAATCATTAAATCAGAAGGGTTTGTGTTGAAATGAAGACTGAATACCCTACACATGTCATGTACATGTAGTCAGTAAACGAAAACATCAAGGGGTATATGCTTTCCATGACTGTCACGAAAAATCTGCCTGTCAAGAGAGCTAATGTAAACAATGGGGACCATCTCAATACATTCCTCAATCATATCCACCAAAAATGTCGCAAATATGTCACAAACAAATTTTAAATTTCACAATGGTGTGTCAAATATTTTTGCTTAGCAAACTTTGAGTAGTACATAATACCTTCCCAAGGGAGTATAATTGATGAGTGGAATAGAAATGGCCTATGACTGGGCAAATGTCAGTTGACGCGTTATGTATTCTCATTTGCCCATGTAACCTTTGACATTCTCATCCGTAGACTGCCATTTGTCATTATTTCCTCGATTTATTTGTCATTTGTTACTGGTTAAAATTCCCCAGTGAATATATGGACAACTACTAAATATACTATAAGTGTTTTCACAACTCCAATTTAATTTGATTAAGGGGTCCGGCAGACAAATTCCTTTCATCACTTATTCGACGTCGCACTTTAGATTGCGAGAGAAAGCGTCTCTGGCGTTGTAGAACTTAAACATCGGATGTGCAGAACGCGCAAAGACTCAATGTTTTCTTTGGTATCATTTTTAATTTTTGCCTGTCAGTTGTATGTAATGTGGTTTTCAGGGCCCTGTTGGATGACCCAGGTGGATGGGCCCGGAAGTGACGTCATGTCACGTGATCCAGTGGCGCCATGTTGTGTTGTCACGGAAACCCGCGTGGGCGGCCGTGTTGTGACGTCATCCCCATAGTGATACGTGGTGTTAGTGCGCATGCGCAGCGTGTGTTGTTAGGGTGATACGTGTTGACGTCGTCCATTTTGTATACTGAAGGCCGCATCTTGGTTTCTATTGTAGGACGTGGTTGCTATGTGACCCAAAGGCTTCTTATAGGACAGTTCTATTGAACTAGAGTAGTTTTTCTGGTTCTGATTCCCCTCAGAATTCCTTTTTGTGACTTCTTTGTTCTGTTTATTCTGACTTCCCTAAACATTGTACACATTACAGGTAGCACATAGGCACATGTTGGATGTGCCAATATGTGCTTATGTGAAAAGGCACAATGTGACACAATGTGCACTAGCACATAGGCACATGCTGGATGTGCCGATATGTGCTTATGTGAAAAGGCACAATGTGAAACAATTGTGCACTAGCACATAGGCACATACGAGTATTTGATGATACCTATGACCGGGGTCCTATACAGCTCCTATATGGCCCCTAGCTCCTATATGGTTCCTAGCTCCTATACAGGTAGTCTTACCAACGGCTTCCATCTTGTCTCCAACTATCTGTCCTATTATTTGGCTCAATTGCTCTAAAGCACATTTGCTCGATGGAATTCGAGTCGTTCGAGCACTATGTGCAAGTCACTCGAGGTAAGACGGAATCCAAATTTTACGGAGTCGAATAAGAATCCCATTTACGGAATCTCTTATATAGCCTGTCTATTTGTATACTGGAGAAATGAAGAAATCAGCTTCGAACTTGATCGAGGTTATAGGCGAGACTGAGATAGGTATAGATAGGAAGTAGTGTTACAAGTCAATATTAATGGATATTAGTATAGCCAATAGTAATGGCATAAGACTGCAAGGATGTTAGAAGACTATATTATTGGATGACTGCAATAGAGCCAAATAATAGGACAGATAGTTGGAGATAATATGGAAGCCGTTGGTAAGACTACCTGTATAGGAGCTAGGAACCACATAGGAGCTAGGAGCCACATAGGAGCTGTATAGGACCCCGGTCATAGGTATCCTCAAATACTCGTATGTGCCTATGTGCTAGTGCACAATTGTTTCACATTCTGCCTTTTCACATAAGCACATATCGTCACATCCAGTATGTGCCTATGTGCTAGTGCACATTGTGTCACATTGTGCCTTTTCACATAAGCACATATTGGCAACATGTGCCTATGTGTTACCTGTAATGTGTACAATAGAACATAAACATGTTTAGGGAAGTCAGAATAAATAGAACAAAGAAGTCACAAAAAAGGGATTCTGGGGGAATAAGAACCAGAAAAACTATTTTAGTTCAATCGAACTTACCCCGGAAGTCCCCTCTGTACTATGGCACTACGTGCTGCTCTACTACAAAATATTCTGGGGAAAATCCGTCCTAAATAAAGTCGTTTTTGGTGATTTGGAGGGATTGTCTGGTTTATTTGGGTAATTCTACGAATCGGGAAATTACTCTTGTTCAATCGAACACACCCTCCGATAAACCCCTGTCCTATAAGGAGTCTTTGAGTCACATAGCAACCACGTGCTACCATAGAAACCAAGATGGCGGCCTCCAGTATACAAACTGGACGACGGGAACACATATCACCCTAACCACACGCGCTGCGCATACGCATTGACACCACGTATCACTATGGGATTACCGTGACAACACAGCATGGCACCACTGGGTCACGTGACATGACGACACTTCCGCTGTCATCCACCGGGGTCATCCAACTGGGCCCTGAAATCCACATTACATACTACTCCTGTCGCAACATCAAAACGATAGTACCAATCTTACGCAAAATCAATAAATAAGCTCGCTTTAGCGCGCGTCCATAAAGCTCCTTCCGATGAGGGGTCATAACCTATGTTTTGAGACAAAAAATTTAAAAAAATTAGTTATTCAAGAATTTTGTTTGCAAGTGTCGTCTGCTTTTCATGTTAGGTAAAAGGGTTAAGACGTACCGTACTACAAATTGTTCACGCTGGTCTTGAATCATATCTTCATTTGTATGACCTACTGTGTGTGGCATAAGACCAAGTATCAGGATGATCGATATCGGAGACTCCAATCCGGGAAAAAATGTTTCGGGTTGCAAACATTATTGAGGAATCCCCTCTTCCTTAGCAACGACCCTGCATCTTTCATCCATCGCCCTGCATTGGTTAAATTTGCCTTTCAGATTTCTTCATCAGCACGATTTGGTCAAATCTTAGCATATTCGACACACGTCCTCAATTCAGTTCAAATGAAGTTGTTATTGTCCATGGAATAAGGGGAAATCCCCAAAAGCTAAAAAAAAATCTTTGAAAATCTTCTCATAAACCATATGCCACAATGCTTTTGATATTTAGTGCGCGACTTGCTTTAATCATGTAGATTGGAGTTTGTTGAAATAAAGTGTGTTGGGCTATATTTGAACTCACCTCGGGAGCAATAGAAATTATTTTACAGCCGAAATAATTCTCCGATTAGAATTATATTTGATAGGCTGTAATGTGTGTTTCAGGTTTCATGCAAATAAAATTCCATGTGTAGTTTGTTGCTACATTGAATAATGCAGATGATGGCTGTTGTAAACCCCGCTCCATTCGAGCCCGAAGGAATATACTGGATTACATGCGTCTGTAGTCTCTGAACGTCAGTCAGGCGTCCACACAGAATCATAAACTTGCTGTAACTTTACCGGCAGATGACACATTGTAATGGAATTTATTGTGTATCTTCTCGATCATACACCAAATACTCTCAAAGTTATGATGCATGTGGATTTCACCAACGGGCATTGCGAAGATAGCCGATTGGGGGTGTAAACCTGATTTGATCTTGTTCCGACTGTGATCGCTCAAGTTCAGATTGACAAATATTCCAGCTTCATTATCAAGGCATGCCTTCGTCCAAGGCATGCCCTGATGATGTAGTTGGAATATTTGTCAGTCGGAATTATAGTTAAAAAATTTCTTGAAAACTTATTAGTGAATTAACAAAATATACATGTAGTAGTCGTGACACAACTTCTTATTCAATTAATAGGTACTTTGCTGGTACTCCAAATAGGTTATTCTGCACCTCAAATAGCCCAAATCGGTACTACAGACCTTTATTTGTATGACTGAGTGTGTGTGTGACAGGGGTCCAAGTATAAAATATAATTTGTTCAGAAGTACACGATTACGAGCAAGGGAGAATTGAAATATTCGACTTTAATAGTGACGAAAATGTCTCAACTGGATATGTTTTTGAGGGTATAGCACACGCTTACCCCCACATAGTTACGGTCCTGTTTTACCCGAAAGATCTGCCCCCTTGTCTGTTGGATAATGTACGTGTTCACTTGATTAGGTGCATAATAGCACGAACTACGTAATTTTATTTGGAATGAAGTTTCCTCAAATGTAGGCGCCTGTTAGAGTTCGGAATTCGATTCGATTCGAAATTGTCCCAATTATACGACTCGATTCGATTTCCATCGCTCCGATTTGGAAATTTTCGAATTGTTGAGATGTTCTCAAAATCATACATCGTGTTTCCTCTTGAACTCACTCGTCTTCTATTATCAGCTCTCCTGCACATCTTCTGAACCTTCTGTTATTTCGTTCTGGCTGCAGGTTATAGATATTAATTGGTCTACTCCTCATAATGATTAGTCTTCTAAAATAGCCTTCTGGTGTAATGCAGAGAAACCCAGCTCTCCATTCCTCGGTTTTGCTGAAAGATCGAACAAAAACAGATCGGCATTGCCAAAAAGTAGTATGATATGGTATTTTCCCAACGAATTTTAAGGTAGAAGTGCTGGTAGACCGTACTTTTGCTGTGCTGTAATGGTATTTTGTACAATATGTCGAGCCATCACGACGTCTTTTTTTTTTTGTTTGCAGGAGCAATTCGTCCAGCGGCACCAATGGTCGTATTGGCCCTTTTATTTGTTTTAATTGGCGCCGTGTTCAGTGTGGCAGGAAACCTGAAAAGGGATGTCAAAGTTCTCATTGCAGCAGTTTTTTACATCTTAGCAGGTATGTTACATTCTCTCAAAGATAGAATTTAACTAGAAGATCTCCAACGGGTCCATACATCTTAGGGAATTTTACTAAGCATTTGGCGAGGGTCGGGCCAAATTTACTGTTCAAGTCAATATTCACACTAAACTGGGGACGAGTTGACGATTCTCGTTATGGATTGATCCAAAATTCGATGCAAGATATCTAAATGCCGAGGGGAACAGAAAGCGTTTTCTATAAGACCTCCAATTTCGTTGTTAAAAACTAGAAGTCCTGTCATGAAATGCGCACAAATAGCACGTCGATCTGCGCATTAATCTACGCGTTATGACCATAGTAAGGCTATCATATTCTATACATATGGGCTGTGCATAAGCAATGTTTCAACCAATGGACCTCCGGGTAACCCGGAGGTCCATTGGCAGAAACATTGCCTGTGTTTGCTATGAGTAACCAGGAGAACCTGGATGCTTTGGATGCCATTCTATATGGCAATTACGCGCAATTAAGCCTAGAAAAGCGCACTGTTCGTGACAGGACTTCTAGTTTTAACTGTATTGTCTCTTTAAATGAGGTAAGTGGCAATGGTTTTGTTTCCTTTCTTCTCTAAGGAGGCACTGCGAACGATTATTAATTCGCGCAAGAATATAACTGCGTACATTTCGGTCTACTTCTGGGATGTTATTGATTGATCGTACCTTATCGTTTTTAAAGTATGAGCTTAACTGTCAGAAAGCTGATCATGTCATCTGATAAAAGAGTATTCAGTACCCCTAAGACGCCTGTCAGGGACGTTGTAAGACTGAAAGACGCCCATGTCTGACTAAATTTTAAAATCGATGGTCTCAAAGGTTCCATGCCAAAATTGTCATTGTCAGTCACTTTGAAATCAGGTTACCGGGTATTTAAAAGTAAAACTCTACATACTGAATCTCCCGACAATTAATCATTCTTCTACCACTAGAGGACGCGTGAATTGCCAGGTTTATTGCGTGAATTACTGATTTTTTTATCTCTTGCTCCCAAAACATTGCTTATGACCCCTCGATGGAATAACCTAGAAGGGTTCGTTTTAATTAGGTTTCATGTTTTGTTTTAAAGACAAAATCTGGAAAAAGTAGCAAAACTGAATATCAATTTCCGCGAATAGGTCGCCACATTAGGTAAAGGTTTAAACAGCTCATCGAACACACGAACGCGGCTTTAACCCTCAGTGCACGGATGTCGAAATATCCAAATTTCGAACTGCACATTTCCCCCATACTGCAACAAGGTATTGAACCAATTCAATCTTGTTTTATCGAGCTCAATGAGCTCGGTCAAACAGATTAAATTGGTTAAATGCAATGTTGCATTATGGGAAACATATTCTTCTTGAAATTTTGTTTTCTTACATGAGTCTCCAGATGGTTACTACAGAGTTAAATGTAATGTGACATGCAACTCAGACACAGAAGATGGCGCTTTCGAGTCGCGGAACCTGCAGTTCAGAATGAAACCCAACTATGAGCAGCTCCCCAGTACTCGACCAGTCAATGAACAATGGAGTACGAGTGCCACTTTAGTGGTAGGGTGTATCATATAATGTTGGATATGTTACCATTAAGTGGGGTGCAGTGTAATCGTTACTTCCTATTCCCTTTCGCCATTTTCAACTACACCACTTCGTCTCTGCTTCGTACTTGTACTACTTTTAATGAGAATATAATTGGGAAATATGAGTCGTCAACCTTGCAGAATGCATTTCTGAGTGGAAATGGGGAAGAAAAATTAGGAAATTAAATTTTGTGATATAAAATGCCAAACGGTGATATAATGAACAGAGACAAAAGTTACAGAACATCACAAAATGGTGAAAACGCCATTTTCTAATACTTAAATGGGTTTCAACAGAGAAATAGTGAAACGTTCAAACTGTTTGGGGAAAAAATTGTACAAGCCAACTTTTGTATTTTTACATTACATGAAAATGCCGAAAGTTTGTGATATGATGCGTACATCGATGGTACAACTTCCCTAACATTTCGCAATTTCAGTGTTTATATGATATTCGCACACTGTTAGTGATACATTTACTGACAACTTTAGAAAATTAAGGACAGCTAACTTTCTTGTAAATCTCTTCCAGTGGCGAAAATTGTCTGCCCTGATTTCAGATGGCGCCTTAGCACACTCCTATTATTAACTTCGGTTAGAAAATCACATGAAATGTGGTTACAAAATTACTAAATGTCTGTAAGAAACGGTCACAACCATAGTTAAATTACCACGAAATCTATTTCTATTGGACATGAAATTTCCAGCCGTTGGTGTGTTGAGGCTTAAAATGTCTAACCATTGAAAATGATGGCCGATATTGGTGGGTGAACACTCCCCATCTTTCCTTTCTGTGTTCCAGTTTGATGTTTTCACAGGAACTGTTGATACTTACCAAGTTCTAAACATATTCCGTTATGGGCAATTCCTTAAGTGCTTAGTAATTATCTGGAGGCAGTTACAGTACCTTGGCCATGTCAACTATATTATCGATCTGGCAGACTTTCTATAAGTGGTATCTATTTGCTGTCACCCGAAGCAATTTACATTTGTAATTTAGACCCATTTATCTTAATGTAAAAAGGTTTATTTACTTCTTTAAATTCCAGAGGATATCACATAAGTGAAAATTGGTGTAACTACATTTCCCAACCAGATAACTACGTGACCTACAGTTTGACATGCTTCCCAATCCTCTTGTAATACATCATTGTGCTAAGTTCATTTGGAATACAAAGATCGATACATCCTTCTGTTCACCCAGTAGTTAAAGCACTTCAGATTCTAGCCTGCTTCGTGACAATATAAATGCACAGCTAAAAGGGTCTTCAGTGGTTATTTGCTCGAAGGTCGGCAATACCACACTAGCATATCTACTTTAATTAACAAAATGCATTCATGGTACTTAATCTTTTTGTGTATTTATATCTTCCATTAGGCGCAATATTTAAAGGTTATTATCTGGTTAGTTTCATATCGGCCGAGATATTAGCCGGAGGTAACTTCATATCAGCCTGAGACTAAAGGCTGAAGGTTGGTGTGAAGTTACTGAAGGCAGGTATATCGATATATAAAACGAACTAAGTAATAACCTCTTTATTTATAACTAAAACAAATGATTTCAAAATTGAAATTGAATTGATTTTTTTTTTTTTTTTTTTTTTTTTGTTGTAAAGCGCTTTAGAGCATTATTAAAATGTTGTCAGATCTGTTACAGTTTTTTGACAGTATTATTGTTTCCTCTTCTCCCAGTTCAGCTATCCGAACGTCCCGACTTCCCCACTGGGGAAAGCGACATTCGAATAGCCGAACTATCTCTTCACCCACTTCGGCGAAGCTCCGCTTTCGACTCTGAATCTTAGTTTGCGTTGAATTTTCAGTACAGCTCTTTTATTTCTTCTCTTCATTCACCTAATCTTTACTCACTACCAACATTAATTCCTCACCATACAAAATCTCAAAATGCTCCATTAGGCCTGGTAATGCCAATTTTCCCGATTGAGTTCGACGAATAACGGTAAACAATTTCGCTATAATCAAATTGGTTGAGCCTGGCAACACATCGGGTGGGGGGGGGGGGGGGGGGACTCTATCTTCGTTGGGAAATCAAGCAATCTGATTGGTTAGTTTTAATTTATATAAATGATCTAGATAAATGAAACAGCAAGAGTACACGGAATAGGGTCAGAACTAACAAGAATAGACCAGAAAAGCTAAATATAGTAATAATAAGTAAAGCTGTTCCAGTTAATAGGCTCTTCTACGCTATTGGAATATACCCCAGGACAAAGGAACATGCCTAGGTAGACGAAAACTATTGCATATATAGATAGAAGCAGAGAATTCTGAAAGAATTCGAAATAGTAAAAATTATCGGGTTGTTTGTGGTAATTTAACGAATCGGGGAATTACTCCTGTTCAATCGAACATACCCCCGAACATACCCTGACTAGTTATAGGCCTTTGGGTAATATAGCAACCACGTGCTACCATAGAAACCAAGATGGCGGCCTCCAGTATGCAAAATGGACAACGGAAACACGTATCACTCTAACAACACGCGCTGCGCATGCGCACTAACACCACCTATCACTATGGGGATGACGTCACAACATGGCCACTCACGCGGGTTATCATGACAACACAACATGGCGCCACTAGGTCACGTGACATGACGTCATTTCCGAGGTTCGGCACCGAGGTGGGGCAACAGAGAGGTGAAACGTGCGAGACATACTACTCTAAAACACCCACAGAGTGGACATTCCACCCGAGCAATAATTGCAAATTTGTTGCAAAACATAACTATCACAAGCAAAGTTCCAGCCAATGGACCTCCGGGTTAACCCGGAGGTCCATTGACTGAAACTTTGCTTGTGTTTTTTGTCCATGTGTACAGAATTTGAAAGTGATACTTTGGGTGATAACTCTACTCCACGGGTGATTTAGTTACAACCCACTCCCCACGTACTGTAGATGTCCCGACCTAAGAATATGAGAACATGGGGCTCTCAGCTGAAGGCATTGTTGGTTTGGTGTATCACACGTGTCGACAATCTATACAAGGAACAAGGAGAAAATTACAACTCGTCGTTGGCCTTCCAGCATTTGCATAAAGGTCTTTGTTTGTTTGTTTTGTTGAGCTCCAGCTTGTATATGTTTGAAAAACATCATTTGTTCTGACGAAATATACTGTCAAGGAAGAACCGAAGAATTTTAAGAGAATATTTTGTCAAATTAATTGTATTATGGCTCTAATATTGCGTTGAGAAAGATTTAACACCCTTGTTTGCACACCTAATTTTCCAGTTTCTTCGTCTCCGCCATGTTGTTTTCTGCACTATTTATTTTTGAATAAGATCGCCTGGACAGTATTGATGTATATACATTACCGCACATGAAGGCATGAGAATTTCGGGACACACCACTGCCAAGCCCACTTTTGTAATAACGAACAATTTTTATCATAGCCCCCACTTTTTTAATAAAAGTCGCCAGATATTGTCAAAGCTCACAACTTTTGTAACAAAATCGTTAGGTTCTGTCATAAACCGAGATCATGAGTTTTGAAATAAAAATCGCCAGGTTTTGTTTGTAACCAAAAACTGTAACCATTTTTGTCATAGAAATAAACAGGTTTTGTAAGACATTACTTTTTCATTCGCATCAAAAAAACTGTTAGCTCTAAGTGCAACTAAACCACTTAATGTCTTTTGCTACTGTGTTGTTGTCAGGGGACGTGCGTAATTCTTGGTCATATGATATTGTAGGGTGTGTGTGAATGTCTGGTATGAAAATACGTTGTGAACAATATGTATACATGTTGTAATGTTAGCTCTTGGTGCAACTTTCTCGCCTTACGTCTTTTACTATCCGCTGATGGTATTGGTAGAAATGGTAGATCGTGTGGTGTTGTAGGGTATGCTAGGTTGTCTAGTATGGTTGCATAGTATGGGCCGTGTGTATTCATTTTGGTCATTTTACCCTTGGGACATTCATTGACCTATCTACAGTACTGTAACACCCTGTGGGTGTTATGTTATTACACTACAATTCAATTGTTCTGGGCTATGCCCTTGCAGAGTAGAAGGGCCTTCATGTTTTCCAACTCCTGTAGAGCTCCTTGCACCTATACGCTGCAAGAACTTAGCTTTTATGGTCTCTGTAGCTCCTACCTACCATAACTTTCATAAAGATGGTGATTTGGGGACTTTTGGTGACTGAAGACAGTTGTGGTATGGGAAGTTTTGGGAACCTTTTGGGGACGATTACTACATCTACCACTGAACCTACATCATCAACAAATAAAACTACTATGCCAACAACTACTTCACCAACTACTATAACACAAACAACCACTACACTAATCTCTACAGCATCAACAGCACGTACACTAACAACTCTTAAACCAGCATCCTGAATTACAATAACTACTACACCAAAACTACTACAACAACCACTGCTGCATAATCACTATGACCCACACCTCAACCTTTTACACTAATGTCGCACACTGAAATGTAGAGATATAGCATAAAACCCATCGAATAGTACAATATAGCTGTAGATAGGACAAAACTAAAATGTTACCAAAATAGGTTTAGACCGCTCATACCGCCATTCCAGACAACCAAGCATACCCCACAACACCACATGACAATTGCGTACTACTCATAGAAACCAAGGGATAGTAAAAGGCGTAAGGTAAAGAAATAGCACCAGGGCTAGCAGTACATCAACGGGGTACATATCGTCTATACTATACTACTATACCAAACAACCACACGCACTCAATAACACCATATAGCCTAGAATTGCGTGCTACCCAGAGAAAAATCTCGATGGTATAATGTATCAGTTAGGTTAGCGCTGACAGTCTTTTAATGCGAATGAAAAAAAATAATGTTTTGAAAAACCTGTTTACTTCTCTAACAAAAATGGTGAGCTTTTTTATGACAAAACCTGTCGACTTTTTATTACAAAACTAATGACCTCGGTTTAGTGATTTTATTACAAAAGTTGTGAGGTAGCGATTTTTGTTAGAAAAGTGGAAGACATGACAAGTCTCGCCATTTATTACATAAGTGGGCGTAACACACGACACTATTCTTCCATAGTCTCGATTACGTAGCTAGTGAGATTGTGGTAATTTGTCACGTGATGTATCAATTAGAAAATACTACAGAGGTACTAGGAGAGGGATGGATCGAGGCACATTGGTGGTGACGTCATAGTCACGTGACCTAGTTACGTTATGTTTGGTTGCCATGGTACCCCGCGTCAGTGGCCATCTTGTGCCGTCATCCCCATAGTGGTATGTTGTCTTTGTGCGCATGCATAGTGCGTGTTGTTAGGGTAACACGTATTTCCGTCGTCCATTTTGTATACTGGAGGCCGATAAAATTACATTTCTGTAAGAGATTTCTTTTTATATCGCTAGAAATTCCATCATATGTCAGCAGCTTCAATACACTATCGTGTCCTCGCATGTCACTGTATTCCATTGCTTTCACTGGAAAATTCTAACACAGGGCACCGAGTGGTACCAAATAGTAACTGTACAGACCAGCAGTAGTAGTAGAAAGGGGTAGACGCTAATCATAGGGCAGACGATGGTGACAAGGGACAAATCAGCAGTAGTGGTTTTCACCTCATACTAGGGGGACCCCGGTCTGGGACCCGGAAGTGACGGCATGTCACGTGACCCAGTGACGCCATGTTGTGTTGTCGTGGTAACCCGCGTGAGCGGCCATCTTGTAACGTCATTACTATAGTGATATGTGGTTCTAGTGCGCATGCGCTGCTCGTGTTGTTAGGGTGATACGTATTTCCTTCGTCCATTTTGTATATTGGAGGCCGCCATCTTGGTTTCTATGGTAGCACGTGGTTGCTATATTACCCAAAGGCCTATAATAGGACAGGGGTATGTCCGGAGGGAATGTTCCTTTGTACAAGAGTAGTTTCCCGATTCGAAAAATTACCCAAATAAACCCGACAACCTCTCCAAACTACCAAAACCGACTTGATACGGATTCTTCAAGAATCCTACTTATAATAGTAGCACGCAGTGCTATTGGACCGTTCGGTTGAATCGAAGCATACCCCAGTAGAGTAGAAGAGCCTATCATTTGGAACATTTGTGTTACTATGTTTACCTATTTTGGCCTGTTTTTGGCCATTTCTAACCCTATTTCAAGTAATTCGGTTCTTGTTTCGTTTATCCAGATCATTCAATCAGTTCACTTTATTGCAGTTAACAAACCAATCAGATTGCATGATTTTTTTATAATCTTTATGTAGAGTTATCTCCCTTGTGTACAACAAAGACCCATATGATTCTCATCATGTCGGTATCGAATTGCCACGTTCTGTGGAATTCCCTTTTGAGAATCCCTTTTTGGAAAATACCTGGCCTTTGGCACCCCTTTTGTATCGTATGAGGCCATGAAGGCCATGAGAAAATCCCTTAATGTGGTCTAATTTACCATCCCTCTTAGCCTCATTTCGGCATTTGAAGATATTTGTGACATGGCGACGTACTATTAGAGGATACCTTTCGAGGATACATTTTGGAGAATCCCTGTTTTGTCGTATGAGGCCATGAGAAAATCCTTCACTGAGGTCTAATTTACTATCCCTCTTAGTCTCATTCCGGTATTTGAGGATACCTATGACATGGCGAGGTACTATTGGAGGATACCTTTCGATGATACCCTTTTGGAGAATCCCTTTTTAACGTACGAGGCCATGGGGGATATGAGAAAATCCCTCATTGAGGTTTAATTTACTATCCCACTTAGCCTTATTTCGGTATTTGAGGATACCTATGACACGACGACGTACTATTGGAGGATACCTTTCGAGGATACCTTTTGGAGAATCCATTTTTTGTCGTATGTGTCCATGTGGCCTATGAGAAAATCCCTCACTGATGTCTAATTTACTATCCCTTTTAGCCTCATCTCGGTATTTAACAACCAAATTCCATGGAATCCCTTTCTGGAAAACGTCTGTGGCTATGGAATCTCTTTTTGTCGTATGAGGCCATGAGAAATCCCTTAATGAGGTCTACTTTAACAGCTCTCTTGGTCTCATTTCCGTATTTCAGGATACCTATGACTCAGCTCCTATACATCTCCTATATGGCTCCTAACTCTTATATTGCTCCTATACAGCTCCTATACAGCATCGCTCCTAACTCTTATATGGCTCCTATACAGCTCCTATACAGCATCTAGACACCCATCACCCCCAAAGCTCCAGGTCCACTACTACTGACTTGTCCATAGTCACCATCATCTGTCCTATCATTAGGTTCTACAGCAACCACTTCAATACTATAGTCTTCTACCGCTCTTGCAGCCTTGTACCATTACTTCTAACTTGTAGCACAACTACAGGCATGCTGACTATCTCAGTCTCGACTGTAACCTCGATGAAGGTTCAATCAGATTGCTTCATTTTCCCCATGTATAAAACGTATACATACAGACAGGCTATATATAACGAATTCCGTAAGTGGGATTCCTAGCCCGTTCCGTAATGTTGGATTCCGTGTTTTAATATTTTAACACACGCGGGTATTCTCCTTCCCTGGTGAAAGAATTCAGTTCAAAGGGTTTTAATATTATATACCTTCACTAAGGTTATAGTTAAAACATCAATCCTCGTTCATTCGGTTCAAAATAGTCCAAAGGGTTTTACGTTTAAGATTCGTCAACACTGCGTTATTTTGAGTTCATTCAAAACTTTGTTCGCTTTGTTATGTTGGTTGTGTTGGATCTTCGTTTCGTTCACTTCGTCGTATTCAATTCACTTGGCTTCATTTGGGGTCCATTTGGGGTCCATTCTGTCCTTGGGATCAGTTCTCTTCGTTCACTTCGATTTTGGGTGTATTGGATTTTCATTCATATTTTGTCTGTTTCGGTTCTTGCAATAGTAGTTCAATTGGGTG